>JBBELK010000429.1:1200000-2400000 GCA_037783545.1 Henricia sp. BOLD:AAB3569 | reverse complement strand
TTCAAATTATTGAGCGTGCACTGCAGCTTGTAAAAACGAAAACTTTTTTTGTGCTTTTGCTTGATCACAATTTTTAGCCTGAAGAAATACATTTTTATCTTTATTGATACAACAGCAACATAAAGCCAGGTTACATGTAAGTAACAGAGGTAAGTGCAACCAATGCGCTTTTATTGCTTTTTTGGCTGGTTATCACTCGAGCCAAATATCATGGTCTGTGTTGCCAAAATGCCTCTTTACTGTGGAAAGACCCATCTTCCATTTGAGAAAGGTTTTCTTGTTGTCATAATGGCTGATTGACATTCTATATATGGCTTAAACCTTCCTGCAGTTTTTACACAAGGAAGTGGAGAGAACGTTGGACAACAGCAAACGAAGAGCTCAAGAGAGAGAGGACGAGCTACAGGAGGTGATTAAGGTAGGCCATGGAATTGACTGATAATGAGGATGATGGTGCAAACTACTGTCCCGAGATGATCTTGAGACAGTAAACGCACAATGCACACGCACATCTCTTCAACAATGACGTGGCATTATTTGTCATCCAAATGACGTATGATGTAGGGGGGTCAATAGTCTTATCTGTTGTTTCGTAGTGTAGTCTATAAGTATGTTGCAGTGTTTTTGACAAAGTGCTCCTTGTTTCAGAACTCATTTTACACGCTCTTTAACGAGGTTTGACTGCATATTTCTACAGCAATCATTGGCCAAACGGACAGAGTTACATACAGCTTTGGAGTCTACAGAGGAGCGATTTAGTGCCCTCCAAGTTGCTTACGAAGCCGAGACTAGATTGAGGTAATGTTCTATTAAAACATGTGTACTGAGGTATCGTAGCCAAGTGGTTTGGGTCGTTCACTCGCAACTTGGTGAAAACTTGGTGTTGTGGGTTCGAAACCTGGTCAGGGTACCTCTTGAGCAAGGCACTTAAACACACCTGCTCCATCCTTCGGATGGGATGTAAAGCTGTTGGTCCAGTGTGTTGTGTAACATACTTTAAAGATCCCAGAGCACTCTATTGTGAAGAACGAGGGGTGTCCCTGGTGTCTATGGCCGTTGGCTGCCAATGGCGCCACACTCTTATATATCTCGATGTTTCGGTGGAAGACACTTAGCTTCATAAAACCCATTATAATGTGAAGCGCAAGTGAACATATATGAAATGTTCGCTAGATATTTGTTTACAGATATTTTTTACAGACATTTTGGTGTCTAAAATGTCTGTTATTTTTAGTTTACTCAGTTTCCTAAAACCTCGTTAAATAAGGTAAGTGTAAAAGCAGAAACATTCCACAGTGGTGGAATTTGCATATTCAGAAATGAAGAAAAACGTCCACTATAAAGAGTCTCCTAAAATGATTATTGGTAAATACGATCAATTTGGTAAATAAAAAAAATGCAAATACAGAAGTGTACATAAAATGCGTACACTTTCTAGTAGCAAACTGGTACAGTTTAATCATTATATTTATTAATTTTTTCATACCATGCGTTTTCCCCCCACCCTTTATAAACTGGTGATTATTGATTAGATTTAACAATTTTTTGACAATTTGTCACAAAACTGAACCCTAAATTGCTTCAGCGTTTTAATTCTCGGATGAGAATTGAAACATTCAGGTCGCCTTCCCAAGTAGTGCGCTGCCCAGTCCAAGTTGAAAATTTTAGTACATTTGAGGTGAGTGAAAAGTCCGGAATCTCTCAATATCAACTAACGATTTGACTAACATGCTCTGTGTAACAAGTATTTGCACCACTTTAATTTAATGAGTAAATTCACTTTAATTGTTTCTTTAATAGTTAACATGTGCACCCTACCCATGTACACAAATGTTTCCTTGATTATTTAAAAATGACAATTTATAATTTTTCTGTTTTGGTCTCATACGATTAAACAATCCCTAGTAATTGAAAATCTACCATTTCTCTATTGCGTATGAATAAGTGATTATTCATACGCAATATAAAATCAGCATTACATTCAGTTGCACAATCCCAGTATTTGCTCTTATGCGTGCATGTTTTGTTGT
The DNA here is from genome assembly GCA_037783545.1 of Henricia sp. BOLD:AAB3569. Taxonomy (NCBI): domain Eukaryota; kingdom Metazoa; phylum Echinodermata; class Asteroidea; order Spinulosida; family Echinasteridae; genus Henricia; species Henricia sp. BOLD:AAB3569. The sequence goes on along the minus strand of JBBELK010000429.1, from coordinate 2,397,970 downwards.
AATAGTTTAGAGCGTGTGTCTCTACTGTGGGCTTTAAATGCTTTTTAGTGAAGCGATTGACAATGCCATCATCATAATCTTGGCCGTTTCTACTACAGACAGAATACTAGTATTTGGCATGCTACATACAGCACTTGAAATGGAAAATTATTGCCCGTTTCTATTGCTAAAATAAAGTTGCGCATATAGAGCCTTTGCACGGCAGCCATGACAGGGGGCAGTCACATTGTTACCATGTGTCTTGCGTGAGTAGGTGCTTTGTGGTTCTATTGTTACATCATTTAAATAAGAAAACCTGCCCCCTGTCATGGCCGCCGGTGCAGAAACTCTATTGGCAGGAACCGTTTTAATTTGCCACTGTTGAAGGTAATTTCCACTGCAGCTAATTTCACGAAACCTTACGCACTGTAAAAGCCCACTTGTTCAACAACTTCTTATTGCACAACATTCCTGCTATGGGGCCTATGTCATTTTCGAAAGTTACGCAAGGCAAGCTATGCACTTTTTTCCATGAAATCAGATGCTGATACAGAAGCATTTCCAAAACATTGCCCAAATAGCTCCCTCCGTCTAAGACAATTTTTAAAATTCCGACAAGTCTTTGCACCCAATGTCAATTTGAAAACCAAGCACAATATACTAATAAAACTAACCTTTTAGTAACTCTAACACATGCATGTATGTGTACCATTTTTTGTGTAAATTCAGCAATTAATCAATGTTTCAAATCTTACATTCATACTTGCATCAACAATTCCTTGGAGATAAATCTCGCCTTTTTTTTGCAGGTCAAACTCCCGAGCCACCCTGCCCCGTCAAAGCCCAAGACCCGTGTCCCTCGGGTTCTTTGACGATCCGCCACCATCTCGATCCTCTGCAGGGTTCTTTGATGCAGTCGCTTCGCCAAAATCCAAGACCGATTCACTTGATCGGTCCTTTTCTCGAAGCCCTTCTCTCGGCAAGGGTAGACACAAGTTCTTCAGCTTTGGTAAATCAAAATCAAAAGAGAAACATCAGAACGGCGACTTAGCCCAGTCCAGCCAATAGAAGAGTGAATTCTATACAAAAACTGTCCTGCCGAAATCTGTAGAACGATTCATAAAACTTTGTACAAAACTGCATTTCCCTATAGAAACACTTTTTAGACTTCTATAGAATATATTATATTCTATAGAACTACCGGTATATAGAATCGCTACAAAATTTACACCTCTTCATCAGGTGTATGTCTTTAGAATCTAAATCTAGATTTACTTTCGAAAATCTGTAGATTAGTTTATAACCTAATATTTTGAAAAGCATACTTTTCTGTAGATTTTTAAAGATATTTTTTAGAGAAATCTATAGAACATTTTTGAGTGGGATAAGCACACGTTAGGAGTGTTTCCATCCATAGGTTAGTTGCTGTTTGAAAAATATCAACTTCATTCGATGTCTAGATGTTAAAGCACATGGTTTTCCTCCTGCACAAGACTTTTTTCTTTTCTTTTTAGATTTTAGTTGCCTTTAAGGTTTTGATGGATGAAGAAACTTTCAAATGCAACAATTTAGCATGCCTTTCACAATTGATACAGAACAACTTGTGCATACTGTGAATGAAATTTTGTCATAACATTGGGGATTATGGTCTTCAATTTATGGTCAGTCAGTTTGATATAGGAAGCTAACATTTTAGTATAGTTGCAAGGCAAGTTGCCTGCTGTGTGTGCTAAATAGTTTTTGGTTGATGCAATCAACTAAAAATCTATGTTTCTCTTTAAGTTTAAGTTATATCGTCCGTGGTTCTCAGAAAATTAAAATGTTTTCTTTAAACGAAATATTTAAGCATTTACTTTATTTTAACGAAAAAAACATGATACTTTGCATTTTAAACATCGGCAACCCTGTGGTTGTTTTTGCGGCTTGTTTTTAGTTAAATTATTGGTAAACCGCTAATAATTTGAAACAGTTGCAATAATTGTTCGATTCTTTTCATTCGTCTCATTTAAAAGCGAATAATTTGTTTCTAGAAAAAAATATAAATTCAAAAATAATTTATTTTTGAGGTGCCACACCCAAAACGCACAGACATCTTTAAATTGTGTAAGACCACAAGTAGAAAGGAAGGTTTCCAAAGAAATTGTAAAGAGCAGTTGTGAAAACAAGTCAACTTACCATGTAGAGAGACTACAGAATGTATAAAGTGACAGTTTCTATTCAGAGTCCTTTTCAATTCACACCCACAATACCGACAGTTTTGTTTTACATTTGTACCTTCTAGCTGTAAAGAAGGTACAACATTTAAGTGTTTTGTTGAATGTGTACATAGTTGCAACATAGAGTATTTTTAACATATCAAAAGTAATTACTGATTTAAAAACATTTAGAGCCGTGTACTTTTGCATTAATTTTGCATTTGACCATTGCCTTGATTCCTGCCAAACTGTAGGCAGCCGAGGTTTTTATTTTTGGACAAGGTTTCATTTTGCAATTTATTTTGTAAAATATTTCCTAAAAAGGTGTGCTTTTAAAATTAACTGTTGCAATAAAAATGTGCAAAAATTTGGTTCAAAGAATAGATGTAGATATTAAGATTGGACATGTGCAGCAACTTATAGTAAATACTTTCCGCCAAAAAGTGCTTTAGCAAAATTTATATATAAGTCTGTCCTGAAATGTTGATTATTTAGGGATTAAAAGTGGGTTAGGCCAGTTTTAAACATACGTTTAAAATCGGCTAGGGGCCTGGATGCTGATATGCCCAAGCCGCCAGGCGAGGGTCATTATCAGCGTCTAGGCCCCTAGCCGGTTTTAAACGGATTGTTTAAGACTGGCCAAACCCACTTTTAATCCCATTCATAAATAGCTTTTTGTGTAAATCGGTAAAACTCACAAAATTTAGCCTGTCGTTTTGCCATGTTTTGCACTCGCTTTTTCCTTCATCACATTGTTGGTTCAAACTGCTATCTGCTATCGTTCAAACTGCTATCGATCGCATGCTTAAATGCATAATGCAGGCGTGTTGTGTACGCACACGACCGGGTAGATTTTGTCACAGTGCACATTTTGCTTTCAGGAGCGTGCAGTTTCTGTGTGCGTGTGCGTTTTTTATACGCGTTGACTAGGGCGCTGGAACAAACGTGAGCCAGCCGGCCGGTCTTTATCACTAGTCTTTATCGTCCGTTTAAGACCGGCCATGTGATGTGCTCTCAGCCAATGAGGATGCGTAAACTGTCTAAGGTATTTATGAATGTTGGATTACTTTTCTAATAGATAGTTCGTTAAAAGTAATCTTATTAATTTAATGTGAATTGTTAGCTGTAGGTGCCTTACAGCTTAAAACCTATGATTAAAACTTTATTAATCATGGCACAAAAATGCCCAAAAGTACTCATCTGAAAATCGCGATTCTTTTTGTTATACCAAAATTGTCATTCCAGAATAAAATTCATTATTTGTAAACATCTCCCGATTGTAATAAATTATTTTTCCATTGTAATTGTGTGTATATAAATGCCACTGTTTTGTTGAAAAGGTACATGTACCCCTTTTACTTCTTGTGAAAACCAGAAAGGTTGTTCCTATTTTATGTAACTTTGACATAGTGTTTGTCCTGCACTAATTCCAATACTTTGCTCATGGTCATCCCATTATGCACCTATATTTGAAGAAGGGTAATGTAGGCAGTTGGATAAAACATCTGGGGGTAGAAAATTTGCCCTATCTGTGCAAATGACCACTATAACAGGCCAGATTCAGTTGTTTACAGGGAACCACATTTTGCCGCAGCTTTTTGGTCGGAAGTAGACATTTCTAGAGTCATTTTGGGTGGAGCACCTGTGTTAGAGTTAAAAAGTTACCGAATGGTTTGGATCACTGGCTCCAACAATCTGGTGAAAATTTGGGGTTGTGGGTTTGATAATCAGCCGTAGTACCTGTGCCCTTGAGCAAGGCACTTGGTCCAGTGTGTTGTGTAATGTACTCAAAAGATCCCAGAGCACTCTATCGTGAAGCTGCCAATGGCACCACTCACCTATGTATCTCGATGATAGGCGGAAGACACTTGGCCTCATAAAAACCCTTAATGTGCAGCGCACTTGAACATATCCGTGTGGAATGTGCGCTATATAAATGTTATAATTATAAAGTCACTACTACAATTTACAGAGTTGATCTCCAGCCGCAGCTGGAGTCAGCGTGGACCACCATCAGCAAGCTACGGGAGAGAAAGAACGACTTACAGAAAGAGATCGATGAGGTCAGATCAGAGGTCAAAGTGCACCAGACTGTCGCCGAGGAGGAACGTCAAAAGAGGGTCAATGTTCAAGAAGCTATGGAGGATCTCCGGGAAGAATTAGAAAGGTTGGTGGAAAAATGTTTGTCTAAAAATGTTCAACTGGTGATGTTTTTTTAGCGTTTTGATGCAGGACTTGACAATTGATCTCTCTCACTTCCTACAGATTGCCAGGTACATCGGGATCTTGAGCGAAAATTTTTGTGACACGCATAGGCTGCGCTGTATTTCGAACAAACTGAGCAACATGCGCGCGTGTTTGAAACATTTTCCATGATGTGTGTACGCATAGTTGTTGGCATTTAATGCGTAATTGGGTCTTCCCACAGTAAAGGGGGCATTTTGGCAACACATGCTCGATATCAACAACAGAATGTAAACGCGGCACTCGGAACCATTGCAGTTAACACTGACGCATTCTTATCAGGGGATCAATCTTAATCCCGAGCACGTGACCAGTGTAAACAGCGTTAGCCTCGGTTTCCTTTAAAATTAAATAAATATTAAGGCCAAGGTGACCTGCCTCTTATCTTTGTCGTGTCTAAAGTTGAAGTATTTCTTTCTCTCTCTCCTAGGGACTTTGGACAAAGTGTTGCCGAGGTGGACCAACTTCAGCGGGACCTCACAGCAGCACAGGCACAGAAAATGGATCTGGAGAAAAAGTTGCAACAGACGGAGGAAAAGCATCTCGAGATCGTCCAGGAAGCGGAGAAATCTGAGCTGGCCTTAAGAGAAGGGATGAAGCAACTGCAAGAAGATCTGACAACAGCTCAACAACAAGCTTCCCAAGAAAAGGAACAGGAAGAACAACTCTTGGCAAAGCTTGGAGCTGCCGAAGGCTTCCTGGAAAGCTTAAGACAAGAGCTACTCGCCGCCGAAGAGAAATTTGCGGAAATAAAAGAACTCGAGGAACAACAAGAGCAGAGTCTCAAGAAAGTGGAAGCCCTCGAGGACTCCAAAAAAGCCATCAACCAAGATATAGAAACCCTTCGGGGAGACCTGTCTCTTGCCAAGCAGCAGGTGATAGACGCGGAAGAACGCCTCAAAGAGCAAGATGATGGCTACCAAAAGAATATAGCAGCCTTGGAGGAGTCTACGCAAGCAGTCAAGCAGGAATTTAGTCGTCGACTAGTTGACACCCAGACTCGGCTCACTATGAAGAATGCTGAAGTTGGCAAGCTGAAGGAGGAAATGAAAACTTTCACCCAACAACTCGAAAAGGAAACTGAAAAGAGGAAGGCGTCAGAGGTAGAAGTAGAAAATATTCAGAGGTAAATGATAACACGAAAAATGTACGACATAGGTGGCACTTCATAGAGCAAGTTCAATTCACGAATAGAGTTAAAGACAGTACACATGATTGGTATCTCGAAGAATCAGAAATGCACAGATTTACACATAACTTACACAATATAAACATGATGACTGTAGAAAACTTCCCCTTAAATGGTTTTGTCTGAAGTGCCATAGTCTTTGAGAAATGAGCAAAACAATTTTTTTTCGTCTCGCGAGGCGTAAATTTAATTTTCCCCAAAACCATTTCGCCCTGGACCACTTCGTCCTGAACGGTCCTGAACCACTTCGCCCAAAAGCCTCTTTACACCCAAAACAACTTCGTGTACAGGCCGTGGTTCAAGGCGAAGTGGTTCAGGGCGAAGTGGTTTTTCATTTTAGCGAAGTGGTTTTTCATTTTAGCAGTAATTTCATGTTAATATTTACAGCACTCTAACTGAAGTCAAAAGCAGCCACGAGGAGGAGATATTGACGATGAAGGACCACGTCTCGGAGGTTCAGGAAACCAAGAGCTGCCTTGAGCAGAAGACAACTAAACTACGAGATAAGCTAGCCAAGAGAGAGGCTGAGGTGGAGACACTCGAAAAGACTGCGGGGGAGATTAAGGTCGAGCTACAGGAGACTAAAATGCAGATGATGGCGAGAATTTGTGAGCTGGAGGAAGAAGTTTGGTATGTTTGCTAAATGTCATCTTGTCTCATTTTGTTTCCTGACGGCATAGCAAAGGTTTTGTCAAATGAACGAGAATTTAAAATGTATATTAGGGCTTGTGTTTCCCCCTTACCCAATGTAACTTGATTAGCACTGTATACTCAGTTCTTCCCCAAGATACTATGAGAAAAACTTCATAGTGTGCTCCGGCGGGTCTTGAACCTGCAGCCTCCTGCATACTAGGCAGACGTCTTGACCACCGATCTGGCTGAAATTTTGAATTACTAGTGTGTGTACACATGCGGATGTCACTTCGTGAAAATAACTTTCCCGCACTGTGCGTACAACTGCACTTGATTATCAGTTCGTGATGTCACCGATGACTTCTTTATTCTAAGCAAACCTAACGGCACTAATCACTATACATCTGCTACGCATGTTCATTTTAAAAAAACCTGTACTGCATGTACTTTGACAAAGAATTGTTTACTCTCACGTGTATAATTTGTTTCTACTCATAATTTTGTTTTGTACTTTTTATTATTTCAAATGTACAGCTCACAGAAAGAGTCGGAAGTTGCACTGAAATCTCAAAACAGCAAACTAGAGCAAGAAGTTGTTGATCTAGAGGAGAATATGAAGCAGGTCATGGGTGACTTGGAGAGGTCAAAGGTCACCCTCGGAGAGAGGCTGCTGGAAGTTAAAAAAGAGACCGAGATGTACAAAGCGTCTGCCGCTGAAAGTCAAGAACAGCTGGACAACACAGTTGAACAGATGGACAACACAGTTCAACAGATGAATACAAGAACACAAGAATTACAAGAGCAGATCAGGTGGGAAGGAATACATTTTTTAGCAATTTCAGAAACTTTCGATTTGATCAGCATGTGCAGTCGTATACTGGTTTTGACTATATGGAAAGACTGACCCCGTTCACACTACAGAAATCGCTTCATTCGATAAAGATTCGATGAAGAGATTTCCTAATGTGAACATACGCCTCTTCATTCGATGAAGATTAGAATCGCTTTATTCAATGAAGCAAAATGGCTTCATTCGATAAGTTGTAATGTGGACGCTCCCTTCGTTCGACGAAGCGATTTGACACGTAACGAGATGGGGGCGCCGCACAGCTTCATTCGATATTCGTTGGCGGTCTTCATTCGTTAATCTGACGTCAAGCATTTCATGGTGAATATTTGCACAATTCGAAACTGGTTTGACTTTTTACATATATTTGTGCCACGAAAACTTCTGTGTGCCAAATTTGCTTTTACTTCATTTTGGTTTTCTGTAGCTCTCGCGAGAAAACTGAAAACAGACTTCGGGAGGAAGCAGCAAGCCTCAAAGAAAAACACTCCAGAGCCGAAGAGCAACTCCTACAAATAAGCCAAACCGTCTCCACTTTACAGCAATCACAGCAACAGCTTCAAGCATCTCGTGACGTGCTGGAGGAGGAGACTAGTCAACTTAAAGACAAACTGGACGAGTTGGAAGAGGAGGTCATGATGTATGAGGGGTTAGCCGCCGACACTAAACGGAAGCTGGAGGAGGAGACTATCAAGCTGGAAGCAACGGTCAGGGACTACGCTGCCCGAGAGGCTAAGCTGAAATTACTGCTTGAGGAGAAGACTAGGGAGTTTGATGCTGGAATTGAAGAAAAGTCTTCAAAGTACGTATCTTAAAAAAAAAAACAATTTTGGAAATTATCTCGCTCTTTATTGATTCCTTAAAGGTAGAACACATGATTGGTAAACCATCACAAATAGTTTTATCTCCCTGTGTGATTGAAGATATGCATGATTAAAACCAACCTGAGTAAAAGTCAGCCCTGTACTTTGTCCAACTTTTTAGAAAACAGTCAAAAAAGCTTTCCAGTCACTTCATCCCGAACCACTGCCTGTGTACGAAGTGGTTTTTGGGCGAAGTGGTCCAGGGCGAAGCGGTTTTTCCTTTCATGAGACGAAATTTAATTGTTTTACCCATTTCTCAAAGAAATAGCACTTCAGACAAAACCATTTCAGGGGAAGTTTTCTACCATCATGATGTTTGTATTGTGTAAGTTATGTGTAAATATGTGAAAATTTCTGATTTTCAAGATACCAATCATGTATTCTGCCTTTAAAACAAATGTGTAAATAAGTTGGATGTTGTGCAGTCGTCACTGAGTTTTCGTGACCAGCAGCTGATCCAGAATTATAAAAATATTCAAAAAAATATTGCCCAGAAATTATATTTTCGCAGTTTTTGCAATCACAAACAAACAAAAATGACAACTTTTGACATAAATCATCTGCATTGTGCACACTTTTATCTACAGGCACATCTAAAAAAAAAGTCATTATTTTTCAAAGCATAACCTTTATTCCAATTTTTTGATACATTATAAAGATATGTAATTCATTTTTGACAACTGTGTGGTCATAAAGAATTATTTCTTAAGTTTTACGCCCGAATTCACGTTGGAGCTTCTTTATTTTTTGTAGTTGGCGAGTAAAGTTTGAAGAACTTGAAGCAAAAGTGGCCCCCTTCAAAGTAAGTGCAATTTTCTAATTAGTCAAGAATTTACAGCAGACTGTCATTATAGAACACTTTTCAAGTGATTAAACTAATGCCACCTTTATATCCATAGCGTTTAATAACCAATGCATAAACACAATGCATATAGTAACAGGCTCTTAATGGATTTCCTATTTAAACCTTAGTTCCCTTGGGAGTATACAACCCCAATTATGTGTTAAAGGCCCTGTAGATGATCTGTTTAAAAGAAAGACATCAAAAGACATCAAAAGAAAGACATCAACAAACTCATCTGAAGAAATTTCAGCTTTGTCAAATGTACCACGTTTAAAAAAAACATGAAAATCCATATGCATTTTCCTGGTCTTGGCGGGGTGTTTCAAATATTTGTTCTCAGTTGATCGGGTACTATGTGGCTTGCATCATGCACTCTGTGGCGCACATACTGCGTGTGCGCGCGATCCATAAAAATACGTAGTGTTGGAACACGCACACGCAGTACACAGCGCCCATGCATTTTGGACCGCGTAGATGCGAACCAATAATAATTTCATCTTTACGGATTATTTTCTGGTAAAATTATATCATTTTGAGCGAAAATCTTTCATTGGATAGTTGCTATTAATTCAATCTTTACTTTCAGAACTTTTCCCCTGTAAACTCGTCGATTACTTTTTGGGGTCATTGCAAATGATACACTGGGCCTTTAAGTGCTCATGAGCTAATCAAACACAACACCTTCAAAGATACCCATTTTACTCCTGGGAAACGATGTACAGTTTATGACAAAGTGCCTTACCCAATGGCGCATGTACTTTGGACACGGACTAAATAAACCACTCTCACAGACGGCCATCTCCGTAGGACAAATACAACTTGTGTATTAAATGCCACAAGTTACTTGTGGAAAATGTTCCAAACATAAGCGTGTATTGGTCGATATTTGTTTGAAATATGGCACAAGAATTTACGCTCAAGATCCGGATGCATGTGGCAATCTGTCGGAAGTGACGTTATTTGAGAAAGCTCATTGGAACCACTATATCTTGTCCTTTTTCCAAATCTCGACTTAGGCTCAGGCTCCATGTAAACCCTAGGGAGACGGAGACGAAGCCGAGATTTGGAAAAGCCCCCTTGAGTTTCCTGCAACAGACTATTTGGTTTTAAACCGCATTTTTTTGGTATAAAACATTATAAACTTGTAAACTATGTAGCATAATACAGTGACGTTCTTTCATTCCTTGTCTTACAGGACCAACTTGACCAGTTTGCAGCCGAGCGCGAGCAGTTACTCGGCCAAAAGGATGCCGCAGAGAACGAAATGACCAAATTGAGTAAGAGCTACGCCAAGCTACTGGGCCATCAGAACCACAGGCAGAAGATCCAACACGTTGATAAACTCAAGGAAGAAAACCTGGTGCTCAAGAGGGTAAGATGGTGTTTTTTAAAGATAGTAAACTGTTACAAATAGTTTTATCCCAGCTCCGTACTTCGTCTAACTTTTGAGAAAACAGTCAAAAAAGGGTTTGCAGTCATTTCGCCCCAAAACCATTTCGCCCTGAACCGCGGCCTGTGCACGAAGTGGTTTTGGGGCGAAGTGGCATTTGGGCGATGTAGTGTTTGGACGAAGAAATTTGGGGCGAAATGGCACTCGGGCGAAATGGTTTTGGGGCAAAATGAATTTTCGTTTCATGGTACGAAAAGTAATTGTTTTACTCATTCCTTAAAGGACTATAGCACTTCAGACAAAACTATTTTAGGGGAAGTTTTCTATGGTCATCATGTTTATATTGTGTAAGTTAGGCGTAAATCTGTGAACATTTCTGATTTTCGAGATTACCAATGATGTATACTGCCTTTAAAGACAGATTACATGATTGGAAAACTTTTAAAAACAGGAACAACAGCATTACATAACTAAAGGATAATGTTGATAAACTGCCTTGTAGTATTTTTTTTGCCGTACAGTTCAGTGTTCTGCACTGTCTGTTTTGTTCGGGGGCGCCGCCCGGACAAAATCATCACAGGTACCGTTAGCGCCCGGACAAAAATTTGCCGTCCGTAAACAAAAAATTGGGCGCCCTTAAAAAAAAAAAAATCAATGTTTCACGACAGATCCGAATCCAGATTCCGATCTGTTTTACCGCGCAGAAACAAACGAAACCGCTCTCAACTCGGATCTCAAATCACGTGAATTGCAATTTATTTACCAAATTTGTCAAATGTACGTTCCAAATTTCTCCCACGACATTCGTCGTAAATAAACAAGCATTCTAAATTTGTTTTTTATCGTGTGTTGCCTCTGAAAACTGAAACGACACGGTTTTACTCACACAAAATCTCTACGATGTTTACGTCGCCATTTTGGATCTAGCGCTGAACCACCTCTCGAGAAGGATTCCACAGATCACAGATCTCGATCAGGATGTGCGCGAAGTGAACGAGTTCACCTTGGATCTGCGCGAATCTGGATCCGTCCGAAACAAACACGCCCTAAAACACTATGAAAGTACAGCCATGTCATTTCAAAGTTAGGTTCAAATGCTACGAACGTGATTTGCTATCCACTGGTGTCATTATAATGATTATCATTCACTTACCAGGAGATTAAACCAAGGTAAATCGAAGCCTCCATGCTGCAATATGCATAGGCCATTCATGTAACGTTGTGTAAGTCGGCAAAATAACGACTTACGGCAGATGTCGGCATTCGCGTAAGTCGGCACAAATTTTTGGGTCCCAAGAGTGCCGACTTAGCCGGAGTTTACTGTAGTTCAATGCACCCTAATTCCCATACGTCCCAAGATAAGATGAGTGACCCTTCCTAAGACGCGTCTCAGCGCTTTGTGGACTCTGATTTCTTAAAATTAATGTTGTTTTGATTTCAGGAGGTTAGCAAACTGCGCGATGAACTCCAGAAACATAAACGAAAGGTGAGAGAAGCATCAGGTGATCGACTACGCTTTGACTCCACCAAAGCATTCTCACAACACCAGAAGTCTAAGGAAAACGCTGTACCACTGCGGGATCACAACAGTACATGTATATGAGAGGATTTACCACAAAATTACAGAAATCTTGTGACCTCATCTCGAGCACAAATAATCTGTGTTATGCTTAAAGGCACAGGCTCGTCAGCAATGCGCGCCCGCCAAATTCGTGCTCGAAACACGCAGCTCCATGCCTTTGCTATGGAGCTGCGTATTGCGTGGCACACATTTGGCGGGCGCGCATTGCTGACGAACCTGTGCCTTTAATATATCATCAGTGGAACATGAATAATAAGAACACGGTTAATACATGTATACGGTTCAAAAACAGAATCGCAATTTTTAAAAATATAATGATTCTTGATCAGAACAAAAGTTGAATACCGTGAAATTGTAGATAACAAGGCACTGATTGACCAATCACTTTAGAGTCGCTTTTTTTGGGCTTTAACATTTCCCAGTGACACAATTTTTATTTCGATGGAGTGAGTCGCATATTGTTAAAACTGAAAGTACAACTGGGACAGATAGTGTCAAATATACTGACCTCAGAGTGGGGGGCAAACGAGAGATCCTAAAAATTGTGTACAGTACATCAAACAACATCTCATAATCAATTAATGTAAGCTGATTTATGTGTTCAACAGAACCTACGAATAAAACAGCCTTTGTGTAAATATTGCCTTGAATAATGAATATATGTGAATTGCAGTGTTGTAGTCGAGTCACCAATATCGAGTCCGAGTCTCGTGTTTTCAGCCTCGAGTCTCGAGTCATTAGCCTCTGAGTCTGAGTCTGAGTCTGATTCACAAGTCACTTGTTTGCCAAATTAATGCTCGTGCGCTCCTTGCCGACCTGTTGAGGCAATGTACATACTCACGCGTCGTACTGTTTGTTTTTTTCCCCCAAGAATCCTTCACTGATCGTGCGAATACACATATTTTTTTTTAAATTGACTCTTAAGTCACGAGTCATGGTCGAGTCCGAGTCACATGTCCAAGTCCGAGTCATTTTCCAATGTTACTCAAGTCGAGTCCGAGTCACGAAAAATTGTGACTCGAGTCGGACTTGAGTCCTACAACACTGGTGAATTGTACAATGTACATGCTAAATTTAAATTTGAATGTCAAATGGATGCAACATTTCTAATACTGAAACAAAAAACCTTGTTGCTTATAAAGTGTAAAAAAAATAAAGAAATACAGTAAATTTTCTACAAATAATTAAACGTTCCTGAAACACAACCCAGCCTACATGTACCATGGCATTTTTATGTTAACAGAAAACGGAAGACCAGCAGCCGATTTCACGAAAGAGTGCGCAGCTTACGCAACTTTAGAAAAATGGCACAAGCCCCATAGCTTGCGTGTTATCATCGCTAAATAGTTGCGCGACTTACGCAATAAAACATTGCGCAAGTGGGCTTACGCAACTGCGTAAGTTTCGTGAAATCGGCTGCAGTTTTGAATAATTATGTGCGAAGTTGGACAAAAAGTAGAAACACACTGTAAAATTAGTGGTCTTAAGTTCCTACCCCAGCAGTCTTCTTCAAAGACAAACCGACTTGGACAAGCATTAAAAACATGTTGGGAGGAAAACAATACTTTTAAAAGCAATTACTGATACATGTAGTCATTTAGTAAGTTTGGAACTTTCAAAGAGAGGATCTACATATGATAAATAAATTGTTGAGTGCTTTCTGCAAAATGTTGAAGAATAATTCAACTCTTGAACATTTTCTATTGTGATATAATATAAGGAACTAATTTGTCTGGAAATAATTATCTGGGTTATAAGGCTACCTGTTAATTATAAGTGGGTAATTGGAACATAAATATTTGAAGTGATGAACAATGTATGGATTTTGCCACCTTTCGTGAGTTGTGTACCCGTAAATAAATTGTGGGGGAAAATATACTGCTGTGTTTCTCAGTATTTTCAGTTTTAAAAAATATCAATGCAAACAAAAAAATCTACCCAATACCAAAAAGTGATTGTAGTAAAGGCTTTGATTTTTTAAAATTGTTTACTAGACGTTTTTGACAACGGTTCCCCATCTTTCTTGGATTTGAAATCCAGAACCATTTGAAGAAAATTAGCTCCTTCAATTTGGAAATGGTGCTAGGCCTATGCAAAATCCAAGAAAGACTAGTTTGTTTTGTTTTTTTTAACTTTAGGTCAAAACTTGAATTTAATTATTGGAATCGATATCTTGGATGATACTAGAATATCCTTCCCCACTGATATTTTCGTCGCAAGTGTTGGGTTTTTGAGAACTATTTGAGATGTTTTCATCACTACGACGCGCGTGTGGTGTACGGGCGCACGTACATGCATGAACACTGGCGCATAGGAAAGTATCTGAAAGTTTAGAAAATATTCAATACATTTTTAGTGCCTACCTCATTCATCAGATTCAGAAAACTCCGAGTCTTCCACGACCTTGGGTCTCTCCTTTTCGGACTGGGGTGGGTAGAGCTTGTAACATGCCGTGACAAAACGCGTGCAGAACAGTGCTTTTGCTGAAAATGTGTCTGTACTTCGTCTATTCCCCCGGTCCTCCATTCGCATTCTGGTGTTCCAACCAGTACTCTGTCACCTCGGAGCAGAAACTTCTCTTGTCTACGCTTGTTTCGATGAACTTTTCAATGAATCAGTTTATTTATAGTGTCCTGGTCCCAGCCAATGGTTGGAAAAGAGTACAATCTTTCACGGTGGTAGAAGAGAGTCGGCAAAAAATGGAGGAACTACCCTTCGTTTTTGTCTTTTCTTGGATAGAGCATGGATTATTGCACCTAAGGCAATAACCTCGACTGGAAGCACACCGTGTAAACGCAAAAACTCATCAGCTTCGTCTTTATTTTATCGTGAAAACGTGCAATGGCTGAGAAATAGGTAGTCGAACTCTTTTACACGAAGACGCCATTATTACGGGACTGCACCAACAAGTCATATATACACGTATGTGGCTTTGCTGGAAAAACTCTCTACCAATCAAAAAGCACGAGAGTATTTTTAGCTCGCTTAATATGCAAATGTCCACCTTGGCCGCGCGCCAACCAATGAACGTCAAATAATTTACAGACTGGTGTTTTTGGCGCGTGCCGGTCGCGCGAGCAAGGTTGTCGTCTGCGTAGTGCCTCCAGAATACCCCCAAAGAGCTACGTGATTTTTCTCGAAACCCAACACTTGCGACGGAAATAGTTTAGTGAATCTGTCTTCAATGAAAATTAATTTGCCAGAAGAGAATTCATGACGGCCAAAGATTTCTAGAGTTAAAATAATTACTACCAGAGACGAAAGGAGTGAGAAAAAGAGACACATTCGTCATTAAGTGCTGGGCCTAAAACTCCATCCAAGGTCTGACCCAAATCTGCAACTGTGGTGAGTATTAAACACTTTTGAACCCATACAAAAAAATGTTCTAACGATTATGTAAAGATATACAGAAAACATGTTTTCTATTAGATTCGATTGTATGGAATTCCACAGTTGTTTTTTAGAAGTTCGAAAGAAAGTAAAAGGTTAGATTTGGGTTATACACCTTTCTGTACATATGTAGCAGTTCTATAGAATATAATACATTCTTCAGAAGTAAACAAAATTCTATATAGTGCTATACATTATTCTATAGATTTCTGCAGAACATTTTTGTATGGGTAAAAACGCACATTAATCTGACATAACTGCCCAAAATTCTCGTTTGAATTGAAAAATGAAAACAAAAATGTAGGTCTACTGTATCTCAAAAATTTCTACAACTCTTCGAAAATGTTTATCTGATTCATGAAAAAAATCCCAAATTGATAGGGAATCTAGAAGGCAATTTTCCTCACTGCCCCTGGCCTTGGCACCCTTTTGCATTCTTCCTTTGGACATTTTAATTTTCTACGCGGTCCTCCCCACAAAATTGCCACTGCCATTTTGGTGGCGAAGTTTGAGGTTTAAAAATTATATATTTGCCTCAAAAAAGAGCAGCAAACCTATTACATAGCTGGAAATGTCATAAGATGGTCCGACTGTACATTGCCTATAAAACTATAAAATATCAATTTTTCCTTCAGCACCAATGCTAAAACATCAGATTATAATGTATGTCTTTGTACTTTTGGTCGAGTGTGGAAGACTCACCACAGCTTGCAGATTTGGCACTGTGTAGTGCAAGAGCTATGACAGGTGTGATAATTCGTTCAAAAATGCATTTGTGCATGCAACATGCAAAGCGTTAACATTGTTTGCAGCATGCAAACTGCTTTCTTGTGGGGTCTAGAAATCGCATAAGTATTGTGTAATACAATGTACCTAAATTCAAACCATGCAAGAAAACACACGACATGCAATAATCTAGATGCAAAATCTATACAGGTTTATTCAGCAACTGAATTCAAAATAAAACAGCATTCAAAATAAAAAATAATTAAAAAAAGCTTTGCATAATAAAAGATAATTACAGCAAAAACCGAGTGTAAAAGGTTAAAGCCTCATCAAGTCATACTTCAAAATGTAATTTCATTTCCCTTTCATGATGCTTATTATTATTAATGTTGGAAGTACATGCACATGCATTGTAAATTAATATACAAAATATACTGGACAGTAAGTTATGTACAATTATTCAATTTGTACACAAAATGAAACAATCTGATTAAAAAGACTTTCATGCAATGGTTCTTTGTTTCAACTTTACAAAAATACATTTACGTATATGGAAAAAATCATGCAATGGTCACACACGATATAAATTCAGAATGTAGTAAATTCCCTTTGCATGCTGGGAAACTACATGCATAAATAATAAGGCACTCTTTGTAAATGCATAATGCAACCAGAATGAAACGCATGCCAACACAATTTAGTAACCTGCCTAAGCAACGTTTTACACAGTGAAGGATATAACACAAATTTTTGAAAGAGAATCTTCACACACAAAATGCTTCAGTTTTACTCGTGTATGCGACGCATTCATTTTCGCCTTAATACTGGTTGGTTGACAAATCTCATAGAGTGGTTACCAATGGACCTTTATCACGGCGCGTCCATCTTTGTCTTGTTCCCCACAGTACATGTCGAGTAAGATCAGTGCGTCTGCGCGACCATGCGTGTGATCTCCCGTTGAGAATCACTGTCCGTGCTGCGCGCTCTCTTGATCGCGCAACCCCTGTGCCATTGTGATGCACACAATGAACAATTTCAAAACAGGACCAAACTATTTTTCCTGCAAGCCTCGCTTTGGTTACGTTCATTTTAATAGGAGAAAAGGGAAGATGGCCGCACCGTGATAAAGATTATAGGGTTAATAACTAGACTCGACTTACAGTTCAGGCAGACTTGCCTCCAGTCATCACTGGTGCAATAGACTAATTTAAAGATTAAGCCTACATGATTGGCAAACTGTTAAAAATGGGGTTATCCCCACGTGTGATCAAGGATGTGTATGATAAAAACCAACCCGTGTGTAAGTCAGCTCATATAGCAGTACCTCATGTCCAACAATACATGGAAGCACTCTATTGTTGCATCATTTAATTAAGAAAACCTGCCTCTTTGTCTACCATCCTGAAATCAAAAGCTCGCTATTGTTTTGAAATTTGAGCAAAACTGTTACTTTGCTGTAAGAAGGGGCGGTCAGTCTCACACAGAAACCGCAAAGTTAAAACGGCAATCATGGACAGTTACCAATTAACCCACACCACACAAGGCAAAACACACACATGCAGGGCAGGGTTGATGGAATCCCAAATGACTGTGGGATTTTGGGCAGCATGCAAGCAGGGTTACTACTTCCGCCTTGGATAGAGAAAGGCCTAGAACTGAATTCCGAATGGGTCATCTGTTTTCTCTCTCGAACGAGAAGGGGTTGAGATGGGCGGCGTGTCATCTAGGTCAAAACACTTCAGGTTTTGGTAGGCGTTGGGTCCGCCGCGATCTTTGGGATTCGGTTTCAATTTCTCGTGTCGTAACCTAAGAAAGAAATATAATGTATAAGCTAGGACAATAATTACATGCAAAAATGAGCTGCTTCTCGCACAGCCTGGGCCGAGTCTTTCTAACCGTAACTAGAAATCAGTGGTGGATCAAGGCTCATTAAAATATGAATACACTACTCACAACATTTAGGGATATTGGTATGTTGTCAATTTTTGAAATTTTTTTCTTCAAATGATTGTTTTCACCTATTGACCACTCTCACAGACGCCATCTTTGTAGTAGAAATGCTATACTACGTATTAAACGCCATCAAGTACGCACATGCACATCCTGAATGTAAACATTTATATTTATATTCCTTTCAATTAGAGAGAAATTAAATATTTTATGTAGGCCTTTTCACCTTTTTCCTGTCCCCTTGTTGAATGGTTTCTGTTTGAGCTCTTCCGCAATCATGTTGTCATCGTAGTGGAACTGAGTTCTGGAAGTAAAGGTGCTTATGCTTACAACATCATTCTGAAAAGACAATAAAAATATTAACATATGAACATCCTAGAAATTTATACACAGATCTTTACATTTGCAGGAATGGGAATAAAACTGTTTATTTAAATGTGATCCCACTTTTGCAACCATGAAATATCAATTAAAGGGAATCAAAATAATTAATCAAACTTTCCACTTCAGCCTTGGATGCAATTTGTGATGCATAAATGTAAAAAACAGCATTAATTTATATAATCCCACTTCTGCCACCACTATTGCATCTGTGGGAATTAGAATATTATAATATCTATTCATCTAATCCCACTTCTGCTACCACTCTGTTGCATTAGTGGAAACTTCTGCCATTATGAAATCACATCAATGAACGCTGAAATATTCTGTCATTTTGTCTTAAGACTTCACATAAATGAGAATTGGAATATCCTGATATTTATTCATCTGATCCCACCTCTGCCACCATGGCATCAACATCAGAAAGTATTGAAATATTTTATTTAATATTATAGTACAACCCTTTTCCACCAAAAAAGTACATAAATGGGAATTGAAATATTCATCTGATCGCACTTTTGCCACCATAACATTTTGGCAATAAGAATCAAAATATTCCATCATCCATTTATTAGCTAATCCCACTTAATAAATTAAGTATTAAAATATTCTGCTATTTAGTCTTACTATTCCACTTCTTTCACAAAACATCACTTAAGTGGGAATTTAACTATCCTGATATTTATTAATATGGGGCCACTTTTGCCACGATAACATAATGATTGACAAAGAAAATAACAATATTTTAGCATCTGCCACCAAATACCTACCTTTCTATCTTCCTCATTTTCCAGCTTCCCATTCTGATCACACGTTTCATCCTCTTCCTCTGCGATACTGTCCCCATTGGCTATCTTGATATCCAGTATGGGATGGTTAGGCATGCTCACAGGGTCTACGAGGACATCGTAAGGGACCATGGGGTGGGCAAACGTGGAGGGATTATAGATGTCCCATGATTGCTGCTGGCCAAGGGTGCCTGGTCACAGAAATGAGAAGAAAAGATGCATGTTTAAAACAATGCAACCAAAATGTGACGGGATTTAAATCCCTCAGGCCGGGAACAAAATAGCTGTGTTTCCGGTTACCTGCCCCAACTTAGAAAATAATGCAGAACCTATATCTTTTTGTAAAAAAAACTTATTGTGCCTACATGAAACCTAGTTTTGGGGTACATTGCTAAGTTATTTTCCCCCTTAAAGCTTGAAAAAGTGCCTCACTCTTTTGTATTTGTATCTGCAATCACATGCTTTTTAAATTCAGATATTTTAAACACTTAGCAACTCCACAGTGCTAAATTGTGGTATTAACATCTACATACTAACTGTTATAATGTGCAAGGGGTAAACAAATACCAACCCCTATCCCACCCTAATAATTTTGTCTGAAAATGTTTAGAGCAAAATAAAAATATTTTTCCAACCTATCCACCCTAAATATTCTTTGATGTAATAGGAAACACCTACTTTTTTTCTGGGCCGTATGGTTTAACGTTACAGCAGTGTATGTACCAGCCTGCATCTATGGCAAGATCTATATTTTTCTAATGCCAACATTTTAATGTTAACTTTTGTTTTAAAAATGGAATAAAATCCGAAGGGAATCACGATTTCTAAATCGATTCTAAAAATGCTGGAATTGCTCAAACCTATAATTTAATCTGGATTCAGTCATAAATTTTCTTGACTCAATTTGAAAGGAAATTGGTTTTTTTGTTATGTTAAATCACTGAAAAAGCCTACCACATATTATAAATTACAACCTGAGAAACTAACTCTATTTTGTTCCAACCTTTCCCCATCCCGGGACTCCCCCAAGGAATTATTACTCCATTTTATTTCTACTCTTCTTAACTGCCTGATTTGTAACACTGTCAATCCACATTAATACCAAACCATACCAATGTAATGTCCCTCCGTTGTCCACAATCGCACTGTACAGTCTAGTGACGAGGTGATGAGAACATTATGGGACTGAACCAAGTTCATGCTAAAAGAAAAAAGGGGAAAGGGTAGCACATGAGATAAAATTGTTAAAATTATGCCAAATATAACTTTACATCAATCAGTGAATAAAAAAATAATCAGTTTACTTTGTTTGTAAATTTTAACACATATAATTATCTCTTTTGCAAAGTACAATATTTGGTGACTTTGTGATTCTCTGATACTCTGATATTTTATTTTATTTAATGGGTTTAATTAACTTCAAATCGCAGCCCGTTGGCTAAACTTACAAGTATCTTCCACCTAAACATCGAGATACATAGCTGGGTGGCGCCATTGGCAGCCGACAGCCAGAGACACTGGGGAATTCCCTTACTCTTCACGAAAGAGTACTCTGGGATCTAAGTGTGTTACACAACACACTGGACAAACAGATTTACATCCCTTCCGAAGGATGGTGCAAGTGTGTTTAAGTGCCAACACTGGACCAAGGGCTTTACATCCCTTCCGAAGGATAGTGCAAGTGTGTTTAAGTGCCTTGCTCAAGGGCACAGGTACCATGGCCGGGTATCGAACCCGCAACCTCAAGTGTTGCGAGTCAGTGACCCAAACCAGTACACCCCCACCTTAAAAAAAAATTAAATTAAAAAAATAACTATACATGTGTACTTTGAACACAGTCCTTTCAATGACTAGTAACAAGTAAACTATGGTAGCTGTTGGAACTTACTCCACTTGAGGGAGATGGTATAATAATATTATAATAATAATAATAATAAGACATTTATATAGCGCCATACGTAAAAATTAACCTCTGGGCGCTTAACATCAAAACATCGTGTACATCATATAATAACAATTAATTTATGTAAAAAGTCTAAGAAATATAGAAAGAAAGAAAGAATTGAATTGATAAGGCAGTACTTTATATGGCAATGCCAGATACCCACCTTGTAATATTCTCAATATGAGCCCTCCATGATCCCAAACCTGAAAGAAAATAATTCTTCAAAATTTAAATAAATGTACATTCTTGCTCAACAGATGGAAATAAGTGTCAGTTGAAAGTGACACTTCGCTCTGTCACAAAAACGACCAGCAAACATTTTAAACAAGTTTATTACAGCTTATTTATTAAGTACATGTACATCTACATCTACATATGTAATGGCTAAATGCTAATCTTACAGGCTGGCGGTTCTCCCTCCTTATTGGTGAGACAGTAGCCCTCGGTGTCCCATGCTGTTATAAATCCTGGGAAGAAAATGAAAGAGGATTGAAATCAAAGTTTTATGAATAAACTATTTAGAAGCTTTGTCTGTTGAGTTGGTATTTATTACTGAGAGTAAAAATGTGATGAAGCACTTCAAACAAGTTCATTTAAAACAGCCAGTCTTATAGACAAAAATAACCTCCAAGACTTAGGAGGTATATACATTTGGTTCCAAAATTTTTGACATTTTATTCAACTAACCTTGAGCATCACCAGTAAACAGCATGGAATCTTCGGCTGTCAGCTGCATTACAGTAACTGGAGTGCTGTTATCTTTAGACTGAGACCAAAATGATAGAAAATGGTTACACATGGCAAAACCATCTAGCTTTGATATAGGGCAAAAGACTGTCCTTCACGTTATGAAAATATGGGGTAGGTCACTCCAGCCTTGCAATGATGACTGTCTGAATTTCAAAGGGCACTGATGAGGCCAACTGGAGGGGCATCACAGCCAACTGGAGGGGCATCATGGCCAACTTTGTTTTAAATGTGTACCGGTTAGGCGCGAGGTCAAAATAGAAACGGTCTGTATACCGGGAAACGGTACATAACCGCTACACCGTTGCATGGTTTTGAGTGAGCAAGCAAACGGTTCAGCTGGTCTGGCCAAACGGTAATTGGCAGTGTTCAACCCACCCGTGTTCGCTGAACAAATGGTTTTCTGCCCACAGATTAACTCGAACTGTTTACCGGTATACAGACCGTTTGTATTTTGACAGCCTTATTAGTGCATCCAAGCTTCATGTAATTTAAGAGGATAGGGAATGCTGGCCAAGTTAGCCTCAGAAAGTGTACATCGTGAAGGGGCATTGGGGCTAACTCAGCAGGGCCTTGGTGGCCTCTGGAACCGACTGAGGCAAATTGGAAAACCTGGCCTAACAAGATTAGGGTTATGCATTAATATTAGCTTAGTTAAAGCTTACAAAACAATACAAAAATTTGAGCATTATTTACCGCACTGAACTGAGCGAACAGCATTCCACCATTGTAGACATTCCAATAGTGGATTGAGCCTGTGCCAAAAAAAAGAGGATATTAAAGGGGACATTTTTCCGATGCCTTGCTGATGCTGTTTTACGTATCACTTTTTGGCATGGTACTAAATAAAAATTGTCTTATAATACATAGTGATTGTAAAGGTTGATTCAAACCATGTTATGGTATTAATATTATGACGATTCCAAGAATTGGTAAAAGCTTGAAACACAAAATCACACACAATCCGTCTTAATTTCTTTAAAAATTGGGGCTTTTTAGGGGTTTGAGCTAAGACATGGTTGAATAGATACTTAGAGGTGTTAAAACAGAGTCAAAGTGTGACATCAGTTGTAACAGTGAAAATATATCATAATCAGTGTCTGGCAAAAACAATGGGTCAGGCAACTACGACCACATGTAAAACACTGCCCAGCTAATGCAACTACTAAATTGTCAAAAAAGACACATCTTAATTAACATGTGCTCTGGAGTTTACTTCATAAGAACAATATTAATGAACTGACCTCTTGGTCCTGATGCAACAAGCTGTGCAGCAGCCTTGTTGTCTTTCCTTGTAGACAGAAAAAGCAACTTGCAGATGCTGTTGTCACCATCCACTGAAATCAACAAAATGCTCAGCCTATTTAAACAAACCTGGCACATTCACAAGAAATCCGAAGCAAAAAAGCCATAAAAAGCAATCAAATAAACAAAAATTGGTAGAAGGGGTGCAAATTTTTCCGAGACTAAAGAGAACCCTCTTCCCCTTAAAATAAAATAAAAACTTGAACTAAGACACCATCGTCTGATGAAGACTTGCAATTTCCTGATCGAAACGTCATAAGTTGGCAGACGAGTATTCGTTTGTTCAACCATGATGAATAACATATTTCGTTTTAAGACATAATGTATAACAACTTTTCTCTACAAGCATAAAAAATGAGACCAAAAGTCATCTTAATTGAGAAGAAAAATACAGCAAGGAAAGAAAGGTACTAATTAACTCACAACTAGAAAATAGGCACCAACTTCAGGAATTTTTTTTCAGCAGAGAAAGTAAAGAGGCTGAAACAGCCTCACAAGTCTTCTTGAGAGAAATCTATTAACAGTGTACTAAATTTTGCAAATTCCATACATCGCAAAACACAAATGTTAAATTAGCTATGACAACTTACATTCTTCAGACACGTAATCGCGAGGCACCGGTGACCTGAGATGGCAGTAGATATGCCCAGATACGAGATTCCACACAATCACCTCACCGTCGTAGCTTGACGTTGCTAACAGGCAGGGTAAACACACGGCTATGGATAGAATATCCTCTTTATGGCCATGTCTCTGAAAAAATATATGATAAATATATATGATAAATGTATATATTGACCCCTTTCGAACACGTGCGAATATGCCATTTTGGGAGTCAAATAATGCTGAGTCATTGTGGAAGCAATGTGCGTGCGCGTTGTGTGTTTCTCTGGTGGGTGTAACGCGGTTTAGTTCACCAATGGGAGCCTCAGCATTGCGCGTTACGCACGCTATGGACACACACAACGCGCATGCACATTGCTTCCACAACGACGCGGCATTGTTTTACTCCCAAAATGACGTCATTGGCACGAGCTCAATAAAGCTGGTTCTTATAAAGTGCTTTATCATCAAAGTACTGTTCCTATTATTATCATGCTGTAAGCGAATCTTCAAAAAATATCTTACATCAACTAGGCAGCTGTGTGGCCATAGTGCACCAATAACACTCGGATTGTGAAATTCCCCAAAAGCTCCATAATTATCGCCCGAGTCGACAAGACAACTGTGATTAAGTGTCCTGCCCATGGACACATACAGATCAGCCACACAGTGGGACTTGAACCCACAACCTCTTGATTGAGAGTTCAACTTCATACCCACTAAATTACAAACACACTTCTGGCCAGTCATGGTTTTTTTGTGCTTAAATTTCTGGATCTGAAACTTGGGAAAATAATTATGCTGACAAAAGTCAATTCAGATATCTCAGACAGAACGATAATTAGAGTCAGGTGGCCATTGTTTTGAATAATAACAAATGACAGAACAGACATTTAAGGAATTTTGTGACAAAGTAGAGACAATTGAAATTTATTTATTTAAAAAAGAAGGTTATCTCACCAAATCGTCAGACCATTTTGGCAGTGGGTGCTGAACATGCCTGAAATCCTCCGCGTTGTCTGTATACACGTTGATGTGCTGATCCCAGCCAACCGAAATGATAAACCGATTCTTATTCATCTCAATGTACGTCACGTCTGTGATTTCAGCAAAGCCATCTTCTGTCAAACCATCAAAAGTTAAGAAATATTTATATTAATTACCTTTTATTAAAATAAATATTTTTGGCTAACAAAGTCTGTGGGCAAAGTAGTATTGGATTATTAAACTGAGGGCTCGTCCCTTTTCCCCTTATTTTAACAAATGTACAAAATACAGAATTTTCAAAAAAAGTAAAAATTACAAATTTAGTCACAATTTTCAATGCGCTCTTTCTAAAATTCATCCAATGTTTCATTTGTTCATAAGTATATAAAACATACTTATTGTGACCTTAAACCCTAAAAAAAATATTCCCAAATGACAGAAATAATTTTTAGCTTTTAAAATTGTGCACTCATGACATAATTTTACGAATTCTAAAGGCTGGTTTAATAAGAAGCTTCATGCAAATGTGATTGCGAATGTAAAATATTTTGCAGTAAACTTTTGCGCAAGTTGAAATTACTAGTAGTTTAACCTTCTGCAGATATGCAGAAAATTCGTCAAATTCGCATTCGCTTTTGCGTTAAGTATAAAATGGGTTTACAATGTAATTGGTTTATTAAATCATCAACTGATCGACATTTTTCAATGCGTTTTCAAAAATCAAACGTACCTCTTTCTAGCCTTTTCAAACAATGCCCATTGTTATAATTCCAGATTTTTAGCCGACCGTCCCTTCCCCCTGTAATTAACCTCCGTTTAGACGTGTCAAAGGTCATGGTCGTGATAGCATGGTTGTCATGGGCTTGTGAAAACTCAAAGACGGCACTGCCCGTTTCAAAGTCCCAGATTTTCACAACCTTTGGGGAAAAAATCAATGGAGTAAATTAAGAAATATTTCACAGAATTCATACAAACTAAAGGTTTTTAAAGAGGGATATCGTAATTAAATTAGAAGATGATAGAAGATGATAATCCTTGAGACAAAGCTTGTTAAAAACAATTTTACTGTTGCTAATTGTTCTCAAAGGCCGAGTTTGGGAGGTCTGTTCTTAACATGAGTTAACTCGTTCTCGCGCCCGAATGACGGGAACACGATCACCTATCCATCGGGAACAAGTTACCCGTGTCAAGAACAGTCCACTCGAACTTGACCAAATTTTGACCACAATTTTGTTGTTGCACCATTATGTGTCATCACATCCTCACTTTTGCCTTTAATATAAATTTCCCTCGCAGCATAAAATCCCAATTCATACCCTCTTTTTTCACCTCCGATAATTCCGTTCAAATTTTGTGAATCAACGCCACGCACAAAAGACACAACACAATAATCAAAGGCAAGAAACAAGGTCAAGAAACTAAATTGAGGGCAAAATTCAACCGAAAGAGGGACATGAAATTAGGGCGACATTTTAAACTGAGACTTCAGGGCAAAATGTCATGGTTAAATGATAAAAACTTTGTAAGTTACACATTATTGAAAATTGCGCAATGGAAAAACTTACCGAACCATCTGAGCAACTCACAACGTGTTTAAAGCTGGGGTTGTATTTGGCACAATGGACTGGCTCCTTGTGTGAGTATGCTACTTCACCATGCTGTTGAACACGGCTACAAGACAAAAACAAAATCATTTTTATTCCACTTTCAGTAGTTTTAAGGACATTGAATTTTAAGAAAAACTTTAAGATAATTTACAGGAAAAAAATGAAGATTCCTGAGAGAACTCGTCATTATTAGTTTTCACAAATAAGTAAAAAAGCTAATTTTAGAATGAATAACCAAGGTTATCAATCAAAAAGTGGAGAAAATGTCTGCGTTTCTTTTGTTGCTCGGTATAGTTTCTATGTGCTTTTTCAGTTAAAACCAACTGCTCAGTGTTGATAGCACTGATAACAAACACCACATAAATGTTCAATGCCAAAATGGCACAATTGTTCTAAATGAGTGTGCACAACCACTTTTTTTAGCATTCACCTACAAAAAAATTTCTACAGGCTAGTTTACCAACATTCTTTTTCAGATGTGTAATACTATTGATCCAAGAATTCATAAAAAAAACAGTTTCAAAAAAGTTATCTGCAAATGATACAATGGAACTTTAATCTCAAGATACCCATGTTCAAATAGAATCGAGATTGGCTTACTTTGATCTGTGACTGAGTAACGCCATTTGATCTGTTGCTATGACGAACCCCCTAGCAACCCTATTGTAGTGACAGGCCTGTAGATCACCTCGAACCTTGTGGGTCTTGGGACGGATGGTCAGCATGCAGACTTGGTCTTTGATGTCCCAAACCTGAGAAAAAAAGTACACATTTTGTACAAAGAAACTTAACACATGTTTTTAGCAAATACAGACAAATAAGGTGAAACAAATAACGATACACAAATATCTTGCATTACTTCCAGCATTCAGAAAAAAAATCTTATATCAAAATAAGTGATTTTTAGCAAATTTTGAGTAGCACAGTTGGTAGTGTTTTTCTCCTTAAAATTGGAATTGATTCAAAGGCGTTTCCACGCCAAACCATCTCATTACCAGAAATTCAAGTTATAACTTGTTGTTAACGTGCTCTAACTTGCTTACATCATGCATAACCTTTAAGAGGTTTATTTTGAGAAGAGATTAAAATATAAAATTGTGCCCCACAAAGGTTTGTACATTTGTTCTGTGGTAGTAACAAAACTTACTTTTATAGTTTTATCTTGAGATATACTGTAGATTCTGTTCTCATCAGGTGAAATGTAGAGGGCGAAAATAGGGGCATTGTGTCCACGAAGCATGCCTGTTGGTTTACTGGAATAAACAGAGAAAGTAGTTCAGTCATGGAGACTTTGATAAGAAAGATTAACTAATTTGGTGCCCAATTCTAAATGTAAAAAAATAAATTGGCCACAAAATGGTGAATGAGATACAACTTTGGATACTTAAGCCGAGACAAAACTATGACATTTTAAAAAAAACGGTAATGGGTACGTAAGGAGACATTTCCATAGAAACATGCACAACTGGAATTTGAAACATTAATGGTTTGTGCCCTAATAAGTCAGGTTTGCGCACTAACTTCTTAAATTGATTTTTAAAAATTAGGGGGACATCGAAAGTGTCTCCGGTCCCTAAGGTGTCTCCCTAATAACCTATTTGTAAAAATAACAAGTGATTACATAAACTCATCAGATATATGCCTTACTTTAACATTAACTGTAACAAAGAAATAATAATAATAACAATAATAAATTATGGCCAAAATATTTCAAAATGTTAACGAATCTTATTTTTGGAAGCTGTGCATTTAAATGTGACACAGCAAGATAGAGCCCACTTTTACCATGGTTTTCGAGTATGACAGGGGTTTATCACAAAATGTTTTTATGAAACTATATTATCCCATATTCATAATCAGCTGTTTTCTAAATCTCTTTCTTGAACCAATGGTTTCCATTAGCCTATTAGAAGTATGGCAGAACAAAAGGAGAGGGCGCAATTTTATTTGGGTATTAATTTTTTAAACAAAGCTTGATTTACATGTTGTAATTATAATACAGAGACAGAATTATAAATAAAATAAATTAGTGCAAAGTGAAAAATTCAGTTATTTTGCATTTCATTCGATTTTATACCCACTATAAAGTGCACCCTCCTATTGTGTCCGCCATACCTACAAAAGGTTAATTCAATCCATTCAAACAACTTACAATTTAAAATTTGGAACCACGTCCATAAACAAAGTTCACACAGTTTAAGTTTGGCTAAAGCTTTATTACCTTGGTACATAAGGATTCCACATCCGTATAATTCTGTCCATCCCGCCAGTGATAATCAAGTTCTTCTCTTTACAGAAATCAAACACCTTGACTCCCTTATGTATGCGGAATATCGTCTGGTCCGCATCGAGACGCCGTTTGGCGTGTGCGTAGTTCTGTTGCGCAAGCCTCATCTTCTTGTCTGCGACATCGGGGAAATTGGAAGTCTCTTTGATTTCTTTGAGTTGGGCTTCTACGTGAGTACTTCCTGTTGTACAACCTTTTGGAATAGAATTATTGCAGTGTTTTTATCCATCAAATTTAATGTAATTGAAATGCAGGCCTACGCTATAGTACTCATACTTGTTCTCCTGAAAATGTACTCGTACTCACAAAAATGTACTCGACTACAACACCGGTACAGGCCTATAATTTCTTTGTAAGCCTATTTTTTTTCTATATTTAGATAAAAATAACTGTGTGAAGATCCTAAATTTTTTAATTTATAGAATATAGTATGATTTGGACTTTGGGAACCTCACAGAGCATTCTTTCGTAAAGAGTAAGTGTCTTTACCCGTCGGCTGCCAATGGCACCACCTATTATCTCAATGATTAGGTGAAAGACATTAGGGAGCTTTCGATCACACAACGGCGACGTGAAACACAACGTAATGATGTCACGCAAATCTACTGCGCATGCGACAACCTTGCCTGTTTGTTCTCTTCCAAATTTCGCAACGTGCCTTGGGGTGTTTTGGCGTTGTGTAGAGAACGGCGACGTGGGGTGGTCCAAGGACGTCCGACAATGCATTTTCGGGTCACATGGCTGAGTACGCGTCGTCGTGAAAGTCAAAATGGGTTTAATTAGCACAGGAAATTTTGTGCAACGACGCTTGCGGTCAGCTTTTTTCACCGTAGTGTCTCTCTCCGTCGTGTAATCGAAAGCTCCCTATTTGTAACCTTAGCCTACAGGCTATGAAATATGAAATGTGTGCTATATGCAACCCACTCTGCAAAAAGCCCTTTAAAAGTCGTGCAGGCTAGGTTGAGTTTTTTCGCGACCATAAGTAGAAATCCGTGGCAGATCCAAGCTCATTAAAACAAAAATAAAAACTGGAAATTCCTGGTGGTGCCCAGATACTGCCTGGAATGTCCGTGCATCGCCAGGAATTTCCACTTTGTTTTTGTATTTTGATGAACGTGGATCCACTGCAGACTTCTACTTATGGTCCAAATACTTGACCTAGGCTGCACGACTTAAGGGCCTTTTTTGCAAAGCGGGTCACATATAAATTATAATTTCTGTGACAAGTATATGCAAAGCTCTGTCCAATAAGATAACCCCAAACTATTTGACGTACCTATGACCAAAGCAGTGCTGTCGTTGTTCGAGCATGACATGATGGACCGAATATCCTCATAATATCTCAGCTCAGCCACCCAGTCGTTGTGAACTTTCCATCTGACGAAGCGGGTCAAAGGTGAATGGGCGACCTTTTCAAGGGTCACGCTGGCAATGCCCTCTGTCTTTGGCATCTTCTTCCATGTTCTTAAGCAAGAAATGAAAAGTTGTAACCATAAAAAACCTAAAATATAGGTAAAATGTGATTCAAGTATAAGCAGTAATTGTAAAACTAAAATTTAATGTTGTTTTTGTTTTCCGAATGCTTAAACCAAATAGAACATGTTCATCAGAATACATTTCTGTATGTTTGACCAGGGGTGGATTCTTGAATTTGTCCTTTAAAGTTTAGTCCCCTTAGATTTTTTGTTTGATTGTTGCGGACATTGCGGACACAGACAATGCATTACATTGTTACTGACGCACACTTTTTTAGTTTGTTTATTTTTAATTTTTTTTCTTTATTAGGCTATTACTTCAATTCTTTTAGTTCTTTTTTATTTGTTTTATTTTTTGGGGTCAGAGTAGGGGGCGGTTAATTGACCCAAAAAACCCTCAGGGCCTACTGCCACCCTCTCCTCCCCGGATCAACGCCTGATGGCACAAGTGTGGTGTTATATGAATCTGGGAGTGGACAATAATTTAAAATAATTGGACATTTATTGTTGACAATTTTAAAGACCGACATAAAAAGGTAATGCTTTGGGTTTGGCTCTAACTAATGTTATATAATGAATCTAGGTAATCATTGCATATTATAAATAATTAAAATCTTAAAAATGTCAGTTAATTGTTTTACTCCCACCCCTTACCCAAACACCTTACACACTTTCTCAAAATCACACTTTCTCACAAAATCATTACGTGAGTAATAATATACACTCCTTTGAGCAATTGAAATTCCACTATTTTTCAAGCCATTAATCACCTGAGTGTTTCTCCTGTTCCATTGATTATGATGATATTGATACAGCCTTCTGAATCACCATACATAATCAGACACTCGTCATAGCCAGTGGCACTGTGCCAAAAATAAAATAATACAACACAAGTTGAAAAAGATTCATCTTCGAAAATGCAGAATTTTATGTTTCAAATGGTTTAAAAGCTCAAGAATTCACGGACAAATTACAAATTTAGCTGTTCAATGATTGGTTGCAGGTGCATCGTGTGATAACAAGTTTGTCAATGATAAAATTACCCAGTTCAAACGAACACACACACAAAACAAAGAGATCTGACCAAAAGACTTGTTATGGACTTGTGAGGACTTACAGATTAATTGCAATACATTTTGTAGATTTGACTTAACAAATAAAAAAACGGAAATAATTAAATTTACACTTCAGTCATGCTGGAAAGAATTTAATACACTGGTCACCTCACCCCCCAAAAAAAAGAAAAAAGAAAAAAAAACTCAAACAAAAATGTTCCAAAATTTCCAGTGTTTTTGTCTGGACTTCAAACTTGCAGAAATTAAATTGTGAACATTTCGTTTGAGTCTTGCTTTTTTTGTGAGCCGTGTACACTCGAAAAAATATTAAGATATTAAAAATGATAATAAAAGGCAACTATATTTACCAGTAGGCCACTTTCAATGGGGTCGTCTCCAAACCTGTGACTTGACAATATGGCTCAAAGGTTGACAGCTCGTAAAACTGAATTTCACGGTCACTACAAAGAACAAGCAAATCAATTTGAAATAGTTCATTATTTATCTGGTAAATAACATTAAAAATAGTTCAAATGTGTCATGCATGCGACTTGTAGATTTGTTATTTTAATCGCATAAACGTCGCTTGTGGATTTCTTGTCTAAATCTATAATAAAGACTTGGGATTTGAATCTGAGGCTGTATGTAGAGACCCTTGAATGATGGGTACTATCTGTTGTTCGAGGGATTTCAGTTTAACTACTGCAGATGGACCACAGAAATTAAAACAACTTGGTGTTTTTAACCCGAGGCTTCAGAGTCCCTCGAATGGTGGGTAATATCCATTGTTTGAAGGATTCTCGTCAAACTATAATTATAGTCACCATTCAAACGTTTTGCAAAAAAAAACAATTTGTACATTTGTGTCAAATCTTTGACTCACCCTGTTCCCAAAATGAGCTTGTTGTATTGCGACATCAAGACAAAATCCGTCACCCACTTAGGTTTCTGCCTTGTTGCATTTTGCTCAGTCTGTCAACAGGAAAAAAATGTGCAATATAAACTTAAAGGCAGTACACATGATTGGTATCTCGAAGAATCAGAAATGCTCACAGATTTACACATAACTATACACGATATAAACATGGCGACAGAAAACCTCCCCTGAAACGGTTTTGTCTGAAGTGCTATAGTCTTTCAGAAATGAGCAAAACAATAATTTTTCGTCTCGCAAGACGTAAATTCAATTCGCCCCAAAACCATTTCGCCCTGGACCACTTCGTCCTGAACCAATTAGCGCAAGTGCCATTTTGCCCCCAAACCACTTTGTCCAAACACTGCTTCATCCAAAATACACTTCACCCCCAAACAACTTCATGCACAGGCCGTGGTTCTGGGCGAAGTGGTTCTCAAAAGTTAGACGAAGTGAGGAGCTGATATTTGCTCAGGTTGGTTTTTATCATGCACTGACCTTCAATCACACAGGGGGATGAAACTATTTGTAACAGTTTACCAAGTATGTATACTATATTTAACACATCACAGTAAAGATGTAAGATTTGAATAGGAGTAATATGTGACGACGCATTTTTCACCACTTCAAATATTTCTGGATTAGACTATATTGTGCCTTTTTTAAGCACACTGTGTTGCTACTAAAATAATCAGGTAAAAATTTTGTATCATACCATGACAGATCTCGTTCTCTTGAGTTCCAAGTTTCCATTCCAGAAAGATATTGTGCCATCCTGGAAAGTACAAAACAATATTTACTTCACTTTAACACCAAAGTCAACAGCACCAATGACACCGATTACAAAACAAGAAATTTCTGTCAAAAAACAGGAAATTTCCTGGAATTTATGTACATATTTTAACCTCTTCTGAACAGCTATTTTTTGGGGGCTGGATGCTGGCTCGAGTCAAAACCTGCCCTGACACCAACAATACAAAATATGTTGCATTATGTGTCCGCCTGTTCGCAACAATCTGACATACATAATCTGATGGGCCCGACCCCTTCCTGGAACGATTTTCTGGATCCGCCAACGATACATGTACCAAGGGTAGGTAACACGTACATGTAACCCTAGTACTTTTTTAGTGATAATTTGAAAATCGCAACAAAAAATGAAAAAATGTTTAATAAATATTCAATATTAGAGAAGAAAGCAGATTTTTAGAAACAGTTTTATCAGCTTTTTAAACAATGTGTAGGTTGAATTTGTGATAACCATAACCTACATATTTCTACATACCTGACTGGTTGCCACAAAAGTCCCATCACACATATTAGTGATGCGTAATACCGGCTCCCTGTGCGGCATGTTTTCTATATTCGCTGGGGTATGCATGTCAACGTCCTTCTGCCTACGATATGCGTCCTCTTTCTCTTCGTATTCAAGTTGCATATAAGTGCAGAACTGATCCTGGAAATGCCAATTTTACAAAGAAAATTTTAAAATCAAAGTATTAATGCAGTTATTTAAAAACTGAGGCTTTTTTGTCTTGCCGTGTATACCAAACACACTGCAAAACATTCAACCAAACACTGGATGAGAGAAATAGTTGCATTTGTAAAGCATTCAGGAATATTCATCATATTGATTTTGCAAATTTATAAACTTAAAGGGCTAGTGTCAGTTAAATTTACATTGGCAAAAATCAGTTAGAGGGCCACAAACGTTACTTTAAGGCCCGTTTCAAACGCCATGCTTGTGCCGTGTTGAATAAAATTAAATTTGGTGCGACGCACGGCGTAAGCACGGCATTGGTTTCAAATGTCGAACTTAATTGCAAACTCCCAGTAGAACTTAAATACATCCAACATGGCGGATGAGTCATGTGCACGTCATGGACGTTGTGCACGTGCATTTTCCATTCTGTCCATTGTAAGTCGCCATATTTATTATTTTGATGCGCTTGTTTGTTGGTTATTTCTTTGCTCACATACGAGCTGCGAGCATGCGCATTCCTAATTGTGAACACAATTGCGGACCAACTTCTAACTGGAATTAAGTTTGACATGGCAGAAGCACGATGTTTAAAACCGGGCCGTGCTTGTGCAGCACTAAATCGAGTGAGCACGGCAGGCCCTGTCGAGCTAATTAAATTCTTCTGCCGTGCCCAATTCAATTTGCCGAACCAAATGGTTTTAAACATCGTGCTTGTGCCGTGTCGAATTAAAAAAATTAAGTTGAATTTAATTCGACATGGCACAAGCACGACGTTTGAAACGGGCCTAGTAAAACTGACTCCATAAAAATCAACTGAAACTGTCCGACTTACCCATGCTATGTGACCTTCTGAGTTGGAGTCTATCTTCATGAATAATGCTGTAATCTGCTCATCGATCTAAACATTACAACAAAAGAACTTAATTAACTTACGGTATGTGAAGTCGGCATTCGAGCATAAAAGAGTATTTGCATCATTAAAGTGGACTTTCTTGACATAAATTCTTGGAGGAATTTTTACACCACTTACCCTCCCTCGAAGACTGAGAGAACTTCTGATGACACTTTTGAACCGCCCGAGAGTTAACGTTCCTGTGTTTTCCCCATCAGCAGTCTGTAAAGCCAAAAAAGAAAATACTCACTTTCGGATGACTTAATGCAATCAAACAAATAATTTCCCTGACTTTAGAGGCCTAAAATATCATATGCAAGATGAAATTTTTTTTGTTTTACAAAATCCTGGAATAAGAGCATAACATATCTAAAGCAGAATGTTGGTAAACTAGCCCGCAGAAGGTTTAGCTAAATAGATGCAGCAATATTAATGCTTCAGAAAACCTTCAAAATACGTTATTTCTTGTCAACTCATGACTCAAGTAAAATTTGAGTCATTGCAAATGATATAATGGGCATTTAAAATCCTTCGGAATTAAATTTGTTTTCTTCGAAAGTGTTAACATATCAATTGAATCCTGTTTGCAAGGTTAGGATAACAGAGACAAATTTATGAATTTAAATTGAACTAAGGAAAGTTGACTGAATTGGGTCCCATGCCAAAGGCGTCACATTTTCCTTTTAACTAATTTTAAATAATATAACATTCCTAGTGACTCTTTCATCAGTTTTTAAAACAAATACAAACAATACAATTTACGAAAGCACATGTACCTACCTCAAATGACCGCTTTATTTTGTGAAGCTGTTCAAGATTTATCCTCTCTTCAATCTAAAATCCAGAGAATTAAAAGAAAGAAAAAAACACTATTTATAGCAAGTGATAATGCACAGCAAAAGATCTATTTCCCATATATTTCTGTCAAAATTCTAAGGAAAACGGACGGCCGCATGTACATAAATTTCTTCTCACCCGCGGGCAACCGGTATTAAATCTGCGCTTCACAACAGGCATCATGCGAATAATTCCACGCTGGACCGTGATACTCACGAACGTTAACAAGATGTCGTATTTCTTAAAACTAATCTGTAATCCACCCTGTGGATTCTATTTGTACTGCAAACGCTAACCAAAAATTGTGGCCCAATCCTTTTACGATCCACAGCACAGCAAATTTCCTGCGATCGTTAACTGTTATATCGCTCGCCGAACTACCACCTGGTTTAAGTACTTCAAATGTGTGAATTCCATGTCCGAGGAAATTAAATTTGTTCCCTCTAAAGCCTCTTTAATATCAAACGTTACAGCAGTAATTAAATTTTTGTGGCGTGTTCATAAACCTTCCGGCCAAACAGGATAGAGGGGAAGAAAAAAAAAAGGAAATTAAAAAAACATCTATTTTCTTTCATCTTTTTAAGTCTACTACGTACGGATATGACAACATCTGTTCTAACATCAAAAGTGGTGTCACCGTGGAAACCGAAGGTGACTTGAACAACCACTGGGTGATGAGGTTTGAGGTAGACACCTGTTTAAATGTGTAAACTGGTCAATGGTTTGCAGAACAAGGTGGCACATCCAAACACTTGTAGAATAGACTTACTTAAAGTGTCATGTCAGTTGCCGGGGCAATTGGGTCTAAACATTCACTAGTAAAATTTGAAATATCTCTTGCTAAAGTGCGGGAAAACAGTTCAGTGGTTTTAGTGTAGACCCAGTAACCTTGGCATGCAAAGGGTGATGTTTTCACTTTAAAGCAGAGCATTATGGCCTAGAAAGGTGTGTGCTACCGTATGTTCTTGAGCGAGATAATAATAATAATAATATTAATAATAATAATAATATCTCTTAATGCCGCAAAGGGGCGACCCGCCGGAAAGACTTTGCCAAACTACCACCGAAATTTCGGCTAAAAGACATCGATTGGACCCCAAATTTCTGTAAACCAGAGGTTCCGAATATGGTTCCAGACCTAAGAGAGATGGTTCTAGACCTAATAAAAATGGTTCTCGATTTGAAAAGATGGATTTTGACCTAAAAAAATTGATTTTGACTTCCAAAATATTGGGGCTACACACAAAGTGTCGCCCCATTGGATAAAATAGTGAAATAATATCACTTAATGCTGCAAAGGGGCGACCCACCGGTAAAACTTTACCAGACGACCACCGAAATTTCGGCTAAAAGACATCGATTGGACACCAAATTTCTGTAACCCAAAGGTTCCAAAAATGGTTCCACACCTAATAAAAATGGTTCTAGACCTAATAAAAATGGTTCTCGATTTTAAAAAGATGGTTTTTGACCTTAAAAAAAGGTTTTTGACTTCCAAAAAATTGGGGCTATGCCAAATTGTCGCCCTAACCCACCGCGTCGCCCTAATAAGACTCTCTACACAAAAAGTGTTGCCCCATTGGATAAAATAAAGAAATAATACCATCCAAATTTCAGTGTTCTAAAACATAGTCAATCTTGAGGCCTTTTCCCACGAGACGAAATCTCGGGGTAGCCCCGGAGTGAAAAAAAGCCCCGATTCCCACTTGCAAGTCTCACCCCCCCCTCCTCGCCCCCCCCCCCATGCCATTCCCGAGATTGCTCATTCCCCGGGGCGAGTTTAACCCTGCTCAAGACCAGGGTTGAAAATTTTTCGCAAGATCGGAAGTGGGGAAAAAAGGCAGGGGTGAGATCTCACTTGTTCAAGTGAGGGACGAGGTGCCATCTGCAGGGTGAGTTCGTCCCGGGGCGTGTTTCAGAACAACAAATGTGGATCTAGTGGGAAAAGACCTTAGTAGGCCGTTTTTTTTACTCCAAAACACAAGACAAATACGTACTCACCAGACTATTGCCCTGAAGCAGATTAAAGGTATCTATTTCAACCAAATCCATTCTTAAAAATTGCATGTATGCTCAAAATTCATACAGTAAACATGCCAGAGACTATTTGCAGGTAGTTTTGGCAAATTTCAATTTTTGATGCGAACAGAAAACTGATCATATTCACCTCTCGGCTACAAATGTGCTTAGCTGCAACTAAACAATAAATTCGCTTTGCAATAAAGTCCGTCTGAGTTGCTCAGATGATTTTTTTCTCCAAATGCGCAAAGCCATTAGGTAGAGTTAATTTAATTATCGTGGGTATAATCATAGGCCCCTAATGGGGTTTGATGTTTGGAAACGCTCAAGTACTTGCTTTTTCAGTGTGCGGAGTTCGCGCTGACAAATTTCCCGATTGTGCTGTTCTTCTGGAGTGCGCTAAAAGCTTCTGAATAATGATTTGACAATTTACAAGAACGACGCTTGGCTTCCCTAAATGCTGGCTCATGTTGGCTTTTTTCAATAAGAGGCAAAATATACTTCACAGACTGTGATAAAAATCAAGCGCTGACATTTTCATACGTGTATAATTTTATTAAAATAATAGTTTTTCAGTCCCCCCATTTTTGCCATGGGTGTTGAGATTTTGATACCATACCGTTTGTTGTATTTTTCTCTTTACCATTCTGGAATTTGTTCGCTCCTAATCCACATATTTCCAGGGACATCGTAAAAAAACACCAGTGTTTTGTAAACTAATTTATCCAGTTACATAAAGCAATGCAGTGATTATACATCAACCTTCCTGCTTCTACATCCAAATTGGAGATTGCAATTTTCCTGTTTTCTTCTCATGGATATAGTATTTTGGAAAGGTACTGTACATGAATTTTTAGAACGAAATCCATTTTCTAGAAAAATCTGATCAAGCTCCTCTAATATCAATTACATTTACATGTATTTTCAGCATTCAGAAAAAAAATACCATCCAAATTAGCTGGTGATAGGAGTAAACTTTGAGTAGTTATTCCAAGTTACTCTTAAAAAGATGTGATTTCATTTTGTTCTCTTTTTTTGCAGCAGAATAAAAAATATGGAGCATCCGTAGCTTTCAAACGAAAGGAGAAGAGTGGCAAAATTGCTTACGGTAAGTTCACCACACTCAACCCCTCCCCACCCCCCCCCCCCCCCCCCCCACCCCCCACTGGTACCAGTGCCAGTGCCCTTAAATGACTAACAATATCGTACCAGTGCGTTCGGTTGTCCCAATGTTCGACGATTTGTTTACGCGATCTCCGGGCACGCGGAGGAGCTGAGGTACAGTATTCATATGCAGCATGTGGCAGAGGCATGTGGCCCTCTTCTAATGTTTCCCCATTGTGTCTCGAACATCAAAGGAATTTCAAAGGTATTAATTTCAGTCCCTTTGTCCCATATTGTGCTGGGTATCGAGACAAGGTTCACTAAGGTCAAAGAAAGCAAAGCACGACTTTCGATTTTCTTTTTTTTATTTTACCCACTCACCCACAATTATTTTTAAAAGAAGACTATTTTGAATGGCCCCTTACAAATGACTAGTATCATGCTACTCTTGCTATAACTTAGACAATGTAAGAACACAAGTTCACATACAATTTTTACTGCTAACCCATTTTTGCAAAGCAAATAATTTTTTTATTAACCAAATTTTCTGCTAATATTGTAAAAATATAAATGAAAATGACCCCAGGGATTAATGTTACCTAGGTTAAATGGGATTTTTTTGCCAGTTGTAACTGGCATTATAGATTGTCATGTGAATGCAAATGCTTAACCTGGGTATAACCCCAGGTTAAATATTTCGGTAACCATGCCAATATCTAGGTTAAAGTGTTGTGTGAAATAGTTCATACAATAAAAAACACCTTTCCCATACAAGTAATGGCACTACATACACAATAAGCCTACAGACCTTAGACATGTACGAATACTCGCTAATTCTATAATACCAGTTGGTGTATGTTTGTACGCTTCTTGAATAATTTTAACGATTTCCCCAGCAACAATCTCAGCTTTACACTGATCAAATAACGCTTTGTTGACATGAAATGCTGATAGCGGAAATCAATATCCACTAAGGTCGTACTAGGCCAACTTCCAACGCAGGCAAAGCGTGAATAAAAAGCGCCGACTGTTGAACTTCCAATTCAGTTTTGAATTTACATGTACCGGTACATAGCTGCAGTCATATTGGGCAATTGTTTTTCCAACTGAGAACTAAAATATCTTTTGAAATTTGGGACAGCCCTAACATACTGCGTGTTTCTACTCAAGAGTGGTTGTTGGTTGGAACCGGTTGAACATGGGCCCAGTCAAAACTGAACGGAGTGACAAATTTGAGAGCATGAGTGGTCGAGTGACACAGCCATGCTTGTGATCGAGGGGTTATGGGTTCGAGCCCCACTTGTGCCAATGTGTTTGTGTCCATGGGCAAGACACTTAATCTCAATTGCCTCGTCAACCTAAGTGATACAA
This sequence comes from Henricia sp. BOLD:AAB3569, assembly GCA_037783545.1. Taxonomy (NCBI): domain Eukaryota; kingdom Metazoa; phylum Echinodermata; class Asteroidea; order Spinulosida; family Echinasteridae; genus Henricia; species Henricia sp. BOLD:AAB3569. The sequence continues at coordinate 2,358,339 of JBBELK010000429.1, read as the reverse complement.
GTACCTGGGGAGCTGTTAGGAGGAATGCCACAATCTAACTGCGGATAGGGTTGTGCGCCTTGGCCAGGTAGCATAGTTGAAGTGAAATGGACAACCAAAACCGGTTCACGGGTTGGTTAAAATAGTGGCTAAAAATGCTCATAACAGGGATAAAGCTTATTACACAGTACGTGAAGCAAAAAACTATAGATTTTAACTCTTTGCTCAATTTGAAACAAATCTACAATAAATAGAGTGCAGGCAATCAGTCAATGTCTGCAAATTCTGAGTTTCAAAATTTTAATCAGTCACCACAGACTCAGAGGCAAGACAAAAACTAATGGGGTTAACAATTCAAAAATAAACAGAACACTGAAAATGTCCATTTCATGTGAAAAGTATAAGTTTGGTGCGAGTTCCAGGCTGCTTTAGATTTTTCTCCAACAATTGTATCAAGCAACCCAATACAAATATCCAGCGTATGTGTCTGAAGTGGACACACTCGCTCCGTTACTAGACTTTGTGTAATTAATTACACGTATATCTTGATGTTCATGGCAGATGTTTACTCACCAAATAAAAAGGCAAAGAGGCGGGGTGGAAAACTGGAAATTAAGCATGCAGTTAAAGGTAGTCTACATGTTTGGTAATTACCCTCCAAAAAAATTATTGAATTATTACCTAAAAGCTTACTTGTTATCAAGATGGTAATGGTAGTAATCATCTTGTGAAATTATTTTGTCTGAAGTGCCCCAATTCATGAGAAAAATGACAAAACTATATAAAAACTCCAAAGAACGCCTGTTGGCGATTTTTTGGTGCCATTCATTAATGCACAAAAACCATGCTTGGATTTTTTTCAGGTTTTCTGAAGTATTACTGCATCTATGTGGCTGAAATTTCTACAAGGTAGTTTTCTCGACATAGGCTTTCAATTACCAGTGGGAAAACACGCCGTTTAATACGTGAACTTGTGGATCCACTAATCACTTTGGAATTGCTTTCATAAGAGTTCTGCTTCATTGATTTCCTCAAGGTCTAAAAGCACTTGTTTTCTAGAACAAAATGCTTCCCAAAGTAATAAAATGTGGCATTTTCTTTTTCTGAAGGAATCCTAGAGTTTTAAGAACAATTTTGTAAAGGTTATCAACCTAAGTCAACCTTCATGGGATGAGCTCATCTCTGGATCCGCGCATCTCCCAAAACAGCCTAAGAAGTGCACAAGAGTTCAGGGAGGTGTTTCACTAATTTCAGGCAGAGTGGCGGACCCTGCCTCAGTGGCTCTTCTATGAAACTGAAGTCTGAACCAATATACTGAAATGAACCAACTTACTATAAAGATCCAAAAGGAATCAAGAAAACAGTTCTTCCTCTCCATTCTGCTTCCTGGAGACTACAAAATCTCTGAATTTGGAGCTGACCCAACTATTGTTGGGGCAGGTTTTAGTATATTGTTGGGAAAGTCTTAACAATACGTTGGGAACTTTGGCGTAGTTAGGGCGTAACAGCTTTATAGTGAGTTTCATTTCTCTGTGCGGGCTTGGGAATACGACTAAAGTAACTTTATTGTGGGAAAAGTTGGGTATATTTAGGAGTTTGTTGTCACGTTGGTAATGAATCTGAATTGGAACTATGCATGCATGGTGGGTTTTAAAGGCTTTCAAGCGGTACGATGTTATTGATTGATTACAGTGCATAAGTTTTTGAAAGATTGACCTGACTCTTTGAAAGGTCAACAAACAGTCATTCACACACAAAAATTAAAGAGAAGCAAAATCTGATTTGGCAGAATAGAAGTGTACCATTTCAGACAGTCCTAACCTGAGCATTTGGCAAATATAGTCAGCCACGATATGCAAATAGCTACAAAGTGAAACAGGTGTTTAAAGGCCCACTGTAACATTTGCTATGACCCAAATCGTTAATCAGCATGTTTTCTTCCTCAAAGAAAATATTGAATTGGTAGCAACTATCCAATGAAATCTGTCCGCCGTGAGATGATATAATTTTACCAGAAAATAATCCATGAAGATGAAATTATTTAGATCGTTTGTAAATGATTGAATTAGTTGGTTCGCATCTGGGCGGTCTGAAATGGGCGCTGTGTACTGCGTGTGTGCTGTTCTATACGCGATGCATTTTTAAATATTTTTAACTCTAAGGGTCGCGCACACACGCTGTATGACGCGGGCCATAGAGTGCATGACGCGAGCCACAGACTACGCGACTAAATGGGAATGAAGAGACGAATTGAAAATAAGTTATTTTGAAAAAGTACATTTGACGGAGCTGAAATTTCTTTGAATGAGTTTATTGATGTCTTAAAGATACCGATTATTCATTCACCGCTACCAACTCGACAGTTTACCATTACCAACTCAACTCAAACCAACTCGACCTCTGTGCATACTCAATGCACAACGGTCGAGTTGGTTCAACGGCAAGTTGGGATACGAAAACCCGCCTAATAGTTTACATGCATGAGTTCACAAATGTTATGAGCTTGGAGAAGGAGGAGAGTGAGAGTGCGAGGCGGATCATCCCAAAATTTGGTCGAGATCGGAAGTTTTGTGCGAAAAATTTCATTTGGATGTGCTTAATTCTTTCTTCGTGGTTTGACTACTGAAATACAACAAACAAGTAAAGAATCCAGCAGGACGATAAATAGAGTGAGTAGCACGCATTTTAAAAAGAAATAGGCATTCAAAAATTTCTACGTGTGATGTACCGTAGCTAGATGTATGTTTGCGCGTACGTGTGTACATTGTACACATACTATGTGAGCGTACGTGCACATGTATAACATGTGAAGCCCGTTTCAATTCCCGAAGTTTATTATATTTTTCGTTACAGAGACACTTAATTACAAGCTTTCTAAATTCGTCCACTTGTGTGAATTAATTTTTTAATCCTTTCACCCAAACATGGACAGTGCAACTTTAACTCAAGCAAATTCAACTGTTCAATCGACTCGAGCGACTGCCAACCATGACCAACTAAACGGCGGAACCAACTTGACCGACAACACATAATTTGATGGAAGAAATGTTTTTGGGGGTATCTGACCATTACAACAGACCTTGTTTATGAGGCATAATGGCAATGCGTACTTACTTTTGTCACTGGAGCTGAGTGAGCGTGTCGAGACTTCGTAGCCACTGAGTCGACCATGTCTGCCAGTCCGTCCACCGCCCCAACAGTCAGCCTTCGCACCTGGGTCTCAATCTTGGGAATATCATCATCTTTAACCCGAGACCCCCATGCCGAGGTAGCCTGGGGCACGCCCCGTGTGCTGGGCGGTGTCATCCCGGCTTGTTGGTGGGACACCGATGCACGCGTACCGGCAGCAGCCGTGGCCGGCCGGTTGTCCTCCAAGACACCGGGCGCGCTGCGGGTCCTGAGCTTCGCCTGGGCAGACGAGGGCCGGATCGGCTTCCCCATACGCCGCCCCACCGGCGTGGTCTTCCGTCTGGGATCATCTTCGTTTCCCACGGCATCCAGGAGTTGTTTCTCGCTCGTTGTTGGCCGGCAGTGCGGCATACCAAGTTCCGGTGATCCCCAACCTCCGGCAGACAAAACCTCGCCGAAGTATCGACGGCTCAAGTTTTCGTACTCTTCGGTACTGAACAACCTATCCGCAAAACGTCCGCAAAAATGATGGAATAATCGTCAGAATTTCCATTTCTAAATGACCGATTAACAGTTGAAATATCAAGAATCGATACAACAGAGTTTTAAGTGTGAATACAACGTAATTTTTAGTAAATTATCCGACAAAAGTTGACCCCCAAAAACATCAACTTAGCGGTCCGATCGTGCACGTCTCGCTTGGTGTTGTTATGGCAGCCGTGCCACCTGATGATTCGAAACTGGTTCCCTTCAAAAAGTGAAATCCCATTGTGAAATTACTGGGACCATGTTCACCAGCGTTAGGGATGAAAAAAGTTACCACTAGATGGCGCTAGACACCTGTTACGGTCAGTAATTGATTGGTCTGCAGTGCGTGTCAAAAAAACCTGTCTTACTTTTGATCTTAAATAACGTTTTTTATTTTCAAACAGATTTAAACAAAAATTTCAGATCATGTAAACAAGGCCTGACAAATTTTATTGTGTGAGTTTCATCAGTTTTGGACGAGAGAGTGAGATTTAAAAGCCATAAGAATAATCTCACTCTCTCGTCCAAAACTGATTAAACTCACTCAATAATATTTGTCAGGCCTTGTTTACATGATCTGAAATTTTGGTTTAAATCCGTTAGAAAATGAAAAAGTTATTTAACATCAAAAGTAGAACATCCTTTTTTTTTTACACGTATACTATAACTCTGCATGCTGAATATTATGCAGAAAAAAATTGCAAAATTTAATTTATCAAATATTTTAAAGTCGTACCTTTTTTTCAGCCTCCGGTTGTGCCAGGTCATAGCCCATTTCTGATCTCGTCCATCTCTTAATTAATTAGAAACAAAAAAGAACTCGTCTTGAATATTGTTTTTTTTAGTAACAAACATCATAATATGTGCTCGAAAAATTGCCGGCTGCAAAAGTCTGTAAAGTACTCACAATTATTCTCATTATAATGATGAAACTGAAGTCTTCTGCTTCAAAACGCCAGGGCATAATTTAAAAATGAATATAAATGCATTCTTCAATTTACGGAGTCCTTTTATAATTGTTTTTGCATTTAGAATATATAGGCATAAAAAGTAGACTTAAACCGAAAAGAAAATTTCGATTTGCAATTTTAAAAAGTAAATTCTTTGAGCCAATGACTTAGCAGGTGCCCCAACGAGATTATCAGCAAATGTATACTTTATACAGTTGGACTCAATTCATGAAAATTGCGCGTTTCCAGAGACGACTTTTTTTTTTTAAGTATCACTTCAAAGGTATATTGTACCCGAACATCCCCAGAATTCTCTTACCTTGAATTTATTTCTTAAATTCATATTATTGTTAAAATAGATTAGTATAAATTTAATTATAAATGTTAAAAACACATTTTAGGCGTATAAATTTACAGCGGTCTTATACGCAAGAGGGGATTTTTCGTAATGTATGCAAATTTCATGCACACTTTAATATAAATTGCTCTTAACAACCACAAGGCTTGTGCTGGGCCTGTTGAAAAATGTATGCAAAATGAATTCCAACCATAGAAATCGAATTTAAAGTAACAGTGAATGAAATAACTCATCACTAGGCAATGTCGTCCAAGCTATCGATTCCAAATAATTATTTTCCTTAAATTCGAGTTGTGGCATAAACTAAAAAAATAACCAAGAAACACCCATGGAACTGGATAGGCCTACATTACGAAAACGGCATATTCGAGCACAAAATTGACCCAAAATGACTAATGCATGTAATTCCAACCATTGTTACCTCGCGTTACATTAACAAGCCACACTCTGTTAAATGTTTAGAATGACAGGATGTAATTTTAATTTACCCAAGATCGTGCCAAGACGATTGCGGGGTAGTCCAAGCTATTTTCTGGGCTGCCGATACCATGGCTGTCGCCCCTTTTATCCGTTTCTTCATCGAAGATCGCCGGTCCGCTCTTTTACACTGCAGTTCGGTAATAATGTTAGGCCTACTCGTTCTGTGTCGATACCCATGGTTCTTGTTTGTTTCAGACACGATGGAAATTGCGATAGAATCGTCATCTATGCCAAGTTGAGTTGTCATTTTGTCCAGTTGTTTTCAAAAATTAAAGCAGTCTGCTGCTGTCAGCAACTTTTTGAAAGTTGTTCTGAGTTGCTCCTTGTCAGTCAGACGGTTCATTTTAACACATTCAGACTGTCGGCCCTTCACACAATCATTTTCAACGTTATACAGATGGTCAATCTTGTCACAACAAGATGAAGAAACAAAACACAAACCCAACAAACTTCACTAATTTGCATAACGTTACCAACTTTCCAGCGTTTGCGCAGTAACAATAACTGGTTCGCGCCATCAAAATTCACAAGCGCGCACCAGCGACTACTGTGTGACGTCATAACCAAATCAAAAGCGCGGGAAGACGAAAAGGTTGGAAGCCCACGCGTTGCGCGTGCAAGGCATTGTGAACCGTGTGACAAAACAATGTAGCTATGTAGTATTCATGGCGTTTCTTTATTCGGATGAAAATGTGTTGAACTTCGGCGAGAAAGAAAAATACATCTTGGAGGAAAGGTAAGACCCTTTTCTATAAACTAAATGTCCAGTGTTGAAATACATGCATATTAGAAATACTAAGGACTCGACAGATAGCTAGCCTACGTTCTTTTACCTTGTGGTATTTATAACATTTTGGCATGATTTAAAATGAACAATCAAGGTGTGTCCAACTTGAACAATGCCTTACTGCTCGAAAATACTGTATAAAATCGTAGACCATGTTAATCAACAGGGGCCAATTTCATGGCGCTGTTTAGCACAATTTCTTTGCTTTATTTTGCAAAATTGGGTTGCCAGCCAAAGTCGTAGGCCTATGTGATGTGTATTTACTGATATTTTGCTCCTGTTCCTAAAAATACAATTTGACATACAATTTTGGCTGGTAACCCAAAGAAATTTGTGCTAAACAGCGCCATGAAATTGGCCCCAGGTAAAGTTTTTACAACACTGCGACAACAAAAACTCTGACAATTACAAGTTCGCAAATTTTCATTTATTCTATGACCAACTGGACTTTCTATTTAACATTACGTCGCATTAAAGCTGCGGGAAGTGTTAAAACGTGGATGAAATTTGGAAGCGTGTTTCAGTTTTCTAAAATAGTCATCATTCATTGCACAGATCTAATTCGAGGGGCACGACCAAAATGGCTTCAGCCCGAGGTCAATAAATTGGCTTTGAGGCGCATATTGTCCTTGTTGCATCATAATTATGGTTATCACTCAATAGGCCTATTTTATTTATTTGATTCCTTTTTTTTTTAAATTAGGCATATACCAAAATAGCAGTGGTGAATCTAAAAATACAAATATTTGGTTCACTTTTATGTTTAAAGCCTCTTTACCAAAGCTGAATGTTTGGAGCTAAGCGTTTGGAGGAAGGGCAAGAGAATTATACAATACAATACATGTGTGCTTAAAATGCAGGCTCTCAAAAATGTAAACCAGTTTTCTATAAAAATGCTGCATTACCCTAGTACCCCCAAAAACAAAAAATATCCTTGTGAGTTAACGTTTTGTCACAAACAATCTTGGGTAGTAAACCGTGAATAACTACATGTAAAGGGACAACAGCATGATGTCTTGAGTTTGTGTGTAAAACATAAAAGCATGTTGACTCATGAGCACGCTTACACGAGCCAGTGACATTATACATGTAATTTAAGAAATCTCGAGCTAGAATTGCCCATTTACAGACACAGACCAACATTAAAAGTGTTAATAACTACCGGTTATAAGATTTTTGATCTTTACAAGTCCACACAAAAACATTACTTTGGTATCATTACAGGAAATAAATAAATGTAGTAAAGTACACACCATTGAAAAACAAAAACAAAATCTAAACATTTTTTCTAACGATGCAGATTTTTGGACCATAAAGAATTTGTATACATGCTGAAACAATACAGTACACGTAGAGAATAGACCTTATCGAATAGCTGCCATCTTGTAGGGGCACCTTCTGTTACTTAAACTGTTAAACAATGTAAGCACAATATGTGCAACCATGCATGTCCTCAGGGAACAAAGAAACTGCCCCACAAGATGGCGGCTATTCGGTACCGTCTATAGTTACTGGGTGAAAATCTCAAAATTAATCTAGGTGATAATTCAAGCTTAAAGCATTATCTATTTTATGGGGAAAGTTAATTGTCTCTGTAAAACATGTACTAATCAATAAAATGCATTTTGAGTAGATGAAACAATAACTGTTGTTTACATGTTAATTAAACTACATGTACATGTAAACAGTGTACGGCATGGACTTCATAAGTCATTTTCCCAGGTAATTTTCACAAGAAAATTATGACACGGAATGTACTCGACTCCAAAAACATTTACAAAGTGACAACAAAAATACTGGTTTGACATACCTATAATGATTTCTCGATTTAACCTAGAAAAAAAAACTATGTAAAAATGTAACTACACAATGACACAGTACATATCACATGAAAACGCTTAAAGCGCAACATTGGCACATATATTGAGCAAGTTAAACATTATTCTGGCAACACAGATTTGCACTAATGCTCAAGTGCGAACGCCTTTGGTTAGTCAGCCAGTTCTAAGCAAAATGCTGGATCAACTCAATACCTGATGGGTACCAGTAGCCCTGTGGGCTGGTTCTAAATGGTCCACCAGACACGGCTAACCATCGTTAACTAGACTGCATTCGGTTGGAAATACTATAGTTAACTACTTTGTGAATCGAACTTAGTTTCAAAATTGGGTATAAATACCGTACACGATCGCCACTAATTCTTCCTAACATGATGTGATAATGCCCCAGAAAGTGTAAATTTGGTTAGGAAGCATGATGTAAGCAATGAGAAAATATTAAGTTTTTCTTTGAAAACACTAAGGATTTTTAATGCTCCAACTGGCAAACGTGTATGGTAGTTTTTTCCATATTTCAAGTTTGTTAGCAGTTCATGTTTAAGCACAGCAACACTCAAGTAAAATTTGGCATGTAATGATGGGAGTGACAATGTGATTACACACAGGTGGAGGCGAGGCAAGGAGTGTCACTCGATGTTGGACTGGGGCAGTTTCTGTGGAGTTCTACTGTTGTTGTGACTGGAGGTAGAATGCCTGAAAAAAAAGAGAAAGATCTTCGAAATGCGAAAACCACTCCAAACAGATTTGAAGGCATTGAGAGATTGAGGATGAATGGTCGTTGCTCCCAGAAAGATTTTGGAAGATAGAGGTAAGTCTGTGACAATATCAAATTTTACCATCATGATATACCATAGCATCAAAAATATATTCAATATTATTGAATATTTTTCTATTATTCTGATTTGGTAATTCTAACAATAAATGGCAAGTAAATAGTCAAATCACATATTCAAAGGTCATCAAATTTAAATCAACGGTTTGATTATGTGATGGCCAATCCTGATCAGTGAGAAACAACTGCAATACCGTGTTTCAAAAACCACCAGTAGGCTTCATAGCTCAATAGACAGCCGAAGTGTGATGTGCGTTGCCATGGTAATTGGCTCCAAACATCATGACCGTCATCAAAAGTACCATTGCAAAAGCTCAGGGACACGGTTCAGTGGTTTTAGTGTAGAGCCAATTACCTAGGCAACTAACGAAAGATGACAAATTAACTTTGGTAGGGTGTGTGCACTGTGAGCAGAACTTAACATTAACATAACAATGCCTGTCCGCATGTGACATTCGAGCGATGTAAAATTTACATTTCATTCTTCTGCAACACAACCCTGTAAACTTTACAGCAATAGAGCGTAAAACTTACAATTGACAGTCGACACTTTACAATTTTGGGTATTTTCCAGCTGTCTGCACCTAACCAAATTTTGTAGAATTTGCGGGGGTCTATAATTTTTTACCAAAATTAGTCTAATGTGGACCAACAAATGTTTGGTGGTTCGGGATAATTTGTTTGTACCTTCTGAACTCGACGAGCCGTTTCGGCTTTCATCCGATCTACTCCCTTCTGATTGGGCATCTTCGGCTACAGCCACGACACGAACGCTCTGTTGCGTGTTTGAAGGCCATCGCATGAGATGCGATGTCCTTAGTTCTGACGTGAGGTCATCTCCGTCTATGCTAGAATTGAAAATAATCTGGCCTAGTTCAAAGACATAGAGGGCCTCTTCACTCGCATGCATTGTCAGCTGATTCTAGAAATAAAAGATATACAAATTTTCAACATGAATTTCATTATCTCCCGTTGCGCTCTCTTGCAACACGGAAAGAAAAATTAGTTTCTTATGTTAAACCCAAGGATATACAACTGTGCCTTATAGCTCAGCCAGGAGAGCATCTGCCTGGTGAGTCAGAGGTCTCAGGTTCAAATCCCGATAAGGCTTTTTTGATTTCTCTCTCAACCCAAGTTTGGTTATTACCTCCTGGGAAATTATGCCGAAAGTTTTCTAATTTAGATAAAATATTTTGTATACATGTACATGTATTAGAAATTCTCATTTTATTGAGGATTCTATCCGTCAATAGCCGTTATAACCAAAAGGCTATATGTTTTTACAAATTTGGCTATAATTCTAAGCAATTTGCTATGTACAACAAAAATTTGAGTCCCACTGAGCAAGCAATATATTTTTTTTAGCATAATCTTGGAAAACAGCACTTCTGCGCATATTCTGCATCATATATGAGCAACATGCAATAATTAACGTATTTGAATAAAACAAATGCAATTGGCCTAATGCTAAAAAAGAATTGCACTTTCAACTGAATTTGGCTATTATTTTTAATTTGCCGGTCGGTATCTCTAGTTATCCTAAAAATGCCTCTTCTGAAATATTACATTTCAAGTGTTTATTTGTGCACGGTACAGTGTATATGATTTACAAGTATTTTTATCACCATGATGTTACACTCAAATTATAGCCACTCGGTTATCGTTAAGCATGTCTCTGTTTATTCAAACTTTTGCTTTAGAACAGGTGACAATACTTGACCCAGACCACTTGGCAGAATAATGCAGGTATGAATGCCATTAAACAGTGTCTTATAGTGTTGTCATCAATGGGTGAATTGGTACTACACATAAAAATACTAGGATAATTTGGTCAAATACTTTCAAGCAAAATTCTCTTCAAATATTTGACTGTCAATTTTAGTTTTTTTCAGATTTTTTTCAAAATAAATGGATTTTGTTCGAAATGTAAAATCGGTTTCAATACATATTATAGTTAACACAATATTCATTCAACTTACCCCATACCCGAGCGCCTTCAGTATGTTCAACTTGCACATTGGGCATGTCCGATGCTCTATTAACCACTGGTCCACGCAATATTTGTGATACAAATGTCTGTTAGAAACAAGTGGAATTAATTTGCCATCATATTAGTAATTAGGAATTAATAAAAAACTGTGGCTTTTTGTTGATAAATCTGGAATTAAAAAATTGGAAATTAATACCCATTTGATATGCCCAACTTGTGGGTAGGTTTGAAATAGTTGCAAAATTGTACAGTGATAAGAAATTTAAAAAATGGGAACACAGTTGAGCAGTAAACAATGGGGGGCAGGGAGAAAATAAGCATCCAGTCACATACAAATATTGAATGATGACTTTAGCTAAAAAGCTGAAAATGAGACAGTTCTTTGCTCCTCAAGAACTGGTTGAACCTACTTGCATGGGAGTACACGAACAAAATCTGACATTCTGTATCCTTCTAAGCAAACTGGACAGGTTTCGCCATCAACTAACTCCTGTTCGAAAAAAAACATTCAACATACACAGCCTGAGTGAGTACTTGTGGCAGAATTTGCATGATTAAAATAAATGTATTTTTTAAAAATACATTTTGGTTATTTCCTTCATTTATCAGCCTGAAGTGTGACAGTAATAATGTATATTTACTGTAATTTGTGTTTTTCCTTTCTCCCCACATTTTTACTATTTATTTTTTTAACTGTGTGCACTGCTTCAATGTGAAAATAAATATTTAAAAAAATGCATTAACATACATGTACATGTACTCACACAGATATACTGTAAGAGCATTGGTCTATTTGTAGTGTAAAAGAAGATTCAAGAGTCAAATTTACATGTAAAATAATACACGGAGAATGACATGATCTGTGAAAGTTTTCATTGTAGACATTGTTTTGATATGATTAATTATTCTCTCACAAAAGTAGTAAGGAAATTAAATAATAATGAATTAAAACCAAAAACAAGGAAACAATTGGCCAGACATTTTTGTTGAATTTTTTCCCCATTATTTTAACATTATATGTTAATTTTTTGATAGTATGTTAATTACTTACAATATCTCCTTCTTTAAGGTGTTTAGCCGGGAGTTTGGCAATGGCTTTCTTGGCTGCTCGACTTAATCTTTTCTGCATAAAACAAAAAATAAACATGATAAATATATCTGCATGTTTGACAAGTGTGAAAATGTCACCAGTAGGGCTTTTTTTCCTGTCAAATCAGACAGAACACTCTCCCACGCAAATTGCATACACGGCGGAAGTGGCTCTTCTGAGAGAATTCATAATTACAAGCATTCCCGCGGGACCCTAGTGTAGCGGCCATTACGCTGATGAGTAAAAATCCCATGGCACATCAATAGTGCATGGCCGGCCATGAACAATTTTTTTTTGATATACCATGTTTGTATACACATATGTATGTAATTTATCATCCATACTGCTTACAAAAAATATTAGACTGTAATAAAATTTTCCCAAAAGTTCCTTCTTTTTGCCTTGCTTTTATTTTGTGTCTTCTAATGGGGCATACATGTATGTTAAAAGATTGTATGTTATCACTCATCACATAATGATTATTGAATTCTTATCATTTACTGTAAAAAAACATAAAGAGGTTAAATTGTTTGAAAATTTCGTTTGAGTCAGATTGTTTTGTGTGAGCAGTTAACACGACAGAAAGATTTATAAACATAGAAAATTACCTTGTCACACAATTGCCTTGAATTCAGAAATGTAATACTAATATGTACACATTTCGAACATTCACATACAAACAGAAGCCCTTTCATTATCTTGTTATGTACATGTAAGGTAATTTACCTGCAATTGTAGATTGTTACATGTACTGTACATGTACATGTACATGTGTAAGCCAATGATGTGTGTGAGTAAAATCAAACATTGTCATTAACATTCTCTCTACTTGTAACAAGTCCATCCAAACATTTCTAGTGTAACATTTTACCCATGCAATGTTTACGCAGGTAACGCGACACAGCAAACATTTACACTACCTGCAGCTAAATGCAATATAAAACAAGACATCTCAAGAAAATTTGGTTTGAATTAGCTTGAGCATACAAGGTGCTCAGGGCGCTGATAACATTTATCATCATTCCTGGGGCCAATTTCATGGCGCTGCTTAAGCACTAGCTGAAAACGTGTGATAACTGTAGCAGGAAAGTTGTATTATTTCACGCCCGCAGCGTGCTTTAAGCATGGAAACAGGCATTATTGCGTCAGTGTTTAGCAAATTTTGCCTCTGAAGCTAGCAAATGTTTAGCAGTGCTTAAGGTTAGGGTCTCTGTGAAATAGCTGGAGCCTCTGTAGCACAAAATCGCCTGCAAAACAGCGCCATGAAATTGGCTTCTAATCATTCTACTCAATTATAGATGAATCCTGTAACTAAGGACTCCTTCCCTGTATGTCCGCCATAACTGGGGGCCATCCAGTGCCATGAACTGTGCGTTTTGTGTTGATGATAAGCTGTTTACATTATGTTGTCACTTCGAACAATTTGCGTGTTTATTGTAAGCTTGCGAAGCCTGTGTACTCGAAGTGGGCGCGTTGTGCGCTGTTCGATTTAACAACAACACAGAACGCCCAGTTCATGGCAGTGGATGGCCCTCAGTTATGGCGGACGTACAGGGGAGGAGTCTTTACCAACCGGATTCGTCTATATCATTCCTTAAACCTTCCCAGCTCCCTAGGGAGTACACAGCTCTGGCTGCCGGTTAAGCACTCGTGGCTTATCATGTACATAACATTCACTACCCTCTCCTGGGTGGAGAGAGCCAATTCATGGTAAAGTGCCTTGCCCAAGGGTACACGCACTCACAATCTTTAGATTTAATCACGGCATTGAGCACAAGCCAATAGATCGCTTGGACATGGCACTCATTATCATTAGATCTGGCTCACTGCACAGTGTATGTACCACATGTTCGAAGTATTAAATACGCAAATAAGGCACTGATGAAGCCTGAAATTGATGGAGAATAGATTCCCAGTTCCGCTATCAATCAGTTCATTAGGAATGATGAAAAAAATAAACATGGCATAATTGATTGTGCAGAGACTGGACAAGTCTTTTGACTTGCCCTACATGTATGTCTTGGAGGACGGATACAAAATGTCATTGATATCAGCAGCCAGAATCGCTATTTTGTGCATCCGCTGATGCCCATTAGTGAATCGGGCTATGTCATGTTTTTTATTTGCTCATAAATAACTGTCAACCTTTATAGATTTGGGCATATCACAATACATGTACATTGGCCTACACGTACATTTAGAGTCCCAAAGAATTTGTGTCCGAGAGGGCGTCCATGTGTATCGCACAGTTATTTTAGATTTGATTTGAAAACAAATAACTAATTTAGAGGTTGAAGAAAAATTTCGAATTTGTAAAGAGAGAAAGCCTTTTTTTCACATGAATATTAAACTACATGTATACCGGTAGACCGTATTAAATAGCTGCCATCTTGTAGGGCAACTTTTGGCATGGTCAACAACGTAAGCAGAAAATGTGCAACAGTGCATATCACCGAACAAAGAAACTGCCCTACAAGATGGCAGCTATTTGATACAGTCTATGATTTAGTACATGTCTAATAATGATTGCATCAAAGTAGCCTTTCCGGGTCAAACTCATGGTGGCACTTGTATTGCAAATCACCCGAGTTTTGATGCATTTATAAACTTTGCTCCAGTTGCCATGTTTGTGGTTGGATGTGTTCTACCGGTACGTACATGGATCTTTTAAATTACAAGGTTAAATAAGCGTGATTAGATTTTTCGAATTAAAAAAAATGGATTTCATTCTAACCGAAATATCATATGAAATACCTCCCCAAAACAATATCCATGAGAAGAAAACAGGAAATTTGCAATCCCCAATTTGGATGTGGGGGCAAAAGGGTTGGTACCGGTACGTACAACAACTGCACTGCTTTATAGAACAAGTAAATTAGTTTACAAAATATCGATGGTTTATGACGATATCCCTGGAAGTCTACGGATTTAAAGCACGAAATTTCAGAATGGTAATGAAAAAGCTATGACACATGATACGGTATCAAAATCTCACCAACCACAGGAAAAATGGGAGGGTCAAAAATGTGATCTGGTCATGCTCCTTTAAGAGGGCCTTTCCTATGCATGTTTTCAATAGATTATGCATGTGTTAGGCCTAAGCTTGCATTTTTTGCTATGCCTATACTTTAGCACAGCAGTGTGCAGGATGCGGACGCAAAATGGACTGAAAATGCATGTATGTAAAGGTGGCTTTCCTCACAAGAAATTGCTCAGTACACTAGCATCTTAGTGACTCACTCCTTAAGTGCATTGTAAGTCCATGTTCTAGGAAATTGGTATGCAGGTTACTCGAGTGCGAAAAGACAATATTTTGTCTTAAAAGGTCTTAAAAGCACTTTGCACAGACGTGTCCTGAGTGCATTCCAATGTTACCAGACTAAGTGGCTTCACACTATCATAGCTACATGTAGGTGTGCCATTGGGTCACACAAAACGGGTTCAGTGTACCTTTTTTTCCTTGCAGTATAGTGTTATACTCCTTGTATATTCGGGGGAATAGACTTTGAACATACATACATGTACATGTACTGTACACATACTGTAGCATAGGCCTACGTGTGCAGAAAATCAATAGTAGAATCCAGTGAAATAACTAAAGTGCTATTACTAAGTGTATACAAGGCATGGTTCTACATGTTGTTATAAGGATATAGGCCTACTATGTGTACATGTATCACATTCCGTGCCTTGTGCTATTCTAGGGGTATCGTTTATCTAACTGTGAATACTGCAAATACATGTAGTGAACAAGCACAGACATTTTTTAATTACCTAATTGCATATGTTGCAATAGTACAACATTTTGACACTGACTTTAGGTGAATGAAAATTCTATACATAAAATTTAGTAGCCCTATTTATTGCCCAGCCATGGGTCATAACAACCCCTGATATATTTTCACTGGCTCCATAAGGGGCCAACAGGCCATTTTCTACAGTCGACTCTTGATAATAAGAGCACTGTTAATACAACTTTCTACTTTATAACAAGGACATTTTCAGGTCCAAATCATTTGTTCTTCATTGTTTTCATTCCTGATAATACAAGGTTCCTGTTATAACAAGGTAATCTGCAAAGTCCCAAGGACTACTTATTAACAAAGTTCGACTGTACTTTCAGAGAGCTGAAAGTAATTTTTAAAAAGTGACTTAAATCAGTGAAAATCCCTTTCAGCTCTCTGAAAGTAGCCACTGTTTGAATGCAGGGGTGAATTTAAAAAGTAAACTTGCCTGCGTTCTGTCACTTGCCTGCGCATACCGGAAGCGTTGTATGTAATAAAACACAAGCCACGCTAACGAAATGACCATCAAGACAATGAATGCCACAGACACGAAGAGTACCGATGATTTCTTGAACTGGACACTCTTGATAATTGTGTTGCCTACAACAAATTCAAGCTGGACGGCGGTGTTGTTTTCAACTAATGATGCAATCCGTTGGCCGTTTTCTGCCGATACTAATATGGCTGGAATATTTCCTAATGCATAGAAAATGAAGTCAACATTGAAGTAAATCAATTTTTGCTAAAATAATAAATAAAAAAACAAAAAAAACAACACAAGATCAAGCAGGCACTGACAATTTAATCCTCGTAATTACCTGGAAAGGATTTGAACCCCAAGGGTCAATTTTACAAAAGTTAAGACGAGTTCAACTGGGGTATTTTTTTCTGTAGCATACACTGAATAAAGATTGGAGTGAAATTACCTCCTGGAATCCTGGAACACAAACCATCCAATTCTAAGATACGGTACTTTCCACTTGCACTTCTGTCAGAAATGTTGCATTTCTGAGACAAATTATAAAATTACGGGAACTGCAGAGTGCAGAGAGTTAATGCAAAACAATTACGGCGCAAGTGGTCTGTGAGAAGAATGTTTTTTTCTATAAAAGCAACAAAATGTGCATCTTAGAGTATTTTTTGGGTAAGATTTGAATAATATACTTCTCAATAGAGCGGTTTCACACTGTCACGGCTCACTAAACATCTCACAAGTTTTTACTCCTCAGGAAGAAAACAATAGAGCCTCGTGTTTTTCTGCTAGCAGCCACATGCGTTTCTACACGTTGCTCTATTGTTCTCTCCCTGATCTGGAGGTCAAACACGGGAGGGTTTCGTGACCCGAGACAGTGTAAAACCACCCTATTGCACTTTTATTGGAAATTTTTGAAATGCAACTTTTGTTGCATTTCTGAAATGAATTACTGCAGCACACAAAATAGACAAGCAGCATTTGTGACGAAAGTGCAAGTGGGAAGTATATCTTAGAATTGGATTATCGGTTGATTCTAGCCTAGGATGTAATTTCTGTTCAATGTATTAGGCCTATATAGTATATGGAAAAAATACCATCCTCATCACACATGTACCTAAATTTTGTATAGTATACAGCTCATTCCCCAGTTTGTTGTCATAAACAACCACGCCGGAAGCATTGTATTTTGAGGCCAGCATTATTTTCTCAGAATCTGTACAATTTCCTTTCTTGACGAGTGCTATCCATGGTAAATCCTTCTTCAATTTCATGGGCAAAAACTTGGGTTTGTACGGCACACATCCTTCCGAGTGCGGACCGCGCCGGTGCACCAGCGCACCGCGAGCGTCCGCTACGGGGCCCGAGCTAAATCGCCCGGCGTCTTTCTGCGTCTCCGTGGTGACATTTCCCGTAGCCGGGTCCCTGTACGTAATGCTGACGGTTGCCGTCGTCCACGTATCGGACTGGCTGCCGTAGAAATCGTAAGCTTCCACGACTGACGACTGAAAGATGCACACGAAAATCACCCATGTCGCTGTTTCTTTCCTCCATGCTTGAAAGTACAAGAGCGGGACTTGAGTTTGTCCCGATAATCTTTTGTCCGTCACGGCCATTTTTGCAGAGTTTATGCGCTAGCTGCACACACATGCCAGGGTCACGCAGCCCTGTACACATGTATCGACAGCTTCTCCACGAAATCACAATCACCCACTAAACTAAATTTCATATAACGCTAAGGATCGGTTAAAGTTGTGACCACATTTCATTGTTTTAACAAGCACAGGTTTCCGTGAAAGTGAGGAAACGTTTAAATTAAGTTGAAATAAACGCCAGTTGCGGGACCGAATCATATGTCATGTATGTTGTGTTGAGACGATGTGTGCGTATGTTTTGATGATTAATTTGGATCGATCCCGTTCATTCAATTATTCGATACCACAGTTCACGCGATACCAAAAGAATCAGTATCGATACGGAGTCTTTAGTTTCAAGCCCTAGCCGCAGGGTTGCAGTCAAGTCCAGAGCCGATAAAATCACAAGTCCAGTAACAAGAAGTAAAGGATGAACACGCACAAAAGAATGTCTTTGTTGGAGTTCATTTAAATAGCTTGTGACTTGAATTAAGACACAGGGACTTGTGGTGGACTTGTGAAGGCTTGCGCTGTTGCGCATGTAGAGAACTTGTGGTGGACTCGACAACATCTACATCCACATTCAAACCGGCCTTTAAAGCGTTTAACGCGGCTTTGTCTACTGTTTATCATCTAGAAACTGGAATAATGCAATCACCTGCTACACCTGGAACATTAATGACAAGTGGTGGAGAGATTTAGTGATCTGTAACCCCGGTCTGTAACATTAACAAATTTCAATTAAAGGCACGGGCTCGTCAGTGCGCGCGCGCGTGTGGCCAATTTCGTGCCGCCAAATACGCAGCTCCATGCCTTTGCTATGCGGCTGCGTATTTGGTGGCACGAATTTGGCCTCACTGCGCGCATTGACGAAAGTGTGCCTTTAAGTTTCTTTTTGACAACCGTTGTTGGCGGAAGTGATAAATATGCCAAAGTTCATCAAACGGCCATTCATTTAGCGAATTTCATGTTTTGATAAATAATTGTGAAACTGGGCCGAAAGGAAATTATTTAAAACTAAAATGTACACTGCAAAAACTGTGGTGTTAAATTAACACCAGTGGTGTTGTCTTATATAGATACCAAGCCTGGCGTTCACGACAAGTATTAACACCTGGGTGTTATAAATAATGCATTTATTCCAATTAAGGAATAAAAACTAACACCCATGGTGGTTTTGTAAATGTTCAATATGTTGAACAAACCTGACAGGTTTCTCTTAACGCAGCTGTCTATCTGCTAGTCGGGCCGATATATAAATTAAGCCTAATGATTACAAAGCAGAAAAAAAGGTCTAAAATATTTAATCGAGGAAAATCTATGCAAAAAAGTTGTAATTCCTTGGGCCTTTTAGGAATCGATTCCGAGGTTTCGGATACATGTGGCAAGAATCGATATTATTGTTCTTGAATGGGTGCACTGCAATGGGCGGGGCAAGTTGCAAATTGAACCGATATGAATGTGATGCTAGGGGCTCATAAAAAAAACACTGTCTGTCAACATAGAGTGAATGGAGATCAATAAAAGTGCAATATGACATAAATAATTGACCAATAAAGGCGATGAGTTGCGAATGGACCACCCATTGGTCATTTAGTATTGCTCGACCGACTCGGGCAAGTCTAACAAAATTCAGCATGGCAGTCACATGACACGACATAGTCTGGTATCCGTGCAATGACAACGTGTAGGTGGACTAGTTTGCGCCGCGCCCGTTTAGGACTGCACATCATCATTCGATTTTCGTGATCTTCGCCCTATTTCTTTTGGCTTAAAAGCAACCTTCTTCATCGGAATTGTTCTTGTTATGTATCAAAGGTGAGTGGCTTTTCGTCTCCAGTTGTGTAACTTGACTTTTTTGGGGGAAATGACAAAATCATTTGTGTGTGAGGCTGTACAAAATGAAACTTATGAACACCTACTCCGACTCCGAGACTTCAAGTGGTGGCCGCGGGCGTACCCCCGTACCTAGTACCTGGCTAGCTGTGGCTGTGCCGTGTGAATGTGGCAGACTTCGGCATGCATGCAGTGCTACCTGTACATGCTGTAGGCCTACCCATGTTTACTGGCCGTATACTAGACAACTCGTACCCGGGACAACTCGTACCCGGGACAACTCGTACCCGGGACAACTCGTACCCGGGACAACTCGTACCCGGGACAACTCGTACCCGGGACAACTCGTACCCGGAAAAACTCGTCCCCTGGACAACTCGTACTCGCAATGACTCGAGACAACTCGTACCCCTTTTGTTAATCATTTTGGTAACTTTTTAATGTCCTGCGAAACGTCCCCAAAAGTTCCAGCAAAAGCAAAAGTCAGTAAAGTCGAAACATTGCGCAAAAGTGCCAGGAAATGTTGTGGCAAAATTTGCGGCTGAAATAGGGTAAAATGTTTGTAAAACTATTGCCGGCAAACATGGCAAAAGTGACACAAAAGTCCGAAAGTCTTGGCAAACGTCCCAGCAAATCCCGATAAAGGTCCTGCAAACTTCACGGTAAAAGTGTCGTTCCAAGTATCATAGAGGCAAAAGTGCCTGGAAAAAAGTCTCTACAAAAAAAAAGTTAGTAACGGTTTCATAAAGTGGCGCGGACGTACATGATAGAAAGGGTTCGAGTCGTCCCGGGCACGAGTCGTCCTGGGTACGAGTTGACCAGGGCGTCTTTTTTTGGGTTCGAGTTGTCCCGGTTCGAGTTGTCCTGTTTCCTACCGGCCACACCACACTGTCATTAGTAGTATTTTTGAAATCTGTTGCAACTTGTCTGCTGTGTAAAAGTAGTTTTAACTCGAAATAGTCGATAAAAACCGATACTTTCATTCATTTATTTCATGACACTTTCCCTTCCAATTTTGCTTGTTTTATTATCAAAGTAAATTGTTTACATGGTTTAAAGCCTTTGTTGTAACAAGGAAAATCCTGGGTGTCCGTGCATGGTAAATTACCCGCTATTAACCATTTTTTTCTTCATATTGTTTTTCAACTGCAGGTAAACAGTCGCATGTTGACTTTGAAAAGGGTGGAATAATTCATGCATTTGCAAAATGTCCTAGATGCAAATGCCTTTGATACAATCATTTAATGCCAATTTTCAGCAGATTAAAATTACCGTGAAATGACTTACTTGTGCCATTGAAGAGACTTTATGTGCAGAGATGAATATGGCCAATAGATCAGTCCTGCTAAAAGTCGTTATTCTCGGCGATGGAGGGGTGGGGAAAAGCTCTCTCATGAACCGCTTCATAAGCAACAAATTTGACAGTCAATCCTTCCACACCATCGGCGTAGAATTCCTGAATAAAGACATCGCGGTTGACGGCGACAACTTCACAATCCAGATCTGGGACACCGCGGGCCAGGAACGATTTAAGAGCTTGCGAACGCCGTTCTACCGTGGGTCGGACTGCTGCATGCTGACGTTTGCGGTAGATGACCTCCAGAGTTTCCGCAACCTCAACATGTGGAAACGTGAGTTCCTGTACTACGCCGACGTGACAGATGCGGACACTTTCCCGTTTGTTATTCTCGGGAATAAAGTTGACGTGGACGAGGACGTGAGGCAGGTTACTAAAGACGCGGCCATGGAGTGGTGCGCCGCTAACGGTAATATCCCGTACTACGAGACTAGTGCAAAGACTGCTGTGCGCGTGGATGAAGCGTTCACTGCCGCGGTGCAGCGAGTAGTTGAATTGGACAGGATACACGATATGAAATCGTCGCCGACTTCGGAAAGTATTGTTCTCAGTAAGAAGCCCAGCAACAAACCGCATGGTTCCTGCTGTTCATAACCTCGCCGCAAAATGGCTAGCAGAAACTCACATCTTGGAAAAAAATATCCTGTCCAAAAAAATTGTTGTTGAAGATATATGTACTTAACAACGTGCTTTTCCCACCGGATTGAGAATGAAATTTCCTGAATAATATGTGGATATTTCCCCAAAATTGGGGGCTGGAAAGAATTGAGTAGTTGATCATGGCTTCATACCTTGTGTACAAAATTTGATTTCTCATGAAATCTTAAATTGTTCTCACTCCTAAATTTGAGTTTTTCCCTCAAATCTGCAATTTACCGATGCTTGATCAGTCATTTAAAAAAAACCAAAAATGATCAACTTCTCAACTCTTGCCACTGAGGCTTTCTAGCAATGATTGGCAAGTCAGTGAAGTACACTCCTCAAAATAAAATAAGGTTCAAAGGTATTTTTGTGAAAAATGTTGACCAAGTCAGGACATAGAAACAATTTTAGTAAGGGTAATGGGCTAAAGATTGCTCTGCAACATTTTAAGCACTTTTCACATGGTTTGCATGTCTATTGGCTTAGAAACTGACAGATCATGTGACAAGATACAAAAATGCTGATAATAGGTTCATGATGTCGCAATCAAGTTTGGCACATCTGCTTTATTTCTTTTGTGGGGTGTTACTGAGATGTTGTCAACAGGATTCAACCTCATACTGACATTAACTTTACATGTAAGTCTCAAAACATACAGAAATAATGTTGATTTGCCAAAGTTTATGATAGGGGGAGAATATCAACTGGTGGGAAAGCCTTCAAAATAGGGAGGGGGCTCAAGAGGTCCCCTCGTCCCTACAGCTTCCATGCTGGTTAACCCACTGTTTAACTTTACTCTATCAAGTGCAGAATCCTATTGATTATGTGTGGGGAATCTCATTAAGTCTTGAAGAAAAATAAAGCAGATGTGCCAAATTGATTGCGAAATCATGAACCTGTTATCAGCATTTTTGTGTTCTGTCACATGATCTGTCAGTTTCTATAAAGCCAATCGACATGCAAACCATGTGAAAAGTGCTTAAAATGTTGCAAAGCAACCTTTAGCCCATTACCCTTACTAAAATTGTTTCTATGTCCTGACTTGGTCAACATTTTTCACAAAAATACTTTTGACCCTTATTTTATTTTGAGGAGTGTATGTGATAAATTTTAGTACGTATGTATACATTCATAGTTTCATACTTTACATCATATTCCGTTTCCCCACTTTTTTATTTAGCGTATAGCGGTGTGCCAAACGAATTGAATATTCGTCTTCCATCGAATGTTCGAATAGCATTTTTTTCATGTGCAAACCCACCCAGATCAAACCAAATACATAATCCAGTTCAGAAGTGTTTTAGAATGAATATCCTGTGGGTGAATTACAGGATGTTTTTATTGAATAACGCAGCCCTTTTTGTTGCCGAAACGGCCGCTTTCTTTGATGTCACATTTTGTGTCCAACCACAGTACAGTGTACAAGTTACAACATTGGACTTATGGTTTGTACAGGGCGGAGCCAACATTAATTTATGAAAAAGCTAAAAGGTTTACCGCCCCCAACCATAGTAGACCTAACATTTTAATTTGCCTAATGGGTCTCGCCCATTCAGTTTTTCCCGTAAAGTAATCCCAGCTCAAACCATAGCTTCAATGTTGTAACTTGTACACTGGACCCATGGCTAGAAGGAAATCGAGCATGCAACGAGGCGGCTGATTCAGCATCGAAGAAGGCTGCTAAAAGAATCAAAAACATCCTGCTGTAGGACCCACGCAGGAAGTACACTCCGAACAACTTTAGGTTTAGATAACACTGCGAAAAGGGCGAAAATATTGAAAAACATTTATGGATCGAATATTCTTTTGAAAAAAATTAATCAAATTTTGAATAGTCAATTATTCGAAAATGCACAGGCCTATTGGCATTTCAAAAGTGAATTTTAAACTTTTAATTCAGTTACCTTTTAAGAGAAGACGTGTTATTTTAATGATACCATCTTATGTTATTCTTTACTGTTTACAGCTTTATGAACAATAGATCTTGGAGTCGGTGTGAAATTGTATACATGATGTACATGTAATGAATTAGGGGTTCATTTGGCAACAAACAATTCCTTAGTATACGACAAACAAATTGAAACAATGTACACGTACCTGTATGCAAATTTGCACACATGTAAATACGTCATCTTTTGTTAGTTGCCTAGGCAATTGGCTCTAAACTAAAAATCACTGAACCGTGTCCATGTGCTTTTGCAATGGTACTTTTGCGGACGGCCATGATGTTTAGAGCCAATTACCATGGCAACGCACGTCACACTTCAGCTGTCTAAATAAAAGCATTTGTGTGTAACAAAACGTCTACAGCCGCTTGTTAGCACAGTCTTTGGCAGTGGTGTGCTTGAACATGCACTTTTTGTTTTTCACTTTTGACACAATACTATCAAATCCGACCTCAAATTCCTACATGTACATGTATGCGTATTTAAATTGCTTGCCCCAACCGGACAAAGGAAAAATATGTTTAATTTGTTGTTGAAAACATTTAATATACATTTTGAGCTAAATTGTGGTCACATTACACCACTAAATACAATTTTTTCGACCTGTATTATCAGATATTGGTAAAAAAAATAATAATGGGAAGTTCATTGAACAGAAGTTCAATGTAGTCAACTGCAGGATGTCAAATTTTCCTTAAAATAGTACTTTTTGTAATCCATAGGCTAATCGTATTTGAAACTGGGAAAATTATTATTTTTTCACAAATGAAATTGGCTCTGAACATAAGACAACATGTCACTAAAGGCCTACATACTGTTCATGTTACTATAAAAAGTACTATATCCCGGATAATTGTCACATGTATAACAGCTGATAATGACTAACTAGGCGTTGGGCCAACTCAAAGTCCAAGTTGTACAAAGGTAAATGTCAGACATTTCATTAATTTGAACTTTACGAGCTAGGCCACCATAAATGGTACACTGATTTGTAATGCTGTTGAAATAAGGGAAGAGACACAAATCTAACTGTTTTTTTTAGCGGTACCGTCTGAACGAAGGGAGGAAGTTGCGGTTTCTCCCTTTGTGCAGGCACTACCGCTAAAACAAGCGCCAGAACCGCTGTCGGTACCGGCGGTTAGATTTGTGTGTCTTCCCTAATGCAAAAGAGGGCAGTGATATAGAACAAGCCCTTAAACTGGCACAAATATTCAGAATTGATCCGTCCGGATCAGAGAAAAAATCAGACCGCTCACAGATTCAAAATGCATGCCCCTTGGTGATCTGCTGCGATACAAGTAAATTTTGCAAATATGAGTCATGCTGTGCAATTCAATGATGTCTGTACTGTGAGTCACTTGCATGCAGATGGAGTCAAGTGATTAATTGAAAATGATGGCTTTGGTGTGAATTTGTTTTCATAATGGATTTTATTTGGAGTTTAATTTAGCATTCCACAGGTGTCTTTCACTTTTTTTTAAATATGTAGTTTTCAAACATCTGTTGCTTAAAAAATAAGCAAACTAACAATTGAAAATCGTTTCACACGATCATTCTCAAGGATTTTGTCGAGGTCACCTCCACCAAAATATCTCAAGGATTGAGAACATTTCTCAAGGAATGCTTGTCACTCTCAAGCATTGGTGTCCTTTCACACTATGGCGCTTTTTAAAGATTTTCTCAAGCATTAGAAAATATCTCAAGTCTTGCGAGTTTTTAGGCCTCGTGTGAAAAGGGCTTAACACCTGTATCATGCCTCTGATGCCTGTATATGAGGTACATGTAAAATTTCTCACAAAACCATACATGCAAGTCAACTCAGAAATGTAGTCAGTTAAGGTTTCAACTTTCAAGTTAATGTGCAGCTAAATGTTTCCAAAATGCTCTGATGTAGCCAACGACATTTTGTCAAAAGTTAAAACTACTGTACGCATCATCAAAATTGCTTGTTTGCTTACATGTACATATACAAGTTATTGCATTTAATAAAGAATTGCATTTATTCATTCGTTCGAATAGAAATGCGATGCTCATTGTACATATATGCATAACACATAAAAGACGGCCTGTATGTATATCAAATATACTATCTGTAAATTGTGTATTTCTTTGAGATTATAAATGATACTAAAAGTTATTTTTATCCAGAATTATTTACAATTCATTTTGCTGAACATTGCATAATTATTAATGTTACCAGAGATTTGTTTTTATGTTGTGATGGAAGGTTGAAGTAAAAATTTCATGCAAGCTTGAATTCACTTGCAGTTAAATCCGACAAAAACTGGTGTTGCATTTTTTTGTACTGTTTACAGTATGACTCATCTTACCGAGATCCCAGCATTTGTGATTTAGGAAAATTTTATGTTGTTTATTGAGTCAGGGAAAACAAGGAAACAAGGTTAAACACATATTGAACGCCACCTTTATTTACAAACACATGATACATAATACATTGCGACGGCTGGTAAAGCGCATAGCCCAACATTTGGTATATAAAATGTCTAGTTAATTACGCGACATTTTGATTAATTTTTTTACAATGACCATCGAAAAATTATTGTCAAGGATGCCAGATCGCTCCATTATGTAAACGTAAGCCTGTGTTCCTTTAAGGATATTTTGAGGGTGTGCATTCCGCTTTAATGATTTTGTATGACACACAAGAATAGGCGAGAAGTGTAAACCTCGAGTTCATTAAAAATCCATTGCTCTTGTTTCTAAGAAGTGAAATGAATGTAATGTACATGTATGTGCATCAATGAAGTTTCACTTCCTGTTAAACTTTTCGGATAAAAACTTCATTTGACAAACCATTATCCGGCAAAACCGAAAACACTGATCTGTACAAAGTTTATTTTATTATTGGCACACAGAAGTTGAAACTAATTGACCTGAAATAATGACTAAATAAGGAAACAATGTTTTCATGACATGGGTGTCGAAGGTTCGAGTTGGCAACTGGACATACAAGTAGTACATCAATAATTGAACTGTGTCACTTGCAGTGCTGTAGTCTACCCGTCATGGCATTAAAAATGATTCTTCTATCGTATGATTCTTCTATCGTATGATCGCTGAGATTAGCTGACTTAAGCCATTGCCCTGTAGCCACCAAGGAGGTGCTTGACCACAAAGTGTGAGAACAGGAACAAGAAATTCTCAGTTTTAGAGGTGGGAGGAAAACCCCACACACTAATGTGCAGGGGAAACCCACAGAATCAAGCAGAGGACCCAATCCACATACTGACCCAAACGGGATTCGAACCAGGGCCACAGAGGTGGAAGGCGAGGAAAGAACTGCTACACCAACCCGATTCCCCTAAAAACGATTCATTGTTCGCTTACAGAGCCAACATTTGTTTGGACAATGGTAAGGTACCTCAAACCAGTTTCCCTTTTCAACATGAGGACATGCAAAATACATGAAATTTTGTTCATAAAAATGTTTTGAGTCTAAATATAGAAAGTATAAATTGGTAAGAAGGAATCATTTAAAATGCGTTTTCTAAAATTAGGATTCAATATCATATACTTGACAAAAAATGCCATCTGCCGAATTCAATTTCGTAAAAGTTTAATACATAACACGCGTCTGGCAGACCCAAGCCTACATGTAGATAATTGGTGTAGATGAAATTTACAATGCTTTACATAAACCATGCATAAATGGTGTGAAATTTTGTTGCTCCGTGGTGGCTATTGCAAAATACTGTGGTTTTTTTTGTTGAGTAGATTTTTTCATCATTTAAAACCAAAATTGTGTTTCTTAAAGGCACAGGCTCGTCAGCAATGCGCGCCCGCCAAATTCGTGCTCGAAACACGCAGCTCCATGCCTTTGCTATGGAGCTGCGTATTGCGTGGCACACATTTGGCGGCACGCATTGCTGATGAGCTTGTGCCTAAGGGTTTATCTGAACCATCATAATCATAAAAGTGAAAAATTTGCAACTGATTATTAAAACAAATTCAGTCGCTTAGGGGCCTGTAAAATTGTCAACATTTTTACAGTACTACAGAGTAGTATTTTTCAACAACCCTTACTCACTCCAAAATACACTTAGTTGTTCACAGTTATCAACATGTTACAGCGCATGTAAAGTCATACGCAGCCTTCAACCCCCCTGGAACGCTTTGTACAACCGTGAAAATATTGAATTTTTTTTTCATTGTCTCATTTATAATAGTAAAATTTTGTTAACGCATCAAGGGAATAAGTTAAAGGCAGAGGCTCGTCAATGCGCGCGTGAGGCCAAATTCGTGCCACGAAATACGCAGCTCCATGCCTTTGCTATGGAGCTGCGTATTTCGTGGCACAAATTTGGCCTCACGTGTGCATCGACGAACCTCTGCCTTTAAAAGCTTTGAATTCAGCACAGGTTTTAAGTTAATTTTATTGTTATACTTTTGAAGGAACCAACTTTCAGTTAAGTTGGTACCAAGCACTTTAAAGTGCTACATGTACCTTCTGAATTATTTTGTTAATCGACAGACTAATACAGCTGTGTTAGTAGGGTACAAACAAAAGTGAAGTACATTTACACGTAAATATTGACTGTTAACCCTACAAATATACATTTTGCTCAAAATTAAAAACCTTCACAAAATGCACAATATATAAAGCTATGTGCAGATGGTCTGCAATACACACATTGTACTCTCTCAAAACTCTACAGTTAAAAGTCGTTGTAACAAACACTATTAAAGAAATCCATAGAACGTTCCTTATGGTGACTTTCCACTTTTGGGAATGTGAATAAAACACTCAAATTCTGTATTTACAGTTCTTCGTAACTAAATAGAATTACATAAAAATTATAAAAACTTTTCAAAAATTCACAAGATCATCAACATGTATATGAACAGCATAAATATTCACTTATTTCAGTCATATTAAACAAAGTGCACGTGTAATCATATGTAACTACCAGTCACATTTGGTGCAAGATATGAGACCGAGTGACTCCCCCTTCCATATTGTTTCCCTGTTGTGTGTAAAACATCTAAGCAAATTTCCTTCCAGGTTTTAGGGGAGAGTTGTGCATTAACAAAAGGGAACTGAAGAGTGTGTTGAGTGTGGTTGGGGAGGGTGGATAGGGGAGAGGGTGTGGAGTCACTCGGTCGCAAATGTGGCAGCATATAACTAGTCACAGACAAAATGGACTGGTAGCAAGTCTACTACAGCGCCATCTACATTTGTACAATTACTCTAACAGTAATATTCTTAATGGAAGGACTGTGATCTTACACAACATGGTATGCACTATATGCCGAGTGTTTTCCCCAGGTACGCCAAAAGATAGCATGCTCGGCTGGGACTCAAACCCACAATCTCCTGCACACATGTACTAGACAGACATCTGACCACCGCGTATGTGTCGGTGCCCAATGACAGGTTCAAACATTCTACAGCCAGTGACTGCTATTATATGAAAAAAGGTAATTAAAATAATAATCAGCTGCTTTTTGGCTTAAAAAGCCTTTGCTTTTTGGTAAATATAGTTGCCTGAGAAAAACAAAATTGACGTGACCTTCAAAATAGAAATAGTGGCACATATTAATATACACATATGGACTGGCATTGAGGTCACTAGTGCACGTCTATGCGCCCCGAGAGGCTGTGAGTGACCACAAGAGGGTCCTATTTCCCCGAAAGGCGAGGGAAATAGGAATTCAGAACCACACATCTTCAAAAAAGAAATTTTACATGGGGCTACCACAGATAATTTGCACATTGATTTTCACCATGCATAGCCTTACTTCAAGAAACATTTGGTCCCTAGAAAAATCATATAAAGTAATACCACTAGGCCTCATTTGCTCAGTGTGTCAGAGAGAGTGCTCAGATTCCAATCCCGATAAGGACCACATGACTTTAAACGATACCATTGAGAAGCACAGGTCTGGCAGCTTCTAAGATGTCTAGGTTGGGGTCCAGGGAGCGTCCGAGTCCCTCTAGAACCATGATGGCTAGCATTATGGATGCAAAGTTTCCATTCAACTTGACCTAAAAATTGGGCAGAAAGAAATATTGTACAATGAGCAATGATGTATAGCTAGAATTAATCTATTCTTAATCACAGTAAACTTATGGATAACAAGACACTGATCGACCAATCACTTTCAAGACTGTTCTGCTTCATTGATTTCATCCAGTTCCAAATGGACCTCTAAGCGATTCCCACAGCAATGGAATGTGACATTTCCTATTTCTGGGAGAATCCTGTAGTGAGGGGCTCCCAGAAAAACTAATTTTGTTAGGTTTTCAACCTGATTAAAATTACGTGGAATGGGCTGATCTCTGGAGCTGCGCATGCATTCAGGGAGGCACTTCAGGCAGAGTGGTACACCCTGCCTCGGTGGCTATTACGGAGGCCAGTGCAGTCAGCCTTGTCACAAGAAGTGACAAATTGAATTGACTTGAGCCATTTGACCAGAAATAGCAATATGAAAACAATGGTTTTTAGAGAAGGAAATTTACAATACATTACCTTGTGCTTTATCATTAAGAAGAACAGATCTTCTAAAAGGACACCAACTTGCATCTAAAATGAAATTAGAAATTAATTACGAATTGCTAATTGATTCAGAACAAAGGATGTGGGCAATGGGGTGCAGATGTGTTAGGCCAAATAAAGTGCAACTGGACAGACACCATGGCCAACTTTGTTTCAGATATGCACTGATTATTAGTGTTTACAAGCCTCAAGAAATTTAAGATACACATGTAGGGGGCATGCTGGCCTCAAAGTTTATATCTTGATGGGGCATCTTGGCCAACTTAGCAGGGCATTGGCCTCAGTGGCCTTGGTTAATGCTTAGGCCTGCGCGTATTGCGGCCTAATTTCTGAACTTACCATTCCAAGTCTAACAGTTTGTTCATGCGCCTGGTTAACAAGCTCTGCCATATCTGCCTTAAATGAGCTCTCATCTGGACATCTGTGGTTGGTGTGCTGAAGAAATAATTCCGCTACTTCTTCTCCCTAAATTGACGAAGCATAAAACCCAAACATATTTTGGCTCAGTATATATAAAACATATCACAACTGTCTTTACAAAACAATCAAAAAACCATTTTGAATAAAAGGTAAAAGTTGCCGCTTGTAAATACAAGCCAGAGTGGCCATCTCTCTTTCATTAGCGAAGGGGCCAGACTCCTCTGTCGAGTTTGCTGTGGGGGGTTCGCCACTTCTCCCACACAGCGAGTCTGTTTACCTTCCCGGCTTAATTCTGGTACCCATTTATACTCCTGGGTGAAGAGAGACAAGTGTGGCAAAGTGCCTTGCCCAAGGGCACAAGACATTGGTTTCAATGGGACTTGAGCTCACAATATTCAATTGTCCTCTATCCATTACACCTCATTTATCCCACAGAATGAAAATTTCTTTAATTTTGACCAGTAAGGTGTTTTTACGTGATATCGTGACTTCACAAAAAGCCGTTTCTTCGTGTCATTAAAAGAGCGTGACCAGATCGATTTTTTGAACCCCCATTTATTTCCTCCATGGGTGTTGAGATTTTGATACCATATAATTTGTCATATTTTTTCTCATCACCATTCTGAAATTATATTTTTAAGGATATCATCAAAAACCGCCGATATTTTGTAACCTAATTTATACTGTTCCATAAAGCAGTGCAGTGATCACACCAACCTTTTTGCTTCCACATCCAAATTGGAGATTGCAAATTTTATGTTTTCAAGCTATGGATAGTATTTTTGGGAGGTACTTTATTATATTCTATTGTTTGGTTAGAATGAAATCCATTTTCTCGAAAAATCGGGACAAGCACTAGCTCCTTTAACTCTAAAACTATGTAAACATTCTAAAATTGAAAAAAAAAATGACAATAAATAAGTGCAATTCTTACCCTTCCCAGCAAGACATTGGTAAACACATCCCTGAAGTTCTTGCGATCGTACTCACTGAGCCGCGCGACTATCCCCGTATCTAGCATGACCAGCTTCAGCGGACACTCGCGCGGCTTAACGCTAATGACGACCGTGTCGCACATGTCGACCATCTTAAGGATGTTGTCGGTCTCCCCAGTGAAACTATTTGCACCTTGGACTAATATGTTACCAGGATGGAGGTCGGCATGGACAAAGTTGTCGATGAAGATCTGGTTTTTAGATAAGAAAATTGCAGTAAAAGCCCATATACAGGATTTGTAATGTCCCCAAATTTTATTCAACCATTTTACGAAAAAAATCTTCCTCAAATGGAAGAGAGAAGTGGTTCCAACTGTCCACTGCAACAATTCCGCACAAAATGTTATCTTTTTCTAAGACCTGGTTGAGGCGGATGAACAATGTGGCATGCACTCTAATGCATAGTTCCGAGATTGCCCAGTTAACCCCGCCCCTTAGATATTGTTGCTATGCGCTCACAAGCCATCGCCAAAAAATGGCGAGACTACGTACAAAGCAACGGGACTCGGCATGGAAAGCACAGATTCATTGGAGAAAACCCAAAGGTATTTATGTTTTGAGGTCGACAGTTAACGTAGCACACACTGAACGAAGGGCTAGTAATGCAGGGATGACATATCTTTCATAAAAATGCGCTTTCCTACCTTTGAACAGCGAATCGCCCAACATTGAAACCAAAATTCACCCGGTCACTGGCGCATACAACATACAAACTGTATGGGCAGAAAATCGCGTGATTGTTGTGATGATTGCATCACTTTGACCTTTGTGGGCGCCGTCTGCTAGCTCTGTTGTGATTGGTCACGGGTTCGGCTTGATTGACAGGTCGGAACTATGCATTACGTGCCAAGTGTAACATTGCATTGTGTGTATACATTTGTTCTCAAGGTATTTTTTGGGCTATAATTGAGTGTAAAAATGTTCATGAAATTGGCCCCAGAGCATATTGTCTTAGGATAGCACAAGTTTCGTCTGGAAAGGGCAAAACAATACCCAATTAATGTTTGTAATCCTAATTACATGTTAACAATGGGGAATTGTCTATATCACTGCCTTCCCTGATAATGACTAACAAAATTACCAGTTGAAACATCACAGTTCACACTGTAGATTACCGGTTTTGTAGTGTCTGTTCTGGTTAGATTTTATTGAAATGAATGTAGCTATTATTGACTGAATTGCGACGTCCCAATAAGAACAGTAGCTTTTGGACAAACATACATACCATCTTGAGGAGGGCATCTATTCCCATCGCTGCAAGTCGTTCGTTTAAACCGTCGGGCATTTCTTCATCTTCACTGTTGCTGATGAAAGTAGAAATGTGTTCTCCTTCCTAAATACCATTTTAAAATGTCATCAATGCTAATTATGACAATGAAAGACTTGGTTTTGCAATGTGGGGCCGTCCATAAAGTACGTACGCACGAAATGCCGACTTTTGAGACCCACCTCCGGATCCCTCCACCCATGTATACTTTAACGTTGGGTGTACAGATTAGCTCTAACCTCCCCCCCCCCCCCTCCCCCCCCCCTTGTTTTTGTGAATGACGAAAAGTGTTCAAAATACCTCAAATGATTCCACCAGAACATCCCTGCTGACGAATGGCCGAAGGGGTCTTGGGAAGCGGATGTAGCTAATATCATTGAAATTTTCCACAAAATCATCGAGATTCTTGGCTTCTATTCTCAAATCAATCTGCAAGAAAAAAATGGAGATATTTTGTTCTTTGTTCTTTATTGCTAAATAATTTTGCAGGCCTTTCGCTGAATTTATACAAACTAAAGTACAAGCAAATATTTGCAATGCAATCATAGAGTATTCAGACTCGAGTCCGGTCTAGAGTCGTGATTTTCAAGGACTCGGACTCGGCCAGTCAGGACTCTACTCGGACTCGGATGGTAAGGACTTGGTGATTTTTTACAAAACGTTCATTAGTGCCGGAAATCATTTCAAGTGTCTATTACAAATTTATTTTGGGGCCCAAAATATTTTGAGAATGTGAAATAAATCATTTCAACTGCTTAAAATGATTTTGAGCACTCAAGTTGTATTTCACCTCCCAAAGAAATATTTGTCTCGGGGTGTAATGACAACACTATCAGGCCCCTCAGACCAATTAACCACAAATTACCTGGTTCTTCATGAGTGTTTCAAAGTCTGCTACACACTCGGGGAGACTGAGCCATCGAAGACCAGGGACCAGTGACAGCATACTGGCTAGTACTCGCAGTAGCTGTAGGTCCCATTGCACACGGCGGTAGATGCCGGGGTGTAACACCTAGTGACAAGATTAAAGGAGAAATTTAACCAAGAAACAAGACATTGTCATAAAAGATGACAATTCACACATTATCGTTATACAACAAACAAGAGATTTGATCCACATAAAAGCAGATACGAACCTCACAAAGAACGACAAGTGCAACAATGCCTTGTCGTATGGGCGCCGCCATTTTGAGAACTGGGCAAAGAATTATGTTTTTTTGCATACCGTACAACTTTTTCATGTATTGCCACATGAATGCACAAAGGACTTGTACGCAAAAATGTATTTCCCTCGCCCAGTATTTGGACAACTACTGCAGCGCCCATAGTGGGACGCATCACTAAAATTGCCATTCTTTGTGAAGTTCGTATTTGCTTCTCAGTGGGTAAAAATATTTATTGTTCTTTGTAATCAAATAATTTATGAGTTGAACTTTTTGAGCACATGTACCAATGTAGTCAAGACCAAAGACAATATACTGTACATGTAGTGCTGTATGTGCAAGATAGACCACTCATGCAATAAAGTGAAGTATGAAAGGGCGCCATTTTAGTAAGCAAACTAGACATGCCTCATGCCTGTTTGACATGCCTCTTGTGGTGTGATCTGTGTTGTGGCGATACAAGGCCTTTTTCCAAATCTCGACTTCGTCTCCGTCTCCGTCTCTATTCCGCCATCTTGAAGCCGCATACCAAACTTCGGCTCGGCTTCAGGCTTCGATTTGAGGCTTCGTTTTGGCGCGGCCCAAATGAGGCTCCAAAACGAAGTCAACTAAAGAGGTGACTTCGGCCGGCTTCGTGACGTCATGAACTGGAAAATCACGTGACAGCAACAAAAACTTTGTGAAC
Organism: Henricia sp. BOLD:AAB3569; assembly: GCA_037783545.1. Lineage (NCBI taxonomy): Eukaryota > Metazoa > Echinodermata > Asteroidea > Spinulosida > Echinasteridae > Henricia > Henricia sp. BOLD:AAB3569. Next base: position 2,323,658 of record JBBELK010000429.1, on the reverse strand, counting down.
TTTTGCAGGTTTGCTAAACTTTGCCGCCGACAAAACTCGTCTGCTAGCGCTTTTAAAAAAGCCGGTGAAAAAGAGTGGTATGCCTACTAGGCCCGACTAGTGTTTCAAATGGTTTTTGGTTTGGCTTTGCTAAAGTGAAGCAGGAGGCGGTTGGAGCCGGAGCCGCATGAACCTGGAGCCTGAAGACCGAGTCGAGATTTGGTAAAACGGCCCATGTCTAGTTTGCTTACTCAAATGGCACCTTTTTGTACTTCACTTCAGATTTGTGTTTTAAGTTTTTGTCAATGCTTGAATTGTTTTAAGTTATGTCTACAATCTTTGTGAGATCATAAATTGTCTTAGTGAGAAAGGCTCCAAAAAGATCTCTGCTACTTGACTACTATGCACCTAAATCGTGTTACCTTAATTGCCACAGGAATGATGTCATCACTTTCCTTGAGTGACTTTGCGATATGGACCAGTGTAGCTTCATTGTCCTGACTGGATGAATCCTCCTCTCCATTCCCTGAGACAAATTCCAACAGGTAAATCAATTTATTACAAGCTTTGAAACTGGCAATAGATCCTTTGCACCGGCGGCCATGACAGGGGGCAGTCACATTGTCAAGGTGTGTCAACTGTCAAGCATGAGTAGGCACATTGTAGATCCGATAGCCCGCAAGCGAAATGACGTAACAATACATGTACCTCTCTGCGCAAAGCATTGGGCTTAAATGTAGTACCGGTACTCGACAAACCGCTGCTCATTGTGCTGATAGGGACGCAGTTAGCCCCCGGGCACTAGAGCCACCTCCGAAGAGTCTCTGGAGTATTTTTGGCAACCAAATTTTACTTTAGCGAAGACTACAACGTCGTGTGACCAGATCAATCATCTGGTCAGTTCACTGGTACAATACACATTCCAGTACCTCTACCAGGTGTATGTCTAGCACCACTATACTACAATTGTTTTCTGGACATGTGCTGGAATGTGCATTTTTTTGTTTTGTTGTATAACAGCAGGCTTGGAATTCCTGGGTTGGGACTGGAGAGCCAGCAGGGTCCTATAGACCGTATCGAATATCCGCCATTACGTGGGGCACCTTTTGTTACCTAAACCGTTCAACAATGGAAGCACAATATGTGCAACCATGCATGTCATCAAGGAACAAAGAAACTGCCCCACGAAATGGCAGCTATTTGATACAGTCTATTAAAGGAACCCGTGGACAAGATTTGTTGGTTCTCCTGTTTTGACTGCGTATGCACGAGCGGCAGTGCTGCTCTGGACTCTGCAGTAAAGCTTCCTCTAAATTTGGCTCCCATTTTTAAGCAAATTAAATTTTAAAAATAGAAAATGAAATTGTTGTAATAAATACATTCATCTGTTCTATTTTGTACATCTTCAGTATTGGCCCTGTCTGTCCTTCGTACCAACTCGGTTACAGTCGAATTCACGGACAAACGCTTTACCCCATAGGTTATTTCATTGGAGTACTCCCAAACAATCCATTGTTGACGTCATCTCTTATTGAGTTATATTGCTGCACCGTTTAAATATGAAAACATGCCCCCTGTCACGGCCGCCGTTGGTCTGGAGTCGAATTTGGATACAGATCTATCAGACCACTGGGCTAGTGACTCAATAATGTTATGAGACCAAAACCACTAAATCACAACTCCATGTGGGACTCGAACAGGAGACCCTTGCAGATTTTACGAATTCCACGAAAAGCATATACATGTAACAACCAAGGAAAATAATGTTGATAAACTGCCTTGTCAAAATTTCAGCCACATAGATGCAGTAATACTTCAGCAAACCTGAAAAATCCATGCATGGTTTTTGTGTCTACATATTGATTGGTAAAAAAAGCGTTTGCAAACAAATATTTTAAAAGCATTTTCAGTTGGCAATTGTGCCCACAAAGGTACACACAGACCATTACCACATACACTATGCGAATCTCGCTTTGTACTCGTGCACTGTAGGAAATTTGGCCCAAAATCTTTTTTTTACTCAAAAACGAAACGCAGGATTTCGCCCTAACTCCACAAATCGTTTAAGGGAATCGTTACACACCTTGTATATTTTGTTGAACCCTTCTCCCACTTCCCTTATCCCTTTTTAAATGCTGAGACAACTCGTCTGCGAACCTGTGTAAGTCCACACAGTTACGGTGCTACCTGGTTTATGCTGACCTCCATTGTGTGCAGGTTCGAATAGTGTACTACACGCTCGTACCATTTTACACACCAAAAAAAAAATATTTTGTTACCAATGCTATCAACACTTTTACTTTAGTCTGGTTTTTTTGTCAACCCGTGAAGTAAAATTTTGGTTAACTGCAAATGATGTACTAGCTCTTTAAAACTGCATCGTGTCTACGATGCAGCGCCTACTAATCAAGAAAATAATCAATTATTTACCATTTCCATTTTTTTCTTTTCTTGTCTGCGTCTTGTCCTCCTCGTACTGATATAGATCTTTGGTCTGCTTGCGGAAAAACCAGTCCAGCTTTAAAATCTCTCTTCCTGCGTTTGATTTAAAAATAAAAAAAGACACAAAAATCATTAAGGTTTGGAAGTTGTCAATCTGAAATTTCCAAATTACCCATCACCAAGAGAAAAATTGAGTATTATACTAGGCCTACTGTGCCTTATAGCTCAGCTGGTAGAGCATCTGTCTAGAGTGCTTAGAGGTCTTTGAGAAAACTGGAGGGAGTTTATCACTCTGCCTTATAGCTAGCTCAGCTGGTAGAGCATCTGCCCGGTGTGTCAGAGGTCTTAAGGAAAAAATGAGGGAGTATACCACTATGCCTTATAGCTGAGCTGGTAGAGCATATGCCTTGTGTGTCAGAATTCTTAAGGAAAACATAAGGTAGTATACCACTGTGCCTTATAAGTTATAAGTTATAATTTACAAGTTATAGCCCAGCTGGTAGAGCATCTGCCTGGTTTCTCAGAGGTCTAAGGGGAAATCATGAGGGAGTATACCACTGTGCCTAATAGCTCAGTTGGTAAAGCATTCTGCCCTGAGAGTTAGAGGTCTCGGGTTCAAATTGTATTCCATACCATCATCAAATTCAGAAGGTTCATCATCATCATCCAACAAAGCTTGTAGACACTCCTCCGTCAAATCTTCCATCCGCATGTACCCTTTGTAAACCTGTCCAACGCACCCAGAGTGAAGGGAACCTTCGATCTTGACAAAAATACTCCGCCAAGTCTTGCCGAAGGACCGATCAAGTTTCTTCTCCGTCTGGTACCAATAGTGCTTGGGCGCGTCCAAGTGCAGCTTGGAAAACAAATCACAGAAATCGGCCGAGAAAATATCCCGTCTAGTGCTAGCCCACTGGCCTAGTTTTATAAACGTCGGGCCTGAAATCTCGACGGCCCACAGAAGCACCCGTTGCCATTTACGCAAAAAAAAGTTCGACCAGCGCGTGAACGGATACACGAGTAAAATGGGTCCGAATATCACGGCAATCCATAAAAGTCTCCTGCATAGACTGAGACATTTGTAGATGTAGAAGAAGCCACGAATTATAACGTTGCTTTGTTTTTTGGGTTTCTTCGTTCGTTTTAGCGACTCCGGTGAGGCAGAGAGTCGCAATTGCCCAATCCTGGCATCTTCGCAGCATGCTCTAGGAAGATAATTCCTTACGGTCAATATTCCCACAAACGAAGCACCAATGCCACATGCTGATCCATTGTTTGCAGATCTCGGACAGGTCCGCGGTTTATTTCTCACAAATAGGGTAGTCCTCCGAATTGGGAAAGTTGCAAGCTTCGACCTCAGCACACATTTTGAGGCCTCGGGATAGAGGTGACTTCTAAAAATACACGTACGAAGCATCTTGAAATCAGCAGAAAATTATAAACATCTTCATGTCACTTAAGTTAAGTTTGAAGCAAGTCTTCATCATTTCATATAGAATGCACAGTAGTGTCGGGAAACCACTTTTCAACAATCATTGGGCTTTTCCAAATTCTCTCGCAGAATTTATTTTTCCTGGAAGGGGAAATGAAAAAAAAGTCATAAATCTGCACTCCTGCAGCCGATTTCATGAAAAATTGTGTAGCTTGTGCAACATTTTAAAATGACATAGCCTAAACCCCATAGGCTTGCGTGTAATTATCACAGGAATGTTGCACAGCTTATGCAATAAAAAGTTACGCAAGCGGGCTTACGCAGTGTGTAAGGATTCGTGAAATTACCTGCTATCTTGAACTTGTGAACGACTAAATTTACTAAACATCTTCAAAAAGAGTTTAGAAATAATTGAGAAGTTGAGCAGAATTTTATTTAAAATGACTCATCAAGCATCGGTAAAAACGTAGGTGCAGATTTGATTGGAAAAAACTTAATCCATGAGGGTAAGAGTTAAGAAGTTGATCAGAAATTTGTTTCTTTAAAATGACTCAAGCATCGGTATTAAAGTGCACGTTTGATGGGAAAAAAACACAACAATTTGAGTGAGAAAAATTTCAGATTTTGTATGGAAAACTTATAATTTGTTCAACTTGCCTCATATGGTTTGTACACAAGGTCTGAAGCTCTTATCAACTTCTCAATTCAGGGGTGAAAAAAATGTCAAACTTTGTGAGGAAACAAACAATTTAGCCCGTCTCATCTGCTCATGTTTTGTACACAACTAACAAAAAATACAAAGCAAAAGATGAAACTGAAAAGTCTGAACATGCTGAAGTGATGATCAAGTACTACCCAAGACAAGTTTCGATTCTTTCCCTAAACTTATACTAACAGTCGTTTTCTGATGATTTCCTTCGCGGAAAACTCTTTTAATACTGGTAGTTTTCCATTCGAATGCAATGAACTTTTATCAGACCATGATCAGACATACACAAACCACAATGTTGACACAACACACGCTGTACTGAAAGCATGCACGAGTTTGCAATACAGCGCCCTCTGTTGATGTGAGTAGTTAAACTCACACTCACAGCATGCAGCTAGCTCATCATTATTTTGCAATGCAATGAGTCAACTGAGACATCAAACATTTTAAACTCCAATTTTTTAAACTCCTTGTCCCCTAGGGGCGCTCCTTGTACAATATCGTATGGACTCGCTCTAGGGGCGCTCCTACGTATTCTAGGGGCGCTCCTACTTCTTCTAGGGACGCTCCTTGTACAATATCGTTATGGACTCCCTCTAGGGGAGCTCCTACGTCCTCTAGGGGCGCTCCTTGTCCCCCAGGGGCGCTCCTTGTTTATTATCGTTATGGACTCGCTCTAGAGGCGCTCCTGCGTTCCCCAGGGGCGCCGTCCTCTAGGGGCGCTCCTTGTACAATATCGTTAGTGGACTCGCTCTAGGGGCGCTCCTACGTCTTCTAGGGGCGCTCCTACGTCCTTTATGGGCGCTCCTTCTACAATATCGATATGGACTCGCTCTAGGGGCGTTTCTACGTCTTCTAGGGGCGCTCATACGTCCTCTAGGGGCGCTCATACGTCCTCTAGGGGCGCTCATATACGTTCTCTAGGGGCGCTCCTTCTACAATATCGATATGGACTCGTTCTAGGGGCGCTCCTACTCCCCCCTAGAGGCGCTCCTTGTACAGTATCGCTATGGACTCGCTCTAGGGGCGCTCCTACGTCCTCTATGGGTGCTCGAGTCCTTGTCCCCCTAGGGTCGCTGCTTGTACAATGTCGTTATGGTCTCGCTCTAGGGGCGCTCACTGTTCCCTAGGGGTGCTCCTTGTACAATATCGTTGTGGACTCGCTCTAGGGGCGCTCCTACGTCCCCCTAGGGGCGCTCCTTGTCCAATATCGCTATGGTCTCGCACTAGGGCCAGGGCGCTCGTACGTCCCCCAGGGGCGCTCCTTGTCCAATATCGTTATGGTCTCGCTCTAGGGGCGTTTATTGTCCCCTATAGGGGCGCTCCTTGTACAATATCGCTATCGTCTCGCTCTAGGGGCGCTCCTACGTCCCCTAGGGGCGCTTCTTGTACAATATCGTTATGGACTCGCTATAGGGGCGCTCCTACGTCCTCTAGTGGCGCTCCTTGTATACAATATCGTTATGGACTCGCTCTAGGGGCGCTCCTACGTCGTCTAGGGGCGCTCCTTGTCCAATATCGTTATGGTCTCGCTCTAGGGGCGCTCCTATACGTCTTCTAGGGGCGCTTCTACGTCCTCTAGGGGCGCTCCTTGTACAATATCGTTATGGTCAAACCACGCAGCGTTCGGGTGCAGGCTAGATCGACTATGGTTATTCTAGTTAACTACAGTCGCCCGCCCGAACTTGCTCATTGATGAAGTTGTAATACTTCAGAAAAACTGAAAAATCCATGCATGGTTCTTGTGTTGAATGAATGGTAAAAACAATGACCTGCCATTAACAAACAATATAAAGATAAAATTTTTCACGGAAAAAAATAATGTAGGGGAACAATTGATAGGTGCATTATGAATACGCCCACTCGGTGTTTACAGAAGGTCAAGCTCTACTTCTTTCTCGTTTATGCATGCCCAAAACTGTGAAAAGCTGAGGGGGCGCGCGGTTATTATGTACGTCAGTGGCCAACAGCCACAGTTTAGCATATTAAATCTATCGTTTGTCCACGTATACTTGAAAAGACCAACATTTTTCCAGCTTCTCCAAAATTTCAGTTTTTGATAACATATTGCTAGGCTGTTGCCATGGACGGCCAGACATTTCGTCGCGCTGCCGGTGAAATGGCAGAGTTTATCGTGAATTATCTAGAAGGAGTCAAGGATCGGCCGGTTATGCCCTCCGTGGAACCGGGCTACCTACACAAGCTCCTGCCGGCCAACGCACCGCAAGAGCCCGAACCGTGGGAAGATGTCATGAAGGACGTGGAGGACAAAATACTGCCCGGGGTAAGAACCTCTTGAACCATTAAAACCTGGTACATTATATTCGGGGATGCTCTGCACAATAGTCCATACTAAACGCATGTTATATACCATTACCAATTTGTTACCAACTGGGCTATTGTAAGAAACTATATGGGCTTTTTAGTAACTATAAACTAGGCTTAGAATGCAACTAACTAGTCATGTTTTATGAATATCAATTAGTTACCATTGCAACTATAGGCTCAGTTTATTGGCAATTAACTAATTAGTAACCATGAACTAGACTTAGAATGCAGGTACCTCTACAGTAATATTTTATGGATACCAATAGTTACCGACTAGGCTTAGTAGGCATTTGTGGGCTTTTAGTAAGCATGAACTAGGCGTAGAATTCAAATATGTTTAGTAATGTTTTATGAATATCAATTAGTTACCAACTGGGTTTATGGGCTTAAAGATAGTAACATGATTGGTAAACTGTTACAAATAGTTTTATCCCTCTGTGTGATTGAAGATATGCATGATTAAAACCAACCTGAGCAAAAACCAGGTCCGTATATAACTTTTGAGAAAACAGTCAAAAAAAGGGTTTGCAGTCATTTCGCCCCAAAACCACTCATGTATACTATCTTTAACAATATATTTTCAAGCGTGATGTAGTTATAGGCTTAGTAGAAAAAACTATGGGATTTTATAACCATGAACTAGGCTTAGAATGCACCAAATTACTCTAGTAATGGTTTATGATTACCAATTAGTTACCAACTATAGGCTTATTAGCCAACTATGGGCTTATTATATTAACCATGAACTGGTGCGTTTTTATAAACCCCTTCTTATGGCCCCTGTGCGGTCCATTTGCTTGGGAAAAGATACTGCTACCTGACTGGAACAAAACATGTATTATTTTTCATGCAGCAGGTCATATACTGCATTATCCCGTTCAGTATGGTCGATGAAGCCTATTTGTGACTGTCTTTTGTTCGCAGTTGGCCCATTGGCAGCACCCCCATTTCCACGCTTACTTCCCCGGTGGCAACTCATACCCTTCCATGCTTGCTGAACTTCTATCGGCTGGACTAGGATCAATCAGTTTCACATGGGTAAGCAATATAGGAACCAATATACAGATTATAGTATTGTGAAAATGGATGTAGTCAACGGTAAGAACGAAGTCATTCGGCTGCTATCCATAGATATAGATATGACATCGGCGACCCTGTTAAGAAGCAGGTTTTCATATTTAAATGTATGACAAAGGCTCTATGTAGTTTCCATTGGGCGATGGAAATAGACAGTATGACGTATACTCGTACTCGTGACTACCATTTTTAAACTACTCGATTAAAGGAGTGTGACCAGATCCCTTTTTTTTACCCATAACTCCCCGGGACTTACCTTATGGGTCATGAGATTTTTATATCATAACATCCGTTATATTTTTCTGATTACGAAACTGAAACTCCCGCGCTTCTAGGCCGCATATTTCCGAGGATATCGTCGAAAATCCACCGATTATTTGTAAACTAATTTTCCAGTAGGGCCTATCAACGTTTATCCGCTGAAAGCATACTCGATAGTTTTGTTCAATTTTTTACTGGAAATTGCGAATGTTTTCGAGTTTTTGGGACATGGGAGGTGTGTATGGGAGTTACTTGATAATATTGGTAAGTTACATCGAAAACTATTTTCCAGAAACTCTGGTCACGCTCCTTTAATCGCGGCGCCGCGAGTACCGTTACATACTCGCGATTAAATATGCAATTATTGTTACACTGTAGCAGGCCTTTGTGCAAGCGACTTAGCCTGCCGACTATTTCAAATCATTGTGTCTATATATATATACGATCTCCGCGTGTCATCTGTCGCGTACGCCATATATGGTTCAATGTATACTGTTTCATTGTGCTACTCGATTACTGGCGATTAATACATGTTATAACCATTGAGCTATATATATAACTGGAGACGGCATCTGGCTGGAATCGCGTCCGCGCGTGCGTTTTCAAGTAGGGTAAACAACATAATATTTCACGGTTCTTGAATTAATGATGTTAATAGGCCGTGCAGTGCTACATGCGTTTACCCTCCCGACGCGCCGCCATTGTTCGGCCGCGCATTTCTACACAAACACTCCCAGATGGCGTATCCAGTATATGTATGTAAATCAATGGTTATAACACCTCGCCCACAGTTGTTTTTGTTCGATTGCGCGCGTTACGCGTAATGCAGGCGTGTAGCACCCACACACACACGACCGAGATCCGAGCGCGGGAGTTGCTAGGGGTATAGTACTTTTCGGAATGCATGGTATAGTCTTTTTTGAGCACTTGTACAAAGATAGCAAAAATAGCCAACGTCACGTGACACGCTCTCGACCAACCACGATACAGAATCTGTGGGCGAGGTGTTATAATATACAAATATTGACTGCTTCGAGTGGTATAGTAAAACTAGCCTCCCGAGGTGACCCACGGAGCATTCTATTTTCCCTCAGCTTCGCCTCGGGAAAATAGAATGCTCCGTGGGTCACCTCGGGAGGCTAGTTTTACTATACCACTCGAAGCAGTCAATATTTGTATATTATATACCTCATACATTGATTCTCGTTCACTGATTGGTTAAACGCAGATCACGCGACATGGATTAGTTTAACTATTTTAGTGGGCAACTGAAAAAAGTACTGTTGTTTGACCTATTGCGCAATATGTCAAAAGATAGTACTTTCTAAAAGAACTATTTCATAGCGCGTACGCAATCACGCGAGCGTGTGCCATGCGCCAGCGCGCGGGAGACGCGTTCGCGTGCGTGAAGCAACTAGCAGTGGTGTTCGCGTTCACGCGGATAATGTGCACTTAGGCTTGGCTCTCTGAAAAATGAATTTTGTCCTGAAAATACCAATCATTTGACACAAACAAAATCAATGTATGAGGTATATAAAACAAATATTGATTGCTTTTATTCGGGTGATGATGCAAACTACCGCCCCTCGGTGATCTTGAATAGCAGGACTGCCGTTTCAAGATCACCTCTGGACGATAGTTTGCACCATCACCCTCATGAGCAGTAAATATTTGTATACTATGTTATATGTGACATAGCTGCACGTACGGGTTAAAGGAGAATGCATTGTTCGAACCTGTCAATCAAGCCGAACAACGGAGCTACCAGACAGCGCCTGGGGGGGGGGGGGGGGGGGGGGGGGGGGTTCGCTCATCCGTTCACCAGCAACCCCCCCCCCACCCTGCCTTGTTTTGAACGCAACCGTGCAAGTTGTAAATACCGTAGGAGAGAATGGCATAAAGCAACAATGAGACTGTTGATTGCTGGGCACCGTTCCACGTTACAACAACAGTGTATTATGTGACTAAAACTGTATCTAGAATTTGGGGAGCTGGGTAACTGCAAATGATGTACTGCATGGGCTTTAAACACAACCTGTTCACAAACATGGCCGCGGGTTGCAAAGAGTCTATTTCTCTTCCACAGATTGCAAGCCCAGTTATGACCGAGTTGGAAATGGTCATGGTTGACTGGGTCGGCCGCATGATGGGTCTGCCGAAGGAACTGTTGCCGTACACCGAGGGAGGTAAAGGGGGCGGAGTCATTCAGGTAAGAGTGGGCGTGGTCTTGAATGATTGACATATTTAGTCTGGAAACGGTAATAGTTGACTGGGTCGGCCGCATGACGGGTCTGTCGCAGGAACTGTTGCCGTACACCGAGGAACTGGTAAAGAATGGGCGCGGTCTTACATTGAATGATTGACAGAGTTGAATGGGCTTGTGTTGAATGGTTGACATATGTTATATAGTCACTGAATGAGGTGCAAAGGGAAAGTGTCGTCTCACTAGAGAAATCGCTCCGTTTGATGAAGATTAATCACCGTTAGTTAATAAAGCGTGCGTTCAAGATCGAACGAAGAGCGGTACCATTCACATTAGACAACCGCTATAACGAAGATCGAATGAACCTGTGCCACAGCCGTCTCGTTACGTATCAGATCAAAAGGAGCGCTCACGTTACAATATTCGTTGAATAAAGCTATTGAGATATTCTAATCTTCGTCGAATGAAGAAGCGTGCGTTCACATAAGGAAAACTCTTCGTCGAATCATCGTCATATCTTCGTCGAACGAAGCGAATTATCTAGTGAGAACGGGGTCTTTGTCGAATCATCGTCGAATCATCGTCGAACGAAGCGATATTCCTAATCTGAACGGGGTCTATGTAAGGTGGGTGGTACTTAGTGAGCTGGTAAGGCTGTACGGTGATGATCCTTCCTAACAGTAGATCGATTATGTTTCGAATATCTTCTTTGAAAGAATAGACTAAGTGATTCTAAATTATAACGAGGTTTGTGATGTAAGTGTGTTCCTTTAAAACAGACCTCGTCGAGTGAATGCACCCTTGTGAGCATGTTTGCTGCCAGGACCAAAGCCATCAGCGCCTTGCAGGAGAAGTACCCGAACGAGGATCAGTGTATCTTGTTGTCCAAGCTCGTTGCCTACTTCTCCGAAGAGGTATACTAACTCTATTAGATACCATTGTTACAAATAATTGACTCAGACTTCTTCTTCTTATAAGTGGTTGCCCTGTAGCCACCAAAGAGGTTCTTCAGCTCGGCGGAGCCTCGGCCACGAAGGGCGAGAGAACAGTAAGAGGAACAGAAGGAAAAATCGCACACATTGGGGGAGAACCCACGGAATCAAGCAGGGAGTGAGAACCCAATCCACACGACCACATGCTGACCCGGACGGGATTCGAACCAGGGCCACAGAGGTGGAAGGCGAGGAAAGAACCGCTACGGCAACCTGATTCCCCATTAAACGAAGTTGTACACGGACTATGATTACCCTGTAAAAACCCTGACTACATCCCGGGATACATGTATTCCATCTTTCATTCTTCTAGGCTCATTCGTCCGTGGAGAAGGCCGCCAATATTTCGTTCGTGAAGCGGCGTTCGCTACCGACTGATGACAAGTTTTCGCTCCGTTGAGATACTCTCCGTAAGGCCGTTGAGGTATTAAGGCTGACCATGGTTTTATTGCTAGCCCATCGGAGCGACGACGGGTATTGTCTGTGAGTGTATCACGTGATGGCTAAAAGAACGCCCCGGTGTAAGTTGGTGTTATACACGGTGTCAGCATCTCGAACGCCCCTGTAAAGAGAGTTTCACATTCCGCGGCCATCTTGAAAAAATAAGGGCCACCATTCGACTTACAAAAGCCAGTCGAGGGGAACAAAATATTGATCAGCTGGCCAATTTACTCGTCAATTACGTCACTATAGCGTGACTTCCCTTCCATTGTTCGCCCATTGTTGTGTCAAACATCCAAGGAATTACCTTTCAGGTTTTAGGGGGAGTCCTGCGTTAACAAAAGGGAAGAGTGTGTTGATGTATTAACCACATGCACGGAACCGCCATTTTGGCAAAACAGCGAGTCTTTCCCTTTTGTTAACGCAGGACTCCCCCTAAAACCTGAAAGGAAATTCCTTGGATGTTTGGCACAACAATGGGCGAACAATAGAAGGGGAGTCACGCTATAGTGACGCAATTGACGAGTAAAGTGGTCAGCTGATCAATATTTTGTTCCCCTCAACTGACTTTTGTAAGTTGAACGGTGGCGCTTTTTTAAGATGGCTGCGGAATGTGAAACTCCCTTATGTTTCCTGTTTCAGTGAATTTTTTTTATGGTTCCCATATTTAACTCTGAAATATGTATATTTAGCCTAAGTTTAATATAGCTGAGCTGAGAAGATATTATTTTTTTCTTCAGGGTGAAAACAATTTGACTGAAGCGCTTCTACGTCGCATCAACGAGTCCGGCCGGGCACACATGATCCCGACCTCCCTGAAAGGGAAATACGTCATCCGTTTCACCCCAGCCAACTGGTATTACTCCGAAGAGATCACCAGGAACGCATGGGACATCGTGACTGAAAACGCTGAAGTTGTGCTCCAGAAGCACCGCGAGGCAGCTGCGAGGTTCCAGAGGCTGTTTGTCCTGTACAAGGACCGGGCCAGGGCGATGCAAGAGTCCCGTAACGAAGACGAAATCTTCCTGCACGAAACGGAGCAACATTCATGGGGCGGCGTTCTACGAAGCCTTGGCTATTCACGGAGGTCGCGGAGTGAGAGTCTGACAGGACGAAAGCCTTCCCTGGAGAATGTTCCCGAGGATGCGCAGCCAGAGGACACTACGCCGCGAATGGGGAAGATTAGCTCGTTCCTCCCCTTGCAGCTTGGGAACGAAAACCAGAATCGACCCACAAGACAGCCCAGTGAAACGCCGTTTTCTTGAAGGACCGCGTCCAGATCACATTTTTGAACGCCCCTAATTTTTCCCAGGGGTGTTGAGATTTTGACACCATATCATTTGTCATATTTTTCTTATTATTCTGAAATTTCGCGTTCTCAATCCGTATATTTTCAGGGATATTGTCAAAAAAAACCACACAGATGTTTTAACTAATTTTACATAAAGCAGTGGAGTACGACATCAACCATTTTGCTTCCACATCCAAATTGAAGATTGCAGTTTTCCTGTTTTCTTCTGATGGATAGTGTTTTGGGGAGGTATTTTATACGATTGTTAGGTTAGAACAAAATCCAATTTCTGGAGTAACAAGTTTTAATTAATAACATTCTGTACTACGTTTTATTTTTAGAATTAAGAGGGGAAATGTTGAGGGTACAAGCACTTGATAATGAATAAAACATATTTAAATGGTGAGCCAATATTGATAAATATATTTATACATGCATAATGCTTTAAAGTTGCATTGCCCGTGTTTCGGTGAAAGGATTTAAAAAAATTATTTACACAAGCGAACGAATTTAGAAAGCTTACGTGTCTCTGTAACGAAAAATATCAAAAACTTAAATTTTCGACGTCGGGAATTGGAGATACAAGCCTTTTTCTTGAAACGTGCTCCACATGTTGTACATGTGCGCGTACGCTCATATGTACATAGTATGTGTACAATGTACACATGTACGCGCACATGTACATTTACGTCATAACCCTGTCGATTAAATGACCTGCCAGCCATTTAATAATTTCTTGTTTTTAATCGACTGGCATTAATCCTTGACGGATTTTTACGTTCTTGGTACCAAATGAAAGCTGATAACTTTTTCTATTCTAGAAAAATACCTATTTAAATACCTATAAAAAAAAAAATTGTACGCCCAAATCGGCCCAAACACGGGCAGTGCAACTTTAATTAAGCACTATATTCGATAATTAACAGTTAGCTATGAGTAAGTTTAACATAATGTAGAATATAAAGCTGGAAAGTACATTAAGAAGAGATCAGAAACAAAGAGGATTATGGAAAAGTGGAAGGGGTAGATTTTTTTTTTAATGTTTAGCCTATAGTATAGGTTTTCTCGCTCGAATTCATCAGAAATAAATTCGAATTTATGACACTCGCAAACAAAATAGTAAAAAATAATTAGGTAAAAAGAGTTTGGTAAAATTTTACACAATTTAAGTAAATAAATTACTAGTACTGCTTTCTTGTGTAAGTTAAAGCGAACCAAATTTATATGTAAACCACGATTTTACACAAGTTTTGTAAGTGTTTAGGACATAGCTTGTCGATACATGTATTGTTATCGCTATGCGCCACGTGCGCGCGCTCGATCGCCCTTTTTGTAATGACCGTCGTTGGTCAAAGTCGGTGCTGAGAAAAATTAAGAAAAATCCTGCAGAATTGGGGCTTGTTGAGGAGATGGATGATACTCGAAGGTAACGGGGATATCTGGGACATGTTATTTAGGGTAGGCTTGCATTAAAAGACATCCAGAGATTCAACGGATTTTGCGACAGTGCGAACCATGTGTGAGTCATGCATTCAGGTAGCTATTTTTATCGTGCCGCTCACACAAACTATGGACGTGGCTGGCCACGCGTGCCCGCAAAGCTTGACATTTCGCTACCAACAGCACATATCTAGTGGTTGTGTGATTCTTATACGTGTATTCTTCTTCCAGAATAAAGATATAACGACATTCTCTTTGAATTACCAATAAATAATACATGAATTTTAAACTGATTGTCGCAGAATCCCCTGAATTACTGGGCGTATTTTAATGCGGGCCTACACACAAAACAAAATCCCCATTGTGTCCCGCAGCTATCCTTATTACGTCCGTGTTCCCTCTAAAGCCACCCTGACACTTGCCCGTTTTTTGTCACCGCAATGCCGCGCAATGCGTCGCGGCAAGGCGTGCCATTTCGGTGGTACGCAGCGCTAGCGTAGCGTAGCGTGAAGACTTGTTCGCGCACTGTACACGCGTAAGTTACGCACGTAAAGCCCGGTTTCCATATAGACGTAACATACGCAGAGAGTGCCGCAAACTACCAACGCAAACAGTAACGCAGACAGTCGGCAAAGTTGAACCAAGTTCAACTTTGCCGACTGTTTCCGTCAGTGTTTGCGTTGCGGTTGTTTGCGTCTAGTCTGCGTGTGCGCGTTACGCTTATATGGAAACCAGGCTTAAAGGGGCGTTCACACTATCGCGGAAAAATCACACTGTTCCATTGGTTTGTACACAAACTGGTTTGCCGCTTGTGCGCGGCCTATCGCGACGCGCAAAACGTTTTGAGCTGGGTCAAAGTTCAAATTTGTTGAACTTTGACCGCGGTGCGCTGACCTTTTCAACGCGCAGCCAATGAGGTATCAGAGAAGCCCCAAGTTACCAGAGTGGAATTTTCTATTTTTGAATAATCGGCGATTGGGAGATCATGCAATGCGGTGAGCGCAGCGCAAAAGTGTGATTTTTCCGCGATAGTGTGAATGCGCCTTAAGTCTACGCAATGCGCGACCAAAAATAGGCCGCATTGGTACGCATTGACACGCAATGGCAAGACTTGTTTACGCATAAGTTAAGTACTGTTCGCGTCTACCGTACCACATTGTCCCGCAATGTCCCCCATGGCACGCACCATTGATTTACATATATATATGGAGCTCAATGGCACGCACTGACACGCATTGACACGCATCGTCGGCAGTGTTCGCGCCGAGTTCGCGCAGTGTTCACGCACATTTATGCGTGCCGAATTTTGGAACATTTCAAAATTCTCTCGACGACATGTCATGGACGCACCCGGTACCCCGCACCCTTCACACACTCCTCACGCTCGTTCCCGAAGACTTTAATCATTGGCACGCCAAAGTGCGTGGCATTGCGGGAACGAAAATCGGGCAAGAGACCTTTATCACGGTGCGGCTATCTTCCCCTTTCTCCTATTAAAATGAACGTAACCAGAGCGAGGCTTGCAGAAAAAAATAGTTTGGTCCCGTTTTGAATTGTTTTATATTGTGTGCATCACAATGACACAGGCGTTGCGCGCGCGGTCAAGAGTGTGCAGCGTGGACGGGAGATTACACGCGCTATCGCTCAGTCACGCAGACGCACTGATCGTGCCCGACACGTACTATGGGGAACAATACAAAGATGGACGCACCGTGATAAAGGTCTAGTGTCGGGGTACCTTAAGATTTTTCTTAATTTTCTCGGAACTTTCTTCATCGATGGTCGACCACTGTCAATACATGAATAACACACTGAGTAAAAAAAGGTTCGGAGACGCAACAAGGTGTAAAATGCTAAACAATACAAACAACATTGACATGAAGTATTTACATGGAAATGCGTTTACTTTTTTTACGCAATGTTGAGTATAATTATGAATGTCCGCAGGGCCCCAATGACTGGTTGGGCACATCTGAAATTGGTAAATAGATGGAGTAAATTAATGAAATAAATTAAACTAGACAACGTAAATTCCAACAAAGCATAAGTGTGTATTTTTAGTGTAACAGCATTAGCTGCAACCCGCAACTATATATATTTCTGAAAACGACGGCGAAAGGGTAAAGCCATATACATGTAATTACAGAATAATAGCCTACGTTATCTTGCTGCGAGCAATGTTGCGCAATGACATATATATAATAGCATTGCGCAATATCATCAAAAGCTGTTCGCTCGCGGAATTCCCCGCAGCCAGTGCGGGTTTTAATAATTGAGTTTTCTCCTACCAAGCATTCAGCATTCATTTCCAGCATTCAGAAGAAAAAAAATATAAGTGATCCTTTTATTAAATAGCCCAGTCACACAGAGCACGATCTCAACACAATCTAACAAGAATTGAAAACTTTTAAAAATTCGTGGCAGATCGCGCTGTGAGATTTTGTTGAGATCTTCATAGGTCGTACTGATTCGCCAATAGGTCGGGACAGGTCGACCAAGGACCGCGATTGTTTTTGGAGTGTTAAACATTGTCGTGGTGATTCACGATATAGGCCTACATCAGATCGTGTTAAAAGCTTGTTGTCCGCGTTTCCTCCTCTAGAGCAAGCCCCGAGATTTTTCTTAATTTTCTCGGAACCTTCTTCATCGATGGTCGACGAGTAAAAAAAGGTTCGGAAACGCAACAAGGTGTAAATTGCCAAACAATCTAAACAACATTGACATTAAGTATTTACATGGAAATGCGTTTACTGTTTTACGCAATGTGTAAATATTACAATCACCAAGTAAAATTTTACAAAACTATTAAGAAACATTTAACCAAACGCGTGTTATTTGTTTTAGATATTTTTTTTTTAAAACATAATTCCTAGGGATTTCGTATAGTGCTTCTAAAACATGGTAATTGTTTACATAGGCTGTGTATTTTTTTCGAGTGGAATTTATTTGATTTTCATCAGGATTCTAGTTCTTATTTATTTTATAGCACTTATATGATTCACATGTAAGACAGAAAGTTTGTATTCTTTAAAGCACACTAGGCTTATACGTCATACAGGAATGTGGCAAGGCTTTCGGTATCAGTCCATACAGCACGCTGCTGGTTGCTCGAAATGTTATGGCCTCGTGGTCTATATAGCGCACCGAACTTCATTCTAGTCCAGATGCATGGTGTCGTCTACTGTATAAAATTATCCTCAGGTTTCTTCAGGAGCAGGACAAACACCTCACTACTGTCAACTGGACGAACCCCAGTTTTGTTTGGGAAGGAACAGGCAGGGGCATCCGGGAGAATCATCGTACCGTACCACTCAAGGCACTTTCGGACCCCTTGCGACTCAGCAATGCTCTGAAACTCCAGGTGTTGGTCTCCGTAACAATTGTCGATGTACAGCAACATAGAACCGGGTTTCATCTCCCAGAATATCTCCCGAAGACGGGACCCATAACGATCGTCTTCCCGGATGAACGCAGCGATGCAGGAGAAGACTTTCACCATTGTGATGATGTCAGCCGATCCAACGGCCGATAGGACATCATCGTTTAAACACTGGCGTCTTGTTAAGCTGCAGGGCAAGTACTGCACGGACAGACGCCGTCCGCTTTCAACGGGCTTAAGACTGTCCCAGTCAGTATTCCATTCGGGGTACTTGTCGATAATGGTGCAATCCAAACCCTGTGGTGGGAGGAGATTGACATCTTTGAGAAACTTGTACAGCCCCACTGCATCTGATCCAGGCCCTCCACCGAGACAGCAAGCATAAATCGGGTGTTTGCGATTATACCACGAGTGAAAGTCTTTTGACGACCTGTCCAAGCGCAAGCGCAAGCTGTGGTAAACGAGGTAGGAATGCATGATGAAGAACCGGCTTATGTACGCACGACGGTTGTCATCGGCACTCCAGTCAGGCCTCAGGCTCCATGATGTTTCTCCTAAACTTATGCTGCTGTAGTTCTTCGAGATGGAGCGAATACACGCGTAGAGATCGTCATGTCTTGTATCGATTGATGCGAAATACTTGTCAACAACGCGATACAAATATTTTGCTTCATTTTTGTCGATGTAAAATGACTCGAAACCGTCACAAATTGCTTCCATTTTGTGCAAACGACGCTTCGGCGATACAGACTGACCAAAGAACATTCGTGCAGCTTCAATATATACCCTCCGGCCTGTCAATCAAGCAACGCGTATTAGGTCCCTAACCAATCGCAGTGCGCCTTTCCGGTCAGGTGATCACGGACTGTTGCGAAGGGCGTCGTCAGCCATTAGCCCGCGGCTAAATACGGTATGTGACGTCATGGCGTTTTCTCATTTTTCAAGTAATTATTTTACAGAGTTGTGTGACTTGGTTGCCAATAAATTAAATGTTCATTCCACAAGCCATATGAGAGAATTTCCTTTGTTTTTCCCGAAAAGGTTTTACGGGTTTTTTTTCGTCCTTCCCGTAATTAGCATAAATTTTAGTGTCACATATTGTCCTGAGGCCAATTTTATAAAGCTGATGTTTAGCAGAAAAATTGGCTTAATCCAAAATATAATTGCTTTCCAAAAATGGGTCAGCAGTCAAAATTAATCTTATATGTGACTATATTACAATTGACTGGTGTTATGCTATTCTTGCTAAAAAAAAAACCAAATTGACATGCAATTATGACTATTAACACATTTTTATAAAGCAAACAAATTTGGGATTATTTGACGTTTCTAATAATTTAAAACAGCTTTATGAAATTGGCCCCTGATGTTTTTTGACACTTCAAATGTTGTCCACTAGCTGTTTGTTCGTGCGTTTGGTCCATAGCAAATGGACCTGAAGCATAATGAGATTATTTCCTAATTCGCCCTGCTCAAACGGCAATAAAATATTTTCTATTGTGTCCCCCCCTTCCCATTTCCAACCCTGCGCAACCTGTGGAGAGAAACAACAAATTATACACACTGTTTGGGGAGCACCGTACTCCGACGACAAGCAACGGACGCGCGCGTCCAGGACGCAATGCTAAATGCTGCTAGCCTTGCACGTAGACTTACCTTTTCACAGGTTATGATACCTGTTTGGGCGCCTTTCTTTATTGCCAATCTATACGTCTGTTGTTCCCACTCTTGCGTTGGCATGGGGTGCCAGCTGCAGCAAGAAAACAAAAACTGCAAAGCTCAAGGCCGTTAGATTCGTAAATACACCGTCAATCGGCAGACGGACCCTCATTTTAAGAAAAAATTGGGGTGTCCGATGCGTGTAGTCGAAAACAGTCAAGTGACCTTCCCGCCTTCCTTAAACTACCTCAACACCTCTGCATACCTATGCAAATAGGAACTCTGACATACAATAGAAAATTCAATTCTCAAACATGAAACAGCATTGCGCGCAAACAAAACGTGACGATAGCATGATGTTCGGTGTGTTTTGATGTTGTAGATGTATTGTGTGCTGGGGTTTGTGTTTGCATAAAATTGTTAAAGGAGCGTGCGTCCAGATCCCATTTTTGAGGCACCCCATTTTTCCCATTGGTTTTGATACTATATCATTTGCCATATTTTTATCATTGCCGTTCTGAAATTTCGCGCTCTCGGCCCGTATATTTTAAAGGATATCTAAAAAATAATTTAAAAAACCGATGTTTCATAAACTAATTTATCTGTTCCATATAGTTACAGCATTGCAGTGATTAAAACAATCTTTTTGTCTCCCCATTAACATTTGAGATTGTAAATTTCCCGTTTTCTCCCATGGATAGTATTTGGGGGAGGTACACAATGTATTCTATACGATTGTTGGGTCTAGCGAAATATATTTTTTGGAAAAATCTCAACAACTCAACAAATTAAGTTATTTAATTTTTATATATTATTTTCAGTTGAGTATAATTATGAATGTCCACAGGGCCCCATGACTGTTTGGGCACACCTTAATTGGGTAAATAAACGGAATAAAAGAATGTTGAAATAAATTAAACTAGACAACGTCAATTCCAACATCAATGGACATAAAGCATACGTGTGTATAGCTGCAACCCGCAACTTTATCTATTTCTGTAATTACATATACATGTACATGTAATTACAGAATAATAGACTGCATGCGAAGTGAATACGTTCTCCTTTGTTAGTTGCCTAGGCAATGGCTCTACTAAACATCACTGAACCGTGTCCCTGTGCTTTTGCAAAGGAGTGTTAAAGGAGTGTGACCAGATCACTTTTTTTACCCATAACTCCCCAGGACTTACCTTATGGGTCATGAGATTTTTATATCATAACATCCGTTATATTTTTCTGATTACGAAACTGAAACTCCCGCGCTTCTAGGCCGCATATTTCCGAGGATATCGTCGAAAATCCACCGATTATTTGTAAACTAATTTTCTAGTATCAACCGTTTATCCGCTGAAAGCATACTCGAT
The DNA here is from genome assembly GCA_037783545.1 of Henricia sp. BOLD:AAB3569. NCBI lineage: Eukaryota > Metazoa > Echinodermata > Asteroidea > Spinulosida > Echinasteridae > Henricia > Henricia sp. BOLD:AAB3569. Next base: position 2,302,661 of record JBBELK010000429.1, on the reverse strand, counting down.
AGTTTTGTTCAATTTTTTACTGGAAATTGCGAATGTTTTCGGGTTTTTGGGACATGGGAGGTGTGTATGGGAGTTACTTGATAATATTGGTAAGTTACATCGAAAACTATTTTCCAGAAACTCTGGTCACGCTCCTTTAAGATAAACGTTGCTGCGAGCAATGTTGCGCAATGGCAGTAGGCCTATAGCATTGCGCAATATCATCCATAGCTGTTCGCTCGCGGAATTCCCCGTAGCCTGTGCAGGTTTTAATAATTGAGTTTTCTCCTACCAAGCATTCAGCATTCATTTCCCGTTCCCCTAGACCTTGTGGAGACATGGCTTTGTTCTCGTGCATCGTCTCATTTGGTACCTTGTGGAGACATGGGTTCTAAAGGGAACAAAAGAGTGTAAAGGTCTCCACAAGGCAATTCTAAAGGTCTCTACAAGGATGGCACTTAATAGAAATATGGATTTTACTCAAAAATGAGGGATTTTAAAAATATTGTGGTCACTTCATCCTCTAATGTATGAAATGTAGTGAACTGGGTTTTCATGAAGAAATACTCATCTGTTGTTTTGGCACGGCCGACAGCAAAAGTTAGTTGAATGATTCTGCCAACCAAGAGAGGGCGCACTTCCACTTTAACGGTGGCGCGCGCTAACACATAACTTTAGACTGTGATAAGGCATAAGTTCTGGTGTTATTTTATTTAGGAAAAAGTTATGATTAAGCCTTATCAACATGGAGCAATGAGTTTGTCATTTTTAAATAATCATTGGCGATGTTTTAATGTAAGATTTGCTATCCTGTAACGTTTTGAGTGAGATTAACCATTTTATTAGGGCAAGGCGGATTGAGAACAGTTTGGTTAAGTGACCGGAACTATATTCCGTAGCCGCCAAAGTTGTTGGTTGTGTCTCGACAACCATGGTATAATTGTCGCTATTTTTGGAATGTGAGACGGCTTGGAACTCCACTCTCTCACCTAAAATGATGATTAAAGATTAGAGAACAGATCAGTTGGTGAGTAGATTTGTATTTTAGTTCGTACTTTGGGTAAATTGGGCAAAACAACTGAGAGACAACACACGAGGTTAAATGTCATTGACATCCGGGTTTGTGTGTATTTTAATGTACTTGTATCACGTGGGTGTATTCCACGAGTGTCGTTTAAGCACATGACACGGTAATAATGTGCATGAGGCCACATACATGTAAATTTGATTAGTGAATTACAGTGTACATACATTATTTTGTTGCTTATCTAGGCATTGGATTGAACAGTAAAAGCTGTAAATTAATGGTTCAATTTTATTTCTAAATATTGGTTTTCTTCAGGTTTTCTTCTGCATCAAAAATCAAATTCAAACCTTGTCGGCATCAGGCGAAACACTGACGAATCGTACCCGACGATTAACGATAACGTTCGGGCGTGCATTCAGGTATTAACTTCGGGAACCGTCGGAAAAAGGGGGAATTCCTCCTGTTTCAATATGGCGGACTAACATATATTGGATATATGGCGGACTGGAGATATTTTGGTATTATTGGAAATTGAAAATCAGCTATTTTCAGATAACATTTTCACTTGATCGTAACCCGTATAGTCCTTTACCAGTGCACTGCCCAAACTGATATTGTCTTTACAATTTTTGATTCAACCGGAATTTCAGTTTTTTGCCGGACTTAAATATCATCTTAGAATAGTCGGGATATTTTGTCTGGGAACCAGACTATCCATACCTTACCCTAGTAAATAGTAGGGCAGTCGCTGTTACGGTCTCAGAGGGTGTAGGCCGGGCCATATGGTGCAGGCTAATAGCCTCGTCCATTCTGAAAATAGGTGGGTAACTTTTTCTTAATCAAATATTTATCACAAAACACACCCTTTGTAAATTCATGACATTTAATTGCAGCAATATTCACATTACATTACAGATATGGTCACATTTGCTTCAAGAAGGTTTCATATAGATGGTTGAATTGACCGTATAGAGCTTTTGCACCGGCAGCCATGACAGGGGGCAGGTTTTCATATTTAATTGTTCGACAATAGATCCATAAAGTGTCTACCCGTGCTTGACGTACTGTGACTATGTGACTGCCCCGTGTCATGGCCGCCGTGCAAAGACTCTATATCAACAACACACACACGCAAGCGCGGGCATGTGTGATTTGATTAGCCTAGCAACACATAAACACTATAGTGGCAAGCTCGCATAGGCCTAGATAATAAGCCTAGGTATGGAGCGCGGTGAAATTCGTGGCACGAATTTGTTAGTGGTGTTTTGACGAGGCTGCGTCTTTAATTGGCAAATGTTGAGTAGTATCGTTTTTGTACAAAAAAGGCCGCTGCGCGCATAGCGGAGGCGTCCATAATTATCAGGGATATTGCAGCTAGACGGTCACAATAGGTCGGTGTCTAGTAGAGTACTCCTCACAGACTGAATAGTAAACCGTGCCTAATAATTGGCTAGAATTGGATATGTTATGCGTCAAATAAAATTCCATGGGAGGTATGGATGGCAGCGTAGTATAGTATATTTAGGGGTTGCTGGGAACATCAACTATGAATTAAAACATCATCAGTCAACTTCATCAGCGTCTCTACATTAAATTACTAAATCAATTGTTTTTCAAAAACAAATGAATATATTGCAAAGAATATTACGTGCAATATTTTTACACTAATTCTAGAATAACCATTTAAAATTTTACTCTTTAAATAGACAATAGTTTACTCTTTTCTATCTTCTCAGTCCCTTGACTTACCCCATCTCTTCCCCATTTCCCGAAAACTTAATTCTCCCGGCGACTCTTCTTATGTACTTCCCAGTTTCTACACAATGCTATTTTTGTCTGGCTGCGCCTCCTCGGGGGAAGGCTTTCATTGTCTCCGGTTTTCCGCCCAGCCCTGGCCCGGTCATTGTACAGGGCAAACAGCCTCTGGAACCTCGCAGCTGCCTCGACGTGCTTCCGGAGCACCACCTAGGCGAACTTGGTCACGATGTCCCAGGATTTTCTGGTGATCTCTTCGGAGTAATGCAGACTGTTGGGGCAGAAACGGATGGCATATTTTTCTTTCAGGGAAGTTGGGACAACGTGTATTCGGCCGGACTCATTGATGCGACGTAGAAGCGATTCTGTCAAATTGTTTTCACCCTGTAAACGAGGATCATATCTTGTCGTCTCAGCTATATTAAATGTGTTGGCCTAATGTAAATATTTCAGAATTATTAAAAAATGCACTGAAAAAGGAACACATATCGGGTACCTCCAAATACTGGTTGGGAAACCCAACTAACTGCCGGGGGTTAAACAAAACTCCATGCCATGGAAAGTAACAACCTGTTGGGTAAACCTGCGATTGACTAGCATCCCATCCAGGAGGAGTATAGCAATGCTCCAAGTCACTCCGGGGATGAGTACCAGCCGTATGAGCCAGCTTGGCTCGTGAAACGACTTTGCCTTTATCTGTTCCATCTGTATAATGTATGTCATAGAATGCTTTAATATTGATTTACTGTAAAGTCTGTCCTCCTGCATGTTCTTACCTTAAAGCGGAAGCAAACTAGGCCAAACATCACATCAGCAGCAACTTCAAACCTGTCATCTTCTTGCACCAAAGACTCGAACAGCTTTGCCAGTTTTACATGCTGTTGAAGAGACCAGAGTCAACAGAACATAAAAAGACGAAACTGGGGTTATTCCGAAGTCATGAAAACGTTTATATTTATATAATATTTTGTATGTTTCAATTTCAGACAGCTGAAACATCAATCGGATATGCGTTTGCCCAGAAGGGACTTAACTGCTGATAGGGGCATCCTACCTTCTTATCGAGTTATAAATGATCCGATAATTCGTCAATATCCCACAACTATTACTAAGAAATTACATGCAATGGTTGGTTTGTGGGGAACAGAACTGGCATTAAACTCACAGTGAGCAGTACCGACAACTTGATCTGTACTCGTTTTGTCGAGCAGGACCAAAGACGTGTCTCTGATTACTAGTTAAATTAACACAGAGTAAAGGGTTGTTTAAAAGTTTGAAACAACCTCTTTAACAGTAATAGGATTATCAGGTCTGATATAGTCTCTTGGTGCAACTGACCATTTGATAAGTTTGTGTCCACGTCAAAGACATGTTCCTGTTTTTGGTTGCGAAAACATAGCCCTGCGTGGTTAAGTATGATATCGTCATTATCTTACCGATCGTATGTGGTCCTGTAATCCCTCCACACCATAGGTCCGGATAACGAACCAGAGCTTCAGAGAGCGAAAACGACGACTCAGGGATAGAGTCCAATCCTGTTGATGTAGAAATGGTGACATGTTTATGATTATCGTGTTGCAACTCATGTTTTCAATTGCAATATGTCTGCTGGTTTTTTAATTTGGACCCGAGAAATCTTACTCCACTGTTTGGTGTAAAAGAAAATCCGGAATGAAACTTACCCTGTAATCAACATGATGTGTTTCCTCTTCGTCGTCCATGTAGTATGTTCGATGGATGGACATAGTATCTATCAAAGCCGCCTTATCTCGCACCCTGAAGTAAAAGTATTAATATTTGCAATTATTTAAAATTATAGGTTGATTTACTGTAGGAGTGAAACAGCTTTTTAACTAATACCTTATCATGGAAGCCTTAGTTTTTGCAAATATAAAACAATGCGCCGCCTTGCATCCCAACAGGTCTAGGTACTATTGCTTGTCTCAACGTGGACTGAATCTCTAAAAGCAACCTAGTCCTCAACGTTCCGCGAGGTTCCCAGGTTCTGGAGAGCTTCTCAGACAGCGACTTCCTGATGGATGTGCTGGATGGCCTAGAAATATCAATATTAGGCCTCCATGGTTTGTTACCTTGAGGTCTTCTGAAATGGTGAATTTTGAGGTTCATCTTAGACTTGGAGTGACGGATTAAAGCGAGCAGGGGTTGCACTATTCGACCTTACTCTCTCGCCCGAGTAGTCCACGAGCGTCCAGTAGCAAGACATCGTCAAGACGGCTAAAAGTAAAGCCGGATACAGTGTATGGTATGGACGTCTTCTGTGTCTCATTCGGCTCAAAGCGTTCCACAAAGCGTACTGGTATCACCGTCCCACTCGTTGGACCTCTGGGGTGTCCCTCGCGTGGTCAGCCGAGAACTTGTCTTTGCATGTTTAGGCTAGGTAAGCTCTGGATCACCAAGAGGCTTGGTGCAAATTTACTAATAGGTTCGAAACCTATTGGCTACCCCTCAACCTGGTTTACCTGGCCTGCAAATGCCGTAGCCCAGGGTGGCCACCGCCGCATGCCAAATAGTTGCGCGGAGCCACAGGTGCGAGCTGAGTGCCAGTTAGGGGATCAGTAGCAAACAGACTGTACTAGGACCTGGTAGGATCCGCACAACTCACCAACACCGCTGTGCTGAATCACACCGATTTATGATAATAAGCCAAAACCTTCGCGGGGTTCTGAGCGCACAGGTGTTCACCAATCAGCGATGGGCCTCCAGAGATAGTGTCGGGGGGGGGGGGGGGGGAGGGGAGAGAGATTGCAATAAAGAAAGTTGGGATGTCTTAACTCTTGAGACGTCTTAACTCTTGACAAGATATCATAGACTTATTTGGGGAAGATGACAGCAGCCTCCTGTGATTAATCACTCGGCCTTCCCTGCGAGTAACAGCAACGCTGTGAAACCAATTGCTGTCAGGTTTGCGGGCTGACATCCGCATATGCTATGGGTGGTAAAAGGATAACCCCTCGACCCTTAGCATCTATGTCTACCCTTCACATGAATCCCCGACCATGCGCCAGGCACGTTAGAGCAGAGCCTCCTCCTTGGGAACGTTCGTGGACTGTCTGTTGCTTCAAAAAGAGAGACACTAGGCACAGATTGCAACCATTACAACAGACATCTTGTGCATCCAAGAGACAAAGATCAAAGACCAATGGGAACAGACACTTCAGTCAGGACACAAACTAGTGCTCGTGGAACAGAAAAAGGCCTCCTACAGAGGCTTAGGTTTTGTGATCAGTCCAAGAATGTTCAACCACATAAATTCATACAGGTACGTAAGCGATCGGGTCTCAGTAGTGGACCTCTCGTTTCCAACAAGAAGTGGACCACTACTGAAATGCCGAGTAGTCAATGCATATGGACCTGCACCAGTGAACGTGCTGCAGAGGATCCAACCCTACTAGACAAGTTCTACACAGAAATAGAATCCGTGATAACCGTTCCTGCCAGATGGAAGCTCTTCATCTGCGGAGATTTTAACTCCAAGCTAGGAAAGGTCACACTTGAAGATGCCCGGACAGGCACTCACTACAACATGGGTTCCCATGGCATGGGCAAACGTAACTCGAATGGCGAGGCCCTCATTGACTTCCTATCATCCAATGGCCTCTTTGCTAGCAATACAGCTTTCAAACATCCATGTAGACACCGAACAACATGGACGGGTCACATCGCTGATAACAGACGAACAACAGGCTCCAAAGCCACCAATTAAGGCAGTATTCAACCAGATTGACTATATACTATGCCAGAATAACGCCACTGCAATTCTTAAGGACTCGCGCTCCTATGGAGGTACTGATTTATCTTCCGATCATAAAGTCGTTGTTACACGGATCAGGATGGACAGACTTAATCTGGTGTACAAGCATTATACTAAAAACACAGGCAAAGCACGCATTGACCTCGACAAGCTTTACAAAGATCCCGAACTGCGACAAGCATACCAAGAACAATTGCACAAGGCACTGATCAAACACCACTCAAGCAAAGACCCCAACGAAGCACTGACCTATTGGACTGCATGAAGACCTCAGCAGTAAATACAGTCGGTGAGATCAAAAGAAGAAACAGCACGCAGCGTACAGCAGACCACATAGTCACCAAGCTGTCAGAGCGACAAAAGGTACTGAGGCTAAAGATCTACCAACACGGCAGAAGTGCAGACCGCACCTCCCTCCGGAAGGAGCGCAATAACATACTGCGCCTCGTATCCAAAAGATTGAAAGAAATCGCAGTAAAGGAGGCAGATGCCCTGGCAGATCAAATCACCTCAACTGACGATTGTCGCAAAATGTTCCATGCAGCGAAACAACTCCGTTCAATGAAACCCACTCCACCTATCATTGTCCAAGGTACAGATGGCAATTTCATGGGAACAGATAGAGGTAAAGCAAGAGTCATTAAAGACTGGTTCCAACAGCAGTTTACCGACCAACAGGATGAACCGCTGCAACCATTTGATGGCATCCCACGGCCACTCCAGACCCCCATAACCAAAGAGGAAGTCGAGATTGCCATCACTGCACTCCAAAATGGCCGTGCCGCCGGTCCAGACGGCATCAACAGTGAACTCTTCAAGTACTCAAAACATGTTGTATCCTATCCACTGGCTAATATCATCAATTCATCGATCGAACATCACCTGCAAATAGAGACACTAGGAGAAGGTACCCTCATCACTCTGCCCAAGCCAAAAAAGCCACCCGGCCCACCAGCCAACCTCCGGCCGATAGTCCTGCTGAACAGTATAAGAAAAATCCTATCCATCATTACTTTACGCCGCATCAGAGACAAAATTGACCGCTTCACCGGACCCTATCAAAGTGGTTTCAAAAGAGGCAGGAGCTGCGCAGACATCGTATGGGCACAACGTATGCTGGTATCGGTAGTGATGGCAAGGAAATGGGACTTCCACAAGATGGGTATTGATATGTCACGTGCCTTCGATACCATCAAGCGGAAACGCATCCTAGAGGTCCTACTACAAGCAGGCTGCGATGACGATGAACTCAGACTAGTAAGATCACTGCTAGCAGGAACGAAGCTCAGGGTCCGAGTACAAAATGAGCTTTCAGACCCATTTGAGACCTCACTAGGATCCCCCCAGGGTGATAGCCTATCACCAGTCCTCTTCACCTGCTACCTTGCTGCTGCACTCTCATCCGTTCAAGAAAGCTCTAGCAGGCCCAATCCACCAGTCTCCAGCCAAGGTCTGCCACTAGAAATGGAATACGCAGACGATGTCGACTTTATCGACGACGAAAGAAAACCCCTGGATCACCTCAAGCCTATAGCAGCAGAGAAACTGAAAGATGTCAACTTGTTCATGAACGAGACGAAGACAGAGTTTACCCACGTATACCTTGCAGGTGCCAAGGAGACAGATTCGCAAGGTAAGGCTCTCCGTGGCAATGAGAGTTGGCGCAAGAACAAGACCCTGGGATCTCTACTATGCAGCACTTCAGACATCATGGCTCGCTGCATTCAAGGCAACAAAACATTCCACACCTTACGGAAACTCTGGAGCCGGCGAACTAAGATTCCGCTGAAGACAAGACTCCGTCTCTATAATGCATACTGCCTATCAATCATGCTCTACAACTCTAACAGTTGGGCAGCACCCAAAACCATGCTTGACAAGCTCGATGCGTGCCACCGCAGACACCTCCGTACCATCACAGGTCACTACTGGCCAAAGAGTCTTATCAGTAACCAGGCACTATACAAACTGTGCAACGAAGAACCCCTTTCAGCAAAAGTCACAAAGCAAAGATGGTCGATGCTAGGCCATGTCCTACGTATGGACCGCGACACACCTGCTCAAAAGGCCTTAAATTTTGCTACAAATCCCGACAAGGACGGCATTGCACAAACCTACTGGGCACAATACGTGCTGACCTCAAACGGGCTGGACTTGGACCCCTCCGCACTGCGAGACAGCTCCAGTGCCTACGGCAACATGCCCAGGATAAGGCCAAGTGGCTGAGGATGAATGTGAAGGACTGATTGCGGCTGTGGGATGTCATATGACCACCAGAGCTGCAGCACACAGTATTATATATATAGACTTATTTTCTCTTGCAATACAAAAATCTTTAGACACATAAAACTTAGGACACTTAAATTCATTTAAGACATATGATGTGTCTTATGACATGATGTATCTTAAGCCGGCCGTACACCTTGCGTTTGGTCCGTGATTCGATCACGATAGCGCATGTTGTGCAGTCGCATCACAAGGTGTACGGAATTTGCGATAAGTTCCGATGGCGATGTCGTCACGATTTTGTGTACGTGTCCGTCGCAACGCAATCGCAGAATTTCGAGCATGCTCGAAATTTGGCGTGTCTGTGCAATCGCAACGGAGTTGGAACACAAGGTGTACGGCCGGCTTTAGGCGATTTATTGCAATCCACCCATATATCCCTATATCAGGTCTGGACACGAGACTAGCGCATAGTACGTTTGACTCCGAACATTTTTTTTTTACTGTTCTACGTGTGTGGTTGTGTGTTGAGACTTGAGAGCCTGTAAACAAATGGGAGAAAAATGGCACATATACCACATGAGTGAACAGTCCAATCCGATACGCATCCACTTGCATGGATTGCAGTTGAATGACGTTACGTACTGGATCAAAGAAAATAAAAAGGTCAACATTATTGGATAACATTCAATATCAGAAGAAATTATTTGGTGTATAGTATGGTGAATAACGTCATTTATAAGGGATGAATGTTTGGTCCGCTGTGTGTTCTCTGTGCAGACAAAAATAGAGATACATGTACTTCACTCGTATCCATCACGAAGTACATTTTGCGATCACATTGACATGTACATTCAACATTTTCGCGTTTATGGCCCAATACTTCAACGTACACTCTTCCCTGTTAACGTGACCCAGATTTAAAGTTTTGTCGCCAAAATGCGCAGCGTACCTCAAATCCCCGAAGGAGAAATTTAAACTCAGGACAGATGAGTGCGTTGCCACCATAAGCGCCGTCCACATGCAGCCACATGCCCTTCTCGGCGCAGACTTTACCCAGCTCCTCTATGTTATCCACGGCTGCGCTGCCCGTAGTCCCCATGGTTGCACAGACCTTGTCAGAACCAAAGAACGAATTAACCTTTAAAAGGTCAACTGGTCATTCTATAGGTAAACATTGGTGTGGATCAGGTTGGCGGAGTAGTTCTTTCCCCGTCTTTCTCCTCTGACGTGTTTGTGGGATTCGAGTCCCTGTTTGGCCGCGTGAGTTTCATTTTTAAGGTAATTTTTCTGGGGTTTTTCCTCCCACTTCCAAAACTGCATTTCCTTCGTCGTCATCTTGGGTTGATAATAAAGTATGGCGACGCATTACGTGTACCTTAGAAACTGTCGTTGATGATGTAGGATATATTATTCCAACTATAGCCATGGGAAGAATACATGTAGCGCATACTGCGTCGTGCAATTATCAATTGAAATAGCTTTTGATCATAAAACATTTTTGCAAAATGACCACTGGTCAAACACAGTCAATTCAACAGTATTGGTTCCGTATGTCGCTTTTCCATCCAAATGTTGTCAACCCCATGCTGTTGGAAATTGTTATGATTGCAAGCCTGACACTAATTTTGGCAGTTTAAATAGCGATACTTACAAAGAAGGGAACCAGGCCATTTGCCAAATCTTCCTGCGGAGGAGAAACCAAAAAGGCGTAACAAAATTACGGTTACCCTTTACACAGATGAGACTTGAAATATACGGAAACAAGGCATCGGGCATCCTTTCACGCACACCACCCTCACTCGTACGCGTTGAATTTACACTATCGTTCGGATTCGCTAATACCAAGTCTTACCTCAACGGCCCTACGGAGAGTGTCTCCACGAAAAGAAAACTTGTCATCAGTCGGTAGCGAACGCCACTTCACGAACGAAATATTGGCGGCCTTTTCCACGGACGAATGAGCCTGGGTAAACAAAATGAAGGCAAAAACACAGACGTGTATTCTGGGATGAATTCGGGGGTTTCGCATGGAAATTGCACGACCCTGCAAGTAAAGCCGTGACTTTTTTATTTGTCGAGGATCAAAAAAAGACCTCACGTGGCCCTGTGAACCAGTTATTTCAATCACTTGCAACAATAGCTTTAATGTCGAAAACGGGATAGGGTGTTGAAAAGCGGAGTTTGTACCTCTTGTGAAAAGTAGGCAACGAGCTTAGACAGCAAGATACATTGATCTTCGTCCGGGTACTTCTCCTGCAAGGCGCGGATGGCTTTGGTCCTGGCAGCAAACATGCTCACAAGGGTGCATTCACTCGAAGAGGGCTGTTTGGAAGGAACACTGTCTCAGTCACACTTATAAAATCTTATTTATAACTGCACGTAGTTTGTTCTTTCAAAGCGATTGCTATTCTAAACCCAATCAACCACAAGGTACCAACAGCTGTCTTGCGTTACGGGTTTCGGAGTGCTGCTTCTTCTTTCGTATGATCCCCTAAGGGAATCGGGTTGCTAAAGATTTGCCGACGTAAGGCGTGCCCTGAAACCGCGTAGGAGGTTCTTCAGCTCGGCAACGAAGTGCGAGAGAACATAAATAAATGTTCAGTTATAGAGGTGGGAGGAAAACCCACGGAATCAAGCAGGGACTGAGAACTTAATCTACATACTGACCCGGACAGGACTCGAACCAGGGCCACAGAGGTAGAAGGCGAGGAAAGAACCACTACGCCAACCTGATTCCCCTTGCCTTCTATAAGTGCTATCATGCAGTTAGCCCCCGTCACATATACCTGATACGTCTACTGTACCACCCATCGCACATACATAAATTCTCCCCTCAAATACGACATTCACACAACAAAGCTACATGTATATAGTCAACCACACAATGAAAGACCACGCCCAAACTGGTTGACTCCTCTCTTTTTACTCAGTGCACTGCAGAAGTTCCTTCGACCAGACCATCGTGCGACCGACCCAGTGTCCGCTGGATAATTGACGCATTCAATCGTACCCGGAATGTAGCACATACTGGATGGCTCCTTCCCTTTACACCCCATTCAGTGATTAGTCACGGTCAATCATTCAAGACCACGCCCTGTCTTACCTGAATGACTCCGCCCCCTTTACCTCCCTCTGTGTACGGCAACAGTTCCTTCGGCAGACCCAACATGCGACCGGTCCAGTCAACCATGACCATTTCTAGCTCGGTCATAGCTGGGTTAGAAATCTATGGAAGAGCATCAGGTTGTGTTTAAAAATGCGAAACTGTAAGCCACCTTGGCCCTAATGTGAACAGTAAACCCCCGGTCATCAATTGTTTTAGTCTGGTGGCCATTCCCCTCGACGGGGTCTTGGACCAGTACTCTTGGTACACTTCGTTCCCCTTGGATGCTATGCTGCAAGATCTTTTATAGTATCATTAGTGCAGTCCGGCATGTCTTAACCGTGGATTTTTGACCGTCTCATCCCCCTACACATGCTTTGAGAACCACGACACTAGTCACAATAAACTTTATTCAAAGAACAATGCTACACTGTTCATTGCTTTAATATATTTTTATAAATTAAGATACACAAATCTTTCTTAAGCCGGGATCCTTCGTGAGCTGCTCCAAAGGAGCGCTTAGTGCTGTTGTAAAATACGGGTGCATGCAAGATCTAGCAGATATAGATTTATTTTCGCGTTTCTTTAGGCCATGAATAGCCTGTTGTTAGACTAACATCTTAGAAACAAAAGACACGTACCCATGTGAAACCGACGGACCCTAGACCAGCAGAGAGCAGTTCACCAAGCATTGAGGGGTAGGAGCTGCCACTAGGAAAATAGGCGTGGAAATGGGGGTGCTGCCAGTGGGTCAACTGCAGCAAAAAGACAGTACAGCCACAACATACAACGTGTTTAATACACAAGAAATTGATACAGATTTAGTATTTCCATTGCGACCGCGAATCTGAAAACGTGCTGCGTCTATTTGGTATACGGCGTCTCGTGTCGGGTTCAATCAGTCTTTCAAACCGCGCATAGGCCTACATGGGCTTTTTACGGTGAGACACGCGTATTTTCCCGTAGGTGGGTGAAGCGCATTGCGAATCTTCTCTGCTTATTGATTGGTTGAAAATAGCATGAATATTTATATTCTCTCTATAGCGCCCTCATGGAGTTGTTAAATTAAAATACAGAAATAAGAAAATCGATGAGGTTGTCAAATTCCTATAGTCTAGTGGTGACGACGTATCAAACAAGAGTTGCGAGTTCGATTCTGCTTTGAGTCGTGTTTTCCCATTAATTGGGGAAAAAGTGTGGCGAGTGTTGGTTATGTTAAGGTAAAGTTATATGGATGTGATTAGACCAACGAGAAGCAAGTTCGGGCGGGCGACTAGACTTATAACCATAGTCGATATGGTCTGAAGCAAGTTCCAACGGGCGACTATAGTTAACTAGACTAACCTACCCCCGGGACTTGGTTCCTCTATAGTCTGACTAGCTATAGTCAAACCTCGCAGCGTTCGGGTGACATCTAGATCGACTACGATTAGTCTAGTAGATCGCCCGCCCGAACTTGCTCTATGTCACCCGAACGCTGCGTGGTTTGACTATACATAGTCTGCCTAGAGGAACCAAGTCCCAAAGGGTAGGTTAGTCTAGTTAACTATAGTAGCCCTCCCGAACTTGCTCAATAATGTCCGCTTCACCCACCTATACGGAAAAAATGGCGCTTGCGTGCTGGTGCTGGATTTGTCGGTTGAATGCTACCACACAATGCGACGCGCACTGATGCAGGATAAAAGTGAGGTTCCAGGCTCAATAAGCCTACTGAAATACAATGGCATTATAAAATGTTTTTTTTTTTAAACTAGACATTAGCCATGTGCACTACCTTCGAAGGTAAAGTTAACAACGACAGTCTCACTAACAACGACGCATGTCCACACGGTGCTTTAACAACGACGTGCAAGCATGCACACTGCCCATATACCAAAGGTGCGCGCTCGTAAGTAGCCGCTTACTCATAAGATTTATCGTTGGTAAATCGTCGTTTTTAAATGTACACACCGGCCTACTGTTTACATGATTTAGTGATGTAGCAGCATTGACAATACTTTTTTGATGGTCGTTGTGAACAAAAATCATCAAAATATCCCGTAATTTACTCTTCATCCTTGTGGAACAAGTTACCAGAACACATCAAGCTATCGCCATCACTTGCAACTTTTAAAACATCACTTAAAACACATTTGATGAAATCTCATTAACTGACTGAACTCCATGATTGTGATATTATATTTTTAATGTGTCTCGCTGCGCCATGAGCATCTTTTTTGATGGATACCGGCGCATTATAAATTTTCATTATTATTATTATTAAAGAAGTGCAAAATTAACAAAAACGGTCAAAAGACGGGTATATACGCTTTACCAGCCGTTGCAACTACACGCGAGCTTCACGACTTTGTCACAAACGATTCGCTCTTCTCCTACTCGGGATATCTTCAATTTTCTGATCACGATTTCACTGGACAGCCCGGACGACCGATTAGGAATTTCCGTTTTCTCTGGAGAAGTTAGCATCATGTTTTTTCTTTACGAACGTACATCGGAGCAACCAACCCGGCCGTGTGTGCACTCGGGATATTTGCCGTGCTGCGCGGGGCAAATAGCCTACACTCCACGGTATAGCCTGCCGTAGCACGCGCTTGCTCAAGTTCTCCGGACTCTCGAAACAAACAATTATGTTCCAATTTTCATACTTATGTTTAACTTTGTTTCATACCTGTATAAATATAGTCTCTCTTTTGTCAATTACTTATTAATATTGGGGGGAAATCAGAGTTGAATTTGGTGCAGTTCTGCAGTAAGAAACGTTTATACGGCTGGAAATACAACTAACTCACAAGACCACGTGACTTTTGTTTCCTTCTTTTTTTCTTTCTTTCAGCGGCACACCTCGAGAATGGTCTTCCTAACAGCATGCGTCAAATTACTTCCATCAGTAATTTCAAGTCCCAGCTTAAGACACATCTTTTTGTTCAGTATTACCAGACTTGATGCTCTTGATGATGCTCTTTGGTTTTAACGTTTAATATTTTTTATCTATGTACATGTATATATGTATGTTATCGCTTTGGTTTATACTGTAAAGCGCCTAGAGGCCCTGGCATTTGGCGCTATATAATATTGCTATTATTATTATTATTAGGTGATCGGGCTCAACCCGATCACCTATTGATATTGTACGATTTCTTTGTCTTTTTTTTTTTTTTTTTTCTTCTTTTTCCACTCAAACGTTTCCAGAGCTTTTTTTCGAAACGGTTCAAGCTATCAACTTGAAACTTGGTAGGAACATCAACCCCAATGTGAAGGTGTGCATACAAGTGTGACGTCACTGTGACGTCATCGGGTATCAAATTACAACCAAAAAATGACCAAAATATGCATGTTTTAAAATGCTTCCGTCTGAAAAACCACGTGACTCATGATCTTCGTATTTGGCAGGCCTATATATCAGATCATGGCCAACAATTTTCTTCGTGTGGGCATTTTCATCTGACCCTTCCTTCTGGGGTCAATTTGAGGTCAAATTTCAACGAAAACGAAAATCTCAATTTTTGCACTTATTGAGCAACAATGCCCATCAAACCAAGCTGAATCTTTAAGAATTTAAGTACAGGCATAAGTCCTATGGCAGACTTTCACCAGCGTGTATAATATTGTGATGGCATCAAGCGTGACGTCATCGTGACGTCATCAAGTATCAAATTACACCCCCAAAAAACCAAAATATGCATATTTTAAAATGCTTCCGTCTCAAAAACCACGTGACCCAGGATCTTCGTATTTGGCAGGTTTATAGATGACATTCTGTGCTACAATTTTCTTTGTGTGGGCATTTTCATCTGACCCTTCCTTCTGGGGTCAATTGAAGGTCAAAGTTCAACGAAAACGAAAATCTCAGTTTTTACACTTACCAACAACAATGCCCATCAAACCAAGCTGAATCGTTAGTAAATTAGATACAGACATAGGCCCTATGGCAGACTTTCTCCAGCATGTATAGTATCATGATGGCATCAAGTGTGACGTAATCATGACGTCATCAGGTGTCAAAATACAAAAATTCAAAGGTTATTATTTCCAAAATTCATATCTCAAGAACTGTAAAAGATACTTGAACAATTCTTTCACAACATGATAAGTCTAAATGAACTGAACAAATTATATGATGTCATGACCCCTGTGTGATGCCTACTTCCGGTGCAAACCGGAAGTTGTTCGAAAATGTGCAATTTGTTAGCATTTTGAATGCAAATGGATTCAAAGTGGTAGTGAATTTGACCATATTTCTACGGAACGAAATGTTTCCACACATGTGGACCTTTTGACTATACCAATAGTGACGTCTTCGCATGGACGGTGGTTACGTAATGTGGTGTCAAATTACGCAAATTTGGAGCTGAATTGTTTAAAATGCTGTATCTTGAGGACCACAACAGATATTGGTATGATTCCTTCGCCACATTTAAGAACTTGATGTTAATCAAATTGTTGAACAATTTGTGCACAAAATTGTGACGTCATGATGTCGTCACAGGTGTCAAATTACCAACATTCAAAGGTTATTATTTTAAAAATTCATATCTCAAGAACCATAATAGATACTTGAACAATTCTTTCACAGAATTATAGGTCTAAATGAGCTAAACAAATCATACACTGGCATGACCCCTGTGTGACCCCTACTTCCGATCTAAATCGGAAGTTCATCGAGAATGTGCCAGCTTTTAGCATTTTGAATGCAAATAGAGCCAAAGTGGTAGGGAATTTGACCATAGTTCTACGGAACGAATTGTTCCCACACATGTGGACTTTATGACTATACCAATGATGACGTCATCACGTGCACGGTGAATACGTAATATGATCTCAAATGACAAAATCTTGAGAACTGTAATATATATTCGAAAGATTATTTCACTACATGTAAGAACTTGTTCTTCAGTAGATCCTTGAGCAATTTGTGCACACAATAGTGACGTCATGGTGAGATTGACTGGGCCAATAATGACGTCATCAGACACACACTTAAATTTTAGCGTATAATAATTAAAGAGTCATATGTCTTAAGAATTCCAATACTGGCAATCGTATGTGAATGTTTCTTTTGCAACATCGACCAACTCAAGTTTTCAACCAATTTTAAATGTGTGACGTCATCATAAGATCAATGTCTATGTCACCCGATCACCTTGCGTTTGTAAAAGACACAAACGCGAAGCTCTAGTTATTTTCGGAACCAAAATATGGTTCCGAAAAGTCACGTGACCTATAATTTCTTAAAAATACTCAAAAACAGCCAAATTTGACGGCGTCTTTTCAGGATATATCTGATTTACTCTTCAGAATAATGTATGAGTCTATTTCGAGCCCAAAATAGCCAAACAAAGCCGGTGTGTCACTTTAACCTCTAAAAACAGTCAAAATGTTTATGTAAACTTAGTAAATTAAAATAATTTACAAGAATTTGTACCCCAGGCAATATTTTGTCCTCCACGTCCTTCATGACATCTTCCCACGGCTCGGGCTCTTGCGGTGCGTTGGCCGGCAGGAGCTTGTGTAGGTAGCCCGGTTCTACGGAGGGCACAACCGGCCGATCCTTGACTCCTTCCAGATAATTCACAATAAACTCTGCCATTTCACCGGCAGCGCGACGAAATGTCTGGCCGTCCATGGCAACGGCCTAGCAATATATTATCAAAAACTAAAATTTTGGAGAAAAACGCTGGTCTTTTCAATATAGGCCTATGCGTGGGAAAACGATAGATTTAGAGCAGATATCCTTAAATTGTTTAGTGGTTCTAAAAAAGCTCTTGAAAGTACATGTATGTCCAGCTCCACGCCCCAAACTAACCAACAAGTTGATGTGATGTTTTCTGATTAGATTCAGAGATTCACAGTCACACCGTGCTACTCTGGTTGTTGCCCACTGGAGCATGAGTTCTGTGATAAACGAGAAAAGAAGTACAGCGTGATGACCTTCTGTACATACTGAGTGGGCGAATTAGTCCGGTGAATAGACAGCCGAAGTGTGACGTGTTGCCATGGCAATTGGCTCTAAACTATCATGGCCGTCGGAAAAAAGTACCATCACAAAGCACAGGGACACGGTTTAGTGATTTTTAGTTTAGAGCCAACAAAAGATGACGTATTCACTTCGGCAGTTTGTGACTGTGTAGTCTTACATTAATAATAATAATAATAATAATAATAATGGTGGATTATTATACAGCGCACATGTCCACCCTGCGCTGTTGCCATTATTACCGCTGCCATATGCATCAAGGAATCACCAGAACCATTTCGCTTCAACAAGGTGGCTGCTGGCCAGGCGCTCAACCTTATGAGCAGTTATATTGTGGCATTCCCCTTAACAGCTTCCCAAGTATCGCTTGAGTTGACGAGGCAACTGGGATTAAGTGCCTTGCCCAGGGACACAGACACATTGGTCATAGTGGGGCTTAAACCCACAACCTCTGATTGGGAGTCCCGCTTCATACCCACTAGACCACACGCGCTCCCAGTATTGTGGGAATAAAACGCCCCCGGATATGGACCGTTGAGAGAAATGTGATGTTTCCGGCACCCACATCAACTTGGTTCCATTTTGTTTTAATTATGAAAGCCCGAATACAACATTTGCTGTCTCCCAAAATGTCAATCAACTATTTGACTCGAAAAACCTTACTCAAATGAAAGATAGAAGTGGTTCCAACTGTCCACTGCAATTATTCCACCAGAGTTGATTTTTATAAGAAAACGATAATGGAAGATGACTTTATAAATGTGCGCAGTCAAGAAAACCCACGCAGTCAAGTAGGGACTGCAAACCCAATCCACATACACGACCCGGATTCGAACCCGGGACGTCAGAGGTAAAAGGCGAGGAAAGAACCACTATGCCAACCTACACATATGACCGCCCTCAGTTTTCCAATAATGCAAGCTGACTATAACGTCCGATTGTTAGAAACAAGATAGCGATAGTTTGGCTTGAACGCAATTTTAAGTTATGGAAGACAGGAAAACAAACTTTTTTCCCCTCCGATTCTTTTCCGGGAGAGAACCGAAGCGTGAACCTCTAAACAAACACAAATTGAACTCAGTAGTCACGTGCCTTTTTGTAAACGTTTCACAGACTGTGTAGGGGCTGTGTAGGACTCTGACGGTCACATAATGTGGACTTTGGACCGTGAACAGACGGCAGATTTTGTCCAAAGTTGTTGGATTCGCTCTTCCACACGATCCAACACGACCAGCATATCTCAACTGCTTTAGCAGCATGTGTTTCATGAAACAAATTTTCTGCTATTAAAAAGCACCTAATCAACCATACCCGTCATTGACTCGTAATCATGGGTGAAAACTTGGGGTTGCGGGTTCGAATCCGGCTGCGGTACCTGTGCCCTTGGGCAAGGCACTCAACCACACTTGCTCCATCCTTCGGAAGGGATGAAAAGCCGTTGGTCCAGTGTGTTAGGTAATGGTAACGCACTCTAAAGATCCCAGAGCATTCTTTCGTAAAGAGCAAGGGGATATTCCCCGATGTCTCTGGTCATTTCTAATTCAAATTCTTCATGGGTTTCCTCACGCTTGCGAGTGACAGTGCACTTGGTCGAGCTTATTCTTAAAGGGGCTCCTTATTTGGGATTTTTATCAATGAAATATGTGCTATAAATCCAATATACTCAGTTACATTCATAAAAATCCCATTTGGAGCTTGTTTGGGGGGTTAAAACAAAGGTTTTTAGTTTTTATGCTAATGAAAATATGCATATTCATGACCAAGGTCACGATGTCACAAGAGGCAAACACAGGAAAATCACATTCAACTGTGCACAAAAGATTCCACTTTTTTGTAAAACTTCCTGGAACTTTTGTTATCCACGAGTGTTTGTTCTACATGTTTCCTGTTGTAAGCCTTGACGAAACTGGGGGTAGAAACTGCAGCAATTTGCCACAAGTCCAACTTGAAGTCTTATGTTTTTTCTTAACTTTTCCCTTCTGTCTTCCTTACGTGATGCACTCCAAACAGCGCCCTCTGTCTGTGGTTTATTGCAATGAAAGCTTCAAAGTTGAAAAAGGCTATCTTTTATTAATTTTACATCTAAACGAACAATAGCATGTCTTGCTGAACAAGTAATCCATCATATGAAGCAAAGATTAGGCAAAAAGTTGTTTAGCATGTCACAGACCCTTTAAAGGAGTATGTAGATCACATTAGGGAGGTGAACTCGAAATTATTTTAGCACCATTCACCTAGCTCATGATAAGGTCTTAGAACTCTGGCTCAAATCTTGGTCATATCAAAAGTTTTATCTCGCCACGAAAGTCAAAGATGTATGTTTTTGTTTTCATCTGTTTTAAGATCTCCTCAGAATAATGACCAAGTGACCAAAGCATTTCACAAGTTGCGTTCGCGTTTTACGTGCATCTAAACCTCCCTATTTTGTTGAACCCCCTACCCCGCCCCCATTTTCCCAATTGATGCTGAGATTTTGATACATGTACCATATTATTTCCTGTTTTCTTACCGTGGATAGTACATTGGGGAGGTATTTTTACATGATTGTTGGGTTAAAACGAAATCCATTTCCTGGAAAAATCTTAACAGGCTCCTTTACATGCAACCATGGTGGGACCGGAAGCCAGTCTATGGCACCTATTTTAGAGTTTGCTGCCACCATGAGTTCTCAACATGCCCAGTTTATTGGAAAATTTTGCCCACGTGCATCTGTCATGACTGTGTTCCCGAGCTAGCTGTGCAGACTTTGACTGGACTTTGGTCGTGAAAAACCCAATTTCCTAATATTTGGTGCATACAATGCAAGGTCGATCATCAGGGTAGGTTTTGCTACATGTATAATGTATGGGTTTCATGAATGTTTGTAGTAGGCTACGTTTGTTTTTAGTTTAATCATCATGTTAATGTTTGAAAAAAGAAATTGAAATTTCGAGATGATGGCCATATAGCTGGTCATGTTGGTATAGCTCCATGGTATAAGCACTACTGAGAAAGGGTATTTTTTCCATACACATTGAACAAAGATTTGAAGAAAATTACCTCCTGGAACCAACAGATAATCCAATTATAAAATACATTTCCAACTTGCACTTCAGCCAAAAATGTTGCTTTTCTATAGAAAAATCACATTTACTCTTCAAACATTGCATTTATTTTAGTGCACAAAATAACCATTCATGCACATAGCGCCCTCTATTGTAGCGCTTACGGATGGACCACTAGTACCATGCATACTGTCTGCAGACATACTACATTTCGGACAGGAGTACAAGTGGGAATTAAGTACATTGTAATGCGCGCGATCGAACAAAAACAACTTCACGCACAGCTAGCTGTTGTACGAACGCGGTGGACACTGTAGAAAAGTGAATGCAAAATAAAATTGATGAAACTGATTTCATTTTTATTTAAGCCAAAATTAAGCAGAATCTGTGGGAGAGGTGTTATAAAACAAATATTGACTGCTTTATCTCGTGGTATAGTAAAACTAGCCTCCCTCGGTAACCCACGGAGCATTCTTTTTTCCCTCGGCTTCGCCTTGGGAAAATAGAATGCTGCGTGGGTCACCTCGGGAGGCTAGTTTTACTATACCACTCGAAGCAGTCAATATTTGTATAGTATCTGCATGACAGACACACCTTGTCACAGGAATAGGTGAAAACAGTCATTTGAAAAAAAAAAATTCCCAAATTGACAACATACCAATATACCTAACTTATTGTGAGTACTGTATTTTCGACGTGGTCTCTAATATGTTTGTTCTCATATCTCCACAAATATCTCCAATTAGGCCAAGTTGCTGTGATCACCGGGGGGTCTTCGGGCATTGGCTTGGGGGTTGCCAAATGTTTGGCCAAAGTGGGTGTCAACGTGGTCCTAGCACCACGAAATGAGGAGACATTGGAGCGCGCACGAGAGGTTGCCGAGTTTGGCTCTAAAGTTATCGCAATCAAGACTGATGTTTGTATACGACAACAGGTATTGATATATTGTTTATTCAAAAGATGTAAAAATGTGCACAAATGTCCACGAGTTTGGGAAATCTGGGTGCAGTGAAAAGCAACTTGGCTCCACCGAGATTCGAACCGCGTACCTTCTGCTTAACGTGCAGACGCCCTACCAATAGACCGATCCAGTAAGCTCCGCCCACTTAGAAATTTCCTAGCAACATGCCACACGTGCCATGCACGTGTGCAGTAGAGTCGCGTGGCCGTGCCGTGCGTCAGCGTCCGCGCCCTGGTCAGCGCGTATTGAAACACGCACACACACATAGAAACTGCACGCTCGAAAGCAAAATGTGCGCTTAACCTCTTGCCACCGGTATTTTTATAGACCTTTCTTTTGTTTGTAAACATTGACCGGAAACTGACGCATGCGCATTCTCTGGTTGGCAAAGTGTTGCAAAATGGACACCCTCTTAATCTGGGTGTGATTCTAATTTCGAGGCAAAATGACAACAATCCACTGTATATGAAAGGGGGGATCATAGACTAGTTATGACCTAAAAACTATGTAAAGATGCCAGTTTGATGAAAACAAATAAACTTTTCTTTACTAAGGAAAAACCTTTTCATCTTTTTTATCTTTTGGAAAAATCTGTAAATCAGTCATAACAATCCTCCCCACCTCCCCCATCCCACCCACAAACACCCACCCCCTCCCCTCCCCCACAAACAAAAAAAGATTAAAAGGGGGACAAACCGTAATGAAAACTTTCATTACGTATTTTGAATTGGTATGAATTCCATTCACTAGTTGCCACTGAAACGCTGAGTGATAAGATGGAACAGGACCAAAAAAGTTTGAGTATTTTCAAGGAAATTGTTGAATGTTTTTCACTAATCTCTAACCTCTTACCCAGCCATACACATGCAGTGAGCAGCAACTACTGATCCCGTGGATTTGTTGATCATGATCCAAACGCTCACTGGGGGCTTAGACAGGCTTTGTGAATGGATGACTCTGCTTCGAAGTACACACACAGGGCTATTACCAGTAACAGAGGAGTGCACTGAGTATTGCCTGGACAAATCCATTCACAAAGCTGTTCGCTCGCGGAATTCCCCGTAGCCAGTGCAGGTTTTAATAATTGAGTTTTCTCCTACCAAGCATTCAGCATTCATTTCCAGCATTCAGAAATTGTTTTATAAGTGATCCTTTTAAAGACGCATGCAGGCTCGTCAATGCGCGACAAACAAATTCTACGAATTTTACCGCGCTCCATATACCCTAGACTGGTTCCCGCTCCACATAATCAACATGCAACGACTAAATATGAGGACCGGCTACCGTAGTGTTTAAAATAGTTTAAAAGTTTAAAAGAGTGTATAACAATTTGAAAAGGGTTATTCCATGTTTAACCAATAATCCGTTTATCCGATATGTTTGTGCAATTTAAAATACGGATTCTACGTGTGCAGTCCGTAAAATTACGGAGTATAGTCTATTTAGGGGTTGCTTAATTCTCCTGACGACTCTTCTGATGTACTTCCCAGTTTCTACACGATGCTATTTTTGTCTGACAGACAATTGTTTGATGTTGTTCGACTTTGTCAGAAGACTTCGTCTACTCTATCAAATCTGATAATGTTTGAGGATTTTGTTTAATCATGAGGCCACTTATAGTTGAGTTTTATTGAAGCGATGGTTCAAGCAAACAGAGTTTCGCTGGGCTGTCTCGCAGGTTGATCCTGGTTTTCATCCCGAAGCTGTAAGGGGAGGAACGAGCTCATCTTCCGCATCCTCGGCATTGTGTCTTCTGGCTGCGCCTCCTCGGGGGAAGGCTTTCATTGTCTCCGGTTTTCCGCCCAGCCCTGGCCCGGTCCTGGAACCTTGCAGCTGCCTTGCGTTGCTTCCGGAGCACCACCTAGGCGAACTCGGTCACGATGTCCCAGGCTTTTCTAGTGATCTCTTCGGAGTATTGCTGACTGGAGGGGCAGAAACGGATGGCATATTTTCCTTTCAGGGAAGTTGGGATAACGTGTATTCGGCCGGACTCATTGATGCGCCGTAGAAGGGATTCTGTCAAATTGTTTTCACCCTGTAAAAGAGATCATATCTTGTCGTCTCAGCTAAACTAAACGTGTTGGCCTAATGTAAATATTTCAGAATTATAAAAAATGCACTGAAACAGGAAAACATATCGGGTACCAGCAAATACTGGTTGGGAAACCCAACTAACTGCCGAGGTAAAACAAAAACCTGTGATGCAGTGGTATCCTATCCAGGGGCAGTATAACAATGCTCCTAGTCACTCCATGTTGTCAGTAACAACCTGTTGGGAAATCCAACTAACTCTTGGGGTAAGCCTGCGATGGACTGGCATTCCATCCAGGAGGAGTATAGCAATGCTCCAAGTCACTCTATGCCATGGAAACTAACGACCCGTTGGGGAAAGCCAACTAACTGCTGGGGTTAAACCTGTGATGGACGTGCCTCCCATCCAGGGGGAGTAGCAATTTATTTACTGGCCGTATGAGCCAGCTTGGCTCGTAAAACGACTTTGCCTTTATCTGTTCCATCTGTATAATGTATGTCATAGAATGCTTTAATATTGATTTACTGTAAAGTCTGTCCTCCTGCTCTTACCTTAAGACGGAAGCAAACTAGGCCAAACATCACATCAGCAGCAACTTCAAACCTGTCATCTTCTTGCACCAAAGACTCGAACAGCTTTGCCAGTTTTACATGCTGTTGAAGAGACCAGAGTCAACAGAACATAAAAAGACGAAACTGAGGTTATTCCGAAGTCATGAAAACGTTTATACTTATCACTGTGTAGAATGTTTTGTATATGTTTCGATTTCAGACAACTGAAACATCATTCGGTTATGCGTTTGCCCAGAAGGGACTTTAATTGCTGATAGGGGCATCATACCCTCTTATCGAGTTATAAATGATCCAAATGTTTCGTCAAGAAATTACATGGTTGCAATGGTTGGTTTATGGGGAACAGAACTGACGTTATGGACATAGTGAGCAGAGCCGACAACATGCTCTGTACTCCGTTTTCTCGAGCATGACCAAAAACGTGTCTCTGACGTAATTACTAGTTTAATTAACACAGAGAAAGGGATTGTTTAAAAGTTTTAAACAACCGGGGTTGTTCATGTGCCTAAACATGTGCTTAAACAGGCTGTTTAAATTTTAAACAGTTGTTTAAGCAGGGCACAAGAACAACCCCTTTTAACAGTGAACAGATGATCAGCTCTGATAGTCTCTAATCACAACTGACCATTGGATAAGTTTGTGTCCATGGCCCTGCATGAAAGCATGATATCGTCATTATCATACCGATCGTATGTAGTCCTGTAATCCCTCCACGCCATAGGTCCGGATAACGAACCAGAGCTTGAGTGAGCGAAAACGACGACCCAGGGATATACCCCAATCCTGTCGATGTAAAAATGGTGACATGTTTATGATTATCGTGTTGCAACTCATGTTTTCAATTGCAATATGTCTGCTGGTTTTGTAATTTGGCCCCGAGAAATCTGACTGTTTGGTGTAGAAGAAAATCCGGAATGAAACGTCTTGTAAACTTACCCTGTAATCAACATGATGTGTTTCCTCTTCGTCGGCCATGTAGTATATTCGATGGATGGACATAGTATCTATCAAAGCCGCCTTATCTCGCACCCTGAAGTAAAAGTATCGATATTTGCAATTATTTAAAATTACAGGTTGATTTATTGTAGAAGTGAAACAGATTTTTAACTAATACCTTATCATGGAAGCCTTAGTTTTGTACAAATATAAAACAATGCGCCGCCTTGCATCCCAAGAGGTCTGGGTACTATTGCTTGTCTCAACGTGGACTGAATCTCTGAAAGCAGCCTAGTCCTCAACGTTCCGCGAGGTTCCCAGGTTCTGGAGTGCTTCTCAGACAGGGACTTCCTTAAGGATGTGCTGGATGGCCTAGAAATATCAATACTAGGCCTCCATGGTTTGTTACCCTGAGGTCTTCTGAAATGGTGAATTTTGAGGTTCAGCTTAGACTTGGAGTGACGGATTAAAGCGAGCAGGGGTTGCGCTGTTCGACCTTACTCTCTCGCCCGAGTAGTCCACGAGTGTCCAGTAGTGTATGGTATGGACGTCTTCTGTGTCTCATTCGACTCAAAGCATTCCACAAAGCGTACTGGTATCACCGTCCCACCCGTTGGACCTCTGATGTCAGCCGAGAACTTGTCTTTGCATGTTTAGGCTATGCAAGCCCTGGATCACCAAGAGGCTTGGTGCAAATTTACCAATAGGTTCGAAACCTATTGGCTACCCCTCAACCTGGTTTAGCTGGCCTGCGAATGCCGTAGCCCAGGGTGGCCACCGCCGCATGCCAAGTAGTTGCGCGGAGCTCGAAGACACAGGTGCGAGCTGGGTGCCAGTTAGGGGATCAGTAGCAAACAGATAAGCCAAAACCTTCGCGGGGTTCTGAACGCACTGGTGTTCATCAATCAGCGATAAGCCTCCAGAGATAGTGGCGGGGGTGGGATTGCAATAAAGAAAGTTGGGATGTCTTAACTCTTAACAAGATATCATAGACTTATTTTCTTTTGCAACAACAAATCTTGAGACACACAAAACTTAGGACACTTTAATTCAATTACGACATGATGTGTCTTATGACATGATATGTTTTAGGCGGTTATATTGCAATCCACCCCAGACCTCACCTGTTAGGCGAGCATCCCTATATCAGGTCTGGCCGCGAGACTATAGCGCATCGTACGTTTGACTTCGAAAAAAGCTACTGTTCCACGTCTGTGGTTGTGTTTTGTAAGCAAATTGGAGAAAAATGGCACACTAACCACATAAGTGAACAGTCCAAGCCGACACGCATCAACTTGCATGGATTGCAGTTGAATGACGTCACGTACTGGAACAAAGAAAATAAAAAGTCATCATTATTTGATAACATTCAATATCACAAAGAAATTATTTGGTATATAGTTAAAGTATGGTAAATAACGTCATTTATAAGGGACGAATGTTTGGTCCGCTGTATGTTCTCCGTGCAGAAAAAAAAGAGATACATGTACTTCACTCGTATCCATCACGAAGTACATTTTATGATTACATTGACAAAGAACTACATTAAACAAAATTCGCGTTTGTGGCTCAATACCTCAACGTAAGCCTACACTCTTTCCTGTTGACGCACCTACTTATGTTCTCATAAGTGACGTGACCCAGAATTAAAGTTTTGGCGCCAAAATGCGCAGCGTACCTCAAATCCCCGAAGCAGAAATTTAAACTCAGGACAGATGAGTGCGTTGCCACCATAAGCGCCGTCCACATGCAGCCACATGCCCTTCTCGGCACAGACTTTACCCAGCTCCTCTATGTTATCCACGGCTGCGCTGCCCGTAGTCCCCATGGTTGCACAGACCTTGTCAGAACCAAAGAACAAATTAACCTTTAAAAGGTCATTAACTGGTCATTCTATAGGTAAACATTGGTGTGGATCAGGTTGGCGGAGTAGTTCTTTCCCCGCCTTTCTCCTCTGACTTCCAGGGTTTGATTCCTGGGCGTGTGTGTGGGATTCGAGTCCCTGTTTGGCCGCGTGAGTTTCTTTCAGGTAATTTTTCTGGGGTTTTTCCTCCCACTTCGAAAACTGCATTTCCTTCGTCGTCATCTTGGGTTGATAATAAAGTATGGCGACGCAATACGTGTACCTTAACTGTCGTCGATGATGTAGGATATATTATTCCAACTAGCCATGGGAATTATGCATGTAGCGCATACTGCGTCGTGCAATTATCAATTGAAATAGCTTTTGATCATGAAACATTTTTGCAAAATGACCACTGGTCAAACACAGTCAATTCAACAGTATTGGTTCCGTATGTCGCTTTTCCATCCAAATGTTGTCAACTTCAAGCTGTTGGAAATTGTTATGATTGCAAGCCTGACACTAATTTTGGCAGTTTAAATAGCGATACTTACAAAGAAGGGAACCAGGCCATTCGCCAAATCTTCCTGCGGAGGAGAAACCAAAAAGGCGAAAGAAATATACGGTTACCCTTTACACAGATGAGACTTGAAATATACGGAAACAAGGCATCGGGCATCCTTTCACGCCCACCACCTTAGTATGCGTTGAATTTACACTATCGTTCTGATTCGCTAATAGTAATACCAAGCCTTACCTCAACGGCCTTACAGAGAGTATCTCCACGAAAAGAAAACTTGTCATCAGTCGGTAGCGAACGCCACTTCACGAACGAAATATTGGCGGCCTTTTCCACGGACGAATGAGCCTGGGAAAAAAATTAAGGCGAAAATATAGACGTGTATTCTGGGATGAATTCGGGGTTTTCACATGGAAATTGCACGACCCTGCAAGTCAAGCCATGACTTTTTTATTTGTCGAGGATTCAAAAGACCTCACGTGGCCATGTGAACCAGTTATTTCAATGATCTGCAACAATAGCTTTAATGTCGCAAACGGGACAGGGTATATAAGAAGCGCAGTTTGTACCTCTTGTGAGAAGTAGGCAACGAGCTTAGACAGCAAGATACATTGATCCTCGTCCGGGTACTTCTCCTGCAAGGCGCGGATGGCTTTGGTCCTGGCAGCAAACATGCTCACAAGGGTACATTCACTCGAAGAGGCCTGTTTGGAAGGAACACTGTCTTAGTCACACTTCTTATTTATAACATCTTATTTATAACCGCACGTATAGTTTGCTCTTTCAAAGCGATTGCTATTCTAAACCCAATCAACCACAAATCACCAAAAACTGTCTTGCGTTACGGGTTTCGGAGTGCTGCTTCTTCTTTCGTATGATCCCCTAAAGGAATCTGGTTGCTAAAGATTTGCCGACGTAAGGCGTGCCCTGAAACCGCGTAGGAGGTTCTTCAGCTCGGCAACGAAGTGCGAGAGAACATAAATAAATGTTCAGTTATAGAGGTGGGAGGAAAACCCACGGAATCAAGCAGGGACTGAGAACTTAATCCACATACTGACCCGGACGGGATTCGAACCAGGGCCACAGAGGTAGAAGGCGAGGAAGGAACCACTACGGCAACCTGATTCCCCTTGCCTTCTATAAGTGCTATCATGCAGTTAGCCCCCGTCACATATACCTGATACGTTATACGTCTACTGTACCACCCATCGCACATACATAACTTCTCCCCTCAAATACGTCATTCACACAACCAAGCTACATGTATATAGTCAACCACACAATGGAAGACCACGCCCAAACTGGTTGACTCCTCCCTTTTTACTCAGTGCACTGCAGGAGTTCCTTCGACCGGACCATTGTGCGACCGACCCATGTGTCCGCTGAATAATTGACGCATTCAATCGTACCCGGAATATCCTGGAAGGCTCCTTCCCTTTACACCCCATTCAGTGATTAGTTACTGTCAATCATTCAAGACCACGCCCTATCTTACCTGAATGACCCCGCCCCCTTTACCTCCCTCTGTGTACGGCAACAGTTCCTTCGGCAGACCCAACATGCGGCCGGTCCAGTCAACCATGACCATTTCCAGCTCGGTCAAAACTGGGTTAGAAATCTATGGAAAAGCAACAGGTTGTGTTTAAATTATGCGAAAATTGATGCCACCTTGGCCCTAAGATGAACAGTGAACCCCCGGTCATCAATTTTTGTTCTGATGGCCATTCCCCTCGACGGGGTCTTGGACCAGTACTCTTGGTTGGATGCTATGCTGCAAGATCTTTTATAGTATCTTTAGTGCAGTCCGGCATGTCTTAACCGTGGATTTTGACCGTCTTATCCCCCTACAAATGCTTTGAGAACCACGACACTAGTCACAATAAACTTTATTCAAAGAACAATGCTACAATGTTCATTGGTTTAAGATATATTCAGAAATTAAGCCGGGATCCTTCGTGAGCTGCTCCAAAGGAGCGCTTAGTGCTGTTGTAAAATACGGGTGAATGCAAGATCTAGCAGATATAGATTTCTTTTCTCGTTCCTTGAGGTCATGAATAGCCTGTTGTTGGACTAACATCTTAGAAACAAAAGACACGTACCCATGTGAAACCGACGGACCCTAGACCAGCAGAGAGCAGTTCACCAAGCATGGAGGGGTAGGAGCTGCCACTAGGAAAGTAGGCGTGGAAATGGGGGTGCTGCCAGTGGGTCAACTGCAGCAAAAAGACAGCCACAACTTACAACGTGTTTAATACACTAGAAATGGATACAGATTAAGTATTTCCATTGCGACCGCGAATCTGAAAACGTGCTGCGTCTATTTGGTATACGGCGTCTCGTGTCGGGTTCAATCCGTCTTTCAAACCGCGCATAGGCCTACATGGGCTTTTTTACGGTGAGACGCGCGTATTTTTTTCCCGTAGGTGGGTGAAGCGCATTGGGAATTTTCTCTGCTTAATGATTGGTTGAAAATAGCATGAATATTTATATATTTTATTGGGGAAAAAGAGTGGTTATGTTAAGGTAAAGTTATATGGATGTGATTAGACCAACGGGAAGCAATAATGTCCGCTTCACCCACCTATACGGGGAAAAAATGCGCTTGCGGTGCTAGTGCTGGATTTACCGGTTGAATGCTACCACGCAACGCGACGCGCACTGATGCAGGATAAACGTGAGGTTCCAGGGTCAGTAAATACTGGAATACAATGTGTTCCTACACTGTAAACAAAATTCTTTGCAAAAATACAGAAAAATTGAGGGCAACTCAGTGCCCTCACTTTTTCTGTATTTAAATAACATGTTGACTTTATTTATTTAGAAGTGTATTAGTTCAAAATAACAAACCGACCTGTAAACATAGTTTTTTGGTAAACTGTAAATTCAAATCATAGGTTAGTCATGTTATTTATATATTTACAGACAAAATGTAATTTTAAATAACCAACTTAATTGTTAATTTTAAACTGTAAATCAACTAGGTGGCTACATGGCCAAGGCGCACAACCAAATCAGCATTTAGATTGTGTCATTCCCCGTACCAGCTCCCCAAATGTCACTCACGGGTAGATGAGGCAACTGGGATTAACTGCCTTGCCCAGGGACACAGACACGTTGGTCATAGACCACACGCGCTACTGTATGTTTGGACTGGTCATTATAAGCACTTTATCACGAGTAGGATTCGCTTTTACAAATTCCTTTTTCACGCCCAAAAATCATTAACTTTTACAAACAGTGAGTCAACAATTATGAAAAAAATACAGCAGTTATTTACCGTGTGCTGTATTTCTTTTTTACAAACGGCATGTACAATTTGCAATTGTTGACTTAAAAAACTAAAAAACTCCCCGCATTCTTGTAATTTGAACGTATTTTCTTTAAAATACATACTTTGTGTTTTATTGCTGTGTCTTTGTTTTAGATACTAATTACAGCAATTATTTTACATAAAAACAGTCATTAACCTCTGAAAACACTCACAATTTATATGTAAAATAATTTTACAAAAGTGTAGGCCTACCCCAGGCAATATTTTGTCCTCCACGTCCTTCATGACATCTTCCCACGGCTCGGGCTCTTGCGGTGCGTTGGCCGGTAGGAGCTTGTGTAGGTAGCCCGGTTCTACGGAGGGCACAACCGGCCGATCCTTGATTCCTTCCAGATAATTCACGATAAACTCTGCCATTTCATCGGCAGCGCGACGAAATGTCTGGCTGTCCATGGCAACAGCCTATAGCAATTAATATGTTATCAAAAACTGAAATTTTGATGGGAAAACGCTGGTCTTTTCAATGTATGCGTGGACAAACGATAGATTTAGAGCAGATCTCCTTAAATTGTTTAGTGGTTCTAAGCTCTTGAAAGCATGTCCAGCTCCACGCCCTCAACTATTCAACAAGTTGATGTGATGTTTTCTGATGGGGGCTTATTTACCAACTATACCATTCATATTCAGATTCAGAGATTCACACCATGCTACTGTGGTTGTTACCCACGCCGGCCACTGGAGCATGAGATTTGTGGGAAACGAGAAAGGAAGTACAGAGTGATGACCTTCTGTACATAATAAGTGCATGGGCGTATTAGTCCGGTCAATAGACAGCCGAAGTGTGACGTTGGCTCTAAACTACATGTATCATGGCAGTCAGAAAAAGTACCATTGCAAAGCACAGGGACACGGTTTAGTGATTTTTAGTTTAGAGCCAATAGACTACTAAAGTGTGACGTCAGTTGCCATGGTAATTGGGTCTAAACATTCGCTGGTAATCTGAAACGTCCATTGGTATAGCGCAGGGAAACAGTTCACTGGTTTTAGTGTAGACCCAATAACCATGACGACCTTTATAACGGTGCGTCCATCTTTGTCTTGTTCCCCACTGCATTAGTACGTGTAGGCCCTACGTGTCGGGCATAATCAGTGCGTGTGCGTGTCTACGCTGCGCGATATAGCGCGTGCAGTCTTCCGTTGTTGTTTTGAGAGAATCAATGTCCGCGCTGCGCGTTTTCTTGATCGCACCGCGCGCATGTCCGTGTGATGCACACAATGAACATTTTTTAACACGGGGCCAAACTATTTTATTTCGGCAAGCCTCGCTTTGGTTATGTTCATTTTAATAGGGGAAAAGGGAAGATGGCCGCACCGTGATAAAGGTCTATTGCCTATATAAATCCCAATCCACATACCCAATCCACATACACGCCCCGGATTCGAACCCGGGACGTCAGAGGTAAAAGGCGAGGAAAGAACCACTACGCCAACCTACACATACGACCGCCCTCAGTTTTCCAATCATGCAATCCGACTGTAACGTCCGATTGTTAGAAACATTAACAAGATAGCGATAGTTTAGTTAAACGTAATTTTAAGTTATGGAAGACAGGACAAACGTTTTTCTCTCCGATTCTTTTCCGGGAGAGAACCGAAGCGTGAACCTCTAAACAAACACAAATTGAACTCAGGAGTCACGCGCCTTTTTGTAAAGTACGTTTCACAGACTGTGTGAAGGACTCTGACGGTCACGTAATGTGGACTGTGGACTCTGTGCGATCCACACGATCCAACATGACCAGCATATCTCAACTGCTTTAGCAGCATGTGTTTCATAAATAAAACAAATTTTCTGCTATAAAAAAGCACCTAATCAACCATACCCGTCATTGACTCGTAATCATGGGTGAAAACTTGGGGTTGCGGGTTCGAATCCGGCTGCGGTACCTGTGCCCTTGGGCAAGGCACTCAACCACACTTGCTCCATCCTTCGGAAGGGATGAAAAGCCGTTGGTCCAGTGTGTTAGGTAATGGTAACGCACTCTAAAGATCACAGAGCATTCTTTCGTAAAGAGCAAGGGGATATTCCCCAGTGTCTCTGGTCATTTCTAATTCGAATTCTTCATGGGTTTCCTCACGCTTGCGAGTGACAGTGCAATGAGCACTATTGAGGAATCCTTGGTATGAATACCAGAAAGAAATAATACTAATAATAACTAGAGGTATGACGTTTGTTGTTACAAACGCCAGGTGATCGGGTTAAATGAACATTTTGTGATGAATTTCAGACGTTGTTATCACCTGTGGAATGGCAAAAATGGAAGTTCAGCAGCCGATTTCACGAAACTTTACGCAATTGCGCAAGTCCACTTACGCCATTACTTGCGCAATAACTTATGGCGTAAGTGGACTTGCGCAATTGCGTAAAGTTTCGTGAAATCGGCTGCTGTATACACTAATCCGGTAACTAATATCTCCTCCCTGCATATCCGCCATAGCTGGGGGTTGATAGCTTGCACCGTTTTGAGATATGAATTGTTGAAATAATAACCTTTGAAATCTTGTAATGTGACACCTGTGACGACATCATGACGTCACAATTTTGTGCACAAATTGTTCAACAATTTGATAAACATCAAGTTCTTAAATGTGGCGAAAGAATCATGCAAATATCTGCTGTAGTTCTCAAGATACAGCATTTTAAAACATCTCAGCTCCAAATTTGCGTGATTTGACACCACATTACGTAACCACCGTCCATGTAATGACGTCACCAATGGTATAGTCAAAAGGTCCACATGTGTGGAAACATTTCGTTCCGTAGAAATATGGTCAAATTCACTACCACTTTGAATCTATTTGCATTCAAAATGCTAAAAAATTGCACATTTTCGAACAACTTCCGGTTTGGACCGGAAGTAGGCGTCACACAGGGGTCATGACATCGTATGATTTGTTCAGTTCATTTAGACTTATCATGTTGTGAAAGAATTGTTCAAGTATCTATTACGGTTCTTGAGATATGAATTTTGAAAATAATAACCTTTGAATTTTTGTAATTTGACACCTGTGACGATATCATGACGTCACAATGTTGTGCACAAATTGTTCAACAATTTGATAAACATCAAGTTCTTAAATGTGGCGAAAGAATCATGCAAATATCTGCTGTAGTTCTCAAGATACAGCATTTTAAAACAATTCAGCTCCAAATTTGCGTATTTTGACGCCACATTACGTAACCACCGTCCATGTGATGACGTCACAAATGGTATAGTCAAAAAGTCTACATGTGTGGAAACATTTCGTTCCGTAGAAATATGGTCAAATTCACTACCACTTTGAATCTATTTGCATTCAAAACGCTTACAAAATGCACATTTTCGAACAACTTCCGGTTTGGACCGGAAGTAGGCGTCACACAGGGGTCATGACATCGTATGATTTGTTCAGTTCATTTAGACTTATCATGTTGTGAAAGAATTGTTCAAGTATCTATTACGGTTCTTGAGATATGAATTTTGGAAATAATAACCTTTGAATTTTTGTAATTTGACACCTGATGACGTCATGATTACGTCACACTTGATGCCATCGTGATACTATACATTCTGGTGAAAGTCTGCCGTAGGGCCTATGTCTGTATCTAATTTACTAACGATTCAGCTTGGTTTGATAGGCATTGTTGCTGGTAAGTGTAAAAACTGAGATTCTA
Source organism: Henricia sp. BOLD:AAB3569 (assembly GCA_037783545.1). Lineage (NCBI taxonomy): Eukaryota > Metazoa > Echinodermata > Asteroidea > Spinulosida > Echinasteridae > Henricia > Henricia sp. BOLD:AAB3569. The sequence goes on along the minus strand of JBBELK010000429.1, from coordinate 2,267,928 downwards.
GCTCAGTTTCGTTGAACTTTGACCTCCAATTGACCCCAGAGAGAAGGGTCAGATGAAAATGCCCACACAAAGAAAATTGTAGCACAGAATGTCATCTGTAAACCTGCCAAATACGAAGATCCTGGGTCACGTGGTTTTCAAGACGGAAGCATTTTAAAATATGCATATTTTGTTTTTTTGGGGGGTGTAATTTGATACTTGATGACGTCACGATGACGTCACGCTTGATGCCATCATAATATTATACACGCTGGTGAAAGTCTGCCATAGGACCTATGCCTGTACTTAGTTACTTAAAGATTCAGCTTGGTTTGATGGGCATTGTTGCTCAATTAGTGCAAAAATTGCGGTTTTCGTTGAACTTTGACCTCAGATTGACCCCAGAAGGAAGGGTCAGATGAAAATGCCCACACGAAGAAAATCGTAGGCCATGATCTTATCTATAAGCCTGCTAAATACTAAAATCATGGGTCACGTGGTTTTCCAGACGGAAGCATTTTAAAACATGCATATTTTAGTCATTTTTGGGTTGTAATTTGATACCCAATGACGTCACAATGACGTCACCCTTGTATGCACACCTTCACATTGGGGTTGATGTTCCTACAAAGTTTCAAGTTGATAGCTTGAACCGTTTTGAAGAAAAGCTCTGGAAACGTTTGAGTGGAAAAAGAAAAAGAAAAAAAAACTAGAGCTACGTCTGTTCTATGAACAGGGCGTAGGGCTTTTTCACATTTTTTTACTTGAAAAATGAGCATGCTTACCTTGTAAAATTAGATGTTGTTAAAATATCAACTATTTAACCTAAAATATTAACCTTTAATGCGTTACCTTTAAAGGACTGATGACGTAATCAATGTTTTAACTACAGACATGTTTGGTGGTCGACGTACTCTATAAGCACCACTATGGGCTAATTTGCGCAAACATTGCTATGAAAGGGTAATTTTAAGATTTGTTAATTTCGCCGCTAGAGGGCGCATTTTTTGGAAAGCATTTACCTTAGACACTAACACTGCCAACCCGATCTCGGCATCGTTGACCACTTTTACAAAATAGGTTTATTTAAATGCACTTCCGGTAGAGCAAGGTCAAAGGTCAACACCATAGTTTTGAATACCGTACCCTAGTTGAACCATAACACAGTAGACTAGCTCTGAACACGTTCAAACTACAAGCAGAGTCTGTTTGACCAATAGGTCAAACAGTCAAAGGTCAAAGCATGTTGGCATCTGAATAATAGTGATGAGATTTATATAGCGCACATATCCACCCAGCAGGGTGCTCAAGGCGCTGTTACCATTATTACCGCTGCCATCAGGGAATCACCAGAACCATTTCGCTTCAACTAGGTGGCTGCTGGTTAGGCGCACAACACTATCAGCAGTTAGATTGTGGCATTCCCCTTAACAGCTTCCCATATATCGCTTGGGTTTACGAGGCAACTGGGATTAAGTGCCTTGCCCAGGGACACAGACACGTTGGTCGAAGTGGGGTTCGAACCTCTGATTGGGAGTCCCGCCTCATATCGACTAGACCACACGCGTAAGATGTACACGTTTGCCCGCCACATTGAAACAGGAGGAATAGAGCTTCTGCACCGGCGGCCATGACAGGGGGCAGGTTTTCTTATTTAAATGATGTGACAATGGAACCACAAAACACCTACTCATGCTTGTCACACAGTGACAATGTGACTGTCCCCTGTCATGGCCGCCGTGCAAAGGCTCTATTGCTCCTTTTTGCAAATGTTCCCGAAGTTACCCGAATGCACGTCCGGACGTTATCGTTAATCGTCGGGTATGATTCGTCATTGTTTCGAGAATTTGAGTTGACGTCGCGTGCACTATGCGTGCCGCTGCGTGTGTATTTGGTGATGCAACGGATTCAGAACTACTACGCAGTGGCTATAGTTACGGTAACCGTAAAGCGATAATGAATGGCTATATAGTTACGGGATTACAACAGCAGATTAAAAGTACAATATGGAGCTCAGCTGGGTGATGCAGACAAGGTTTGAATTTGCTTTTAGATGCTAGGCCTACATGTATATTAAAATGGCATGTGTAATATATTAATTGTTTATGATTTTTTTTTATTTTTTTTAGAAGTAGTTTGGAAGCATGACAATTAATACTCGTGCGCGCTGTCAGTCCGCTTTGCGAGCGTCGTGCGTCCATCGCCCATACTTCATAGGAACGCGTACAATACACACGGCGTACGCGCGTTTTGGAATAGCCGTGAGCGCTTTAAACCCGCGCTGTTAGCTCATGTAGACTGGTTCCCGTCCACATATTCCAAACAGGAGAATATAAGGACAGGTAAAGGGCGCTTCTCCTTGTTCTGTAATTGGTCGTCTTTGCGCGTGCGCATTTTTTTTTTTTTTATATTTAAAAATTGGTTAAGCCCTTTGCTTTAGGCAATGTACTTTATTTACATAATTGGATATGTTCGACACGCACAACCAAGTTACAAATGTCAATGCAAAAACCTGCGCACTTACTAAAAAAATAAAAATAATAATAATCACGTGACGGGCAGAATTCTGCCCGTCATGGCTGCCCTTTACCGATCCCTATATTTTCGCAATAAGCGAACCAATCTATAGGGATCGGGAACCAATCTATTAGCTCATGCAGCCCATTGTGTCGTCATTTGCCCATACTTTTCCAAGTCACGATTTTCAATGCACGATCGTTGGTCTATAGGTTTATAGGTCTGTGCATCACCGTAATTTATGAATGACGCCCTCTGCCGGTCACTTACAGAAGTCGACATTTGGTGGCTTATGCATTGTTTTACGCAAATTTTGACTTGGCTGAACTTTGGCCTTTAATTGACCCAGGACGGAGGAATCATATGAAAATGACTCCACCAAGCAAATTGTAGCCCATGATCTGATATATAATGTCTGCTAAATATGAAGACCTTGGATTATGTGGTTTTATAGAGGGAAACATTTTAAAAGTGCATATTTTGGTAATTTTCATCTGCTGTCTCACGATGTAGTCAGCGAACAAATATTGTTAATTTTTAGTTTGTTTTGTTCACATTTGGGATGGAAATCCGATGTTTACTCGAAAAACTGATATAGGCCTACATATATTAGTCATCAAAGGCAGAAATCAGAGCACATAATTTGTTAAGATTGAAAAGAATTTGGCCAAGAAGGAACATTTTCTTAATTATATTTGTTGAAGATGGTTCAATAAAATCCTGACAATGACGTGATGATATCAGGCCTATATTAAGCTTTGCACCTTACTAAACCTAAAAGGAAGAAAACAAACATTGGAATGAATGCTTCACGGCAAAACTACGACATTCTCTCAATAACATACAATTACTTTCTTGTAGAGTGGACTGTCTTAAATAAGACTGAAATAACATAAAATATTGTATCCTACTCACATGTCCTTTTGTTAAACCATCTTCTGTAGAATTACACGTCCGTGGTAGACACAGTTAAAAGTTACCGTGTCATCGTCTCGGTCGACGCCGTGTCACACAGGGCACACGGAATAGACAGCTACGGTAAAGATTTATTTGTACGACGTTTGCTCGCATTGGGAACGGTCAAATCTAAAACTAGCTAGGCCCCTGGCATAACACTGGTCACTGCTCAGTCAACCGAAAACATAATGACATGATCATGGTGTCATTTTAAAGAAGAGGAGATTCAACCCTAACAGATGATATCTCCCGTTCATTCATACGCGCCCTACTTTAGTTACAATTAGCAATAATATCTCGGTTTCGTTTTTTAAAATCCACCCTGTATATACGGAAATGTTGACTTGGCTGAACTTTGGCCTTCAATTGACCCAGGAAGGAAGGGTCAGATGAAAATGAGTTCACAAAGCAAATTGTAGCGCAGGATCTGATCTAAAATGTCTGCTATTTATGAAGACCCTGGGTCATGTGGTTTTATAGAGGGAAGCATTTTACGAAATGCATTTTTGGCTAATTTTTATGGCGAAAATCCACTTTTTTTGCCATTTTTAAATAATTATAATTACGTAATCATTGACGTCATGGTGATGTTCTACATGGTGGTGGAAGTTTGTGATGGGGCCCATGCCTGCACCTAGTTTTATGAAAATCAAGCGTACTTTAATAGCTAAAATTGCTTCATAAGTACACAAAAACACAACAAATGTGAATTTTGAAATGGCTGAACTTTGACCTTCGATTGACCCAGGAAGGAAGGGTCAGATGAAAATGCCTACACAAGGAACATTGTAGCCCATGATCTGATATATATGTATGCAAAATATGAAGACCCTGGGTCATGTGGGTTCATACAGGGAAGCGTTTTACGAAATGCATATTTTGGTAATTTTCATGATAAAAATCCACTTTTGTGCCATTTTAAAATTATTATAATTACGTAATCATTGACGTCATGGTGACGTTCTACATAGTGGTGGACGTTTGTGATGGGGCCCATGCCTGTACCTAGTTTTATGAAATTCAAGCATGGTTGAATAGCTAATATTGCTTCATAAGTACAAACAAATACAAACAATGTGATTTTTGAATTGGCTGAACTTTGACCTTCGATTGACCCAGGAAGGAAGGGTCAGATGAAAATGCCTACACTAAGAACATTGAAGCTCATGATCTGATCTAAATGTTTGCCAAATATGAAAACCCTGGGTCATGTGGTTTGGGCAAGGGAACCATTTTAAAAAGTACATATTTCGGCAATTTTCCGCTTTTTAGGCATTTTTAAAGTGTTATAATGACGTAACTGATGACGTCACAATGAAGCCATTCTTGGGTGCAGACCTCTTATACTATGTCTTTGATGTTACCAAGTTTGGTTAAGATCAATGTTTGGGAACAACCTGAAAAAGCGCCGACAACGACCATGCGCTTTGTCTATGGGAAAAAAATCAGAAGAAGAAGAAGAAGAAATAAACGGAAAAAAAAAAAAAAAAATCAAAACGAAAACAAAGGCTTTTTCGTCCTAAACGAAAAAGCCAAAAAAAAAAAAAAAAGAAATCGTACGAGAGTAATAGGTGATCGGGCTGTTGGCCCGATCACCTAATAATATCATCTTTAACTAGACTCCATTCGATCGTTGGTCGAGCTTATTCTTAAAGGAGTGATTTTGTGTAGATCACATTAGGGAGGTGAACTCGAAATTCTTTTAGCACCAGTTACCTATATAGCTCATGAGAAGGTCTTAAAACTCTGGCTCAAATCTTGGTCACATCAAAAGTTTTATCTCGCCACGAAATTCAAAGATGTATGCTTTTGTTTTCATCTGTTCTAAGATCTCCTCAGAATAATAACCAAGTGACCAAAGCATTTCACATTTGCGTTCGCGTTTTACGTGCATCTAAACCTCCCTATTTTGTTGAACCCCTACCCCGCCCCAATTTTCCCAATAGATGCTGAGATTTTGATACATGTACCATATAATTTCCTGATATGGAAATATCAGGACATGGGGAGGTGTTTTACATGATTGTGGGGTTAAAACGAAATCCATTTCCTGGACAACTTCTTAACAGGCTCCTTTACATGCAACCATTGTGAGACCGGAAGCCAGTCTATGGCACCTATTTTAGAGTTTGCTGCCACCATGAGTTCTCAACATGCCCAGTTTATTCCCCACGTGAACCACCCGTGCACCTGTCATGACTAGACTGTGTATACTGTGCACGGAACAACTTTTTCCTTTCACGAGCTCTGCAGACTTTGACTGGACTTTGGTCGGACTTTGATCGAGAAAAACCCAATTTCCTAATATTTTGTGAATACAATGCAAGGTCGATCATCAGGGTAGGTTATAGCTACATAGTTTCATGAATGTTTGTAGTAGGGTAACGTTTGTTTTTAGTTGAAAAAGAAATTTCGAGATGATGGCCATAAGGCGCAGCTGGTCAAGTTGGTAAGCGCAAGCACTGGGAAAGGGTATTTTTCCATACACATTGAACAAATTTTTGAAGAAAATTACCTCCTGGAACCAACAGATAGTCCAATTCTAAAATACATTTCCAACTTGCACTTTAATTAGTCCAAAATTGTGTACTATCCATTGCGTTTGTTTTAGTGCACAAAATAACCATTCACGCATGCATAGCGCCCTCTATTCAATTGTAGTGCTTACAGATGGACCACTCGTACCTAGTCAGTGAGCTTTCCTTTCATAAAGTGGATTGTTGTCATTTTGCCTCGAAATTAGAATCACACCCAAAAATTTCCTCCTAGTTGTGTCCTACAGTGGTTTGAGATGTCCATGATTGGAAAATGATTCAAAAAAAAAAAGACTTACAGAACCGTTTTTGAAGCCAAAATTTCCTCTTGCATATATCCTTTATGAAAAACCTGTGGGAAGATCACATAGGCCTATCAATCGCTTCAACAGAAATGAGAATGAAGTCGGTGAACATTGTCATGTCCCCAGAGCCCCATAGGTTTGTGTGAAAATATTGCCAGCCTTGTTTATCATCCAATCCCATGATGCCTTGAGAACATCGATAAGGTTTATTTTTGATAAATGGAAGAATTTTTGCCCATCACGACATCATACTAAGTGCGTGTCCCGAGGACACGCTAAAACTCGTAGCGTGCTCAGATGGGACTCGAACCTACGACCTTCTGCATACTAGGCAGACGTCTTAACCACTCGACCACCGGGCATGCCGATGGCGAATGTAAACTAATTACAGTCGCCCGCTGTAGGGCCATTCGCTATCGGCACGCCAGGTGGTCGTATACATAATCAATAGGCCCTATTATGACAGGATAGAATGTAATAAAGCAACGAGACTGTTGGTTGCTAGGCATTAGCCTAAACCATGTAGCAACAGCACCTCTGTTTGAAAGTGAAGAATTTGGGGCCAAATGGTAGTTACTCTTTAGCTTTATTTTTGTTTTTCTTCTTAATTTTCACATTTTCGCAGATCACACTGAAGTCTTCCATTGTATGCAGTATAATACTTAATAGAGCTTAGTGATTATGGCAGAACAAGGACAGGGACATGGCTCTTTAAATGGTAAGAATTTAAATAAGGTTGATATTAAAAGAAAATATTAAAATAAGTTTTTAGGAGCATTTTTTTCAGCCATTGTTTAGTGCAAAGACTTTAAAAGACTTGGTTGAAACTTAAATGACCCAAAATGTTCACAATCATGAGTTGACAAGATAGACAATTGAGGGTATGCATTCTGGTTGAATAATTTTTGTATATGTTGTTGTTGTTTTGTTTTATGGCATCTTCGGCAACTAAGGCCCTTTATGCCATCAACTATACGGTTTTAGCTTTAACTATACTATATTATCAACTTGAGATGACGAAGAAGGAGTTGCAGTTTTAGAAGTGGGAGGAAAACCCCCAGAGAAATGCCCCAGGGGAAAACCCACGCGGTCAAGTAGGGACTGCAAACCCAATCCACATACACGCCCCGGATTCGGACCCGGGACGCCAGAGGTAAAAGGCGAGGAAAGAACCACTACGCCAACCCGACCGCCCATTTTTGTATATGATTAGACAATTGTATCTACATAACAGACACACCTTGTCACAGGAATAGGTAAAAACAATATAATCTGTTTGTTCTCATATCTCCACAAATTTCTCCAGGCAAAATTGCTGTGATCACCGGGGGGTCTTCGGGCATTGGCTTGGGTGTTGCCAAATGTTTGGCCAAAGTGGGTGCCAACGTGGTCCTAGCAGCACGAAATGAGGAGAAATTGGAGCGAGCACGAAAGGAGGTTGCCGAGTTTGGTCCTAAAGTTATCGCAATCAAGACTGATGTTTGTATACGACAACAGGTATTGATATATTGTTTATTCAAAAGATGTAAAAATGTGCACAAATGTCCACGAGTTTGGGAAATCTGGGTGCAGTGAAAAGCAACTTGGCTCCACCGAGATTCGAACCGCGTACCTTCTGCTTAACGTGCAGACGCCCTATCAATTGAGCTATGAAGCCAACTGGTGGTTTCGAATCATGGTATTGCAGTTGTTCCTCACTGATTGGGATTGGCTATCATGTGAGCTTAGCAAGCCCTACAAAGAAATATACCCTTCAATGAGATAATCGACCCTCCCAGAGATCACTTATTAGAACCAACTTGCCCCGACACTGTTAAGTATGATTAAGTAATAGGTAGGGTGTTTGCACATTCAGCAGGTCTGCGGTTTGAATCATGGTGGAGCCAAGTTATTTTTCACTGTATCCAGATTTCCCAAACTCCTGGAGAAGGGATGTTAAGCCGTTCGTCAACCTTGTTGTGTAACACACTTTAGAGATCTCAGAGCACCCTGGTGTCTGTTTCTGTGTCTGTGAGCTTCCAATGGCGCCACCCACCTATGTATCTCGATGTTTAGGTGGAAGTGCACGTAAACATATCCATATGAAATGTGTGCTGTATAAGTGCAATAATTCATAATAATAATTTGGTTTTTCAGGTAAAAGACTTGGTTGCAAAAACAGAGGAGCAGCTCGGTCCGGTCGATATTTTCGTCAACAATGCAGGTCTTGCGTACTACACATTCATGAAGAATTTACATGAAGACGCTTGGGAGAAACTCGTGGACGTAAACTGCAAGGTGAATCGGGGGAACCAATAGTGGAACAAATGGATTTCAGGGGGTTGTAGCCCCACTGTGTATTCCTGTATTTTAATGAGGCTGGATCCGCCACTGTTAAACAGTTTTTCAATCCAGTTTATTTCTTCTTTCTATATTAGGGATTCCTAAATGGTATCGGAGCTGTATTGACCGGAATGATTTTAAGAGGGACCGGCCACATTGTCAATATTTCATCAGATTCTGGCAGAGTGGTAAGTGTTCATATTTCCATATTTCAGCCCAGCTACTTCTGTCAATAGACAGATCCAGTAAGCTCTGCCCAATTTAGAATTGACCAATCACAGCCTCAGGTTCAGGTAACCAAAAGGTAGATCGCCGTTTTGGCTACCTGAGTCCTCAAAATTGTTATCAGCGCAGAGGACCCTAGCCGGTTTAAATCGGATTGTATAAGACTGGCCAAACCTACTTTTAATCCCTTCATAAATGTGTTTTTGTGTAAATCGGTAAAACTTACCAAATTTACTTTGTCGTTTTGCTATGTTGTGCATTTACTGCGTTCTAGATGTGTGTCGAGATGTTTTTGTTCGATCGCACGCGTTACACGTAATGTAGGCGTGTTGTACATGCACGCACACGACAGGATACTTGCTTTCGAGCATGCAGTTTCTGTGTGCGTGTGCGTATTTTAATACGCGCTGACCAGGGCGTGGACGCTGACGCACGGCGCGGCCAAGCGACTCTACTGCACACGTGCCTCACATGTGTGGCATGTTGCTAGGCAATTTCTAAATGGGCGGAGCTTACTGGATCGGTCAATTTGCGCGCTACTTGCATGGCTCTCTATTCGTTTTGCACAGGAGCCACAAAGTGAACATTTTCTGTTGAGTTTAGCCTATCGCTATGAGAGTAGGTATCCAATCATGTAATTTGTCTTTAATATACTGACCAACCCCTACAGGCGTTTGAAGGCTTGGCCGTGTACACAGGAACCAAATACTTTTTGGAGGGGGTGTCTTTCTCCCTAAGAAAGGAACTAGTGGGCACTGGAGTACGAGTGACCAACGTGCAACCTGGGGATGTCACATCTGCAATTTTGGATGAAATCATTGATGAAGAGGTGAAATATTTTTTAACTATAGCCTAATTTGACTAAAAACTGGCTCCAAATAATAAAACCCCATTCATTATTACTGCAGCATTTATTTGAAGAAAAATACAAAACACAGAATTACAAAAACCAGAAATTATAAAATTATCATATATAATAGAAGGCCTTGGTGGATATGAATTGCATAATAATGAATTTAGGTTAACTCAACTACAGATCCATCAACTACATTTTGGGCAATTGCTTAATAGTTAGGATGAACGCAACAATACATCTGGCATGGTGTGTCTCTAACCACCATTGAAATAAAGCAACCAAACGGTGGTTCAGAGAAAAATCCTAGGGGCTTTATCGGAATTATAAGGACTTTACAATTGTTCTCTCATCCCAAGTTTGGTTGTATCATTTCAATGGGGATTAGCTAGGCACCATGACGTTGTGTTTGTTACTTTGCCCAGTTGCGCTTCCATGCAGCACCAAGAGAAGAATTGGGTCCATAGGGAAAACCCGAGGGAGTATACCTACTGTGCCTCATAGCTCAGCTGGTAGAGTGTCCGCCCATTGAGTCACAGGTCTAGCGGGTAAATTTTGAGTAAGAAAAATTTAAGTTTTGTGAGGAAACACTTTTCAGCCTGTATCATATGGTTTGTACACAACTACTAAAGTTAGATCAACTTCTCAATTCTTTCCGTCTCGGGTTCCCATCCCGATACACTCTTAAGATTATTCTCTCATGCCAAGTTCGGGTGTAAGAGAGTCTCGGATCTGTGCATTTACTTAGTTTGTTAGGAGAATCATTTCTTAGAACTTATATTAAAAAAAGTTACTACACGAAAGTACACACATTTGTATTAAACGGTATAAATTCTTGTTTCTACATTTTGAAAGTTTAAAGAAAGGAAATTTAAAGCAAATGCCATTCCACTAGCTAATTCATGGTTCTATGCTCATAGACTCTTGGAAAAAGTGCAAGACAAAGTGCAGGGTTCTCCCTATAGGGGCGACTGGGGATAAAGGGGGGTGGCTGGATGTTACTGCGGGAGGGCGTACCAAGAGGTTTTGCCAGGGGAGGCCATGCGAGCGCTGCAGTCGCTTAGCAGGAGAGGGGCGGATGGTCCTGGTAACCACCTCCACCCCTGCCGCACTCTGAAGTACTGTTTATGGGCGAGGGGCCGATGCATATGTGAGGCATGTGGGGCAGTAATAGACAGTCTCATTGGTTTCTGCTGGAGGCGGGGGAGAGGAGGGAGAATACATACACTCACCAGTCAGGCAAACCACAGGCAATTTATTTATTCTATTTATTTACCCAGGGTGTGCCCAAACAGTTTACAAAAACTGGTTTCCATTGGGGCCTTGCAAACACACATAGAACAAATATACTAAATTGAACAACTTCACAATCACAAACAAACTGGAATAAGATACATTTGTACAACAACTACAAAATCAAAAAACGAATGGTTACAGAAGAACAACATCACAAGTAATTATTATACATGCATGTGACACTAACATTTACGGGAAGGGCGAAAAACCCGCAAAAAAAAGAAATGGGAAAATTCCCCTCCGGCTCCAATTAAAGTTTGATTTTATGGCAACAAGTCATACGACTCCGTAAATTAGCGTTTCTCACTTGAAGTTGATCATGTGAATATTATGTGTATGTTTGGCGAAGTGCCGATTTGAATGAGCTCAAAGAAGACATAGTTCTGAGGTGTGCACTAAGGCTGTTCCAAATTGCGGCGCCAGTTACAGCAAAACTCGAGGCGTAAGTTACACAGTCGCGAATTCTTTTTAACATAGCTAATTTCGAGAAAACTGTCTTCTTTACATATTCGACATGTTGGTTCCAACTTAAGGTATCGTCAATAATAACACCCAAGCATTTAAACGATTTAATGTTATGAACTTGATCTGGGTGTAAACGCTCTCGGAACCAATGAGTGAAGGGCGATTGAAAACCACTCAGACCCGAGGCTTTCGCTCCACTCAATATGTAATTAAAGCCCCAATACACGAGTTTACCAGAAAATCTCGACTAAAAGTGTTGACAGCAATGGTAACAAACACCATATGAATTTTCCCATGTAAAATGGTACCTTTGTGGGAGAAATTGCAACTAAAGGTGCTTTAGATAAAAAACATAAATCGTTTGCCATAATCATTTACCATAATCATTACACAAACAAACATGGATTTTTTAGGTTTCCTGAAATATATTGCATCTATGTGGCTGTTTATTTAAACATTATGCACTTTCATAAAACCTTGAGTGCAACGCGGCCACTTCGACTTTGTCATCACCGTGGCCGAGTGGTTTGACTTGCAATCATGAGTGAAAACTTGGGGTTGCGAGTTCGAATCCGGCTGCGGTACCTATGCCCTTCTAGCCAAGCCCCATTCATTTTTATACCCTGCATAATATCATATCATACTTTTTTGTTGCAACCAATGGGCTGACAGAGAACTAGCCCCAGGGTACAGCACTTCCGGAGTCTCCCTTTGAATCCCCCCTTCATGTAATTTTACATGCGTTGCATGTCGGAACGTTAAATGGATGTTTCACGGTAGACCAAACCTTCCTGTAGAAACATTGTGTATGGTGGTGGTATTTCTGTGGGAATGATGTAGCCATTGGCAACCATGCCGTTTGGCTGATGGGTAATTCCCATCGGTGGGTAACCCGCGAGGTGGCGGTCCTTGTTCGAGGCAGGACCCCACTCTGCACTGGGCTGCATGGCCGACTTCAGATTCTGGTTAGAATAAAGACAGAAATATATATACATGTATACTGCCAAGTTCTGTAACATTGTTGTTTCTGTTTTTTAAGTTCTCCAGTCATGTAATCTATCTTTAAGCCAGAGTAACTTACCCTCCATGTAAAGCCCTTAGCTCTATATAGCAGATGGAAGACAGCATATCCAGGTATACTGATAATACCAGCAATTACCATAAGCCAACCAAAGGCTACGCCACCAGGCGGATACACGTAGCCCGCATACTCGATGGTGGTGTAGGTCACACAGAAAGAGATAAATATCAGCTATGTACAAATAAGACCACAAGGGTGTGGGTGTTAATTAATAAGCAAGTTTGTATACATATGTACAAAAATAACTGACACGACAGAGTTAATTACATATAGCAGGTACATCTCCGTTGCGTATGACCCCACCAATGTGTCTCGCAAAAGGTACACATTATAAGTTTTGTTTGTTTGTTTTACCAATTTAGGGCCTAAATGAAGCATAACTACTTTCAAGATGACCCTTGTGTGTGTTTTTAAACGGTGTTAAATGAATATCAAAATGAGTATCATCAAGAACGAAGAAAACTTACCACAAGTATAAATGGCGTCAATATCATGATACAAAACTTCCAGTAGAATCCGAAGCCGGATGGCACCATGGCTGTCATGTCTATAGCAAACCTATTGATGCCTGTAGAAAATTGATATTTAACAAAATGTTGTGTAAACGTGAGTTTGTTTGGACATTCAACTGGGGTATCTTTAACCAGAAGCAAAAAAATGTGACAATTAGATCGATCCAGAAGCGTTTAAGCTCTGCCCCCAAAGTTTCCACCAACAAATCATTCTGAAGGACAATGATGATCCACATGGCCTTTTGGTGATACGTGGGCGGGGCTTACTGGATCGGCCTATTTTGTTGGGTTTCCACTTTTCAACCTGATTGAACATGTACATGTATGGGATAAGCTGACCACTGGAGCTGTGCCTCTAAAAAAAACAGTCATGGAACTGCAGGAACATCAGGCAGAGTGGTGCACACTGCCTCAGCGGCTCTCACAGAGGCTAGTGTAGTCAGCCTTGCCACAAGAGGTGTTCATAAATATTACATCTCTCGGCGTCATCGATCTTTAGAAGTATATTTTGCATTTGTTGTATCCATATGACTGAAATAGCAAGTTGACACTATACAACATTTATTCTAGTCTGTTGTCAATATCTCTATGCTAAATTTGAAATTTAAGCAGTTGTGTTAATTGTTAAGCAAACAAGTCTAGAAAACACCTTCGGTTGTTTGTGATATCAACCCTTCACACAGCGGCCATGTGAAGGGCAAATGCTTTATCCCTGTACGACAAAAGAGGTATTGTGGTTCCATTGTCACAAACATCGCGGCCGGTGCCAATGGTTTATACTGACCATACACATAGCTGATGACTACACATTCTGTGAATGCTATTAGGAGAAGTGAGAATCCAGCACAGTACTCGTCCATTAATGTCAGGATGTAAATACCACCCTGAAACAAGAACATCAAAAACTGGGCTTGGTTAAAGCACCAATGAATACATGATTTCCAGTTGCCAAAATTTTACTTCGAGTTGACAAGAAAAACCCTTACTGAAAGTGTTGATAGCAATGGTAACAAACACCACATGATTTTTCCCATTGTAAAATGGTACCTTTGTGGGAAAAATTGCCAACTGAAGATTTGTTTTTAACCATTCATTCATACTCCATAAAACCATGCGTGGATTTTTCAGGTTTTTCTGAAGTATTACTGCATTTATGTGGCTGAAATTTCAACGAGGTAGTTTATCAACATTATTCTTTAGTTATGTGATGCTGCTGTTCTCGGTTTCCAATCATGTATTCTTTAAAACATCTTAAATTGTACTTATCCTCCACCCAACTTACCCCAGTCGTCATGGGCAGACCAAGCAAAAAGAATACCACACAGAACGTAATAGTGATCGGTGCTTTCCACTTCATAATGTCCTTGTAGTAAAATTTCATCTCATCTATAAAAGCTGTGATCAGTGTTTCCATGGTTACAAACTACACGAAGAACGCACAAAATAGAGAATAATTGTGAAATTTTTATCTACATTTATAACATTACTTTGGTAATTTAGACAAGAAACATTTTTAGTAATTGTAAAAATTCATATGATTTACCTGCTTTTAAATGCTGATCTTATAATGTTCTTGGTCAAAACTCTAATTTTAAAAAAAAAGCAATTTTTTATAAGAACAGAATACAGTGAACTTGTGAATAACAAGACCCTGATCGACCAATCACTTTGGAATCGCTTTCAAGACTGTTCTGCTTCACTGACTTCCTCCAGGTCCAAAGAGGACCCGTTTGCAGAAAGTGATTTCCACAATGAAATAATTATGATATTTTCTGTTTCTGTGAGAATCATGTAGTCAGGAGCTTTCGGAAAACCCATTTGTTGGGTTTTCAGCCTGATTGAACCTTGGTGAGTTAAGCTGACCTCTGGAGCCACGTATCTCCCAAACGGGCTTAAAAGAGCTCAATGAGGCATTTCAAGCAGAGTGGCGCACCCTGCCTTAGGAGGCTGGTGCAGTCGGACTTGCCACAAGGTGTTCATACACGTTACTGACCGATAACATGTTATATCTGTCAGCCTCCTCAATTTTTCGGTCAGAGTATAATTTGTGATTTTGTGTTTCTTTTTTAAACAATATAATTTTTGAGAATACTTTTTTAAAAATTTTCCCTAGATTATTTTGTTTTACCTCGCTATCAAGCCCCAGTGTAAACAACATGAAGAAGAAGAGAATTGAAAAGAACGGAGCTGCTACGGGCATTCTGGCTAGGGCCTCTGGGTAGGCTACAAAGGCAAGACCCGGACCTGTCGCCAAAAAAAAGATTGTGACAAAAATTAGTTTGATTCCAACCTTATAATATCGTCGCACCAAATTTCACGGTGCAATGGGCATTTCCATAACCATGTGATATTATTATAAATCATAATGTTTAGAATCTCGTCCAGAATTTAAAAAATAATAATAAAACAAATAACAAATGTCAACAGTTGCGTGAGTACCGCTTCCTTAAAGCTCATATACAATATTTGCATACATAGCCAACATACCCGTGTCTGCCACGACTTCGATGGGCAGTCCCGAATTATAAGACATGAATCCGATTACAGAAAAGATTACGAAGCCTGCAAACACGCTGGTGCCGCAGTTGATGAAAGCTATGATGATGCCGTCTCTGAAAGAAGGAGAAACAAAGAAATAATCCAATTTTGTTTCGTCTGTTATAGACCCTTTGCATGGGCGGCCATGACAGGGGCAGTCACAGTGCGTCATGCACGAGTATAGGTTCTTTGTGGATCTATTGTCACATCATTTAAAGGAGCTTATCCATATTTTTTTCAGAAATTGGATTTTGTTCAAACCTAACGAATAACTCTAAAATAATAATAATAATAATAAAATAATCTCAGAAAGAGGATTTACAAGAAACAAAATGATTGAAACTCAATAAATTCGTACCGTTTAAAATTATTGTCGAATTTGTTATAGCTAGCTAGCGTGTGCAACCCGCCCCAGGCGGGACCGAGCGAGTAGAAGATCTGTACTGCCGCGTCTTTCCATACCTAAAACACAATATACATAAACAACACGAGTTAGTCTAAAAGTGTCGACTAACCACTGAGACCTGGTCAAACAGGTTTCGCGAGTTAGTCTAAAAGAGTATACCTTTGCGTTGAGAATCTTGTTAAAATCGGGTTTGATGTAAAAGATGACACCTTGAAGAGACCCTGGCAGTGTAACTCCACGAATCAGTAGCATGAAAAGGACGATGTACGGGAAGGTAGCCGTGAAATATACCACCTACAAACATTATTGCAAAACGATTTCAGTCAAATGGACATAGAAAAAAAAAATCAAACTTTGAAATGACAGAAAATTCTTAAGGGCTTTTTGGGATTCGAACCTGAGACCTCTGACTCACCGGACGGACACTCTACCAGCTGAGTTATAAGGCAAAGTGGTATACTCCCTCAGGTTTTCCTTATGATCCCATTTTTTTTCTCTCGGTGTGGCATGGAAGCGCAACTGGGCAGTAACAAATTTTCTCTTATCTAAAGTTTGGTTGTTTCATTTCAATGGTGATTAGGCACCATACCATCAGATATGCGATTTTTATCTACAGTAAACCCGGATTTGAATCTGGATATTTCACACCTGCCGCGTGCACCACATAGCAACAAAAAATTAGTTTGGTCATCAGGATACAAAGTGTGCATGTGAAAGGAAGTGTCAGTACACGAGATGTTATTGTAAGACACGCAAAAGTACGCAACATTCCATGTTCAGACAGCAGAACCAAACTTACATAACACCTAAAAAATTGAATGTTCGGGCTCCAAACGCTACATATGGCGTGCCAAAACCATAATTTAAAAAAATGAAATTGGTGCTTAGATTATCCAAGTACCTTTCCAGAAGACTTGACACCTCGAATGATGCACAGGCACACCACGGTCCATGAGAACAGAAGGCAGAGTGCAAGTTGCCATCGCACGGGGCCTAGGTGCTCTAAACCTTCCGTACGGCCAAGACACCGGTGACTAAATTGTGTAAACAAAACATGCTGACATCATTTTACTCTTCCTGACAAATAAAAGTCTATTAATTGATTTCATACAATATTTTTCGGTCGACAGTATTTTCGAAAGCTCTAAAGGGTGTCAGAGTTTCAGCCCCTACGTTATGTTTGGTTAAATGGTGAGGAGCGCGCACGTCAATAAATATTAATTTGCATGTGAATGGCTTGAAGCACACATATGGCCAGCTTTGGGGACTTTGGGATCTGTTTTACATAACGTGAAAATGCACTGTGGTCCAATCACTTGACATGATAGCAGACACAGTTAAAGGCACAGGCTCGTCAGCAATGCGCCAAATTACGCAGATCCATAGCAAAGGCATGGAGCTGCGTATTTCGTGGCACGAATTTGGCGCGCGCGCATTGCTGACGAGCCTTTGCCTTTAAGTACTCGTATAGTTTGTGTGCGGAGATATTACTGTTATCACTCATCATAATTTATAGATTTTAAGATATACCTAATAGTGTATTGTGAGAAGTAAAACTGCATTGCATTTTTCTGCGTTAATGTCCTTCATACTAAATATTAAACTGGCTAACAATCAACCTTTTTCCCAGTGGGGAGGGTGCATAAGGCCCTATATTCAAATTAATTTTCCAATTTAAATTGGCTCTGAGCGTTTTATTTCTTTTCTACAGAGCCTCTGCAGTTGACGTTGAATACAGGTAATGTACATGTACATCTTTTAGTTGGTTAGCATAGTGGTTCCTGCCTTTTACGTCTGGCGTCCCGGGTTCGATTCCGGGGCGTGTATATGGATTGGGTTTCCCCCATGGAGATTTCCCTGTTTTTTTTCTTCCCACTTCTAAAACTACATCTCCTTTGTTATCTCAAGTATAGCAAATACCGTATTATAGTTGATGGCATATAGGGCATTAGTTGACGAAAATGCCATAAAGGTAGCTACAGTACAAGAACACTCACTCCCAGTATTCGAGCGATGGTCTCGTCGATGTATTTAAGTTGAACGTGATGTTGGGATCGTCAGCTCGGCTGGTTGTGCAGTTGGGGGTGTTCCACGGTCGATTACAGTCGCTCCACGGTAGGACACTCGTGAACGACGCGAAGAAATAGAACACGGTGTACATAATGACCACGTTGTAGTAGATAGCCACCATTGCAGATAAGACACACATGGATATGCCCAGACCTGTCAAAAAATACATAACTGGGTTGTACTTAAAACCCCATACATCATTTGCAGTTACCAACAATTTAAATATTGCTTTATGGGAGAAATTGCCACCTGAAGGGGCTCTTTAAAAAACAATTCTGCAGACAATTGTTTACCATTCATTGAAACAAAAACCATATGTTTTTGTGGTTTCTGATCTTCATCTTCATGGTGTTACACGGCAACAGAACTTAACATTCCTTGACGCCGTGGGGTATTACTGCACATCTGAAATTTCTATAAGGGTCGAAGTTCTGTAATGCTGTAAGTTGTTCCTGTTTTTAAAAGTTTTCCAATCATGTAATCTGTCTTTAAAATTATCACAAGGGAAGGCCCTGCGAGACCTTACAATTCCAAGGATTATATATGGACAAATTATGCCAAAATTCCGTGGAAACACACAAGGTACTGTCCTCAAGATCAAGAACTATCAGATAGAGTTTGGTGGGGATTGGGCAGCATTTGTTTTGCGCAAGCCGTATTTTAATGTCTGCACAACCATATTGCTAAATTACGCTTCTATCTATGGGGGATATAAGATATAGTTCTATATAGGGTTATGGTAAAGGTGAAATGACCTACGTCTCTTACCTTTGAAAAGGGGCGAAATGGCCCAAATTGAGGTGCAGCCCCTGCTGGCGAACTGACCGAACCCCAACTCGGTAACAAACATCGGTAGACCGGCAGCGATAAGCATGAAGCAGTACGGTACGAGGAAGGCTCCTGTGAACAAAGTCGAGGAATGCCATAAGGGACGGATGCAAGACCATGAGATTAAAAGCATCGCGATTTGAACCCGAGATACCAAATATTTCCTTCCTTAATTTGCTTATTTATTATGCACCCATGCAGTTCACACATGGTTTGTGGAGAAAACCTGGGGGAGTGCCTCAAAGCTCAGCTGGTAGAGCATCTGCCCGGTGTGTCAGTGGTCTTTTTATAGGGAAAACCAGATGGGGTATACTACTGTGTCATCATAGCTCAGCTGGAAGAGCATCTGCCTGGTCTGTTAGAGGTCTTGGGGGAAAACCTGAGGGAGTATACCTCTGTGTCTCATAGCTCAGCTGGTAGAGCCATCTGCCCGGTGTGTCAGAGGTCTTGTTAGGGGAAAACAAGAGGGAGTATACCACTGTGCCTCAGAGCTCGGCTGGTAGAGAATTTGCCCAGTGAGCCAGAGGAAGTATACCACTGTAAAACTAGAGGCTTTTATTAAACAAACATACAATTCTAATACCTAACCTCCCCCATTGATGTAGCATAGATACGGGAACCGCCATACATTGCCCAGACCCACGGCATAACCGATTGAGGACAGCATAAAGTCCAGTTTGTGCCCCCAGTTGCCTCTCTCCCCGCTGTCCTCTTCATTGTCCGCATCCTTGTTCGCGGATTCCAAGGCGCCAATGGGTTCTTGCGGGGATCCAGAGTTATTCTGTTGGCGCCAGGGTGCTTTCAGTTTGGAAAACTGCGGCAGGGCGACACGGCTAGTGATCTGCAACAGAGAATGGCATTCTGAAAGGAGCGTGTTAAGATTTTTCCAGAAAATGGATTTCGTTCTAACCTAGCGATCATATGGAATACCTCCCTAAAATACTATCCATGGGAAGAAAACAGGAACTTTGCCATCTCCAATTTGGATGTGGAAGCAAAAAGGTTGGTGTAATCACTGCACTGCGTTATGGAACCGGATAAACTAGTTTACAAAACATAGTGGCTTGGTAATGAGAAAAATATGACAAACGTATGGTATCAAAATCTGAATACTCGAGGAAAATTGAGTCTATACACAATCGTAGCTAATCGTGGGTATTTCGCACCAAATCGTACCCAATCGTAGGAATTTCGTGGCAAAAATTGCACAGTGGGAGGCCCGCTTGAGGAGCTGCGTATTTCGTGGCACGAATTTGGCGCGCGCGCATTGCTGACGAGCCTCTGCCTTTAAGCCCGAAATTATATCTGTAGGCCTATCTGAAAATAACGGCACAGGTTAACCCCTGTTTTTGCTACCATATTAAACCAGAAACCAGTTTCTGACGAAATAACTTATTCAACCATTGTATACCTTTGGACATGAGCATCCAATGCTGTCGATTCGTTGAATCAGTAAGTGCACAAAAACATGCTCTAGTATATACGTTATACTTGGAAATAATTAAAAATTTGTTTCAGAGCTTGTGTTCAAAACATATGAGACAAATATATTTATAATCCTTTCCCGTTACTTTTGAAGGACTTACCTGATTTTGCAGCATTTCTTCATAGATTACTTCGTTAGACCGTTTTGTTGTCGCGTAAGTCGACATTTTTTTCAGTGTTATGCGTTTCTTAACACATACAGCACTGTTTTCTATGTACAGTATTTTGTTGTACACATCTTTGTATCATCTTTGATGCTATTCATTGGCGAAATTATAGAATAATAAAATAACTATAACTATACTAGAATAAGTACAGTTTTTGGCCTTGAGTATTCAAATATTCAGCTTGTATGTAAATTATTTTATAATATAAAGGTCACACGGTCTTGTATGCAAATTATTGTCAAATGACCGTTTTGTATGCAAATTATCACCCAACCCAAATTATTGTCAAGACCTTTTCAACAAAAGGTTGGGCCAGCTCCGACCTATTGTTGGGAAAATCTCAAACTAATAGTTGGGACGTTGCTGTAGTTATATTAGCTTGATTCTCACTTTATCAACATGAAATGACGAAGGAGGAGATGCAGTTTTAAAAAGTGGGAGGAAGTCTCCTGGGGGAAACCTCCCAGGAGAACACACGCGCTCAAGTAGGGACTGTAAACTCAATACATATACATGCCCAAGAATCGAACCTATAGGACGCCAGAGGCGAAAGACAAGGACCACTATACGCCAACCCGACCGCCAGACTCACCATGAAAAGTGTCTTGCGCGTGCGAAGACCGAGGGATTCTGGTTCCTTGGCCGCCATGATCCCGATGCGCTGCTCGGTCTGTCAACACCCGGGGGTCTCCGGCGTCTCTGCACAGTCTGAATACACTATTATCTCCCCTGTGAAATAACAGTGCAGTTTGATTTTTCTCCTAAATTGTGATATAGAGAAACCCGATTTAGACGAATTTATTACAACGCTTAAGGCCTCACTACAAATCTTATGAGAGTGACTGAAAATTTACTTTTTCGTGTAAAATCTTTATATTTTTTCCTGCCCAATTTAGTTTTTCACTCTAGATTTGTACGTACTGATGGCTAATAACTAAGAAAGAAATAATGATATCTGATTTGTATTGTTACCATAGGTTCCCCAAAATACGGACCATTTTACTGACTGAAATGAGTTTAACTCCAATTGCTGGGGAAATTTTGGGGTTCGTTCGACAGCCTATATGCGTCAAATCCCCTATAGCCTTACTTTTGTGCACTTTTGTTAAAAATTATTTTGATTGGATACGTTTCTCCAGGCAACATCGCGACAGACCGAATTGCCACATACCAAGGATGACCACGTGCGCGCCACGCGCTGAACACCTGTGTTTACTCCTTGGATGTTCATTGGCGGATTGGTTACACGCGCGCGTGGAATGTCTTGCTTATTTATTGGTGGAGAGTTTTGTCTTGCATGCATGTTGTACAGACGTTCATTTGCAAGTAGTTCCGCCATAACGGGCATCTGTATCGGCACATGTGAAACTAATCGTCCACTGTACGTACGTGCATGTTTAGTGACATAGCAAGATTTTGTTGGGAAGAAAACGCAGCAACTATGTTCACGTCTACACGATGTTCTTCCTTTCTCGCTTTAAGATTAAGAGGAACTTGTGGTGTTGTAATTACAACAGTCGTACATAAAAGCAAAAAAAGAAAGGGACACTGCAGGAACATTTTTTTATTCGAATGTTTCAGTTTCCAACGGACTTCCGCCATTTTGTAAACCACGAACAACGCAAAACGTGGAACCACCACACCTGAGTCATTGGGTGTTTGAAATCCTCTTCAAAACATGGATTCGCTATACTTGGACAAGAAGAACTAGTTGGAAAAACGTCGAAAATGACGAGTCACAGTTTGCGAAAGAAAAACATGAGCAAGGTATGTCTACACATTTAGGATTAGGCCGTATACAAATTAATTTAATACATTAACGGTTCATCTTCACGGTTCAACAATGAGTAGGAACGTGAGTATAGAGGGGGCGGGTCAAAGGCTGCGTCTATACAGGACTGTATAGGTATTACGCTGTAATATTGTAATATAATTCATGGTACTGAGAGAAATAAATGTTGATAAGTAGTATTTCTGAAGGATAGAAGAGGCTCTTGACAAATACTATTCCCTGTAGAAATGTGAAAATGTTAACAACTTTGGACGGCCCCCTACAACCGCGCGTGTACGCTATTCACCCGCCCAATATGTCGGAAGCCATGCGTGTTTGCGTCCGGCCCGCATTCTCGAAAACGCTGCTAAGAGAGCACGGTAAATACTGCCGGAATTTCAATAAAATACACATTTTCTTGAAGAAAAAGTAAGTTGGAAGGGGCAGCTTTGTGAAACATGCATGTCGTTCGCAACTGTTAAATTTCTATTTCGGGAAAAAATACCCCAAATTGTGACATGCCTGTAGGCTTAATGCTAAAAGTCGTTGTAAATTAAGACCCAACCAACATCGACATACTTGTCAATGAATCGATCATATTGGATGTTTCACATTTCCCCCCAGATTGTTTCCCCAATCTTGCGTCAAAGAACGTATATATTTACCTGAACTGCTGTGTACATGTGTCGTGCTTATAAAACAACGTTCCACGTTCGTAAACAAATAAAGAATTCGCAGTCTGGAAATCACCTGTGTAAATGAACTGTATAATAACTCACTGCGTATACGGCCACACCTACTGACTTTTACTGTGGCGTACACACAATAGAAAACCGTTTCAATGGAAGGGACCTTTTAACATGCAAATTTCGTTTGGAAAATAGTTTTTAAAATTGTATGATTGACCTGGCCATGGTATGCGGTGTTGCCCATTCATCATCATCATGAACAGGAGTACTTAATAGACAATGTAAGTTTCTTTGCACAGCGGCCATGAGAATCGCTTATTTTGTGTGCATGAGTATAGGACTATACTGTTTGTTTCCAATTTCCAGACCGGCCCGTCACGGCCGGTTTCTTGCACCCGTGTGGTTAAAACTCAATACATAATTTGCGGTGACCCAAAATTTACTTCACGGGTTGACAAGAAAAACCTGACAAAAAGTGTTGATAGCAATGGTAACAAACACATGATTTGTTTCCCGAGTAAAATGGTATTTGAAGTGCTTTAAAAAAAAACCAAAATCAACAGCAGACATTTTTTAAACATTAATTCAACATAGAAACCATGCATGGATTTTTAAGGTTTTCTAAAGTATTATTGCATCTATGTGGCTGAAATTTCTACAAGTTTCGGTAGACACGACATGATTTTTCTAAGAACGTGGAAATTACTAAAGGAAGTTCGAGCTGCACATCTGGCAGTATTTTTATCAGATATACAAAAAGGAAATGTTTGCAATTGTATTTTATATTTTTAAAACGTCCGGCTTGAGATGTCATTTCGATACCGAATAGACCTGAAACATAATGACGTCACGGTTTGTTTACATGCACACAATTCTTTGCGAGGGTCTCAGACGACATGGGGCCATTTACCACTTGCATGGTTAAAGGAACACGTTGCCTTCGGGTTGCGCTTTATTGGGCGTTTTTGGGCTATTACAAGCATTTGAAGTATAATGAGCACGATCTGAAAGATGTTTAAAAAGTAGAATATAATGATCCACACAAACGTGCCTTAGAAATGCTTCAATTTTGCGTAATTTCTCGAAGCAGCACGCTCCGCCATTTATGGGAGTCAAAATCTTGACCCCCATAAATGGCGGAGAAATTATATTAGTCTTATTTCCAGTCGCAGCTGTTGAAATACTTCTGAACAATTATTTCATTAAAAAAATTCGTATTATCATCAGTTTTTTTAATTCGTGTCTACAATAACCATTGGGTATAAATCCAAGTCCTTTCTATCGGTTTGTCCCATGACAATATTCTTTCGTTTTTTTCTTTTTTGACGCGTCTGCTGTGTTCTCTTGACGATCCATTTTTTGACAGCCAGTCGGTGTACCTGTGTGTGTATGTGTTTACATTTCACACATGTCTCGGGAGGCGGAGAATGGTATGGTACCTTGCATTCATCTGATAGGTTTACCTGACCACTGGCTACGGCGCCAGCCTAACCCCTGTTCGTCGCTGCATTTTGCCGACTACCCGGACGATCGTATTGACGGCTTGAAATACGTATACATTTCGCGGGACATGTAGTGGGGGTCAGAGGTCAGTGTTTGTTTTTTTAAATTACCATTCACTAATTATAACACATTAAATGTGTTTTATTGCAAGAACAACTCTTAATAAGTATAAGGAACACCCTCAAACGTGAGATTTCGTGAAATCTGAAGGCAACGTGTTCCTTTAAGGTTGCGTTCAAAACGAGGTTTCCGTGGCATTTTACAATGGACAAAAGTCAACGTCACAGCAACCGACATGGTCACGACTCGAGGGAGCCATTGTTCATGCAAGGGAAGCCTCGCTGTTTTGTCAATATAGTCCAGTCAATAGACTACTAAAGTGTGACGTCGGTTGCCATGGTAATTGGGTCTAAACATTCGCTGGTAATCTGAAACGTCCATTGGTATAGCGTAGGGAAACGGTTCACTGGTTTTAGTGTAGACCCAATAACCATAGCAACACACAAAGAGTGACGTTTTCACTTTAGTAGTCTATTTACGATTTGACCTAGAACTAATTGCAATGGAAATCATTCTAACATAAAATCGAGGCCACAACATTCGATGAACAACATATCAAAAATCTAATTGTTTCTTCTGAGTGGAATAGTGTTTTTGAAGACAAAAATTAGGAATTAATAATTAGTCTGGTAACGTTCCTCAGTCTGTGTTTCGTAATAGTGGGTGCGTAGTAATACGACCACTTGCGAGCAGACGACGGCATCTCAGAAACTAGTCTGGTAACGTACTTCAACCTACAAGTTTCATAATGGTAGGTGCATGGTAATCACGACCACCTGCGAGCAGACGACGGTGTCTGAAAAACTCTAAATCATGTGCTCGCGTAAGGAAAACGCTCTTATTTTTATGAAGATGGTCGAATTTGGGAATTATTTTTGGGTAATAAGCACATTGACAATACAAGAAGTAGGCCTACATGTACCTTTTATCATCTCCACAAATGCTGTCTTGTCTTCCATTTGCAAGCCAAGGTAAACCACCTCAAGCTAACATTTGGGTAACAATGGGTAGGAGTTGGTGAATAATCCTTCATAATGGACACAACCAGAATTTTAGTAGCGGGCAGAGTTTACAACTGACCCAAAGACATTTTTCTTTCAGGAAGTTGGTCGCTGCGGTCACTTAGGGCACTGCAAAAAGTGCGGTGTTAAAATCTACACCACTGGTGTAAAATTTGATTCTTCGTTGGTATCCATTTTGGGCAAGGATTTGGGTGTTAAGTAACACCAATTTGGGAATCAATATTTTTTAACACCAAGAAGAGTGTTAAACTTTAACACCCCCATCCGGTGTCAACATATTCTTCTTGGTGTTTATTTTGGGCAAGAATTTTGGTGTTAATTGACACCTGAATGTGAAATTAAATTGTAACACAGTGACCTACAGTTGATTTATTCTTACAGTTTTAAAAGCCGACACCAATTGGTGTAAAATGAGGTAACCACTTTAAAATAAAACACGCACTGCAAAACCTCTGGTGTTAAATTTAACACCCTTGGTGTAAATTAACACCAGCATTTGGTGTTAAAATATGTTAACACTGATCTGTTCGTGATGATTATGGTTTGTATGCTCAAACGCGATAAAATGATCAGAAACGCCTGTAGCCAATCAAATAGCTGGATTTCCGCGCATGCTCTCCTATATAGCATTATTTTTTAACACCAAAAAATTTTGTTTGCAGTGAACACGTGACCGACATCCCATAATTTTCTCGAGATCAACCAATGGGATTAGAATACTAAGCGTTATGCATTGTGATCATGCGCAGTTTATCAAGTTTAACACCATGCAAATTCTACACCACTCTTTCTGCTGCTAATCTATTACACCGGTGTTCGTTTGACACAAATGTAACACCCAAAGAATTAAAAAACCTTGGTGTTAGAAATTTAACACCGCATTTTTTGCAGTGTGGCCAAGCAAAGTCAAGTCGGTCATTCATTCTTGTATAATCGAATGATAAACCCGTATTCACGGTCAATCACTGGGAAATGAACAAAATCAAAACAGATGGAAATCGACAAAATAATATAAAATAAATGGACGAAACAATAATTTTCTCTACACCACTGTGCTACTTTACCCGCACAAGCAAAAATTAACAATTATTACAAACCAATAATTAACAAAAATGAATAGCAAATTCAGTTGTTAGACCATTAACTAAACAAAATGTGAAAAACTTGTCTGTTTCATTTATAATGCCTCATCGTTAAACCGCAGACGCAGATGGAAAATATTTATACTACGAGTAGTCGTGTTTCCCGAAGATCGTTATATAATGTGCAACTATTTCCTGATAGGTAACAGACGAAATAGCGCCCTCAATGTAATGTTTAAAAAACTTACTAAATTTACCGCGAATAGACTGCTAAAGTGTGACGTCAGTTGCCGTGGTAAATCGGTCTAAACATTCGCTGGTAATCTGAAACGTCCATTGCTAAAGCGCAGGGAAACAGTTCGCTGGTTTTAGTATAGACCCAAAAACCATGGCAACACACAAAAGATGACGTTTCACTTTACCGCTCTATTGGCGAGAAAAACAATCAAGTTTCTACTCGGTGGAAAATGTTAGATTTTCAGTATGTTAATGAGTGATTTTTGTATACACCAGCCAGTGTTGGAATGCATTATATTGCAATTAGTTCTAGGTCAGGCACAATTTTCCAGTAAATTGACCGGCCTGTAATATGGCGGTTCCATGCAAGTGGTGAATAGGAAAGCACGCATGTAAACAAATTGACGTCATTACGTTTCAGGTCTATACTGCACAACCTTGTTCGACCGTTGGTCAGTTAATAATAATAATAATAATAATTTATATTGCGCAAATTCCATAAAAGAAATTATGTTCAAATGCGCATAACAAACAGTGTACTTACACTACAACTAAAAAACACATAAAAAGTACGATAACATAAATCGATCGATCAATCATTTATACATATGCGCTGAGGAACAAGTGTGTTTTTAATTTACGCTTAAAATCTGCAAGAGTCGGAGCTGAGCGGACATTTTGGGGCAGTCGGTTCCATAAAGTGGGTGCAGCTACAAAAAAAAAAAAAAAAAACGACCCTAAATAAGCCAAATTTTTACCCAAGGACAATGTTCGATGTACAGTCAAAAATATACTCAGAAATAGAATAAGCCACGAGAGGCACAATTTAATAACGAGTATTTTAATAAACAAAATTGCAAAGAAATCCGAGTAATACAGAAATTATATGCGTAGTAAAGAATCGGGTAAATGAACAGTAATAAAACTTACCATTCATTCATATGTATACTTTAAAAACATAAAAACGTCTTTCGAGCGTATTGTAAGATTTTTTTCGAACATTATGTATTTTTCCCAGCTGCATGTTTACTATATATACTGCTAAAAATTTACACCAATATATTTATGATTAAAGAATTTAAAACACCGCATGGTTATAAAAGCAATTTTTCTTTAGCTTACTTATGAAAGACAATTCCCAGCATGTAATCATGTAAACAAACAAACTTAGTTTTAAAAAGGTTACCATAAAAAAAAAAAACAATTAAATAAATAATTTGAATAAACTATTCAGATGTAGGCCTATATACAATCAGTCGGAAGTCACGCTCCAATGATAAATTACACAAGCTATAGTGTGACCCAACAGAACCAATTAAGCAATAGTATTACAAAATTATACAAAATACTCTCTAAATGCAAAAGAGTGAAAAACTCACTATTTAAAAGAGTGACTCCCTTATAAAACCACTCGGAAACTCTAAAAAGAGAAATTCGGTAAAAAGAGTGGCAATCACTCCATAAAAGAGTGGGAAAACCACTCCACAAAGGAGCCATATAAAGGACAGCTCGAAAAAGAGCTGTCCTCCATATGGCTCCTCCTTTGAGTGGTTGTTTCCACTCTTTTTGGAGTGATTGCCACTCTTTTTACAGAATTTCACTCTTTTTGGAGTGATTTTCACTGTTTCCGAGTGGTTTTATAAGGGAGAAACTCTTTTAAAGAGTGAGTTTTTCACTCTTTTGCATTTAGAGAGTAATGAATTAAAACGGATTAAAAATTCATTTCCGCGACAAATGGATTGAACATGGGATGGGCCAACATCACAAGAAATGCAGGTAAACCCCAATATCTTGTTAACCATATGCAATGTCTGTTGGTCCAGATTGTCACCTCTTGCAAAGTATTAGATGATTTTGTTTTTGGTGTTGAAACATCTTGAGACATTGTCATCCCAACATGACGTTTCGTCGCATACAAAGAGCGTACTTTTGATAAATTTGTTTGTAAAAAGTGCCTATAGACCGTATCGAATAGCCGCCATTTCGTTGGACAGTTTCTTTGTTCCTTGAGGTCATGCATGGTTGCACATATTGTGCTTCCATTGTTGAGCGGTTTAAGTAACAAAAGGTGCCCCACGAAATGGCGGCTATTCGATACGGTCTATATACACTTGTGCTCACAAAAATAGGTCCGACAAATTTCCCAAAATTCAAAAATTGCAGCCTTGAATTTTTTGTGTTGTCCCTACAGTATTAGATATAGACCGTATCGAATAGCTGCCGTCGTGTGGACAACGTTCGACATTTAAATTGGTCAACAACGCAGGCCACAAAATGCGCAACCATGCAATTTCTCACTGAACAAGGAAACTGCCCTACAAGATGGCGGCTATTCGATACGATCTATATTAAGGCATACATGTATATCTGATGATCAGAAGGGCATATAAGAATCACTATAGTAAACAAAAAACAAGTCTTATTTTTGCAAGTGTAGAATGCGTCTTTTTGCGTACTCCAAAATGAGCTAGATGGCATGATTACTTTCTATATAAAACTCGCATGCAATTTAAAAATGTTTACACATTAATATTTCAGGCACAGCTTTAAAAACCTTTAAGCGTAACAGCGCCTTCTTATAACGGCACCTCATACGAGGTGTTGTAAGACTTTAGCACCACCGGCCCCTCGCCGCCGGGATAAATACTGTTGTAGGCAGGTGGCAGAGATTCCGAGGTGGTCTCGCTGGAGACTTCCTCGCCGGGAGCCGGCAGCGGTGGGTAACCGGCCCGCAGACGGTGGGCGTTGCTGGCTGGTCCCCACTCGGGACTGGGCTCGATAGAGAATTTCAGTCGCTGAAGAAACAAAATATATAAAAACTTCAGTTGTGAAGTGTACACTTATAAACTTCCAGCATACTGAGTGGTACTATGGCTGAGCGGTTTAAATTGTTGCCTCGTAATACTCGGGTGAAGCATGTGTCCTTGAGGAAGACAACCACAAATGCTCCATCCTTCGGAAGGGATGTTAAGCCGTTTGTGTATAGTGTCGTGTATCCCAGAGCACTCTGGTCGTCGACTGCCAATGGCGCCACATGTATCTCGATGTTTACGTGATGGAAGAAATATAGGCCTACTTGTGCAACATTTTCATATTACCATGCATCAAAGTTGCGCCATCATAGTGCCCATTTTAAAAGTAAATGTGCCAATTTTAAAAGTAATCTCGCGTTTGGGGTCCAGAACGAACTCACCTCGAAAAGCGTTCGGCCCTTGGCGCGCACGACCAGGAAGTACAAAGCGTATCCCGGGATAGCCAGCGCCGCAGCCAGTACCATCAGCCAGCCCAACGCCTCGCCGAACGGAGGGTAGGTGTAGCTGCCGTACGTAAGATTGGCGTAGGTCACGCAGAAAAACACGAAGATGAACTGAAAAAAATAAAATAAAACCATTTAAAATAATTGACAAAATATGAATTTATAGTTGCGCACGTTGTCTGTATGTGCCGAGGTCCGATTTGAGGCTTGAAAATGTTTAATTAAGGATAATTTTCTCAATATGCTCTTTTCCCCCAAAATGAAATACCAGTAAAAATCTGGAACAAAAACTGTAGTTTACGAAATTTGGTGATGATAAATGAAACTCACGATTTACCCACTTATTCCATTCTTGGAAAACCCTTTCAAGAAAACTCTAAAGGTACATACCGGCCTACTGTTTATGTAAATTAGTGATACAGCATCCTTGACAATAATGTTTTGATGGTCCTTGTGAACAAAGATCGTCAAAATGTCCCGTAATTAACCACAAAAGCTTAAAATTAATATCAGTTTACTGTAGAGGAGCTGACATTCATGCTTGGTTTGTCTACACGAACGTAAAATTGTTGAGTTCCACGGCACTGTATATGGTTTTGGGTGGGCAACGTGCGTGTGCCGTGAGGCTAAATGTCACACTGCCCACGGTGGAACTCGCTTCGGTTCCTCGGACTTTGTGTGAATTTTATGTTCGATTTTTCAGAGTTATGTTTAACTTTGTTTCATAACCTAAATAGTCGCTTCTGTCAAATAGTCAATTATTTTGAAAAACAATCAGAGCTGAATTTGATGCAGTAGGCTACTGCAGTAATAAACTTCAGGAATAAACTGTATCGCACGGCCATACGGCTGGAAATAAAATTAACTCCAAGGACACGTGATTTATCGGAACCGGTTTGTCCCTTTGATGTTTTTCTTCCATTGTTAGATTTTAGCGTAGTTGTCGAGTTGCTTTTATTAAATAGCTTGTGGTGTATATTTTAACGAGTTGAAATTAGCCATTGTAACGGTAACCCCAACTTACCCCCAGGACAATCGGCGCTATGAACATGAGGCAGACCTTCCAGTAGATACCCAGACCTGACGGTAACATCACCTTTAAGTCTTTATCGAACCGGTTGATTCCTAGAAATGAAGAAAGAAAATTTTAAACTGGAAATATTCCAATTCCAATCGGGAATCGCGATTATATTCGGATTAGATTCTATTTTTAAATAAAATGTTGGGATAAAAATTAGCAACAATTTTGAAACCCCGATATAAAACACTACAAAATTTATGGAATTACGCGTCTTTTAAAATGACATACCTTGTGTGCAATCGCAATATTGTGCGCAATAAACGTTTTACTCCCGTAAACAGTTGATGGAAAATGTGCCAGAGTACGCACGCGTTTTAAAGCCTCGTCGGCTTAAAACCCGTGCGTACACTCGAACGCATTTTATAGTCTCTAGAGCAGGCTGCATTTTGTCGGGCAGGTTGCATTCAGTCAGGAATGAATATGGTGCTATATACGATTCTTATAGATCCTTACCATAGGCATACGAAATAACGATGCACTCCATCATGGCAACCAGAAGCAGCGAAAAACCGGCCGAGTAGTTGTCCATCAAAGTTAATAGGTAGATTCCACCCTGTGTGACCAAACCCAAAAACAAAACCAGTTAAACTTCCGCAGTGGTTAACACCCCGATACATCATTTTCGGTTATACCCACAATTTTACTTCACAAGTTGACAAGCAAAACCCGACTAACCATCAACAATGTGTAACAAACACCACATGATCTTTCCCTGTGTAAAATATGGTATACGTTTGTGGGAGAAATTTCTAACTGAATGTGCTTTTTAAAAAAAAAATGTCTGCAGACAATTTTTTACCACTCATTCAACAAAAAAACCATGCATGGATTTTCAGGTTTTCTTAAGTATTACTGCATCTATGTGGCTGAAATTTCTACAAGGCAATTTATCAACATTCTTTAGATATTTATTTATTCCATTTATTTACCCAGGTCGTGCCCAAACAGTTTACAAAAACTGGTTTCCACTGGGGCCCTGCAAACACTCATAGAACAAATATACTAAATTGAACAACTTCACAATCACAAACAAACTGGAATAAGATACATTTGTACAACAACTACAACATCAAAAAACTAATGGTTACAGAAGAATAACATCACAAGTAATTATTATACATGCACGTGACACTAACATTTACGCTAATTACGGGAAGGGCGAAAAACCCGCAAAAACTCTTTTTAAGAGAAAGAAAAAAAAATGGGAAAATTCCCCTCCGGCTCCAAAATTAAAGCTTGATTTTATGGCAACCAAGTCATACGACTTTGAAATTAGCATTTCTCCTTTGACGTTGATCATGTGAATATTATGTGTATGTTTGGCGAAGTGCCGATTTGAATGAGCTCAAAGAAGACATAGTTCTAAGGTGCATTGTGCACTAATGCTGTTCCAAATTGCGGCGCCAGTTACAGCAAAACTCGAGGCGTAAGACCCCTTTCGTGCAAAGGGAATTTTCAGTGTCTTTTCGGCAGATTGACGAGTTTCTCGAGTTTGTACGTAAGGTGTAAATAGACTTGCCATATACTGCGGGGCCAAGCAATGCCGTTTCCGTGATTAGAACTTTCCCAATCAAGTAATCTGTCTTTATAAGGAAGATTGCGCTTACACAGCTTGCAAAGTTTTGTGGCAATAACTTCTATACGAGTTAAAGTGAGATAATTACCCTGGTCGTCATCGGAAGTCCAAGCAAAAAGAACGTGCAGCAAACGATAAACGTTATCAAAGTCTTGTACTTGGTGATGTTTTTGAATGAACCCCTCAGTTCGTCAGATACGGCCGTTATCAGGGTTTCCGTCATCACAAACTTTAATAAAACAAAGAATATAATATGATCAGTCTATATCGGAGGAATACCATAATTCAAGGGTTGCGCCTTGGCCGGGCAGCCACCCAGCGAAATGGTTCTGGTGATTTCCCGATGGCAATGTGGCGGTCGGGTTGACGTATATAACTTTCCCCGTCTTTCACCTCTGGCGTCCCGGATTCGATTCCCAGGCGTGTATGTGGATTGGGTTTACAATCCCTACTTGACCGCGTGGCCCCCACCCCTCCCAGGAGATTTTCCCCGGGGTTTTCTGTCCACTTCTAAAACTGCATCTCCTTCGTCATCTCAAGTTGACAAAGTAAAGTTAAAGCTAATATCGTACAGTTGATGGCATGTCACACAATTAACTTATGGCAGTGACAATGTGCTCTATACAACATGACATGTGCTCTATACAAAAATAATTTGTAATATATTACAAATAAAATTGTTTTTTTCCCCCGTTTGCACAGTAACGTTCAGAAAGGCTTACCTGGCTATCCAGACCGAGGGTGAAAAGCATGAAGAAGAACATGATGGACCAGAAGGGAGCGAGGGGCATCCTGGCGAGGGCCTCGGGGTAAGCCACGAAGGCCAGACCTGGACCTGCACGGAACAATAAGGTATTTAAGTGTTTGCATAAGAGGTAGCTAGTGCTTATATTATAACACATTCCATGCCATGTATCTCAATGCGCTTTACAACTATCCTGGAACGCACAAACGTGAAAATACATAAGTGGGAGAATCCCCTTCTCTGAAGGAACGAATGCTCTGGGATCTTACAAGCTCAAGGGTTGTGCTTGGAATTTAGCGCCGTGCATGTACCCGTTTCGAACCCACAACCTTAGGGTGTTTCCTCCTGCAGTTTGCGAGTCAGAGACCTAAATCGCTCGGCTATGGTTATCCATAATGCTTTCCCGTTCATCCACACGCGAGTCATTCAACGTCGCCATTTCTCGGCAGAAAAACAATCGAAAGGGGTGAGGGGGCGGTATCATAAGATGCTTTTGTACTCATTTATGGTTTTCGTCGAATGGTTGGAGGAGAGGGGAGCGCTTAGCGACAGGCCTGCCTCCACATGGTTTGGGTTGTTGCACGCAATCGATCTGTTTTTCAGATCTTTTTGTGCTGCGGGTAATCCGTTAGCCATACAAACCACTGCGTTTGTGGCGTTGCGTCATAAATAAATAAACTCTTTACAAGTCTATAGTTCCGGTTCGGTTTTAAGAAATCCGTAAAATTTCATCAGGCAAATTATCCTACTGATTATCCATCAATAATTTACCAGTGTCGGCAACTTTGTCGATGGGTAATCCCGAGTCCTGCGCCATGAAACCAATAACCGAGAAGATAGCGAAGCCTGCAAACACGCTCGTTCCGCAGTTAATAAAAGCTATGATGATGCCGTCCCTAAAGAATAAAAAAAAAATGAAGTCAAAATTGTACGTTATGATCAAGGTCTTGCTTCCAGTCCCATTCCAGAAACAGCATATCGGTTCTATATGCTGGTGGTAGCAAAGGTGTCATCAGATGCGTTCAAGCAGACCTCCTGTGAACAGGGGGTGGGGGCTTGGAATTAACGCATAATACCGTCCAGCACAAAACCTACAGTTCAATATTTGAACATTTTGGGTCCTTCTGGAAGAGAGCCCCGAACTAAGTTTCGGTACCAGACACCGTCTTGCGGCGGTAGCCGATTGTTTTAACGCCATTTTTAAAAAATATTTCCGACAGATCTTGTCTTGGAATATGCTAGTACATCCTCCTATTAACAGGTTGGATTTTTAAAACACCCGAGACCGAGAGTAAAATTGAAAATTTTGAAAATTCGTACCGTTTGAAGTTGTTGTCGAATTTGTTGTAGCTGGATAGCGTGTGCAATCCACCCCAGGCAGGACCGAGCGAGTAGAAGATCTGTACTGCCGCATCCTTCCATACCTGTCGTTGGTAATCAACAATTTACACACTTATTTGGAGATGGTTAGATTGCCCCAATATGTATAGGATAGGATAGGATAGGATCCGAGATATTTCATGCTTTAGCGAATTCCTAATCTGCTAACATCCGTTCCCAATAGAACCTATAGACATGACGTCGTGTTTGCTTACATGTGTACTTTTCTATTGGAGTCCCAGGGAACAAGGGGAAAAAGGCTTAGTCATACACCGTTAATATTTTATTTAGAAAGGTTACTAGAATAAGAGATTCGAGAAAATTTACAAAGCATTAAGTAAAAAGCAAAGTTGACTATATTTGCAAAGTTATCGTGTATGCTCTAGCATAGCAATGGGTGTATGTCGACCTTACACCACAACGCACAGCGAAGATAGCCTTTCTACAAATACATTGGTGGCGCACGTATAGACCGTGTAAGTCGACCTCGAGAACGTGCGGGACTCCGCGAGACTCGTCGACTTCCGGGGACCTCGTACAGGAGCTTAAGCCCCGTCAAAATTAGCAGTTTCACCTACCGATTCGGGGTCCATTGTAAAAATTCTTAAAAACCAATTTATTACCTGTGCGAAAAGTTAATTGAGCAAAAAATTAATAAAATCCGACCTTTTATTTTCGTCTCTCAGATAAACTGGTAACCCTGGACGTAATATAAAAACCACGCACTGCATTGCTGGTAGCTCGCAAGTGGCAAGATTTCTTTTGCGCGTGTATTTTTGCGCGTGTTTTATTTTAAAACGACTTGATTCGGCTTCAGACGATCTTTGCGATTTTCTGTCCTGGCCGTGTGTACTTTAGTTGTTTAGGTTTTTGTTGGTCACCAGAAGTGAACGTTCAAACAGACATTAAAACCAGATATGTTTAGCCGCGTTAATATTTTTACCCGGGTAGTCTCTGGGTTAAAGTGTCGTGGGAAACATGTAACGTGTTTACCTTGGCGTCCAGTAGCTTGTTAAACTCGGGTTTGATGTAGTAGATGACGCCTTGGAGCGAACCGGGTAGTGTGGCTCCGCGGACTAGCAGGCAAAGTAGAACGATGTAGGGGAAAGTGGCGGTAAAATACACCACCTGGAATGAAAAAAAAATGCCAATGTGAAAATAATATGAACAGCTTATTTGTGATTTAAATCGATTCGATATATTTATTCCTACCTTAATGCACGTTTTTCATTGCTTCCAAACAACCTTTCCTTTTGGGGGAAAAAAGGAAAAACCTACCACTTTCCCCTTTCCAGGATCCCCGTGCGCTATACAAGAGTTCCATGCGCCATAGTGCATTATTATTAAGTGGATTTATCTAAGAAAAACTAAATTCCAAAATCAAATCGGCTCGGTGTTTGTTTTATCTATACATTATCCATCTACATGCATACCTTTCCGGATGACTTGACACCTCTCGCGATGCACAGAAACACCACAACCCACGCAAGTAGCAGACACAGGGCGATCTGCCATCGGATGGGTCCCATCTCCTCCAGTCCGCTGCTACGATCCAGGACTCGGTAGCTGCAGCCAGGAAAAGAACACTCGTGTTAAAAGATACATTGTGACCGGAATTGGGCGAAGTGGAATAAATAGCTCCGCGAAACGTATGACCAACAAAAGAAAATGTCCCAGTGTGGTACCGTGCTCAAAAGGCTTTGATTGTCGACTCGCAACATTCACTGAGGTTGCGAAGTTGTATACCCGATGGTGGTATACCGTGCCCTTGTCTTAGGCACTTAACCACAACTGTTCCATCCTTCGGAAGGGATGTAAAGTCGTTGGTTTAGTGTGTCGAGGAACAATTGAGAGATTGGAGCATTTAATTCGTGGAGAGCTGTCTGGCTGTCGGCTGCCAAAGGCGTCACCCATGTATCTCGATGCTTAGATGGAAGACACGTATACATTTTATTAATTTCAGCTTACGGGCCGATTGAAGTCCCATGAACTTAAAAACATCATTATCCATGCACGTATTCTTTCTCAATGTCTCGTTTGTCCAACGAAGACACTTAGAAACTTCGGGATCACGTGTTCCGTCCGCGATGCTTTAGTGAGCTAGTGTCACTTCAGAATATGTTTTTTATTTTATTTTATAGGTTTAATGAACATTAATTCGCAGCCCGTATGGCTTAATTGCATGAAGCTTACATGTATGTTCCACCTAATAATCGAGATACATAGGTGGGTGGCGCCATTGGCAGCCGACAGCCAGAGACACCGATGAATCCTCACTCTTCACGAAAGAGTGCTCTGGGATCTTTTAATTGCGTTACACGACACACTGGACCAACGGCTCTAAACACCTCTTCCGAAAGATGGAGCAAGTGTGTTTAAGTACCTTGCTCAAAGGCACAGATACCACGGCCAGGTATCGAACCCGCAACCCCTAGTTTTCACCCAAGTGTTGCAAGTCAGTCACCAAAACCACTCGGCCACGGTACCCCATCGTTACAAGCATCGTTGAAACGGGGACTATGGTTCACTGTACTTTATATAGAGTCCTTGGAAGAGCCGATATCCCCTATCGTTCGAAGGACTGAAGTCGAACTATAGGCGCTGCTTGAAACACAGTTTGGCAACTTCCCAATCAGGTTACATTTCACTGAATTCATGATAGCTCTACCAACAAACCATCGATAAACGAGTAGATAAATAATGGCAACTTACTCCCAGAATTCCAGCGATGGCCTGGTGGAGGTGTTGAGGAACACCGTGGTTGAGTTAGTGCCGTTGGATTTAGACACCACACAGTCCTCCGTGTTCCATTCCCTATCGCAGTCACTCCATGGCAGGACACTGGTGAACGACGCGAACAGGTAGAACAGCGTGTAGCATATGACCACGTTGTAGTAGATAGCTACCATTGCTGTAATAGCGCACATTGCGAAGCCTAGACCTGTGGAAGGTGACAGAAACTTGCAATTAATAATTGTCAATATTTTGACGATTTCTCTCCTCCCATGTTTGTTTGTCCAAATAAAAAATGGTGGTTTTTGTATAACCTATGTATGTACCCTGCTAGATAGGCCTACATGTCGTCGTCGTTATCGCTGCCATCAGAGAATCACCAGGACGCGGATAACCATTTCGCTTCAACTAGGTGGCTGCCCGGCAAAGGCGCACAACCCTATGACATTAGGGTACTCCTGGTGCTGTTGCCATTATTATCACTGCCATCGGGG
Source organism: Henricia sp. BOLD:AAB3569 (assembly GCA_037783545.1). Classification (NCBI taxonomy): domain Eukaryota; kingdom Metazoa; phylum Echinodermata; class Asteroidea; order Spinulosida; family Echinasteridae; genus Henricia; species Henricia sp. BOLD:AAB3569. Next base: position 2,229,759 of record JBBELK010000429.1, on the reverse strand, counting down.
AATCACCAGAACCATTTTGTTTCAACTAGGTGGCTGCCTGGCCGAGGAGCACAACCTTATCAGCACTTAGATTGTGGCAATTCATTTTATTCGTAAATTAGATTTTTGCACTGGATATATAAGCGTAACATACTATTTATTTATTATTCGTCTGGCAGCAAGCACGGCTGTATATGTGACCTTTGCGTCACGTGTTTCCGTCACAGAAATATGTATACTATACAGGCACATTAGCCCGTCCAGCGCGCGGCCCTGTTAGGCGCACTGGGAATGAACGAATCTGCTGTTTTGCACCGACCCATTGTAAAAGGTCAGTGGTCTTATCTCTAGATATCGGCTAACATGTATTATGTGTCAAATTCTGGACAGATTCCATACCTTTGAATATTGGTGAGATGGTCCAAATGGTGATGCATCCTCGACTGGCGAACTGTCCGAAGCCAAGTTCCATGACGAAGAGCGGCAGGCCAGCTAATAGCAGCATGATTATGTAGGGGATAAGAAAGGCTCCTAAAACGAATAAAAAACTGCTGAATAGACTGGAGGAATGTTTATAGTACAACTAGTAAACATGCGTTTTAAAGGAGCTTGTCTAGATTTATCCAGATATTGAATTTGTTTTAACCATAAAATACCTCCCCAAAATGCTATCCATGGGAATAAAACAGGATGTGGAAGCGAAAAGGTTGGGGTAATCACTGCACTACTGTATGGAACTTAAAACATTATTTTATTTGTTATTTATTTATTTACCACATCCAACATAACATTGGAAGGACCGCCAATTACAGAAATTTGATCAATTAACAAAACGTGATCTGGTAAAGCTGTGACATTGCACGTTCGAACCGGACGGTATATAGGAGGGGGTGGGGGTGGGGGGAGCCGCTTGCCACAAATCGTGCAAGGTATAAGGCCCAACATTTAACATTCTCCCTCTCGTGTTGGTAGTCATTGTCTAGGAATTTGGAGGCGTCAGTTATTGTTGCGAAAAACCCACAGTGAAGGGCCACGCCGTCTGGCTCACAGACGAACAATCGGTTTCCGCTTAATTTCGGATTTCCGGGAGGAAATATTAAATTTCTTTTCACGTCCGCCCGATGATTTGTTAAGTAATTTAATGCTTGGTGTACATGCGACAGAAAGACGCTCCTAATTCCCCTATACCTCGAAGATCTATGTGCGTTTTGGGTGTGGCACCTCAAAAATATTAATTTAATGGATATTTTTCTTTTTGCCTTTAGAACGTCGATAATGTTTATTCAACGAGCGGTTATAGCTACAAAAACGGCTCTATACAAACGGCGTTTTTCACAGGGTTGCCGATGTCTATAAAATACAAAGTATGTATTTTCATTAAATTCTTTCGAAGAAAAAAAAACAAATCGAATTTGCGAGAACCATGGACAATACAACTTCAATACACTTGTTAACGTTCTCTCCCCACAAAATTGAAAAAAAAATTCCTTTCAAATTCCTTGGTTGTTTGAGACAATGCGTGGTTAACAATGGGTTGGATACATTCTGTCACACCGCTTACCAAATACCAATGACACCCAGTTGTATACCGCAAGGATCTAAATTCGCATACACTTTTACAAAACCCTCGACGGGCAAAGTCTATTCGGATAATGTACCATTCGAATATTTTAACCAAATGTTCGATCGAATATCGAATATTCGTTTATTGACTGCTGATTAAGTTGTGTACATTTTCAAGTTTGTATCAGTGGAAATGTTAATGGTGTAACTAAATTTGATCAATCTAGAAATGTACCGAGTAAGAAAATGTACCTCTTGAAAAAAATACATTTCTTTTCTCTTTAGTTTTACCGAGCAACCATTCACTGAAGAACCTTTTCGAAGATTCGAAAACTATAAAATCATTTGAATATTTAGTTATCGATCGAATATTTGCCATTTTATGATGTCGGCGAATTTCTGCGAGTTAAACTGTATTCCAACATTTTATACAACTAATCCAGGATACACGATTAAAAATTGCCACCGTGTGAACAGGATCTAAATTGTTTACCTCCTCCGTTGATGTAGCAGAGATAGGGAAATCGCCAAACGTTGCCCAAGCCAACAGCGAAACCAATACACGAGAGCATAAAGTCGAACTTATTGGTCCAATTTCCGCGGTCCGTCTCGTCCTGTCCGGCCGTCTCGTCCTGTCCGACCGTCTCGACGTCTCCCTTCACGGGGACTGGGGCGGCTTCATCCGGGTCGGCTTGGACTACGGAGTCGCCATCAATCTTGGGGAAAAATTGAAAGCCAATTAATATCTTTTGCCGATGAAACTATAACAATTCTTGGAAAAACGGAATTGTCTATCCAAAGAAGAATGTTGATAAACTGCCTTGTAGAAATTTCAGCTACTTGGATGCAGTAGGCCTAATGCAGAAAACCCCTAAAATCCAGGCATTTATTTTGTGTCGAGTGAATGATAAAACATTTGTACGCATACATTTGAAGAAAAAAAAAACACATCCAGTTGGTAATTTCTCCGAGAAATGTACAATACAATTGTACACAAAGAACACCGTGTTTGTTACCAATGCTATCAACATTTAGCAGGTTTTAGTGTTTTTTTCCTTGCCAACTCAAAGTAAACTTCTGGCAACTGCAAACATTTGATGTATTTAAATGATGGCTTTAAATGCCGCTTCCTAAAAATAAAAAAGGAAAACTACCAACACCATCGCCAGTTGAGACTCCATGGACTAAATCTATGGAACATCACTTTAAAGTGTTTTCAAAGATTAACTTGATATTTTTCTCATTGCTAAAATCATGTTTCCTAACAATTTACACTTTCTGAGGCATTATTATGTCATATTAGGAAGAATTAGAGGCAGGTTAAACCACTTTATTTTCAATTTGAGTAAGGTAAACATTTTGGTAAAATGGTTGATTGACATTTTGGGACATGCATTGCAAATTCTGTATAAGCAAGCATTAAGCTAAAATGTCAGTGCGACGAATATTTGTCTCTTAAAAGAAAATATAAGCTTACCGTGAATGCTTTGTTGGTAGAGCCTCCGGCGGCTTCCAAATCTTTCTCTCCGGCTGGCATTTTTCTTTCTAACAACAAATCAAACAATTTAAGATATGTTTTACTTTTTTAAAATCCGGATATCTGGCAAAGGCGATACGCTTAAAACACGTTTTCAAAGGTTTATGCTACGGAAACTGGACTTGAACAACTAAAATGTTAATCATGTTCCCGTCCGGTTCCCTGACCTTTCTCCAGATGATATAACTATTCAGTGCGGAGCAGCGGCATTTTTGAGGGGACATGAGGTGCACACTTTCAGTGGGCACTTCCCTGTAATGTTGTAAAATTATGGAAAACATTTTAGAATGTTAACTGTCCCATGTATTAGACCTGCAGTACGGCAGACTGTCGGGTCATGGAACGAAGACTATAGTTAGCCCAAGCCTATGACAAGTGTGTGTCTGCACTGTACATAGGGAACATGTGGAAGTACATGTTGAGTTTGGCAAAATTGAAGCAGCTTTTGAAAAACAAAATTAACGATGGTTGTGACAGCACAACAAGCCCACACGATGGTTCATATCGCGCAGTTCTGGTTTGGTTGCAAATGTGTATACAAGTACTGCTTTTGAAATCGGTTATACTAAAAAAAATAAAGTAAAGTTGCATTATGTGACCCGCTCTGGAAAAATGTAGCATAAGTCGCGCAGGCTAGGTCGAGTTTTCGCGACCATAAGAAGAAATCCGACAGATCCACGCTCATTAAAATACAAATAACACCGTTACAAATATTACGGAATTGTCAGGGTTATTATCGTAATTTTACGGACTGCACACGTAGAATCCGTAGTTTTAATTGCACAAACATATCTGATAAACGGATTATTTCCGTAAAATTTATTCCGTAAATTTACGGAGCAGAAAAAAAGTTTTCCCCCCAAAAAAACAATTTTCGTATATCTACGGAGTTTCCGTATTCTTACGGAATTAACTGTTTATTGAAAGACCGAGCTCCGTAATTTTACGGACATTGTCGTTTCCACGCAGTCTCAAAAACCTACCTATACCGAGGAAGAAAATTGCACGCAAATTCCTACAACGTATAGCAGTATAGCAGTAAATTCTCTCAAATCAACAAGTTAAGTCCAATTCGTATATATACGGATTTGTACGCCTATATATATTAAATATTTCGCAGGTTTTTATTGTATTGACAAATACTTCGAAAGGCAAGTTTACATATACGCACCTTTGATGATCGTAGCGTTATTCCTTTATAGAAATCTCCACTGCACCAACAAACCTGACCCTTTGCGTAAATTTATTAATAAAGAAGGGCACGATCCAACGCGATACGATCAAGTGGTGTGAACAATTAAATATACAATGACCACCCAAACTGACCCTTTTCAAGGTTTGCTCTCCCACACTGCATGATACAGCAATCGCAGAGTCGACATCAATTTATATAAAACTTTTCGGTCAACTTTCTTTTAAAATAAAGTTGACCTTGCGCGCGCACGTCACGTACTAGTGACGTCATGCCTTAGAACTAAGAATATTGCAGGCTTTGTATGTACTTCACGGAAATCCGGATGCAGAAAATACATTGAAATGAAAATGTTTAATTGATCACAGGAAAACATTAGTCAGACGATGAGAAATTATGAGTTATGCTTTAATGTCATTTGACAAACCTTTGTTGCATGTCAAATTAAAACTGCTATTTAGTAACTTGCGACACAAAATGTTAGTGAAATTTTTATATTTGGGTAATTCCCCAAAATTAGGGGTCCAAAACGTTTGGTGTCCCAGTTATGTACGACACCCCGTGCTTCAATAATCACCACTCATGGTTTAATGGTGTTTTATTATGATCATTTTGTTGGATGGAATTTTAGAGCGAAAGTATGATCGTGTAAATTGGCCTTAATAACACAGGCTCGTCAGCAATGCGCGCGCGCCAAATTTGTGCCACGAAATACGCAGCTCCATAGCAAAGGCATGGAGCTGCGTATTTCGTGGCACGAATTTGGCGCACGCGCATTGCTGACGAGTCTGTGCCTTTAACGGAATTTTACTGGGTATAAATACTACCGCGTTGCGTATCATAAACAAACAAAAAACCACATGTAGGAAATTTCCACCATGCTCGTCGCTGTCGGGCTAAGTGTGTCAAAATTTCGCAGTGACCTTTGGAAGAATAGAACTGACTTTTTTCCTTAGTGTGTCGAGTGTTGATATATATACACTTGATCAATTTTATATTGAATATGGACAAAAGAACTGCGTGCCACTTCACACATGTGGTAAAGTAAACTTTGGGGGGGGGGGGGAGGGGGGGGGGGGTAAAGAACCTATATGGGTCACACGGTAAATTGCACTCAACCGCGAAATGGACTTGTATCTAGTTGCCATAAATTTGCATGGTATCACAGACTTCAAACTTCACTTATTATCCCTGTAAAGGCTAATGTTTGTGCAAGTATACATTACCGAAGGTCGAGTTTAGGGTGCGCTACATAGAACGTCAACATACTATACCCAGCACGATATGTGGTATTTGAAGGGACTATTCAACACACTCTTCCTTTTTGTTAACACACCCCTCCCCCTCCCCCGCCCCGCCCCCAGCCCCTTTTGAATTCCTTGGATGTTTGATACACAATAGGGAAGCAATGGAAGGGGGATCATTCTGCAGATGTTATGTTGTTGGTGCTACACGTAGCACCAACCGCATAACATATGCCTAGTAACGATTGCATAGCAACCAACAACCTGATTCCTTTTTGCCATTCTTCCCCACGGTGAACACGGCATTAGGAACCATTACAAATGGTACTCGTAGGCTATACGACTATCCGGATCGGAAAAATTGGGTGGTTATATTACCATTTTGCGTGGTTATTTTATCTGACAACGTATAAGTAAGGAGAATTTTACATCTCAAATACGCACATTTCGTGAATAACCACGCAAAATCGTGATATAACGACCCAGTTTTTTTTCCGAGCCGCATACCTCGTACGCGTACCATTTCTATACATCATACACCTTCATAGTTTAGTTTCGTGGCCAGACCTGCTGGGGATGTTCGCCCAGCAGGTCTAGGGAGTCACGGTGAGAGCTCATCGCTGATAGATTTAAAAGCCATACGAAAAAACCCTAAATTTCGACCTGGCCTTCTCCAAATGTCGATACACCTCTGGCGACTGATGGAACATGCAAGCTGCAACCAAAAGCTGTGTCCTCTTTTTTAAAAGTGAAAGTGTGGTGACCTTGGCGGGGTTCGCGCGTGCGCGCTGTATTTTCATATCACGTGAATATGGACAGCCGAAATGTGACGTATGTTAGAGTGATTTTTAGTTTAGAGCCAATAGACTACTAAAGTGAAAACGTCACGTACCTTTGTGTGTCGTCATGGTTATTGGGTCTACACTAAAACCAGTGAACTGTTTCTCTGCACTTTACCAATGGGTGTTTCAGATTACCAGCGAATGTTTAGACCCAATTACCATGGCAACTGACGTCACACTTTAGTAGTCTATTGCCTATAGGAAACTAACACAATGACGTATTTACTTCGGCAGTCTATAGACCGTATCGAATAGCCGCCATTTCGTGGAGCACCTTTTGTTACTTAAACCGTTCAACAATAGAAGCACAATATGTGCAACCATACATGTCCTCGAGGAACAAAGAAACTGCCCCACGAAATGGCGGCTATTCAATACGGTCTGTAGATGATGGTTTTTAATTGGCCAGCTACATTCATTTTAGCTCAGCACTTGGCTCAGCTCCCCCGCACACGCCGAGATTTTGGCCACGCGAGGCAAAAGAAATCGCACGTAGATTTGTCTCACGCCTTTGTGAGGCAAAAAACGCAGCAAAATGTCGCCGCACACGGCGAGCCAAGTGCTGAGCAAACGGCCACGAATGACCGTTTGCTCAACAAAATACCTCACGTTTGCGGCGGTCATTAATGTTAATACTGTATCAATTGCAGTTTTCGCGGTGATCAAGTTAAAAGATCACGGACGAGTTGTTTTATACATGTAATATAGGACCGTTTTATGTGAATTACACTGTTAAAAAAAATTATGTTCATTTACAGTACATTCATATGTCAATTGGCATTACATAGCGTACTGTTTTTGAACAGTACATTCTAATTTTTTGTTTTCTCTGTTTGCATACAGTAGACTACTGTTATTTGTATTTAAATTTACAGACGATTCTTCCGTTTTTCAACAGACGACAGTGTTCGTTTTGTGCATGGTTTTGTTCTTTAACAAAGCCTTCTGTACAGAAACGATTCTATGTAACTGAACGAAGCAGTCCAGGTCATTGACGACTGTTTCTTGTTGCCCTTATTTACAGTTCACTTTTTTGTGTTGTAGATGTACCACACTTCATGGAAAATAAGTCGGCGTGTTTCTCTCAATTTCCTAGTATTTATTTGCATGCCGGGGTGCAGTGAAGTTTCAACAAGGTGTACAGTATACCAAAAATGTAACCCGACCCATTGAAATACAGGAATACGATAAATTCAGGGGAAATGTCCGCCTGAATCTATTGTATTCCCACACTTTGAGGCAGGTATACAATGCTCCTGCATATCGCCACTGTCTCTACTGCAGGCAGTATTGCACGGCAAATAACACGCAAATAAAAACCAAAAAATGTACGAAAATGCCGACTTGCCTTTCACGACATGTAGAGCAGCAAGTCGGCACTAAACTGAACAGTCTCCAGTACATATTTCGACGACCAAATATAACGCCGACCAAAAGCTGCATGTCATTTCGTACGAACGGCACAACTACAAAAAGCGCACTGCGCAGTTTGAATTTACTGCAACGTACTGGTACTCGCTATCAACGCCGCGTAATTTCCGCCGCATACCAGGGAACATCGATGGGATAACAGAAGATCCTCTGTATTTTAACAGATGAAGATTCAAAGTGTCTTGTTCCTGAACAAACCTGTAATTTAACGGCAAATCGTCTGTAATCAAGCACAAACATTTTTTTTTAAATGTACACAGACGAAAGAACGTTTGTGCAATAACAACAGATTCCAAAAACAGTAAAAGTTACTGTTCGATTTTGACTTTTTCAACAGAAAATCACTTGTGACTCAACACAATTTTGTACAGTGTATCCCCCTTTACAGATGTCTGAATTGCACTTGTAATATCGTAAATTTTCATAAATCAGTAACAATAAACTTCAATCGTTTGAGATAAAAACATTAATTGGTGTTGGTGATTGGTAATCAGCCTCTAAATTGTACATATATAACAAAACAAGCCAGCACATTTCAGCCTTCATTTCACCCAAAATTCTGAGATTGACATGCCCACAAAAACATGCACGCTTCATATCAACACATAGGGCTACCTCTTTTTACGAAGTTAGACTTTGGACAACCAATCGCTTCTTCCTCGGATAAGGTTGTGCAAAAAAAAAAAGCTATAGGAGTTGTATGGTTGCCAACTTTATTTTAGAAAAAAATAAGTATGCGAAATTCTTTCTAAATTCTGAAACGATCTCTTTACTTACGCTTACACACAGACTTTCAAGTTAAAGTAGACCGTTTCCTTCAGCAGTTCACGTGTAGGTCCTCTTCCTACGATGAAATCAACAGAACTAAACCGCAGCTTTTCGCAACCCTTGAATTTTAATCCTCGCTCCACCCGCATGTCAGCTGCAAACAGTAGCCGGCCAATACCTGTACGCCCACGTGATCTCCGCTCATTTGAATTTGCATGCATAATAAGCGTGAATTCTTTTCATCGTCATTTGAAACCTCCACTCAATGTTAAACATTTTTTGCATTCCGTTTTATATTGTCGTTCTCAGCTTATGACCAAAATGAGCTTTGGGAAACTTCTGCAGGCAGTTTTCGCACTTTGCGTGATACAAAAAGTTTCAATTCAATAAATTTGTCCATTGAGTTACAATGGGAGATTAAAATTATTGACGTCGAACGATCTGGGAATGTAATAAGAGCCCTGAGGCTGATTCAAGGTATAAAAAGAATGCCAAGAAGTAGAATAACGTTTTTTTAAGGCCTAAAGACGTCTGACAAAGTTATACGCCTTGGAATTTCAGGTGCAAACATTTTCGCTCTCCCCCTTTTTTGTGACTTGCGGCTAGTCGCATTTCATTCATGACTTCACCTGATGGACGGTTTTTTCCTCAATCCATGCGTGAATTAGCCTTTTGCGCGTAATATTTGCATAAAGGCCGCACCCCGAATTCTTCACTTTCAGAGGTGCAGTTTAGAACGTCAACATACTTGTTGTTGTTGGGTTGGCACATTGGCAAACGAAGTGCCCTTTGCGCCAGTCACTGTAGAGAAAAATAAATCTGAATGCTGCCAAAGCAGACGTCAGGTACATATCTAGATGCAAATTTGAACGTAGTTACTGTCACATTCTACAATGTACTTAGAGGCTGTTCTGTCGAGATTACTCAAAAGATGATAATTTTAAACCAAATATGACCCTATTTTCCAACTGATCCATTAAACGACGACTTGTATTTGAGTCTAGATTCCAGTAACATATAAATATTCATAAATGAACCCCAAATCACAAAAGGCTACTTCAGGCGTAAAGGGAATTTAAATGCCACTACGTACGCCAACAAAAACTGGATGGTGTGCATAAATATATGTGCACCAAACACAATGCATTGCCTAGACTGGACATTATTTCACTCAATGATCACCTTTAAACTCATTGAGATTTCCACGCACTGATACCTTATCATACTGCTTTGTATTCTACCCGATATGTGACAGAGAGACTCCCCCTATTTCCCCCAAACCATCACCATAATCTTCCATGCACTTTGTTAACGCATCACGCCACTAAAACAAAACACCTGAAAAATGTTCTAAGATGTTTTGAGACACCCCCAGAAGATTTCTCTGGGTTTTTCTCCCACTTCTAAAACTGCATCTCCTTCTTTGTCATCTCATATTGATAGTAAAGTAAAGTTAAAGGTGATACCGTATAGTTTATGGCATAAAGGCCCTTGGTTGCTGAAAATGCACATATCATGTTGCTTAATGTACCGCTAGCAGACATTACAAACGCAGCCAAATGGTGTCGAAAGTCAAATGGTGTTGTGACTGGTGTCGGAAAATTTGCAAGTGAAACGACGTAATACAATGACTCAACATCTGAAACGAGACTGCCAGTGCTAATTTTGAAAATTGTCAACGGACCACTCTCACATATAGGAAAAGAAGTATCTCTAGTTTCTTTTTCTTATTTTTCTTCTGCCCAAAGTCCCATAGACAAAGCACGGTAGTCCTTTTTCATAGTCTAAGGGTCCCTTGCAAAACTCGGATTATCATGAAACTTGGTCACACGCGCTGGAAAATGTTCCAAACACAGATTATGGAACCATTGAGCTCCATATATTTAAAAATTGCAAAGGCACGTTGCGAGGCACGAGTTAAAACATGCGGCTATACTGAATTTATCCTCCGCATTCCACGCCAAACGCAAACAGCCAAAAAAACAACAACAACCCAGCCACTCGACCAAACTAACTAACTAACGTGAATATTGGTATAGTCGCGAGGTCGCCATCCTATTATCAGCCATTGTTCTTCAATAAGGAGGCGATGTTACGAACCTGGCGACTATGACGACATTTACGTTATAAAAACCCCATTTTGTATTCACTGTACATGCATAAATACCTGTTATTTGATTGAAGGATCAGGACTAAGCTCCGTAATTCGAACAGATGGACAGTGATGGGGAATACATAATTAATGCAGACAATATTAAAGCATATACTTTTAAAAGTTCATTTTTACTTTTTAATTTCATTTTCAAATGCACGTTTTAAAAACCTTATTGTTTATTTTTTGTTTATTATTCCTTTAGTCACAGGACTATATATAATGTAAAACAGCCTTTGATCTGATATTGTGTATATCACGTATAAAGATTAAAATGTACTAAACAAATAAATAAATAAATATTGGATAAACGGAATAATTCCCTAAAATTAAAACAGAAATTTGATTTTTTTATTTTGCCGCCAGAACTTGTTTGCTTTCTTGATATCATTTTACCTTAAAATTCCCTTTTCCACACTTCACAACATTGCTAGTCTGTGTGAAAGACTGTCTTACGTTGCTTGGTTCGTGTACGTGCGCGGTCGACATTGCACCGTGTGGACAGGGTACTAGTTTATGTGCCATTGGGTTCAGTCACAAAGACTACAACATTGCACGCATCTGCGATGCAGTATACAGAAAGAATGAACAGTTGCCGACATTTTGTCGATGTGGGAAGTGTGCTAGAAATGCGAATCATAGTTTCAAAAAAAGTTGGCCTACCCGTGTAGAAATGGCAATTTAAAGTCAAGGCCACAAATGTCACCTTTTTGATGAGAATAATGGGTCGTATTTATAAAAATTTGTAAATGCTAGGAAGTTCAAGTAAATAGATAAAGCATTTACTCCGAAGTATAAGCATGTAGAATAAGCAAATGCTTTGATGTAGGCCTATATGAATAAACATTTTCTTTTGCTGTTCAACATCTAGGCCTACTATAGTAGAAATGGTAGTAAATGCTTAATGCTTGTGGTTGCATGCACAGTTGAATGGCTTTCAACAGTACGTACACAGAGCTATGGAAACCTTTAAAGGACGTCAAAGCTGAAAAAGAACATGGGCTGGGTATCGGCGCGTGACTGCCAGGCACTTCCTTAATTCACAAAATATGATTTTGGTCATCTATTCCACACATTTCGTTTCTAAAATCGGTAAAAAAAAATTATTTAGATTCAGGACAATCCCTTCTAAGGACATACACCTTTTCCTTCCAAACTGCAACCGTGAACGCTGCCATTTTGTATATTTTATTTATTTATATACCACATCCAACAGCGGAGGGACCGCCAATTACAGGAATGGGAGCAAGTGTGGTTGAGTGCCTTGCTCAAGGGCACAGGTGCCACAACCCGTCACGGCCAGGAATCGAACCTACATTCTAGTACTAGCACAGGAACTTAAGTTCGACGCACTAGACCGCTCGGCAGTATTTGGTAATCCCTTTTCAAGTCTGCCCAGACCCAGCCTTGAAAAGTAACTAGTAAATACTCGAAATTACAAGAACTTACTCCTTTTCATTAATACAAATCGAAGCAAATTCTATGATGTAGCCAATTCTAGAACATTAAAAAGTAAATACATTTACAGTTTTCCAGTAAAAGCATGTACTGAGTTTTTATTCATACAAACGCAAGTAAATTGAAGCAAAAGCAAAATAATGCTTGTTTTCATAAATGCGACCCAATGTATGTTAGGACAAATGGACATATTTGCTCCTCTCCCACATTGAAAGCGGGTATAGGTATAGGTGGCGGAACGAGCACTGTGACCCCTCAAACTCCCGCCCCAGTTCTTTTGCGCCAATTTGGTACATTTCTCTTTAGATTAAGGTGCATATACTTCAGCAGTTAAATAAAACAGTAAACAGGCGAATATACTTTATATATACAAATTGTACACATGACTTTTGGAATGGATGGCCTAAAGTCTGCATGAAATTTATTTATTTATTTATTTACCACATCCAACAGCGGAGGGACCGCCAATTACAGGGATGGGAGCAAGTGTGGTTGAGTGCCTTGCTCAAGGGCACAGGTGCCACAACCCGTCGCGGCCCGGAATCGAACCTACATTATAGTACTAGCACAGAAACTTAAGTTCGACGCACTAGACCGCTCGGCCATAGAAATGCGCATAAATACATTTTGCACATGCAAATAATAATGTTGCAAGACCTAATTTTTTCTTCAACAGCCTTTAGAAATGACAAGTACACAAGTTCGAGAGGGCAGACGGTCAGAATTCAAATCCATGTGACAAGCTTTGTATCGTAAAGTTCCTTTTTTAAAGATTTTTTTAGGGTATACAAGATTTCAAAACATGGAAAGAAACTATGCCACAATAACCGCCGTATCGTGACGACTGACTTTTTTTTTGTTCGTGGTAAAACGAGCATGTTCTGAACTATCATGTAAAATCAGGGTGCATGATCAATGTAAAGGACTCGGATTATGCTGTAATTTGTAAAGGACTGCTATTAAATACAGTTTTAAACCTGTTTATGGATACGTGGGCAACGCACGTGCAAAAAGTGCAGAAAAATATTTGGACATTTTATAATTGATTAGGTAAAATAGTTACTTTGTTAAATGTATATGTGCAATTTTTGTAGACTATATACTAAAGTGAAAACGTCACCCTTTGTGTGTTTCCTAGGTTACTGGGTATACACAAAAACCGGTGAACAGTTTCCCTGCGCTTCACCAATGGACGTTTCAGATTACCAGCGAATTTTAGACCCAGTTACCCCGTCACACTTTAGTAGTCTATTTCAGCAACCTCTAAAGCTCATGCGAAAACAAGTCTTATACCCCCATTTGGTATACAGATAAGTTCAAGTAGTTCTGATAGGGATTCGAACGCGTGACATATGACACATCAGATAGGTGCTTATATAATTTCTGTGGTTTTGCGCCAAACCGAATGTACCATTTTGCATGGATTTCTTTATCCACATGCATCAGGCAGCATATGCACTGTATGTTTTTTATTGTTACGTGAATTTAGAACACATAATTGGTAATAGTGTTACCCCCCTGTGTGATTAAAGATATGCATGATTAAAACCAACCTCAGTAAAACTCAGCTCCTTACTTCGTCTAAATAAAAGCTTTCCAGTCACTTCGCCCAAAAACCACTTCGCCCCAAAACCATTTCGCCCTGAACCACGGTCTCTGTACGAAGTGATTTTTGGGCAAAGTGGTCCAGGGCGAAGTGAATTTTCGTCACTTGACTGCATGAGACGAAAATTAATATTGTTTTACCAATTTCTCAAAGAATATAGCACTTCAGACAACCATTTCACCAGGGACGTTTTCTACAAAAATGTTTATTATTGTGAATTATGTGTAAATCTGTGAACATTTCTTATTTTTGAGATACCAATCAAGTGTTCTACCTTTAAAAATCATCTGCAGATGCATGCTTTTTTGTTTAAAGGTACATTAATATGGCACTTTTACACGCACGGTAACAATCATGTGATGTGTGTTATCATTGCTATCAACACTTTTAGTTGGGTTTTTCTTGTCAACTTGTGAAGTAGGCCCTAATTTCAATGGTAATGGGCTTAAACCTACTGCCCTATTTGTTATTTACGCATTAATGCAAAGTAACATCAAGATCTTTTCGAAATTTGAGGGAATATTACCACCGTGTTTGATAGCTCATCTAGTAGAGCACCTGTGCCCGGTATATGGTCTCGGGTTCGAAACCTGAAGAATACCGTATTATCTTATAGTTTATTGTGGTTCTATGATGTGGTGATCAAGCAAAATAACAAAAATTCTGTTCCAGTTAAGTCTAATTTTCGTTTAAAGTAAAAGTGCATTCACACACCCCATAAGGACGTGTCCTTGCCACGGGCCTTATATGGCCTAAATCGCTGGAGTGATTTTACACAATTGACAATTGAAAAGAAAAACTAAAAGCTTTGGAAAGGTGAAGTTGTCAGACTTGTTTGCTTGTTTTCCCTCACAATATATTTTAGACTTTTTGCAAAGTCACCCGAGCATTAATTTGTAAACAGGTTTGAATTAGACGATGGGGAACCATACCTACTTATGCGGAAAAGAACGTGTGAATATCATTGCATACCATATACCTAAATTTAGTAATTATATCGTGTTTTGTATAACTCGAGGTATGTTGCTGAAGAAACAGTCTCTCGTAGGGTTTCACCCATCGATAAATATACACTGGATGAAGCAACGACGTCTAAAATTGAAGCCACCGTCCGCCATTGTACCCCACCAAATACAATGCCTTGCCCAGACTGGTCATACTGTCTTCACTAGTCTGCATCATGGTCTACAGGTGTTAAGTGGAATGCAAGCGATCGCATGGACCGGGGAGCAGTCTATAGGCCAAGCATTGTTCGTGGGGTACAATGGCGGCCGGCGCGTGGCTTCAATTCTCGTATAGCCAACTGCTATTGCATACTTCATCCAGTGTATATATATCGATGGGTTTCACCACCGTAGCATAATTTTGTGACCCGCTCTGAAAAAAAGGTCGAAGACTTTCCATTGATTGTGTTTTTGTATTTTAATGAGCATAGATCTGCCGCAAATTTCTAGTTCTACTTATGGTCAGAGAAAAAAAATCGACCTAGCCTGCTCGATGCATAGCTCCGATTTTGCCCAGTTAACCCCGCCCCCTTAGATATTGTTGCTATGGCTCACACGCTATCGTCAAAATGGCGACACACACTGCACAAACCAATGGGACTTTCAACGGAAAGCACAGATTCATTGGAGAAAACTCAAAGGTATTCATGTTTCAGGGTCGACAATTATCTTAGAACACACCGAGTAAAGGGCCAGTAATACAGGGATGTCATATCATGAAATACGTGCTTTCGTACCTTGGAACAACGAAACGACCGGCCTTGAAACCAAAAATTCACCCGGAACATCGCATACAACACTGTACAAATTGTATGGGGCAGAACATCGCGTGATGTTGTTACAAACATTGCACTTTGACCTATGTGGGTGATCTCTGCTAGCCCTGTTGTGATTGGTCGGCGGGTTCGGTGGATTGACAGGTCGGAACTATGCATTGGTAGGCCTATCTCGAAAATCAGAAATGTTCACAGATTTACACCTACACATAGGCCTACACAATATAAACATGATGACCGTAGAAAACTTCTCCTAAAATGGTTTTGTCTGAAGTGCCATAGTCTTTGAGAAATGAGTAAAACAATGATTTTTCGTCTCTTGAGACGAAAATTCAATTCGCCCCAAAACCATTTCGCCCAAGTGCCATTTCGCCCCCAAACCACTTCGCCCGAGTGCCATTTCGCCCCAAATCACTTCGTCTAAACACTACATCGCCCAAATGCCACTTCGCTCCCGAACCACTTCGTACACAGGCCGTGGTTCAAGGCGAAATGGTTTAGGGCGAAATGGTTTAGGGCGAAGTGGTTTGGGGGCGAAATGACTGCAAACCCTTTTTTGACTGTTTTCTCAAAAGTTAGACGAAGTACGGAGCTGGTTTTTGCTCAGGTTGGTTTTTATCATGAGTATCTTCAATCACACAGGGGGATGAAACTATTTGTAACAGTTTACCAATCATGTATATCTTTAAGGGGTTTTTCGCAGAGCGGGTCACATTTGATACTTGACAACTACTTTTACAAAATGATTAACTCATTCAGTTACTACTCCGACTTTCACTAATGTTGATCCTCCTTCGCTTTCGTCTCAGGATGTTGTATTTGCGGTAGTAGTCGATCAGGCTCATGATCAAGAAATCCACAAACTCCAAGAAAGTGATGATGCTGGCACCCACCATGAGACCCATGTAGCCTCCGATGTCGCCTGCAAAATGTGAATGTGGAGAACATTCAATTACATTACCGGGCAACACTTGCTCTCGTCGTTTCATGGTACGTTCGGTTCCTTTTCATGTGAAAGTCTGGGTACCAAACACCGACTAGTCTAATGGCGGACTCTTTCGCAGCGCCGTATATAAGCGCAAAGTAGACCACCCATGCAATGCTCTCTTAGCATTATTTTTTAACACCATCAAAAAAAAATCACGTTGGTGTCAGAAAATTAACACCAGAGTTTTTGCAGTGTGTGTGTGGGGGTGGGGGTGACACTCCCCCCCCCCCCCCCCCCTCCTAATATTTATTTTATTCGGCAAATTCATGGTACAGTAGGCAAATTCATGCCTGTCGGCAAACAAATAAAAAATTTAAGAACATAAAGGCACGGGTATCGGCAATGCTATTGATACGGGAGAGGCTATAAGCCAGGCACTCCATGCATGACCCGAATGCGGATCGCACAGTTCACAGCTGCAAGGGCCCGAATGTGGATGTGTATGCACCTGCACGTACACGATGTACATCAATTGGGTACATTCCTTCCATAACCATGACGGGTTCGTACACGGGCTGTAATGGGAAAGCACGGAGTGCCTGGCTTATAGCCTCAGCCCTATTGATACGGCACTTGTTCACCACAAAGTTATGTGGCGCCGTTTGGAGAAAATAAATACAAATTATAGCAGCATTCAAATCAATGTAAATGGAATTGGGAACTTCGTATAAACTTACTGAGCAAATCAGTGAACGAGTAGGCCTCCACTTGACGTATTTCCTCGTAGTTTAATTCCTCAAAAAATATAACCACGTCAATTATGTTTTTCCTGCGTGAGAAACAACGGCACGAAAGAAATATGTTTAATTTATTCGCTTCCCTCGCAATTGTCCATGTTTACTATCGTTGGTAAAAAGCAATGGTGGCGAAATGATGATATGTTAATTATTGATATATGGGCATGATATTAGAGGATGATAGATAAATAAAAAATTCATTATCTCAAATCATCAGAGAGCAAGTTCGATTGAGCGACTATAGTTGGGTATTGTCATAGAGTTGTATAAGCCTTACGGCTTATATAACTCTATGGGTATAGTCGACTATAGAGTCCCTCGAACGACGGGTTCTCTCCGTTGTTCGAAGGACTCTAATCGAACTATAGTAGTGAATCGAATTTGGTCAGAGTTGCTTAGAATACTCAAAATGCGCCCTCTCTTGCTCAAAGATTGCTAGTCCTCATCTTCACATCGTGTTTTCCCTTTTCCCTTTTTGAATGTTAGATTAAGAGCTTGTGTTATCTCCTTAGAACAACTTAAAATTATTTCTACTAAACTCCTCAAAAAAGGTTCGGAAACTCTCTTGTTGCCAAATCATTTTCCTTGAATTTGGTATCATTGGAAAGCCCTGTTTTTCCTCTTTACGATGATGTGTCATTTGTTTGCAGCACAGCTGAATATGGGGGTGGGTGTAAAGTGAAATGTCACAAATTTCACTGGGACTGTCATACAGTGCATTCCCCTTTTGCTTGGGGGATGGGAATGTGTCAATACACTTTTTGACAATAGCAATTAATGCATTTTGTGACCTTTCACTTTACACCTACCCCAATATTCAGCTGTGCTGCTCATCCCCCAATTGCTTAATGGTACCAAATGCCATATCATTGTAAAGAGGAATAACGGGGCTTTCCAATGATACCAAAATCAAGGAAAATTACTTGGTAACTAGAGAGAAATTGTCAGTCAAACTGGATTTTCCAAACTTTTTTGAGGAGTTTATTTTGGGAGATGCACCTAAAATCACCCTTTATAAAATATGCAACTGTGTGCTATTCATGTAGAAGTCCCCTATCTTTGGTACATGGATTCAACATAGCAAACCAATGGACCGCCGGTTTGTTTGGTACATGTACATGTACATGGCACGATCTACAGAAACGCCCGTGCGATCATTATTACGCATGCTCAACCTACCTCCGAAAGGGTGTAAGGGTGTATATGTTACACCCATTTACTAAAAATGGCCAGCCAAACGCGTACAAGCGAAGTGTGCGTATTTCGGTTTGATACAGCCCTCTCGAGCTTTTCAACTTGACATTAAGAAGGTGGGGATAGACGTAAAACATGACGTCGTATTCTGTTTACTTGTACACTGTTATTGAGGCTCGATGGATCTTGTCCCCAACTGCTTCTATATAGACCGTATCGAATATCTGCCATCTTGTAGGGCAGTTTCTTTGTTCCTTGAGGACATGCATGGTTGCACATTGTTGACCAGTTGGAATGACAAATGTTGCCCCACAAGATGGCAGCTATCCGATACTGTCTATAGGAACATCTGACGTCATCCATTTCAAGGGTATAAAAAAAAAATGGCCGAGGCCTACCAATCAAAGCTTTATATGTAAAACAATGGTGACATATGACAATAGAATGACACAAGCATTGAAATGATGTTGCCATGGAAACCTCAAACAAGAACTAAGACATTCTCGGGTATGGGGGCTTTCCGGGGTCAGTGACCGCAGTCGGCTGGCATGTCGAGGCAATGCGCGCACAAAATGCGGATACTGAGACACTCAAGCATGGCAACAAGTTCTGTGTAAAAATACATCTTAATCTCAATCCTCCAAAATCAATGTGATTTTACATACACCCCAGGGAGTTGGCGTTAAAGACCCAAATACATTATTTGCAGTTAAATACCCAAAATTTTACTTCATGAGTTGACAAGAAAAACCCGACTAAAAGTGTCGATAGCAATAGTAACAAACACCACTTGATTTTTTTTTTCTTGTAAAATGGTACCTTTGTAGGAGAAATTGCCAACTGCAAGTGCTTTAAAAATCGTTTGCAAACGATTTTGTTTTACCATTCATTAAAAAAAAAAATATGCATCGATTTTGAGGTTTTCTGAAGCATTTGCAATGGAAACCCCTTACTTAAAGGTAGAACACATGATTGGTACCTCGAAAATCAGAAATGTTCACAGATTTACACATAACTTACACAATATAAACACGATGACGGTAGATAACGTGCCCTGAAATGGTTTTGTCTGAAGTGCTATATTTTTTTAGAAACAATTAATTTTCGTCTCATGAGACAAAAATTCACTTCGCCCTGGACCACTTCGCCCTGGACCACTTCGCCCTGGACCACTTCGGCCTGAACCTCTTCGCCCTGAACCACTTCGCCCAAAAGCCACTTCGCCCCCAAACCACATCGCCCAAACACCACTTCGCCCCAAAAACCACTTCGCCCCCAAAACCACTTCGTGCACAGGGCGAATTGGTTTTTAGGCGAAGTGACTGTGAAGCTTTTTTTGCTGTTTTCTCAAAAGTTAGACGAAGTACGGAGCTGACTTTTACTCAGGTTGGTTTTAATCATGCATATTTTCAATCACACAGGGAGAGGAAACGGTTTACCAATCATGTGTTCTACCTTTAAATGGAAGAAGAAAGTGGTTCCAACTGTCCAATACAGTGATTCTGCCCGAGACGATATCACTTTATAGGTAAACGATAATTTAAGACGAATGTATGTAAATGCGTGTGCACACACATTTTTAAATGCATGTACAAAGGTGAAAGCAATTGAGCTCCTGACGATGTTATGGCCATTTTGTATGCAGTATATAGCCAGGGAACCAGCCTGAATAGGACGGTGGCTTGGCACACTTTCTTGAAAGCAGTTTTTCATTGTTTTCTCGAAACATGGATAAGGTACCGAGTTGACTTATACACAGGTTGGTTTTTATCATACGCATCCTCAATCACACATGGGGATAACGCCGTTTGCGACATTTGTTTTTCAATTCTGTGATCTATCTTTGTTATATCTGAATAATAATAAAAATGCACAGATTCAAATTTGACGATGGGTAAAAAGAAAAACGAATGCTTCAGTGTCTCAGATAATAAACGCATTGCCGAAATGCCGCCGATAAATGGTCGAACTTGACTCCAAACTACGATGCAACTCTAGTCTGAATATTTAATGTTCTTCGTATTTATGACAAATGTCTAATTTATGTTTAGCTTCTAATGGATAGCGTCTAACGGTAAGCGTCTAATGGTAAGCGTATAAAAACTGACATATTGGCATGCATTGTTGGGTGGATTTCATGCAAAGCACATCTAAGCGCACACTGCTTTTTTAAATTTTGAAAAGCCATTCCTGGCCAACAATTATAGCAATCGACATGGGCAATCGACAGTGTCGACACTTTTGAAAACGGCTTAGTAAAATTGGTACGACGATTCACCCCACGCGTTTACAAATCCGCCACATTTTTAACCCTCAAAAGTTTAAACGTGTGAATAAACCTTCACGCAAAATCACTTTTCACATAGTAAAAAGCAGCTGGCCGAGATTTCAGGACTTTTTAACGCCGGGCATGTTTTGGTTTGTTGTGATGTCAGAGGGCTTATCGTCAAAAGGCACATGTTTCAGTTAACGGGTCCTTTTGGCTGTCTCACAGTTGGCGCAACAAAATCTGCTCTTATATATTTGTGTTCGAAATTTACCCCACTGAGAAAATGATTTTAGCTGGCTACGTGCCCATCTGTCTTCCACTGTTTATGAATGATTCTGGGGAATTGCTTGCCTATACTCTTATGTGAACAATGTCTGTGTATCTTTGACTTTTTATTTCTGCCGGGGCCCCTGCAATATTTGTTTTTTTTTCTTGTGTGACCAAAAGTTCACACGCCTCGTACTCCCGTTAAGTTGAAATAGGTTCCGCGTTTGAGGGTTAAAGTTTCATTACAATTTCCGCGTAGCGATGTCACTGTGATACTTTTTGTTCGACAAATGTAACCGATTGTTCGACACTGTCGGATGGAGCCAAGTTCGACACTTGGAAAGCACCATACCTGAGGAAGCTTTCGCTGCTGTTAAAGGCATCCTGCAAGGCCTCCGAGATGTGCTCAGCCGGCCAGAAGACCTCGGAGATCCGTGGAGTGAACACCTCCCGAAAACAGGGGACGCTGCAGTTGCACTGACTCTCCAAATCGTCTATGAAGGCCCCTGTAAATTAGAAGTGCATTAAAATATGTATGATTGTTTCACCCTATGATATAACGTCACAATTAGAAGAAGGTGCATACGAAAACCAAACATGAGTTGTTTTTGTTACAATAATGTATTAACCAACGGATAACGAATCGACAGCTGATAATGCAACAAATTACATTAGGACCAATAATATAACAAAATGTTAAAGGCAGAACACATGATTGGTAAACCGTTGCAAATGGTTTAATCTCCCTGTGTGATTGAAGATATGAATGATTAAAACGAACCTGAGCAAAAACCAGCTCAGTACTTCGTCTAACTTTTGAGAAAACAGTCAAAAACGGATTACGGTCACCTCGCCCTAAAACCATTTCGCCCCAAACTACTTTGCCCTGAACTACTTCGCCCTGAACTACTTCGCCCTGAATTACCTCGCCCTGAACCACGGCCTGTGCACGAAGTATTTTGGGGCGAAGTAGCATTCGGACAAAGTGGTGTAAGGACGAAGTGGTTTGGGGGCAAGGTGGCTTTTATAGGGCGAAGTGGTTCAGGGCAAAGTGGTGCAGGGCGAAATGGTTTTGGGGCGAAGTGAATTTTCGTCTCATGATACGAAAAATAATTGTTTTACTCATTTCTCAGAAGCTATAGCACTTCAGACAAAACCATTTTAGGGAAAGTTTACTACCGTCATCATGTTTATATTGTGTAAGTTATGCGTAAATCTGTGAACATTTCTGATTTTCAAGATTTCCAATGATGTGTTCTTACTTTAAAGGAAGAGACAACACTTGTTTGGAGTTATTGACGAATTTAATCAAAAATATTACCGATGTATTGCCCGGTGCATAAACCCTCATGAGAATCGGAGAATGGTGTTTTCAACGTCGCCAACACAATTAATTTCGATGATAAACTCTGCAACTATGTGCTGCGCCATATTTGAAAATTTGAAAGGAATGATGACGTCAACCATGCAATGATTGCATCGATGACGTCAAGATTGTTGCCTTGTTTCCCGACTCCCACAGGACGTGAAGTGTGTAAAATCTGTTGTGACCTGACTCAAGCCCTCTCAAGTCCGAGCGCCGAACTGCAAAAGATGGCGACTTACATGAAGTGTACCGAATTAAGCAACCATTTACAAGTAGGCCTATTGTCCCTTCCTTTAAGTTGTGGATAATTAATACCTCAAGTCGTAATGACTTGTGAAATCATGGTAAAATTCATCACAAAATCCTGATACAGTGAAACTTATATTACATAGTGGCCACCTTCGGGACCGTTAAAAAAAACTGGCCACTGTAAACAGGTGGCCGCTTTACAAAGGTCGCATATGCATGGCATTTGTGGAAAAAGACGGGAGGCCACTATAAACAGGTGGCCTTTCTATCAATGTGGCCTTATTAACCAGGTTTCGGGGGGGAAAAAAATCAAATTTTCTGAATTTTCCAGGATGAAATTCTGAATAAAATGTTCGTAGTACATAAAGGACTACATAAAAAAAGGAATACTGTTGAAACATATGCATGAAAGTGAACTAGATTTCCACCCAGCTTTAAGGATATTTGTATTGTGAGGATCAAGGTTTTTGTCTTGTGGTGAATGAAACTCGTTTGCTGTCCCCTGGCTGACAAAACAACTAGGGTATACTGCGAAATTAATGTCCAAAGCCACGCCTTCACCATCCAGACAAGATGAAAAACTACCTCAGCTGAACTAAAAGACGAGACATTTTTACTCAATTCATTTAAAGAGCAGACCACGGTTATAAAATGACTGATTTGCCGAGTTTATTTGACCAGCCGTACAGCACGGGTCATTGATTGTCGCGTGCAGTAAACACTCACACACTCGTTGCTATGTAATAAAGACAGTCCATATCGAGTCATTATAATGATCCTATACGAAATTGATACCATAAAGTAATTATTAAAAGTCCAACGCTGAAACTTGTCACATTTTCAACTTTTACTGCCCGTGCAGTGTCTTTGTAATGTTTAACAAAAAAAATCGTGTCCATATCATTTGTTGAACCCCCATTTTTCCCATGGGTGTTGAGATTGTGATACTCATTTGTAATATTGTTCTCATTACCATTCTGAAATTTCGCGTTCTCAGTCAATCGTTGATATCGTCAAAAACCACTGATGGTTTGTAAACGAATTTATTTTGTTCCGTAAATCAGTACAGTAATTACATGTATACCGGCCAACCTTTTTGCAAATTTTATCACAAAAAAAAGCACTGAGACACTCAGACATTTTAATATTATTCTATATATACGATTATAATTTGAACGCATGCCATTTGATCTAAGGATCACTGACTAATTTTGATGTAATATTTTTTTTTTATATAGTGATCAATAAACATTTTGATTAATAATTATTGCTTATAATAAAATTAAAATTAAAATGTCAGTGAGCCTTACCAACTTTTGAGTAGTATGTACATGTAATATTGGAGGTTGTGTTGCATATTGTGCGTTGATATTACTGTCATTATGTTTTAAAAAGGATAAAAAGAAATGATATTTATAAGAGAGGAACTCACACTTACGTATTGCCGGCTCAACACAATGTAATAGCTCACCGTACGTGCAGAATTCGTCATTCAGCATGTCTGAAATTAGTGGAAAAGACACATGCTGAAAGGCATTGAACAGTTGTACAACAGTTTTAACTGTATCAAAAGTATCAATATAAGGTTACGCTCGGAATTAGAAATCGCGAACAGTTCCTTATAGGGACCATATCTTGCTTAAAATCCAGACGTTGGTTTTAGTTTACGCGGCATTCTTACATTTCTGTATATAAACACTCGATAAACCCGGGCGTCGACCATTAGTTATTCAAATTTAACTTTCAAAGTCGTGGAATGCCCTGAATACATAGACGATTTACTTTAAATGAAATTTAACCCTCAAAAGAGTGGGTGTGTGAATAAATCTTCACACAAAAATCATTGCAGTAAACAGCAGCTGGTCGAGATTCGACGACTTTTGTAAGTTTGCCCTTGACACTATTTTCAAAGGGTTTTGTCACCGGGTCCCTTTGGCTGTCTCACGATTGGCGGTAAAATGTTTTCTCATGTAGGTTTGTGAAGAAAAATCAACCCACTAAGAAAATAAAACAATCTTTTAAGTTTAGCTGGCTAGGCGCCAATTTGCAGTGAATCAAATGCAGTTTGATTTGGCATAATGTACAGAATGACGTCAGTTTCTAGTGGTGTGATTGCTTGCAAACAGCATTGTGTATTTTGTTGTGTGACCAAACATTCATGTTCATTCCCGTTAGATTAGCCCTGTAACGGTACAAATTCCTCCAATTTGTACACGATTTTCCATAGGATCAGTGGGTCGGCGTTAATTTTAAATAATTGCTTCGTTTGACGGTTATTAAAGCTAAATTAGGCCGATTTTGGACTGTAAAATTTATATAACCCGTTGAAAAGACACCGTCAGAAATAGCGATAGAATAGTAGTGTGTTGGGTCTTAATGAGGCACTTTTATGCTAATTTATGTATGACGTCATAGAGCACACAATGTTAAAGAAGACGCATAACACCATAGCACACAAATGTATCTATTTAAAATTCATGCATGATTTCCTATAATTGATAAAAAAATCTCCCGCCTTTTTTACTTTCGGTATAGTAAAACAACCCTCACTCTCGAAAATTGCATAATCTGGTATCGGTATTTCAAAGTTTTGGTTTAAATCGCGATTTGACATACAGATCCAAAAGGCGCAACGTTCCTAATAAACTGCGGTGTTGCACGCCATGTAAAGTGCTCGCACATCACCGCAGTAATGACTCGACAAATTTGTCTGGAAATTATAAGCTTAATTTCAACTCGTTTGCAGAGGCAAACGGGAAAATGACACACATTACACTGTGAGTACGTGAGAAGAGTGCACGTGCACAGCTCGAATCATGAACGCACCTTTTTGCTTGACACCACTTATGAAAGGAGAGAATAGTCAAATTATCTTTGAAGCAGGAATATTAAGTTTAAAACGCGAAAAGTGTCTGATTTCGCAACATTCAGATTCAGTGCCTTTTTACCTTTGAAAACCAATATGATGTACATTTCACGGCTATTTCATGTACCATTTTTGGGACGTGGAAAAGGAAAACTGGATATTTGGTCTTTGACCGCGGGTAAATCATGTGGAAATGATATAATTTGAGCTTTGTATGCGTAGTCGAGACATCATGAGAGTTCTTAAATAAATCTAAATGATTTGGTGGTTTTTGTTGAAATGGGCATAACATTATTTTAAGAAATATTTAGGACCTATAATCAATTATGTTGGACCGACGTCTGACGAGACCTTTTTAAGACAAGAGTCTCACAGTGTTACACTGGAACCTGAGTGTAAGTACTGACATTAATTGTGACTACATTAATGTTTGCGTAAATATAAAATTACATTATTTTGACACTGAAAACCTGGTTTTCAGACAGTGTCAAAACAAAGGCTCGATCGACGACATCACAAGTAAGAACAGACCCTTTCCATGGCCATGACAGGGGCAGTCACATTGTCACCGAGCATCATGCATGAGTAGGCACTTTGAGGATCTATTGTCACATCATTTCAATATGAAAACGTGCCCCTAACATGGCCGCGGTGGAAAGGCTCTATTGTAAAATGGCATTCCGGTATCCAATTATTTTAACTCTGACCTGAAGGGGTCGGGAGATTGCTGGTTTTGCAGCCGCACTGTTTATGAATGAACTTCATTTTGCACAAAGCCTGACATGTTTCCACCGTGTACTTGAAGCCCTCAATCCGATCCTCTTTCACGCAGTGGGTGACGTACGGCGTCTCCATGTTTCTCAACTGCACGGAAATACATTAAAAACTGCACACACAAACTACCACAATTCTTCACAGAGTTGCTACGCGATACCAAAGTCCAATTTTTAGTTGATATGTACTGATGACGTCACACTTTAATTACACGTGCGCCTGGTTGGAGCCAGACGGTTCGTATCCAATAGAAAAAGCGCACATGTAAACAAAGTATTACGTCTTAGTACAAAATAATTCAAAAGCGGAAATAATTAAACACTGATAATTTTGCCATCAATCCTGAAAAACAAGTCTCAACATTTTTTAAAACTTGCCAACAAAAGCACGGTATGCCAGTTTCAAACAATTGTTTTCTTGCGCAACATTTGCGAAAATATGCGTCAACATTAAATTATCAGTGTTGAATTGTTTTTCGCTTTGGCGTGCCATAGTATGGACACAGTAATGGCGGATAACAACCGGTTGTCAAGCCAAGTGAAACCCAAGAATACACAAAAACCTACCTGCGTGAGTTTAAGTGTAACAAGGGTCTCAAATCCTGGTGATACGGCAAAGCCTAACTGCTTCACGAAGGGGTACTCCCCCTGCTTGTGAACCATAATCTGAAAACAAAAATATTGATACCGAAATAAACTCTTCAACTCATGCTCAAACCAGTGACGTCACTCAGAGGTCATCGGGTAATTTCCTTAGCGGCCGGTGCACGTTTTCCATCCATGGTTTTCAAACTCTTTGCGTGGGCAGCCATGACAGGGGGCAGTCGCACTGTCACCGTGCGTCATGCACGAGTAGGCACTTTGTGAATCTAATGTCATATAATTTAAATATGAAAACCTGTCCCTTGTCATGGCCACCGGTCTATTATTGGATTAACTCAATTTATAAAATGTTTTCTTTTCAGAATTCCGTCTACCGTGTGTGAATTTGAAATGGAACACGACGACTGTTTGTGACAAACCATTTGTACTGGCATGGATATACGAATCTTTAAACAGGTCAGTAAATAGTGTCTGATATTTTCTTATATAGGGACAAATAAAATGTTACGCGCTGTATCACTATATATTTCTCAATCGAGACGAAAAAAACAAATTACAAGCATGCGTATTCTTGTTTTTTTAAAGCATGTTTAAAGCCTGTTTTTCAGCATTTCATTATACTTCACTTAACGCGGAATGCATAGTTCCGAGATTACCCAATTAACCCCGCCCACTTAGTTACTGTTGCTACGCCTCACAAGCCATCGCAAAAATGGCGATACATAACGCACGAAGCAGTGAGGAGTGGTATGAAAAGCACAGATTCATTGGAGAAAACTCAATGGTATTTATGCTTTAGGGTCGGAAGTTATCTTAGCACACACTGAGCATACGCTTTCTTATATTTTAACAGTGAATCGCCCGACATTGAAACAAAAATGCACTCGAAGCCACCGCATACAAGTTGAACGGCCGAGCACCGCTATGCACGTGTTATTGTTTGAGAGCAAATACACTATGACCTGTGTGGGCGCTGTTTGCGTAGCTCTGTTGTGATTGGTCATAAAGGTCACGCGGTTCAGCTTGATTGACAGGTCAGAACTATGCATTATTGAACTTGAATTCTGTGAGGTAGTGACATCACGACACGAATGTTCTCACCTTAAATCCGGCTCCTTTACTTGATCCATAAAAGTAATCATATTGCTCAAGATTCAGTCTTAGGTACAAGCCGTTGTCGTAGCCAGTTTGGCGGACTGTCAGGGTCTCAGATTCGTCTTCAGGGTTATTAAAGGTGTAGCACACTCCGAAATCCGTCAGCACTTGGGTGAAATTGGCGGCCGTACAGTTAATAGTGGACCGCCAGACGCACCCGATCACCATGTTCTCTTTTTGGTGCGACCCTTTAATGAGATCGTCCGTCACGTTCCAGTCCTTTCAAAGATGCAAAACAATCATCACTTGTCGAATAATTCTTGAAATAAATGTATAAAAGATTAAAACGGGCCAAATTCATAAAGCTGTTTCGCTTAATGCTTTGAAACAAATGGGTTAAAAATATTTAGAAAGAGTACAAGATAAACAGTCATTTGTAATACACCTCACATAATTTTGACTGGTAACCATTTTTATTTTCAAAGCAAATACATTTTGCATTAAACTTTTTTTTCTTCTGCTAAACAGCTTTGTAAAATTGGCCCCAGCTCAGCAGCGCAGCACGAGTGATTGCATTTATTTCCGATTTTAAAATAAAAAAGAAATGGACCTTAAAAGATAGATATTTTAAAGAACACGGGTTTCAATTGGATATCATATAGAAAGCGAGGCAAATTACCTTGAATGCAGATTGGTCGAAGCCCTGTCCCTTTCCGCCACTAGAGGGCGCCAGCACGCTAAAGGCGTTTAGTACCCCGTCTCCAAATGCCTTCTGAGAATAGGACTTCCGGAGTAGGTTGTAATTGCAGATGGTAATGGCGGGGAATTTCAAGTCGTCCACGTATTTGACTGTCACAATGCTCGATACGTTAAAGTGGAAATAGGTTTTGACGTTTCCCACAACAACCGAAACAAGGATACCCATGAATGTCAGCAGGATGATTGCCCAGATACCCCTGCATTGACAAAACATCGTGTGAAACAAAACAGGATCAAGCTTTGTGGAGTGTGAACACGGTTTAAAGGCACAGGCTCGTCAGCAATGCGCGCGCGCCAAATTCGTGCGATGAAATACGCAGCTCCATAGCAAATGCATTAAGCTGCGTATTTCGTGGCACGAATTTGGCGGGCGCGCATTGCTGACGAGCCTGTGCTTTTAATGTAATGCGTATGTTGGGGAATGATGATCACTGCAATGAGAATAACCATGAATGAATTACCCAGATAAAGCATCGTGTGATCAAACTTATTACAGTGTGAACACGGTTACGTAATACGTATGTATAGGAACTTATGAGACAGCTCAATAATAAAATAAAATAAAGGGCAAATGTCAGCAAGACGATTGCCCAGATACCCCTGCAATGGCAAATTATCATCGTGTGAACACAACGGGATCAAATTTATAATAGTGTGAACACGGTTACGTAATACGTATGTGGGGGGAATCATGATCACCACAACGAGGATAGCCATACATGTCAGCAGGAAGATTGCCCCGAAACCCCTCGGTTGACAAAACATCGTGTGAAACACCATGGGATCACACTTTGCAGAGTGATCCCATGCCTGAGACGAAAATGTTCATACAGGTGTGGACTGCAGTAATACCTCATCAAAACCAAACAAAAAATACACGCATGGTCTTTGTGTATAAATGAATAATAAAAGGTTTTAAAAAACACCTACAGTTGGCAGTTTCTCCTACAAAGGTACCATTTTACACGGAAAAATCATGGCGTTTGTTACCATTACTATCAACACTTCTGGTCGTTTTTTCTTGTCAACTCGTGAAGTAACATTTTGGGTCACTGCAAACGATACATTAGGGCTTCAAGCTTGTGCTTGTTTCACCATTTTGCGTACAATGTTAGCACGTTATGAAGTGTACGGATATCGAAAAAAAATCCTTTCCGTTTGAGCAAATGAACAATAAACCGCTACACATTCGCCAATTTTCCCATATTTAAATCTCAGTGCCATTTATTGGCTTACCGATAGTCGGATCATCAGTTCACTTGTTTGTCATAGGCAATATAAATGTGCTATCAGCATACACGGCACGTTTTTCATTTATGAGCCATTTTGCCGCCATTTTTTGTCGCCGAGTTGCGGTCAAATTTCCTCGTACATGTTGACTAATACAATAGACAGTGGTTGTCAAGGTCAACAGTAATTGACGAATTCTATTCTAGTGAGGCGTAGGTAAAATACTGATTTTTATGAATAATATTTTGTCTTTCTTCCGTACTTTTTATTTCGTCGACAATATTATTTTGACAAGTAGAATCAGTACAAAATGCTCCGTTGAAACGTGGAAGTCACTCGAAGTTGAAATTTATTTTTTTTTGAAAAGGTGTGTTTTATTATTATTATTAATTAATTTTATGAAATGGTTCAAAAAATATTAGCAATCTTATTAGAGGTTAACTATGGGTAATTCTATGCAAAATGTAATTATGTTGACAACAAATCCAGTAACATGTAATAACGTATCGCTCACTTGGAACATAAATATCAAAAACATATCTGTCATTTTTAACAACAAATGAAGACAAGAAATTTTGACAAGAAATTTTGTAAAAATGATGACAAAAAAAGCCAATTCTATTGACAAAAAAATTCAAAAACAAGTAATAACTTATTGCTCACCTGAAAAATAAATATCAAAAAACAGATCTTCAATTTTGACAAGAAATAAAGACAAGAAACTTTGACATGAAATTTTCCAAAAATGATGACAAGAAAAGCCAATCCTGGATGTGTATAGACCAAATGCCTTTAATGGCACAATTGCAAGGAATCCTCGTCTCACGTAGAGTCTTACATCGAGTTGATGATCACGGCAAACATTTGCACTTCTCTCTCCGGATCGAAAGGTACCGCGATCCGTACAGTAGATATCTCGAACGAGACACCAAAACCGACGCCATTTGGCAATCATTGCCCCGACTGTTTGTTCTTTTAGACGTGACATGATTGTTATCGCAATTGCATAACTTTAGAGGTGTTCGCTATTTATTGACTCCAAGTACTAACATTAAAGGTTTATTACCAGTTTTAAAGACAGAATACATGATTGAAAAACTTTTAAAAACAAGAACAACCTTAATACATAACTAAAGAATAATGTTGATAAACTGCCTTGTAAAAATTTCAGCCACATAGATGCAGTAATACCTGAATATCAGAAAACCTGAACAATTCATGCATGATTTTTGTGCTGAATGAATGGTAAAAAAAGTTGTCTGCAGAAAATTTTCTTTTTAAAAGGCACCTTCAGTTGCCAATTTCTCTCACAAAGGCACCATTTTACACCATTCTAGGGCCTCAGAATTCAATAGATAACAATTTGTGTTCCATAATTTTTCAAAGTTGTGACGTCAACATTTAACTGTTATAGTTTAATGTTTGTCTGTCTTTTATTAATTTAATGTATGAAACAATTATATTTGTGGAAATTTTATAATGCAGGGCGTTGGTAAAAATCAGCAGTTTGCTGTTCCGACTTGCCCCAGATGAACAAATGGGTGGAAAAGAATTAATTTCTATTTTAAACGTTATTCGAAAAACCGACATGATTATTAATATTTATGGTTGTATCATTCATGCGCTCAGAGTAAAAAACAATATTATAATAGTTGAAATTCCCTGCAACAGACATTTAAGATATACCCGTTGTGTTGGCGACACTTTCTTAGTAAATGTTTCGCTACCTTGATGGTTATTTGCCCCATTGTCGTTTTCTCGGTAATTTAATTAGGATTTTAAAATAAATAGCTGCATGCTAAAGCCCCAACCTCTTTCCCTGTTTTCGCGCTCCCCATTTTCCACTAAAATGGACCGTGGCTATTTGTTGTTTTAAATCCTATACAGAATCTAGTGAGCTTAAGTGAAATGCCAGTGGCGAGCGCCGGCTTCATGTTTTTCGTTGTAAAAGGCGTGGTTGGATATTAAAGTATACGTGTTAGTGAATATGTTTCGAGCTATTTTTCTGCGCTCTGAATGCAAATGGTTTTGTGTGTGCAGGAAATGGCCCAACACAAGGTCAAAAGTTGTCTGTTTTGCCAAAGTGGTTAGTTTTGCCCAAACACCCCCCCCCCCCCCCCCCCCACCCCAAACAAAATGAAACAAATCAACAACAAAAAAAGGCTCATTATAGGCCTATCATTCTTTACGTTTTTACGAAAACCAGGAAAATTTTGGGTGACTGCAAATGATGTGCTGAAACATGTGTGCTCTAGGCATGTACAACCTTAAGTAACAACTATGAACACGAATGATTAAATATTCATTTGGCCGAAGTTTTATAAATCGAAGGAAAGATTGCCCAAATAAAAAATTAAAAATGTAACAAGTAAATCAACAAAAATATATTACAACATAAATTGTTAACAAATTTAACAATAAAGCGAAAACTACAAATGTACGCATGTGGGAGCAAATGGGAGCATGTGTGGTCTAGTGGGAACTCCCAATGGAGGTTGTGGGTTCAATCCCCACTATGACCAACGTGCCTGTGTCCCTGGGCAAGGCACTTAATCCCAGTTGCCTCGTCAACCCAAGCGATATTTGGGAAGCTGTTAGGGGGAATACCACAATCTAACTACTGATAGGGTTGAGCCCCTGGGCAGCAGCAGTTGAAGCGAAATGGTTCTGGTGATTCCCTGATGGCAGCGGTAATATTGGCAACAGCGCCAGGAGCACCCCGCAGGGTGGACATGTGCGCTATATAAGAATACACCATTATTATTATTATTACGCAGGTATATTTAAAAAATTAAAACATGATAAATACAAGGTTTCTCTTGTGTTTATAGAATTGTATAAAATAATAATAATAAATATTATGATAACATGCCATCACCACAATTAAAACTATGTTTTACCTATTGCGGCGACAGTTTTTGTGTAAAAAAAGCTATGTTAGGGCGACACGGTCTATTAGGGCGACAATTTGGTGTCGCCCTAATATTTTGGAGGTTAAAAACCATTTTGTTTAGGTCAAAAACCATTTTGTTTAGGTCAAAAACCATTTCTATTAGGGCTAGAACAATTTTTCTTAGGTATGGTACCATTTTTTGAAGCTTTGGGTAGAGAAATTCGGTGTCAATTTGAGTGATTCTTGCCGGGGAAAGGTTTCCCGTGATGTCGCCCGTTTACAGCATTCATGGTTCTTATTATTAATATTAGAATTCTCGACAAAATGTCAGCTTGTTTGCTTAATCAATAAAACGTGTTCCGTTAATAATCAGCTATTTTCACTGACCGACTCTGCAATGTATTCATTGACTGATTATATAAGACGAAAAACGTGTTGCAATTCCTGCACGCTTTTAATAACTCCGGTTATAGACTGCTAAATAATTGTGACGTCAATAGAGTACAGAAGCGATGACGTCACAAATTTTTTTTTTTACATTTCAGCGTTTTGGATACCATGTATCGGTGGAGCATGATGAAAAACATCCACAGCCCAAATTTGGTGGGAATCGGTTCAGTGGGGCCCGAGATATGGCCGCATGAATACATAATTAGCCCCATTGAAATCAGTGTAAATTGGCCTGGTTCCAAAAGTTACGACCCAGGCCAATTTACACTGATTTCAATGGGGATAATTAGGTATTCATGCGGCCATATCTCGGGCCACCATGAACCAATTCATGTCAAATTTGATGTGTGAGGGTTTTTCATCATGTTCTACCAAAATATGGTCATGAAAATGCCACGGTATGGTATAAACATTCGCTGGTAATCTGAAACGGCCATTGCTAAAGCGCAGGGAAACAGTTCACTGGCCTTAGTGTACACCCAGTAACCTTGACAACACACTATAATGGCGTTTTCACATTAGTACTCTATAGACAGCCGAAGTGTGACGTGGGTTGCCATGGCAATTGGCTCTAAACTAACATGGCCGTCGGAAAAGTACCATTGCAAAAGCACAGGGACACGGTTCGGTGATTTTTAGTTTAGAGCCAATTGCCTAGGCAACCAACAAAAGATGACGTATTCACTTCGGCAGTCTATTGCGTTTATGTCTAGTCTAGCGAAATGTTATTTATTTTATTGCCACCAATTAAAACAAGTCGCCCCTCAAGAAGAACTTACAAAAAGACCAAATCGCAGATACTACAAACAATATAAATACTCTCCTCATTGAAATGAGTGATATAATAAACAAACAACTTGTTTGGCAAGACAAAAGAACTCATTTAATTTTTTTTGAAAAAAACAAAACAAAAACCTTTTTTTTAAAATAATAATAATAATAAGTTTGCATTTTTAGACACACTGCAAGTATATTTGCAGCGCAACGCTCGGTGTTATTTTTTCATTAAAATCGAAAAATCATCCGGTTTCTATCTGTTGGCGCATCCACTCAACCGAAAGTAACAAGCAATTCGAGTTTCTCCTATACTTGACTTAAGATAACGAAAAACCCTTAAACCCTTCAAGAAAACAAAGTAATAAAATTATCCCACACGAGCTCGTCAAATCCAGTTTTCGGCTCGTTAGCCGAGTACAGTACACGCTGATTATGTCGATTTGCGATAGATCGCTCGCTCGTTCGCGTGAATTGAGGTATTTTGAGGATTTATGGCGCTTTTAATTTGCATTGCAAAGTCCTTTTCGAAAGCATATATGTTTGAGAATTAAAAAACGCGCAGAAAATCTGTAACATTTACACATTTACGTAGAGAAAATGACATGGAAATATGTTAGCGAAATGCACGAGCCAGCACGCGCCCGGCCAAAAGGGCAGTCGATGCGTGAAATTTTAATCAGTTGTCTGATTCAGACCATGCGTATTTTCACTGAGTCCTTTAGGTTTTTCAATTTATTTCATTTGTTTCTTTAGGTAACCTCTGCTGTGATTTAAGCACTAACAATTTATTTACATTATTGTTTTAAAGATGGCTAGGTGTAATTTCTAAATTTTAGATGGTCAAGAATTATCAGAAATGTATGTGAACTCAGTTTCCATGCATTAGTTTACAAAACATTGGTGTGTTTTTTGATGATATCCTTAGAAAAATGCGGATTGAGAGCGCTAAATTTCAGAATGGTAGTGAGAAAAATGATGTGGTATCAAAATGTCAACACCCATGGGAAAATGAGAGCTAAACAAATTATCTGGCCACACTCCTTTTAATCAAGTAACGGGTCTCGCCAGTATATACAAAAGGTTGGTGTGATCACTACATTGCCTTATGGAACGGATAAATTAGTTTACAAAACATCGGTGTTTTTTACGATATCATTGAAAACATGCGTATTGATCGAGAGCCCGACATTTCAAAATGGTTACTATATAATGAGAAAAATATGACAAATGGTATAGTATCATTCAAAATCCTAAGTCCCAACACCTATGGGAAAAAGGAGGGCTCAAAATGTGATCTGGACACGCTCCTGCAAAAGAGTATGCTTACCTTCTTACAAGTCCATAGTTGGGATGTGTAATATACTGCATTCCGTGGAGTGTGGTCACGGTACCGAATTCGTGCCAACTCCGCCGGCCGAAGATTGGCCTGAAGTCGTGCCTCGGGTCGTCATCCGTCTGCGTCTCGGTCGAGCGTTTCTGGTTCTCCGCCCCGTCGGGGACATACTCGTGGCTCCTGTTCTTTTTCATTTTTAGCGAGATTTCAGACGAACTTTCCTTTGTCTTATTGTTTGGTTTAAAAGTTCCATCAACTGTCCACACGTTCATATTGCCGGGTTCAGAACTTCAAATAGGCCTACACATTCAGGACGCGCGCGCGTGTAATGTATTCAAAATGGATTAACACAATTAATAGTCGTGGTTATCAACAAAGAAAATGTATACAATGTGCTCAAGTTTTTAGTGTATATAAATAATGTGGCCGTTTTCAAATCACTGGATTCGGCTTCAGGCTCGGTCTTTACAATTCCCTGTCTTCGTCTTTACATAGTTTACCTTCTTGAAGTTGATAACTTAAAACGTTCAAGTCAGTTTTGAAGCCAGATGATTCTTTAGCCGTGTAAATATTTCTGAGATGTACCAAGCCTGAGTCGGAAACGAAGCCGGCCGTTTCAAAAACAGCCCAAGAAATTGCGAACAAGCTGAACAACAGCATTAATTCCCAGGCTTAAAATGTCAGCGTCAATTCCATTGGCCACGTCGATTACCTACTGGCGACCGGGTCTTTTAAATCCACCGACTATACCTTTCATTGCAGAAGTCCGGCTCCGGACAATTAACCTCTTACGCTAGTCAGTTGTGGTCACGACGCCTTTGATGTATACAGGATAACGAGCCCGGTAAATCGATATGATGGTCTGTCGAAAGATGAGTATCGAAATCTTAGACGTAAAAGCAAACCACTTGGCCGATATGTATCTTAAATGCAGTGGGAACACAACGCGTGTTTGTGACAGCCTAATTACACCGAGACATTATAAGCAACGACGGCGGCGCTTTTTTTTCAAGTCCCCGCTTTAAACCTCTGAAAGTATGCCGGTAATAAATCGCTCCGGGATCTGGAGCATTGAGTCCACAAAAATACAGTAATTTGTGCCGAAGTAATGCCGTGGTCACACCCATCAGTGTTTGTCATCGCTCGCCACTAACCATTTTACACCGTAACTCAGGCGCGTGACTTGCCGCTCCTCTTGAAAAACGAAACCCGCCATCCGCTCAGCTCAAACAAGTTATGAAATAAAACGGCAGATTTCTGTAGAAAGCAGACTACAGGTATTCTGGTGTTTCCCATAATGCACCACTGCGGGCTAGCGCGCATAAATTATCGTTTTGCGTGTTTCACGTGAATAGCGTCTAGTGCACTGACGTAATACCTTCCACATGTACACTTAGTATCTACTTGGCCAGACTAATTTTTTGTTGTTATGTGGTACACGCGGTAGGTGTGGAGTACAGAATCCAATTATGTGCTCACAGTAGGAAAGCATGGCTAAAGCAATCAGACTGGTGATTGCTAGGCAGTGGCGTGCACCACGTGGCAATAGTAGCATAGTATGAAGACTTTCTAAGCGGCACCTCCATTTAGTGAAGAATTTGGAGCGCTAGCCACTGATGTTACACGCTGGATTGGACATCCGGGAACTTGTCTTTGTCCTCTGTCGAATTATGGTTTCACCACATTTGGGACTCGTTTTTGCGACCACATGCAGCCAAACACATGTTTCTGGCGTAATTGCAGATTTCACCAGTGGTCACGTTTGGTCAATCGAAGGCGTTCATTGGTTGGAACAGTAATTGTTCAATTAACAAATGAGGCGATTTCTAAAGTGATTTCTAGGACTTAAAGATAGTATACAAGATTGGTAAACTGTTATACAAATAGTTTTATCGTCTAACTTTTGAGAAAACAGTCAAAAAGGGTTTGCAGTCATATCGCCCCAAAACCACTTCGCCTTGAACTATTTCGATCTGAACCACGGCCTGTGCACGAAGTGGTTTTGGGGCAAAGTGGCATTTGGGCGATGTAGTGTTTGGACGAAGTGATTTGGGGCGAAATAGCACTCGGGTGAATTGGTTTCGGGGCTAAATGGCACTTGGGCGAAATGGTTTTGGGGCGAATTTAATTTTCGTCTCATGAGACGAAAAATAATTGTTTTACTCATTTCAGACAAAACCATTTCAGGGGAAGTTTTCTACGGTCATCATGTTTATATTGTGTAAGTTAGGCGTAAATCTGTGAAAATTTCTGATTTTCGAGATACCAATGATGTATACTGCCTTTAAGACAGTAGGACTTAAAACGTCTTGGACTTAAAACAGTAGTAATTGTTGGCGTAAGTTGTAGCTAAAGCTGGGACCAGGTGTTACATTTTCCACAATATGGATGTCAATGCCGATAACAACTCTAGTCGTTTCGAAAACGCTATACGATTTTACCCCTAGAGCGCCACCAAGAGTTAGTATCGTAGAAGTCGCTTATAGCAGTGTGTTTCATCCTGCACAGTTTATATACAAGTATATATTATGTATACGACCAAAAAGGGACGGAGATTGTCCCGTACACAGAGAAAATGTGTTAATTTATTAGTACAATGAAGTGAAGTGGTCATCTGTGGTATTTGTAAATGTTTTAACGGAAATAAATGTCTTGAAACTAAACAATTTTAACAAGCGTGCATACAAATTCATGATACATGTGTAGGCCTAGATATGGTTTTTGGTTTTTGCGAACGTTGGTTCGCTGAAACTAAATCATTGATTTACAGGAGCTGCTTGTCTATATTTTTTTCAATCATATAAAATACCCGGCCCCAAAATACTATCCGTTGAAAGAAAACAGGAAATTTGCACTCTCCAATTTGGATGTGGAAGCAAAAAAGTTGGTGTAATTAGTGCACTGCTTTATGGAACTGATAATTAGTTTACGATATCTTTGAAAATATACGGATTGAGAGCGCGAAATTTCAGAACGGTATGAGGACAAAATATGACAAATTATATGGTGTCAAAATCTCAACACAAATGGGGGCTCAATGTGATATGGACTCGCTCCTTTAATTGGCCTCCTCCCATTTTTGTGCCATCCCCAAATTCCCCGCGTGATATGAACAGATGGCATACAGATCCCTTGGCCCCGAGATGTGGTCATTCGTGATATCGTGATCAACTTCGTGAAATTGGGCTATAAGCATATATTACTGATGTGCACACAGAAACATCAGTACTAGAAATGTCATGTGTTAATCTCGCTGAGTTATATAGGCGATATTTGGTTAATTAAAAGTATTATACACGATTAAAGGCACACTTCAAGGACCTCGCGGCCACAAATTATTTTCGAAACCGCTCGGTTGGGCTTCTGGCTTTTACCTTGCGTTTTTCTGTTTTGGCGCATCTAGAGTTAACCTGATTTAGCTCCGTTTGGAGGTTTGAATAATGCTTTATATAATTTTGAAGATGAATACATTGAAGATGAATTGAATTTTTACAACAGCACCCCCATGTGAAACTATAGGCCCCTGACTGCCTTGGTAATATGGCTCCGTTCCCGTGCGGAACGTCGGCGTATAAAATTAAAGCTAACGCTGAAGCCAGACGCTACATTTTCTGAAATATGCCAAAGCAAAAATCAAATCTGGTCGTTTAGAAAACCCCATATGATTTCACCCCCTAGAGCGCCACCAAGAGTTAGCAAAGCAGAAGTGTTGATATTAAACAGTGCGTCTGACAGTGCAGAACTGCTGTATGGTTTATGTACAAATACATGTACACATTATGTACAACCAAACAAGGACGGGTATTTTGCCTTTGTGCTCAATGAATTAATTAAGAAACTGTGTAAAGTATTTATCTGTTTATCTGTGTCTATTTATACAAGTTTTGAACGGAAACAAACACTAAACTAAATATTCCGAGAAAGGTGTATAGTTTAATCCGATGAACGAAAACTGCAGTGTATCTTCAGGGTGTTTACGTTACACCGCTGTAACAATGGAATAACCACAAGAGGGCGGGCTCACTAAATGTTGCTCGGATTACACTATAGAAATCTGCTATAGAAATCTGCCCCTGTCAACGAAACAATACGTGCCTTTACGGTTCCCCCACAATTCACTGCGCGCGGTACATGGCACAATGCATGATGGGATACAAATCTAGTACACTTTGCCTAGGCGTTCAGTCTCGTGTAAAATCGAATGAGAATTGGCAGGTCAGTGGAGCTATCGTCCGCTTCAAACTCGTAAAACGCGGCGAATTTGTGTTTTTGACACAAATGTTTGCTGGTAAATATAGAGCTCAGATACAGATTCAACCAACTGTATATCTGTTTTGGGATTATATCGGCGTCTAGGGGTGGAATAATTGAGATGACTGTCGAAAACCCGTTGTCACGGTAATCTGTGGAGCCGAACGGTGAGTGCCGCGGGTAACGCGGCCTACGGCTGAGGCGACACCAGAAGATTGAACGCCGAGGCAAAGTGTACTATATTTGTATCCCATCATGCGCAGCGCGCAGTGAATTGTGGGGAACCGTAAAGGCACGTATTTATTATTACAATGTAGGCCTTTATGTACCAGTGCGAGGTTGTCGCCAGGCTAAATTGGAGGGGAAAAAAATGTACTCCTGTTCCACTGTGCATTAAACAACAATTTTGTGATAGGTTTTTGCTGGAATAGTAATCCCAAATTCCGTTAAATTTCCAAAATTAGAACAAAGTGTTAATGTTTACGCGCGCCCTAACCTTGCGCGTGGCCCTAACGGTATAGTGATAATTAGAGACCGTTGTTAACCAAGTATTGGCGTGGTACGGGCTAAACATCGTTTTTCCATTAAGCGTCGAATATTGCACGGATTGAAGCAAGCCCATTATATAGAAATGACAGGCAAAATTACTTTAATTACAGCCAAGGTCGAGTGCGCCGCCTGTTGATTTTCTTATGTCAGATGTGGTTGCTATGGCGAGTAAGCGGAAGTAGCCAACCACGAGCTTACGTATGTACCACGTGATAGGTTGCGATGTTCCTTTTCCCATAGTCCTCAGGTGGAAAATCAGTTGACGGAGCGCATTTAGTATAAAACTTGCTTTTTGTCGTACGTGGTTTTTTTCGTATAGCCTATATACAACCATTTGTATAGATTTCAAATCGCATCTGTTTAAAAGATCGTTCTTTCTAAGGAAAAAAGTGGAGTTTGCCTTTGAAAGGGTTAAAATGTATTCCTGGACGGAAAACAGAGTTACCCCTGATCATTTAGGGGACAAAGAAGCGATAGTTAAGACTACCGAAAGTTACGAATTTGCCAGTAGAAAAACCGGTAATCATACAGGCAAGAGAAAGCTCAATGATGGCGGGGAAACGACTTCGTTTGCGGAGCGATTCCGGGATTTTGGAAGCAGTACAACATTCCATGGCGTCAGTCACGTGACCAACTTCAAGCACAATGGAATACGAAGGTAAACCTTCAAATTATTAGAATTGCTACAATAGACCGTATTCCTGAACGCGGGAGGGCGCTCGAACAAGGTGATTTGGGGGAAAATGTCCATAGACGACAGTAGAAAAGTGGGGGTACGTGCATACGTACGTGGGGAAAAATCGCGTACGCGGAGCGCGCAGGCCCGTGACGCGCGCACAGATTTCCATTCAAAATAGACGTCTGGAAGGCGTGCGCGCGTAGCGCGTTTTGTGTTCGAACACAACGCGCAATGGGCGCAGATCACTTGACAGCGCCCTCACGCGTTCAGGAATACGGCCTATAGACTACTAAAGTGAAAACGTCACCCTTTGTGTGTTGCCATGGTTTTTGGGTCTACACTAAAACCAGTGAACTGTTTCCCTGCGCTATATACCAATGGACGTTTCAGATTACCAGCGAATGTTTAGACCCAATAACCATGGCAACTGACGTCACACTTTAGTAGTCTATTGAAGAACAAATCTCTCATTTACCTACTACATGACATAAGGACGGTTCGTACTGCTATAGGGAATCAAAATGTTCGAATTCAAGTTTTGGCGAAAGTATTGAGGAAAACACAGGGTGTCCCAAAATTGTCACGCTTGCAAGACCAAACCATGGAGTTATACTGATATGCGAAATCCACGTTGGCTTGGCCGGAAACGTGACAAATCCAAAATGGCCGGCATTTTAGCCATCCTGTAAAAATAGTTTGGCCATAACTCGGTCGTTTTGTCCAAGTCATCTTTTAGTATGATTTTGGTGTCTAACTTGATGTTTTTAAGGTCTTTTTTTTGTTTTAAATAAAACGTAATCTTTAGTAGAAAGGTAAACTTTTTAATGTTTATTGTAAAATACTTTTAGCCCCTTTTTACCCCTATTCTGTCATTCTTTTTATGCGTATTGCACCATTTCTAAAAGCTGGCACTAACAACATGTTGCTTCTCAAACCATGAAATCCATGCAACTTGCATTTTAATGTTGATATGGCATTGAACAATTAAATAGACGATGCTGCAGTGTCAAACTCAATTTCATTCTTTTTGTTCTTAAAAGTAGGACTTTCTTTAAAAAATCGCATATTTTCTATCACCAGCAAATTAGTGGGTTCATTAAATCAAATCTGACTGTAATTTACATTGGGGGACGTATTAAGTCGTGAACCCCAAACACGACGAGTGGAACCAGCAACCCTCTTAACTCGCACCGAAGTGCAAAGGGGACGTATTAAGTCGTGAACCCCAAACACGACGAGTGAAGCTGGCAACCGACTCTTAACTTGGAGAGGTCAGATAGTACCATTGCTTGACAAACCATGAAATCAATGCAACGCAGAGTCCATGGTTAGGAGTTATTTTGGGGAAAAGGGTTTTTCACAATTCTGAATTTTGCATTCACAATTGGAAATTAGTATAATTTGTATTTTTAATGTTGCAATATCATTCATATATATGTGTGTTAGTCCTTGCATATGTGTTAATTGCTAATGTCGGTAATTGTTTTGTTTTTTTGGGGTGGGATGAAATGTTGATAAAATCATTTGGGCACCCTAGATTTCGCATATTTTTCATTTTGTTTTCTGAATATGGTGTCAGTATACACATAAAGTCATCAAACTAGGATGTGATGAGCTTGATCTAAAAAAAAATTCACCTTCTATTCTTGGGTTTCACTTGGCTTGACAACGGTTGCTATCCGCCATTACTGTGTCCATACTATGGTACGCCAAAGCAAAAAATAATTCAACACTGATCATTTAATGTTGACGCAAATGTTGCGCAAAAAAAAAGTTGTCATGACTTTTAAATGTTGATAGACTGTTTGAAACTGGCATACCGTGCTTTTGTTGGCAAGTTTTAACAAAATGTTGAGACATGTTTTTTTAGGGTTGAAGGCAAAATTATCAGTGTTGAATTATTTCCGCTTTGGCGTGCCATAGTATGGACACAGTAATGGCAGATATGATAGTTGTTGACGTCATGCGTCAACAACAAATTACATACAAGAGTTGCGAGTTAGAATCTGCTCTCATACACAATTTGTTTCATTAATTGAGGAAAGACCCGAGTACTTTCTAACTCTCAAAACACAGCGCTGAGTTGTGTTAAGTGACAGCTATCAACAAAACACATCAGTATGCAATATATGCATGTGATTAGGCCAATCAG
Source organism: Henricia sp. BOLD:AAB3569 (assembly GCA_037783545.1). Taxonomy (NCBI): domain Eukaryota; kingdom Metazoa; phylum Echinodermata; class Asteroidea; order Spinulosida; family Echinasteridae; genus Henricia; species Henricia sp. BOLD:AAB3569. The sequence goes on along the minus strand of JBBELK010000429.1, from coordinate 2,186,727 downwards.
GAGCAATGTGCCCTCAACCCTCCAAGGAAAATAAAATACGCTTCCCGGCATTCCTTGGTAGGATTGTGAGATCAGAAATTCATCCAGGTTTAGAGCCAAGACCGTGGTCGACCGTATAGCGAGGGATGCCGGGACGCACCGGGGCCAACCGGGACGCAAAACCTGGAATGTGGCACACAGGGCTCTTTGCAGCGGCGCGGCCAGATCCAAAAGTTTGTGTCAAATCCATATTTTATTGTGAATCTCGCATTAGATTGCGTGACTAATACTGTCGTTAATTGGTATAGGCCTAAATGCCCGGCGGGCAGGACAGCTTTTAATTGCGTACAAACCCACCATTAGTTGCTTAGTTACCAGATCGTTGCATGGTTACCGAGAGCTTGTAAATAAAGCAAAATAATTAATAATTAAGGTAAATACATTTACGTCAGATTTGTAATTATGGTTTCAGGCTTTTACAACTTAGGCTTAGGATTGGAATATTATTATTATATGTTAGTACATATTATTTAATAGTATATGTACTGTACTGCAATATTGTTTCAAGCAAGCTTTACAACAAATCAATTTGCTGGGTAAAATATATAATGGTCTCGCCGACACCTTTCCTTTTCTATTAATTTATAGAAATTTACTTTTCTTGCAGCCCCAAGAATTGTTCAACGTTTGTCAGTTTGTTACTGTTGTCTAAAACCTGGTAATGGCCACAAAACTTAACCATTGTCTCCTAATCCTCCGACACACACCGTACATAAAACTACACGGGAACTCGAAGGGGAGACTCCGGAAGCGCTGTACCTTGGGGCTTTTCTCTGTCAGGCCATTGGTTGCAAACAGCTGTTGTTTACATTGTGTCACTGGACCAGAAGTAAGATGATTGATAGATTATATTATGCAGGGTACACAAACAAATGGGGCTGGGCTGGCGGCCCAGATTTCCCAGGTTCGGCCTGACTGTTGAGTGAACGCAACATCAAAAGTGACTATTTAAAATATTTCAAAACTCCCCTCCCAATGTTAAAAACGTGATATTATCTGGACTGCCATTTTTAACCTTCTTTTTTTTTTCAATTTTAGGGGGAGGGGTGGGGTGAGGGTCCGGGGAGGGCTATAGCCCCCTCGGCTCCAGGGGAGTACGTCGGCCTCCTACTGCACTGTGCGGTTTTTTCCTACGAGTTTCCCACGGTTGGGTAAAATTTGTTGAGATCATGAGACTGCCTGTAGACAGTCAGGTATACTAGCAAAAATCACATTCTATTTTCTCTGCAGAATCATCTGGCTCTTAATCGTAGTCGGCATGGCCGCACTCCTCATCAGCAGCATAACCCAACTGGTGATCGAATTCTACCAATACCCAACCACCAGCTCCATCACTATCAACTACGTGGACAACATGACCTTCCCCGCCGTCACCCTCTGCAACTTCAACCAGTTCCGAAAATCCAAGCTCCTCCCGGAACAAATCGAGTTCTTCACCAAGATCTACGGGGACTTGCCCGCCGGGAAAGCCGGCTTGGACACCAGCGCTCTGGACGACTTCGACGACATGGAAGAAGAAGATGTGAAGAAAATGCTGGTGGCCTATACGCACCAGCTTGAAACCATGCTCCTAGAGTGCTCCTGGAAGAGCGTGGTGCCGTGTTCCGCCCTGAACTTCACCCTGCGTTTCACCGATCATGGCATGTGTTTTACCTTTAACGATCCAAAAAACGCGACCGAGAGACTACAGGTCCGCAATGCGGGGAGCAGGGACGGATTGTTTCTTCGATTGTACGCTGAATCGGATGAGTATATATTCGGCGAGAATACGGCAGCTGGATTTAGAGTAAGCCAAATAACTTTATCTAAAGGGACGTTCACACTGTCGCGGAAAAAAATCACACTCTCCCGCTGCGCTCACCGCATTGCACACTGAAAACTTTATCTAGTCAATCACAGTGGAAAATTAGTCAAACAAGGGCAAAATGATTAGTCATGTATACAATTTGTCAGTTGACAACTTTTTGTTGGTGCATGACAAATCTTTGTTGGTGCATGACAAATTAAAACTTTTGCAGGACAAATTAATATTAGCGGAAGACTAATCTGAACGACTGACAAATGTGATGATCGTCTTTTGACTAATTTGTATTGTCACGTAAAACAACAACTGACGATTTATTTTTCCATGACTAATTGCATGACTAACTTTAGATTGCATTACTAATGGCAAGAATAATGCAGCCGAAACTCATGACTAATTTAATTAGTCATGAGTTTTGGCGGGATTACTCTTTACATTGATAATGTAATAAAAGGTTAGTCATGAAATCAGTCGTGGGAAAATAAATCTTCAGTTCTTGTTTTCGTGCAGCTGTGCGACGCCATTACATGCAAACCGCACCGTAAAATGAGGTCGTGTTTGACTGGACTAAACATTCATGATTCTGTGACGTTACTCTGGAAAAGGTAAGCGTGTGACGGGTTTTGTGTGACACCAAAGAATTGTGCGGGACTCTGAGATTTCTAAGGCAATAATTTATTGTTTTGCATGTTTCAAACTATGTCGTGTGTCGGAGTAAAGACATGGTTGAGGCCGTGCTTCGGGTCTCAACATCCGTGTATTGACACAAATAGTCATGATGTGTAAGGACAACTCAGTACGTATTCGTAATTTTAGGTCAGCCCAGGTTAGACTCCTTTTCTCGCTGCAGTTAGAAGTAAGTTTATAAAATGAGCTACGAATAGTAACTGGATGTTTTCCTGGGTACATCGTTGCCTCTTCCATTTTTGTTGTCCCCATTATCGTCATCAAACTGCGGATGTCTTTGTTGCACAACACACCGTGCAGTCATTGCACGTATTCTGCGTAGGCCTATTTCAGTACGTTATACGAAACACACCGTGACAAAGTAAGTTTGTCAGGCTGACTAACTGACATTACTAATTAATTTTACTGCAGGACTAATTATTTTTCCTGCAAGACTAATAATTTTTCTGCAGGACTAATAATTTGTTGTGCAAGACTAATTAATTTTGCGCATGACAAATTAATTTTCCCGCATGACTAATCATTTTTTAAAATAGGCAGATAAGACCCTTTTTCATGACTAATTAAAATTAGTCAATTCAAACCACGTATGACTAATTGGAAATTAGTCAAATAAGACCCAGAGTATGACTAATTTTTTTGTGTCAATTGACGAAATAAAGTTTTCAGTGCATGAGGTCCCGCCGATCTTTCCAAAATAGAAAATTCAACTCCGGTAACTTGGGGCTTCTCTGATACCTCATTGGCTGCGCGTTGAAAAGGTCAGCGCACCGCGGTCAAAGTTTAACAAATTTGAACTTTGACCCAGCTCAAAACGTTCTGCGCGTCGCGATAGGCCGCGCACAAGCGGCAAACCAGTTTGTGGGCAAACCTATGGAGCAGCTGCGCGCAAAGCAATTTTTCCGTGAGAGTGTGAACGCCCCTTTACAGTATATAAAATGGGGCCATAGTATACCACGATAGTCAATAGCCTATAGCAAAATTTTCATAAATTCATCTTTAGTTGTCGTTTTTTCATAAAAAGGTATCATCTCGGGCGGAATTGCATTGGACAGTTCGAACCACTTGTGTAAGGTTTTTGATTTTTTTTTCCTTACAGATTATGCTGCATCCACAAGGCGTGGTCCCTCTGGTCAAGGAGTTGGGGTTCTCCGTCTCCCCGGGGTTCGAGTCTTCAGTTGCTATCAGACAGAATAATGTGAGTGGCTTTAAAAATGTCACGGAGGAAGAACGCTTCGATCTCTTGATGTACTTAAAGGGCCCCTGAAATGGTGTTTTTATTAATACGACGACTATTCGACCACACGCGATGACTCTACGACCACTACACGGGTAGCCATCGTACTACGTGGTCGAATGAGATCGCAGTGCAATCATATAGCCATCGCATGTGATAGCCATCCAGTCGTATAGTGGTCAACTCTGGTCGTCGGTAGTCCTATAGTACTCGTATAGCAATAGCGTGTGGTCGAATAACCGTCTACGTGACTTTTGTTTTCAACAAAAATCGTCGTCACATGAAGACCGCAACGCGATCTAGTCGATATCCTTATAGATCGCGTGTGATCGCGCTCCAGTCTTCGTCTGTGGGAAAGGGGCGTTAGTCACAGCAAAGAAGTCATCTCGCCACAAAAGTCACAATTGTGGGTTTTTGTTTTTAGGCTATCTGTTCTAAAATATTCTCAAAATAATGCACTCGTCCCATGCACTCGTTCTGCACGTGCAAACTCCAAACCTTTACTAAAAAAGGTTACGGGAGGTTTTTAAGACTGATTTGATCGTGTTTTCATCATGGTCTGTACTGGTTCATTTCAGGTGAAGAGCTTGCCCCACCCTTACAAATCTAACTGCACCGACTCCGAGTTGCATTACGGAGAAAGGTACACAGTGCCGACGTGTCGGTACGAATGCAAGATTCAGTATATAGTAGACAGATGTGGATGTCGCGACTACAGATGGCCAGGTGGGTGCATAAAATACAATAAAACTCGCTGTTGAAGTCAGAGGACCGCGTCGTTATGGGCGCCGCCATTTTGGATTAATGGCGGACTTCACTTATGTTTTGTCGCAACCGTTCATTTTGTGTGCTTTAAACTATTTATTTGGATAGCGTTTTTCCTTACAGATGCCACGAATGCTAAGTTTGTCCTTCGTGCCTTTAAAAGTGTTATAGAACTTAAAATTGAAGAAGAACGTGTATATATTTTTTTATATCAACAGGGAAAGCACCCTTATGCCAACCAAACAAGTACTTTACTTGTGTTTACAAATACGCAGGTAAGACAAATCATAGAATAGCAAATTGTATACATTAACATGTTCTGTTTAATTGCAACTAGCTTTCATTTTCATGCACCCTAATCATTACAAGATAATTCAATGGTCGCGTCGCAAGTCGCGTCGCAAGTCGCATCGCAAGTCGCGTCGCAAGTCGCGTCGCAAGTCGCATTGCAAATTGCCTCACAAGTCAAGTTAAGCCGGCCGTACACCTTCCGTGATTCGATCACGATAGCGCATGTTGTGCAGTCGCATCACAAGGTGTACGGGTTTGGGGATGCGTTCCGATTGCGATGTGGTCACAATATTCTGTACGTGTCCGTCGCAACGCATGCTCGAAATTTGGCGTGTCTGTGCAATCGCAACAGAGTCGGAATGCAAGGTTTTACGGCCGGCTTTAAACGTCGTACCAAAATTCGGTCATTTTTACAGCGAAATCGTGAACAAGTCCATCGGGGGGATCTGGCTTTTGGTTAAGGGTATGGTTGTGTGCCAAAAATACGCCCTGCTAGGGGCGGTCCGGAAATATTTGAAATTTATGTTTTCTCCTGCAATCTAAGGCACTTTAGGGGCTATTTTAAAAAGGTTTCAGGAGAAGGATCTTGAATGCAATGTTTTATTTATTTCTTTATTAAACATAAGTTCGCCGCTCGTTCAAATAAGTGACATGTTAATGACGTCATGATTTGTTACGTGTACGCTTTTCTGCGAGAGCCCGTTTAAACCCGCAGTGTCGTTATTAGTACACCTGCTTATTGAGGTGTGATGTGTGATAGCTTTGTGGTTGTACTCATGTTTCCTTTATAAATTCCAGCTCTGATATACACTCGACCAAAAATTTTCTGTCACAAGTAAGACAGGAATGCAACAAAGGAGTGTGGGGTTAGAATAAAAAACACCAAAAAACAACGATGTCAACTTTATTGCACTCAAGCAAGGGGAGTTACAGTTCAGTAGTTTGCTTCCACCATACCTAATGCAATGGCACGATTCAGATTGGACACTTTAACCACTTTGATTTGGATGTTTTTAACAAGACATTGATAAATCCAAACTCACTTAAAAATTTCCTAATTGTCTACACACAAATTGCCCAAATCACAAGTTGCATTGTTCTTTGGTGTTTTTCATTCTGACCCCACACTCCTTTGTTGCATTCCTCTTCAGTGAAGCTTGCAATCTTGATCTCTCTTGAGCTCTATTCCTTTGAGGGATATATTCAGCTAACATTTGATATATTATTTTCCTACATTAAATCCAATTTAATAATAAATATCTATAAATGTCTTACTGGTGACAGAACTTTTTTGGTCGAGTGTATAAAGGCAGTGTTTTTATTTCTTGGTTTACGATAGAGGAATTCCAAAAGAACGAGGTTGGATGTTCGTGTCCCGTCTCGTGTAAGACTCAAACGTTCCAAAGCAGGATTTCCACGGCATTCTGGCCTTCTGGTCACGTGACTGAGTACTTGACAGCTGCCGAGAACCTCACGGAGGAATATGTCAGGTGACAGTTTCTTATTTCTCTTGAGAAAGAGTTTGTAACTGAAAACATTTCAAAATCAGAAACAAAGATATGCAGTTGATTTTACTAATTTTGCCGTGTTTTGTTTTGAATACCAATGAAGTGTAAACATTTAAGACGCATATATTTTTGTTTTTATATCTCAGGAAGAATTATCTGGACGTGTATATCTTCTTTGAGGAATTGATGTACGTGGAAATTGAACAGATACCGGCATTGCCCATGACAGCCTTACAAAGTGATTTCTATGAATGCTTGTGAATTTGAGAGCTGTATGGCATCTTCGGCAAATAAGGCATTAATAATGGCAACAGCGCCAGAAGCACTCCGCAGGGTGGACATGTGCGCTATATAAGAATCCACCATTATTATTGTTATTATTACTTTATTATTAACTTGAGATGACGAAGAAGGATATGTAGTTTTAAAAATCTCTTGGGGGAAACTCACGTGGTCAAGTGGGGACTGCGAACCCATTCCACATATACGTCAAGAAATTTGACCTGGGACGCCAGAGGTAAAAGACCGGGAAACGTAATTTTTTACACCGTAGCATGTGGAAAACAAGGGGTTTGGTACTTTTTTTAGCGTCTTGAGAGGGGACTATAGCATAGGTAAGAGTTAAGTGTCAGGGTTAATAGGGTTAGGGTAAGGGTGGTTTTTTTTCTATTAAGGAATTTAGGGTTTTGAATGCGGTGGGTTTGCAACCAACTACGTGGTCTGGTTAGAAGAGAGTTCGACTTGCAATTAGTTTTCTCGGTTTCGTCTTTTTCTCTAATAGGCCTATAAGAGTAAGAGTTCTGACAATTTCCAAGATTGTTGAGCATTTGGTGCAAGATATGAGGCCGAGTGACTCTCCCCTTCCATCGTTCCCCTATTGTGTGTAAAACACCCAAGGAATTTCCTTTCAGGTTTTAGGAGGAGTCGTACGTTAACAAAAGGGAAGAGTGCGTTGAGGTATAGGGGCGGTAGGGGGCGAGTCACTCGGTCTCAAATGTGGCAGCATACACTTGAGAAGTATAAGTCATTGGAAACTTAGTAGACTCTATTCGGGTTGAAAAGTTGGGGTGTACCCCACGATACGGTGTAAAACAAAAACACGCTACCGGGAAAGAGGTGCTACGCCAAACCGACCGCTCTGGTCGGGTTGGGGATTTATTTTTCTTCTTAAACCTGTGGATTGTCCGGGTCAACGTGAGAGAATCTGGAACACAATATAGTTCTCAATGAGATTGGGACCCGAGACCACTGACTCACCGGGCAGATGCTCTACCAGCTGAGCTACGAGGCACAGTGGTATACTCCCTCATGTTGTCCCCAAGACCTCTGACACACCAGGCGGAAGCTCTACCAGCTGAGCTATAAGACACAGTGGTATACTCCCTCAGGTTTCCCCCAAGAACCCAATGTTTCTTTCGGTGTTGCATGGATGCACAACTGAAGTTTTTGCAAAGATTGCGCATGTGTCATCTTTGTCACACCATTAACAAAATTGGTTTGATTTTATTTTCTGTCACAGGTAACGCCGGCGGTTACATGGGCCTGTTGTGCGGCATGAGCCTCATCACGGTGATAGAATGGGTGGACTTTATAATCATAACGATACTTCGTAAATGCCGATTAGCTTAATATCATTCATGGTGTGGTATAGAGTTTGGTTTTCGCTGGTGCCCTTACATTTAGGGGTGTGTGCCAAATATTCGAGTACTTACTGCATTGCAGCTTGCAGCTTGCAGCATGTTTGATTTGGAATTGTGTACCAACTTATAATCTAAGCGGATATTCGCTTGAATATTTATTCGAATACTAAGTTACTCGAAACTCTACAGCTCTGTACCTTGGATATAACGTCGCTCGTACGCAGCGCCCCAATTGGATAGATTATGAATGACTTGTTGTTGTGTGTTGTTATTTTTGTGGCATCTACGGCAACTAAGGCCCTTTATGCCATCAGCTATATAGCCTTGTCCAAGGCTATGAAATTGTGTGAATCCGTGAAGAATTTGCCTGTTAGATTGGTTCCCGATCCCTATAGATTGGTTCGCTTATTGCGAAAATATAGGGATCGGTAAAGGCAGCCATGACGGGCAGAATTCTGCCCGTCACGTGGTTATTATTATTATTATTTTTTTAGTAAGTACGCAGATTTTGCATTGACATTTGTAACTTGGCCGTGCGTGTCGAACATATCCAATTATGTAAATAAAGTACATTGCCTAAAGCAAAGGGCTTGGCCAATTTTTAAATATAAAAAAACACAATGCGCACGCGCAAAGACGACCAATTACAGATCAAGATGTAGCGCCCTTTACCTGTCCTTATATTCTCCTGTGTGGAATATGTGGACGGGAAGCAGTCTATTTGCCTGTATGCTATACAGCGAAAGTGCACCATCGCGCGGTGAATTGTAGCCAACTGCAAAATAGTCTGGTTACCAAAATATCTTGGTCTGAATCCTGACTTCTCGGGCGTGGCTGTTCTTTCTGTATTCGATTTGTTATGTGTTTCTTTATATCTGCGTTCGAAATCCGACGCAATTACTTATGCGAAACCCGAGTGTTTATAAATATTCATATCTTACATAACATCCAATCAGAGCTCACTACTCGGGTCAAATGGTGCGTGTGACCGGTTTGCAAGCATAAACGTTTGTACGTCGTACATGTGTAGTGTTGTTGTTGTTGTAGCACGTTTATGGCACGTACGGCAAACGTAGTGCCCTGTGTGCCATTATGTGTAGTGTACAGTATGTAGGCCTGTCTGATGCAATAAACCTTATCGACGTTCTCAATGCATTATGGGATTCGATGACAAAATTGCCCGGCCAAATGTGCATAAACCTATGAGGCGGACACCAACTCGGCAACTTTTTTACTCATTTTCACGAAAACCAAAAAGAGTTCAAGAATCAACCTCCCACCACTTTATCTTTGACACATATCAAACATTCTGACAAACATGTCCCGAAACAGAAATGTTGCAAATGCGAGAAATCTTTGGGGATTCCCTTCGTATCGGTAGAGTCCGAGTACCACGCTCGCAGCTCGGTATGCGCTATGCAACACACGCCGTATGGTGGGGAAGTCCGTGTAAACGGACTCGCATTATGCACACTCCCCCGCTGTGCCGATACGGCGTGTGTTGCGTAGCGCATGGGGAGCTGCGAGCGTGGTACTCGGACTCTACCGATACGAAGGGAATCCCCGATGATTTCTCGCATTTGCAACATTTCTGTTTCGGGACATGTTTGTCAGAATGTTTGATATGTGTCAAAGATAAAGTGGTGGGAGGTTGATTCTTGAACTCTTTTTGGTTTTCGTGAAAATGAGTAAAAAAGTTGCCGAGTTGGTGTCCGCCTCATAGGTTTATGCACATTTGGCCGGGCAATTTTGTCATCCAATCCCATAATGCATTGAGAACGTCGATAAGGTTTATTATGGCGACATCACACGTAGTGTTACAACTGAGGAAATCAACGGTATATTGCAAATTGATGACTCTCACGAAGACCAGAAGATATCCCTCACATATTTTCTGTAAAGGTATGACGTGTTTGTGAACTTACCAACTGGGTATAGGCTACGTACGGAAAATCTGCTATTTTTCAAACGGCACCGTATTGTTCTGTCAAAACAACCGTTAACCAATGAGCTTTCGCGTTTCGGTGCTCTGTTCGAAAAATTTGCATAAAGAGTCCCCGCCCATAAAACACATCGAATACAGAAAGAACAAGGCTATGATACAGCCTCGCCCGAGAAGTCAGGATTCAGACCAAGATATTTTGGTAACCAGACTATTTTGCAGTTGGCTACAATTCACCGCGCGATGGCGCACTTTCGCTGCATAGCATACAGGCAAATTCTTCACAGATTCACACAATTTCATAGCATTGGACAAGGCTATCAGCTATACGGTTTTAACGTAAACTATACTTTATTATCAACTTGAGATGATGAAGAAGGAGTTGCAAGTAGACACGCCCCAGAATCGAACCAGGGACAAGAGAAGTGAAAGGCGAGAAAAGAGCGGTTTAATACATGTAGTTTGGTTTTCGCTGGTGTCCCTTATAGATTAGGGATATGCTAAATATTCGAGTATGTTAATATTTTAAGACAGTTCAATATTCATATAATTATTTAATTATTATTCGGAACTGCAGTTAATGGACAGAAATATTCTGTTCAGATATTCTGTTCAGTTCTGCATGTTGCTGCAGTAAATAAGTATGCAGAAGAATTAATTAATTAATTCTACAATTATAAAGTTTAGAATTTTACTGCATCGTAGTAGTTTGTAGAATACTATTGCTTGAATTTGAATTTCTTCACACAATTTGTGACCAACTTAGTCTAAACGAATACTCGATATTCGATTGAATATTTTGTTATTTATTCGAATACTAACTTACTTTAGATACAACGTTGCTTGTACGCAGCGCCCTCATTTCATAGATTGTGAATAACTTGTGTTTGATGTCCCATTAAATATTTCGATGGTCGTTGTGAAAAAAAATGATCAAAATGTCACGTTATTAACTAGAAATGTTTAAAATTAACAAAAGAAACAAATGTATTATGTATCATGTGTTTGTAAATAAAGGTGGCGTTCGATATGGGTCGACACGTGTTTAACCTCGATTCCTTGTTTTCCCTGACTCGTCACACCTTGAATGATTCCTCAAGTCAGCGCTGACTCGAGGAAGCACATGATAGGACATCGAATGCAACGTTTTGGTGTCTTTAGCGCCCTCAATAGGCCTATGCTGTTTATCGCCGCGAACGCGAAGCCGAAGACACGAGAATCTGAGAGATTCTCTCGTCCATATCAACACCCAGAAACCCTTCTTATGAAATCTGTTGGCAGATTTATGTACATATTGGAAAATACGGTATATGTACATAGTGTTCGTAGCAAATTATTTTCCAACAAGAAGAGAAACCAACCGCGAATGACAAAGCAACTCGCACTTCGCGCTGGTTTCTACGGCTAGAAATACAACTAACTCACAAGACCACGTGACTTTTTGGAACCAGAATCTGGTTTTAAAAAGTCACGTGACCTTACAATTTTGAAAAATGCTCAAAAACGGCCAAATTTGACGGCGTCTTTTCAGGATATATCTAATTTACTCTGGAAAGCGCTTCAGAATAATGTATGGGTCTATTTCGAGCCCAAAATAGCCCAACAAAGCCGGTGTGTCCCTTTAAACACCAACACTTTTTTGTCTTACACGGTGAGTTAAAAAAAATGCTGACATCAACTGTGATTTCCGTTTTAAGATTATGGAAATACGTGTATGAAAATAAATTTAAAGGACCGTTTCCAGATCACATTCTTCAACTCCACATGATTTTTCCCATGGGTGTTGAGATTTTGATACCATATCATTTGTCATACATTTCATTCTTGTTTTCTTCCCATGGATAATATTTTAGGGAGGTGATTTTATATAATTCTTATAGGCTAACACGAAATACATTTTCTGGAAAAATCTGAACAAGTTCCTTTAAACAAAAAAAATCCCAAGACAATTTCACAATTTGTTACGACCAACTCCGGGACTTTCCCGGTGTATAACGTGCCCCTATTTCCCCTCCCCCCACTCCCCTCCACACCCCCCAAATAAACACAACGTGAACATGATATTTTCCAAAGGAAGCAATATCTCCCATCAAAGATCGTTTCTGCATGCATTATACTTCCTGTTATTCCAACCATTCCACCCACCAGGGGATTCATCCTGGTCAAATTCGTAGAAACAAAACAATAATTGTTTGAATCGACCTGCCCAAGCTTGTTTATTTAGCCTATTTATTTTACCCCAACACACTTTTTCCAATCCCATAGCAGCTGAAAAGCGCGCTTAATTGAAGATACATCGACGAGAATTATTTCCCCTGTGAACATTATTTTATAGATGAATAAATCCATTATTTCTCTAAGGACAGTGACGCAATTAATTTGTAAGATAATTCACCTTTTTTATTATGCTGATGTAGCAAGCCAAAGCTTAAATTAAAACAATACTACTCATCAGAGTTCAGACTATAAAAGTCGGTGTATAAATACAGAGTGCGTCATGAGCGGTCAACGTAAATGTGGTCCAGGCGCCATTTTGTTTCCGTGGTGGCAGCAAACTAACAGTTTTTTTTTTGTCACGTTTGAGTTAAAGTGCGCATGCTCAGTATGACGTAGCAATGGGAAAGGACTGGTTTGTTTGCTGCCACCAAGCGTCTGAAAAGTGCGCCTTAAAACATCGCTTTGCAAACAATAGCAAATAGAGAACGTCATAAAACATTACATATTAGAAGGCTAAGCACAAAATACAACAAATGCAGTACCTTAAATTGAACTACCAAGTCCAAAATACCCTTTTTTTACACTCAGTGCTTGTAATTTCAAAAACAAATCTGCAATTTTTACAAGTTCAGCCTTTTTTCAGAACTAATTTGCCCATTTGGTTGCCTGGAAGCTGCTGGACGTATGCGGGCGCCCTTCACACCAACCGTTTGGGTGGCAAATCCGCGAACGTATAGAACCGCTCGATCGACACTAGGCTCAGGATTTAAAATGGCAAGGGACTGGGAGCGCTATCGGACCACAGAAAAAAAAAAAAAATTCAACAGACCAGAATTAAAAGACTCGTCACAGCAGAAAAATTTTCACCACCGTCGCCATTTTGGGCTGCAATCGCGAGCATGCATGCGCTGTAGGCCTAGCGTGAGCAAATTTCGATTCGGAAGAAATAAAGCAGCAACGAGCACCACATAAATGAGCCTTAACCAGGAGGTCGTGCTACAAGCATAACAGGCAGTGCCCTGATATGTGGCCTTCTTTAAAGGCCCTGTAGATGATCTGTTTCTGAGCGATTCTGCGAAAAAAATCATTATAAATCAAAAGAAAGACATCAACAAACTCATCCGAAGAAATTTCAGCTTTGTCAAATGTACCACGTTTAAAAAAAACATAAAAATCCATATGCGTTTTCCTGGTCTTGGCGGGGCGTTTCAAATATTCGTTCTCAGTTGATCGGGTACTATGTGGCTTGCGTCATGTACTCTGTGGCGCACATCATATACTGCGTGTGCGCGCGATCCATAAAAATGCATCGCGTTGGAACACGCGCACGCAGTACACAGCGCCCATGCATTTTAAGCCGCATAGATGCGAACCCAAAATAAGTAAATCGTTTGCAAACGATCTAAATAATTTCATCCTTACGGATTATTTTCTGGTAAAATTATATCATTTTGAGCGGAAACCTTTCATTGGGTAGTTGCTATTAATTCAATCTTTACTTTCAGAACTTTTCCCCTGTAAATTCGTCGATTACTTTTTGGGGTCATTGCAAATGATCCACTTGGCCTTTAAGTGAGCTTTTTCAGATTCGTTCTAAACCATAACAATCATATACAATACCTCCCAAAATACTATCCCACGGATAATAGACTAATCCAACGAACGAAAACTGCGGTGTATCTCCAATGCGTCTACGTGACGTCACAATAGACATACACTGCAGTAACAATGGAATAACCACAAGAGGGCGGGCTCACTAAATGTTATTCGGATTACACTATACATGTAGTTTACAAAACATCGGCGGTTTTTTAACGATATCCTTGAAAATATACGGATTCAGAGCGCGAAATTTCATGACGGTAGTGAGAAAAATATGACAAATGATAGGGGCGGGGCCTATATGGTATCAAATTCTCAACAGCAGTGGGGAAAATGGGGGCTCAAAATGTGATCTGGTCACGGTCCTTTAAAAACTGCGTCCAAATTACTTGGCTACGGCTTGGAGTTTGCGCACGAGTCAAAGGCAGCCGGCTAAATAACTTCCCATAGACCTGTGCATTTATTTCCGGCCGTGTAACCAATGTGGTGTAGCCTATAATCTCGTAAAAATTTTTAAAAAAAAACAATGTACTGCGGTATTTCGAGTGGAGCTCTTTCAACAAGTACGCGTGTCAGAACCACCGATGCTGGGTTCTACATTTATGCGAACGGCGGCGTGGAAATTGGATACGTGTCACTTGCAATTAAACTGCGAAAATCTGGTGGTCACTTGAAATTCCGATGTACGTAATTGCCAAACTGCACATCGCTCGTTCTGTTCGGTTCAAGAGTTTTGTCATGCTAGAACTGACTACTGTAACAAACTAGTCATCTATGGAAGTGAGCTGGTGAGGTTTTCATAGTGAAACACACGTCAAAGTAGGCCCATGTTCGTCTTTTTTTTCTTCTCGAAATTCAGAATATCTGTAAATCTGATTTAATTTTCATGCCTCCAGTTTTAACCCTATGCACAAACCCTATGGACCTAATCTAAAAATTCAAAGTTTTTCCCACAGATAAGTGGGAAATTTGTTAACATATTTCCACATTAAATCAGAATTTCTTATTATAATTTTAGGTGATTGATAAGCTGTTCTACAAACATGTATAAGAAAAACACGGGTATTAAAGTAAAATCTCACCATGAAGGAACTGAAACACGGAAAAGTGTCATTTTTGTACTCAGAAAAAGGGTCGGCCCCCCTGGAATCCGGAATCCGGGTCATCAATCTGACCTAGGAGTTATTATAGTGTATAGTTCCCTGACGCTATACTCCCAAATATAACTAGGGTAAGGATAATTAAGAAGTCGATCGTGAATATTTTTCTTCAAAAATGACGTATCAAGCATAAGTAAGTGCAGATTTGACAGAAAAAAATTACGAATGGGGAAAAATTAAAATAATTCTTAGAAAACACTTTCAGCGAGAGTCATATGTTTTGTGCACAGGGTCTGAAGGCGTGATCAACTTCCCAATTGTTTAAATGAAGAAAGAAGTACATCATGTACATGATTAGCTGAGGCATAACCACTACGCAGGTCCTTCAGGGAAATAACAAGCCACGATGAAGATTCAGCCTACAATTGCAGTAAAAAAGGAGGTCTGTAATGACACTAGCCGATGTGTACAAATTCAAGTCTTGTGTACGATGTGTCATACGTGTACAAAGGAATGGCAATGCGCGGTCGATTACCAGACTACCAGTGCACAGACTGAATTTGTGGTATCGTGTTCATGTTGATAAGTAACGTCAGCTCTACATCCGAAAACCACATCCGAATAAAATGATAAAGTTAGAGCTGAGGTAACCTCAGCTAGTACTGATCAGTACTTTGTTCTGATCTGTGCAATTTTGAAAGTAGGCCTATTTACATTTCAGTAGTAATCATGGTACTCTATTTTAAAAGATATTGTGGTCACTATTTGTATATTTAACATTATGTATATTTTATATACATGTATATTCTTCATTGTGAAGTGGCTATGTCCGCAGCAGCTGGTGGTTATTGTTATTACCGTAATCCGATAAAAAAAAACACAATTCTGGGTTTATTTACCTGCACAATATCTTCCATTTCTGAATCAATTATAGCATACAATGCCACACTGGCAGTTATTATTCGTATGCAGATATTGTAAATATTGCTGGTATACGGATTGTTCTATTAATGTAATAACCTTGATATGCGGTCAAAAAACTGCAAATTATGCTCTGACCAAAAAGTCAAGGAAGCTGAGAGGTTTAACATATTAGTCAGTAATGTGTATGACCACCTCTTGAGGCAAGACTGACTGCACCAGCCTTCAAAAGAGCCGCTGAGGCAGGGTGCGCCACGCTGCCTGAAGTGCCTCCCTAAGCTCATGCACTTGCAGAGCTGTTTGGGAGATGCGCGGCTCCAGAGGTGATCTCATCTCACGCAGGTTCAATCAGGCCGAAAACCCAACAAAATGGGTTTTCTGAAAGCCCTTAAAGCTTTAATTTCATGAGCTGACAAGAACAAACCGACTAAAAGTGTTGATATAGCAATAGTAACAATTTTTTCCATGTGTAAAATGGTGCCTTTGTGAGAAAAAATTGCCAACTGGAGGTGCATTTCAAAAATCGCTTGAAAACAATTTTTTTAAATTATTCATTTAACATAAACAAAAAACATGCATGGATTTGTTCAGGTTTTCTGAAGTATTACTTTGTGGCTGAAATTTCTACAAGACAGTACAGATTATCAACATTATTCTTAAGTTATAATCCTGTTTTTGAAAGTTTTCCAATCATGGTATTAATAACTTTAGTACTGTGTATTTCAATTTGATGTAGACGAGGCTACGATTTTCAATTTGCCTCTCCTTTGTACTTGAAAATTGTCCTTTGTATGAACAAAGAAAGTGTTTTCCACTTAGCAGAATTATGCAACCCCCCTTGAGCATTGAGTGTTGTATCAGGTGCTCTGTTGTTTCACGTGGGATTAAGTTTTGAGCATTTAAAATGCAACTCTTTGTCTTTGATTTCGCTTTTTGTTGCAATCCTATTCTCGTCTGGAGCATCAGTTACAAAGACTTAGAAAGAGACAAGTGGACGGAGAGTATACTGACAATAAGAGGATTCAGAACTCTTTCCGCTATTCAATTCTATTTCTGCATGTAAGACTACAGTGTACAGTGGAGTGGTGTAGTGGATCATATGCAGCACGATATGTAGCAGAGGGTATCCCCCCTACCATTGTTCCCCCATTGTGTCTTAAACATCCAAGCAGTTTCCAAGAAATGTTTTTTTATTTTTTAGGGGAGAGGGGGGTGGTGGTGTGGTGCGTTAACAAAAGGGAGGAATGTGTTGAGGCCTATAGGCGTTAAGGGAGGAGGGGGAGTCCCTTTGCCACATAGTAATGGGGTACATTTGAAAAATGGGGTACATTTCCGAAGTCAGACTTTTCAGTGCTCAAGACGACTATGAAGAAAACAATAATCTGTAGGCTACATGTATTAATGTGGATATTGCAAAATCTGTAAATGTCCCGTCCATAACTTTTCAAATACATGTACCGTGAAATGGCGAGTTTTGTACCCACATATCATACGCGAAGAATTATTTAGAAGCCGGCGTTAATAAAGTTGATGGAGTGTTGCACGAGGCCAGAGTTGACACTATAAAAGGTGCCCAGACAGGTCTGATTTCCGTGAACACTTGAATTTGAGGGAATTTGATCGCGTAATGGAAAACAAGAAATGTGTCAGTCCACTGTTTGACTTGCTATAAGTGAAGCAGCTGTGCATAGACGTGACCACAATTTGGAATTCCAAGACGTCAAGTTAAAACTCAAAGTAGCTAGCAAGTTCAGATGCAGGACTTTGTTATCTTGAAGAGAAAGGGTTTAATGCACTTAAGCTAATTAATTTGTGCATAATATGGTAATTATTTTCAAATGCCATCATTTATAATTGCAGGTGAGACTTTTTACGAATTTCAGGAACAGCAGTATTACGTAAGAAGGAATAATGTTTATTACAAAAAATAAAACTGCTTTGTAGAACTTTCAGTTACATAGATACAGAAAACCTGAAAATTCATGTGTGGTTTTTGTGTTGAATGATTAATGGTTAAAGAATAGTGCGTGACATGGGACAATTTTACGTTATTTCCGGGTATTTTGGTTTTTGTCCTTAGTGAGGTACGGTAATATTGTTTTTTATAATTTTACAAATTTCTTTTAAAACCCTTTCATTCTTTGTGCGCACATGTGAACGCAGTCTTTATGATTAAATTATTTTTTTCATAAAAGTTAAAAACATTCTTTAGTGGATTTAGGAACAAAAAAATCTAATTTTTCCTATCTTTAAAAACTATGAATTGTAGGATAGGGCGACAAATCGTGTGTAAAAAAGGTATATTAGGGCGACGTGCTCAATAGGGCAACATTTTGGTGTCGCCCTAATATTTTTGAGTTTAAAAATCATTTGTTTAGGTCAAAAACCTTTTTTTTTTAGGTCGAGAACCATTTTTATTGGGACTGGAGCTGTTTCTCTTTGGTCTGGAAGCATCTCTGGAAGCTTTGGGTAAAAAAATAAGGTGACATTTTGAGTGACTCTTGCCGAAATTTCGGTGGTCCCCGGGGGGAGACTTCCCGAAGTGTCGCCCCATTGCGGCATCCAGAGTTCTTTAACAACATTAGTTATTATTATTATTATTCATGGTTTATTAACTTCAAACATTGCAGTCCTGAGGCTGAATTACGTTCGAATAACATACAAATACAAATTTCACACTGGCAAGAAAAAAACCCGCAACATACTTACAACAATACTCTTAGAAGTACAAAGACAATAAAAATACACAAAAAAGGATTAGACAAACATCGATAAAACTACAATTACAACGTGCTGAAGTGAAATCGTCACCACGAGGGCCTCTATATATGCTACTGGGTCCACTAGAAGACATCAACCTCAAAATCTATTGCACGTATTGATTTAAAATATCAACCAAGTATGGAATAGGGCTGTCTTTATAACACTTTGTCTTACGTCTTACACTGGTTAGTTAAGAATGTTTATTTAGGAATGTTTCTAAGTGGGCTTTATGAAATAGGACCCTGGTCTTGATTCCAGCAAGTACCTAGTTTAAAACCCGTCTACACCACAGGTAAACGAAAAACAAATGATTATGGATTACTGTTTTTAATACATTTATGCACATCGCTGAAAATACTACCTCTAGTTGGCCAAATAGTCTTGTTTTCCTTTGGGGACACATCTAAAATCATGTTTAAGCTATATAGTTTAGCACAAATTAATTAAAATGGATCCCGGTTGGGAATTTATGGGACGTCCTGACGTTTTAATGCCTGAACAGAGTCTAATCTTACAGCGCGGCATAGCGGGTTTACAACAAGGACACGGTGTTGTAGAGCGGTTTAATATGACACTGTTCCGGATGTCGTGTCTGTTCATTAGTACGCCAAATAGGAAAGGCTAGACACAAAGTCTAGAAATACAGAATGGGTAAATAGACTCAGATGTAATATATGTCTTGTATCGGAAATAAACTAGAAGTATTGGAATATAGCCAATCGGTGTTATCAAGTTGAAAAAAGTTGTACATTACTAAGCCTTTTCGACGTTAAAGGTAGAACACATGTGTTTATAAAATTGTCCCGTAGAAATTTCAGCCATAGGTGCAGTAATACGTTTGAATACTTGAAAAATTCATGCATGGCTTTTGTGTTGAGTGGAATGGTAAACATTTGGAAAACCACCTTCAGTTGTTAATTTTTCACACAAAATACCATGATCTTGGACTAAAATAAAATCATGTGGTGTTTGGTACCATTGTTATTAACACATTTAGTAAGGTTTTTCTTGTCAACTCGTAAAAAAAATCGGGTCCCTGCAAATGATGTACTCTATCTTTAAATTTAGCCTAAAATCTTCAAAAAATTTAATAATTACCCATTTGCGTGTTTCGGATGAATAGCGTCTGGTGTACTGACGTACCCTTTTTCACATACACATTTGGTATCCACTTGACCAGACTATTTTTGTTGCTATGTGGTGCATGCGGCGGGTGTGAAGTACAGAATCAATACCGTGTTTACCGTAGGAAAGAATGGCATAAAACAATTACATTGTTGGTTGCTAGGCAACGGCGTGCACCACGTAGTAATAATAGCACAGTATGACAATTCGGGGCTTTAGCCATTATGCAAATGTTATACTAAGTGCACGGCCCATGAGTAGCTAAGTACCTACCAATTTTGTTTCATTGCGCGACTTTTAATTTATAAATAAATTAATATCAACTTGTTCATTACATTTGTTTATAGGTTGGCCTGGTTTTCGTACGTGCTACATCAGGACTCGCGGCATGAGTATCGGTGTAAAGCCGGTGATGAATGGTGCTCATAACGTAAAGACGTCAAACAACGACCGGGCGTGCGTGCATCCGCGTTGATTTCTCGCAAGTCAACCGTGGGCCCTATCAAAAACAGCACAGCTGCGCAAGGTGCAACAGAGTTGCAGAGCTAGCTATGCAAAGCTATACATGAAAACGGACATTCATCGCGTACGGGAGACTCGAGGCAATCATACGGGAGGAGTTCATCTTCGTGTCCGCGAATTCGCAAGGTGACGAAATATTATTTAGTGGTTTCAGGTTCAGTGGAACTATTAATTGGAGTTCGGCCGGGTGAATTTTGGAGCAAGATTTGAAGTGATGACTATAAGACTGATTTTCTGGTTCGGCTCAGGGACCAGTGAGAGTTCGGCTAGTCGGATTTTGGATTCGGCTACCGAACGGTTTGTCTTCCAAGTACGTATACAGCTTCTCGCTTCCGTGAAAAGGTGTTCGGCTTTTTTTACAAAGTGACAGTGGTTTGGACTTTAAAGCATCTACTACGAACGCAAACTGTTTATTCGAAAGCATCAGTAGTCTATTACACTGGTTTTAGTGTAGACCCTTAACCTTAGAGTGAGTTTCCCTTTAGTGCTCAATTGAAAGTTACTGTCTCGTTGTCTCAAACGCACACTGCCTATCACCACCCCGGCCCCGCTAGTTTGCGAAACCGATCAACTTCATCAGAATTTATGAGGTAAAACTGGATGGACTTCTGACGGTTTGGTGATCGTTTTTACCTTTGGCAGGCATTTTGGGCGATTTTTGAAAGTGAGGTGTCAGTGAGAGAATGGTATGCTCAACGAATTATTGAGGTACAAAACATGAACTAAATGTGTTAATGTATGCACGAATAGGCTACATGTTCAGCATTGTACACAGGGATAAACAAACCAACGTATTTGAAAAATAACCATGTGCACGAACATGTACGGAAACCTGACGTGCTATGACAACGATATTCCAAGATATATACAGGCATTGTTTAACACCATTAGCACGCTAGTCATTGCGTTTGGAAACACACTGGCTCTCCTTGTTGTCTACCGCACTAAAGCGCTCCAAGATTCTGCTTTTTGTTTCCTAATGAGCTTAGCACTAAGCGATTTGTTGTTGGGACTTATCAGCCAGCCGCCATCTTTGTATTATTCCCTGACGTGTCACTGGCCGGGCGGTCGAGACGGTTTTTACTGTCAATTCGTCGGCTTTTGTATCTGTCTATTGTGTTCTGTTTCTATTATTTCTCTGGGATTGGTGAGTTATGAGAGATACAGCTATACCGTTCACCCCTTCGATCACATGACTAAGTTCACGTTCCGTCGGTCCGTCTATATGTGCTTGATAGTCTGGTTGTACGGTGGTCTGGCCTCCGTCTTTCCCGTGGTTGGTCTATGGGACGGCGTTGGTCTGCAGCCATACAACGCACTGTGCAATATCCAATGGGAAGAAAAACAGGAGTACCTATGGGCCATGATAGGTTGTGTACTTCTGCCATCGTGGGGGATAATCGCCTTCTCCTATTTTCAAATTTTAAAAGTGGCGCGAAAGGCGCGCAAGATTGACGTCATCAAGCACCAACTGGTACTCGGCACTACGGTGTCCAGAATGGAAAGCCACGTGGCCACGACCGTGTGCGACAACAGGACCACGCAGGACAACGATGACGTCACCATGAACAGTACAGCGCCCTCTACCGTCCCAAGAATAACCAAGAAACGACGAACCAATTTTAAAAACAAAATGAAAAGCAACAAATGTACCCTGACGGTCACTTTATTAGTGGGAACTTTCGTCGTATGTTGGACGCCCTACGTCATCGCTAACACCGTACAAGCTGCGCGCTGCAAGCCCAATCCGTTCTGGGCTACTGCGTTTGCGCAGTGGATGTGCATCTTCAACAGTGCGTGTAATCCGGTCATTTATGGACTGACAAATAAAATGTTCCGCGATGGCGTTCGAAAGTTGCTCAAGGAATTGAGGTGCTGGAATCGTTTCTCATGATAGCACAAAAATGTTAGACTGGAAATATTGCAAACAGTATCGTTTGTCGTGAAGTGACAAAATATTATGGGATAACCGACATCAAAGCCAGCCTACTTTTAGTGAGCCCATGCACGCTCCAAGTTCCATCCATAAGGAACGATGTTAAACAGTTTGTGTGTTAATACATGTAACTACCAACGATTTTAATGTTCACACACAATGTATATTAACCACAATTTTGCAGGCTAATACAAAGATATATGTCACAGCTAGTGCTGTCACTTCGGTAAAATTTGAGCAACGACCACAGCCTGTCGGAATAAAATGCACATTATTTATTGACAAATTATAAATTTGCACTGGCTGTTGCTGTTTGTTTGTTTCAGATGTTGGGCCATTGTATTACGTCGCACGTCTTTTCATTTGCAAGTTTTTATCACAAAAAAAGCACTGAGACGTTTCTATGACAGTTTGAAATTCCATGCACCTTTAGTTTCGGTGGGGCAAATCTCTTGGTCCGTTTACCAAATTGTGTTTACCAAAGTGCTGTTTGCATTTATTTGTCCCCATTAGTTTTTGTTTTTTTAAATTTAATGTTCTACATTACCTTAACACCAGCCAAAACACCATTGATTTTCGACACCATTTGGCTTTACCCATACTTATTGGTCGAAAACACACGTGAGTGGTGGTAAAACGGTTGGTAAAAACCGGTCTTAAAAACACTTTCCTACAATTTCGAGAAAATTTTTTTTTTTATTTTAATGGAAAAAAGACTTTTTAATCTCAACAAAAGAAGTAAGAAGTGTATTCAGATAACTGTGTTCGAAAACATTTTTAAAACAAACTGTAATTTTAAATTGTTTTAAAAGGAAGAATAATTTTAATAATTGTAATCATTTTAATGAAGCGGTTACGGGTAATTTGCATTACGCCTATGTTGCTATATAGGTAAAGTATGAGGCAGAAATACGTGTCAAAAAACATGTCGTACTTTTGATAACTAAACCATTTTCCAACGGATTTAAACCAAAATTTCAGATCATGTAAACGAGGCCTGACAAATATTATTGAGTGAGTTTCATCAACTTTGTCCAAGAGGGTGAGATTTTATAAGCCATACGGGAAAAAAAGTCAATTTCGACTCGGCCTTCTTCAATGTCAATACATCGCTGGAGACGGTGGTGGAATGTGCCTGCTGCAACCGACAGCTTTTGAAGAAATGCAGGATCACCCCTAATGTTATTGCAAACAATCTTGATCGTTTCGCGCAACATCACAAGATACCAAGGTAAAAGTGGCAAATTCAAAAATTTAGGGTTTTTTTCGTATGGATTTTAAATCTCGCCCTCTTGGACAAAACTAATGAAACTCACTCACTACAATGTGTCACGCCTCGTTTACATGATCTGAAATTTTGGTTTAAATCCGTTGGAAAATGACAAAGTTATTTAAGATTAAAAGTAGGACATGTTTTTTTGTTTACACGTATAGTACTTTATAGTGGCTTACAGTACGTTCGTGAACATGCTTGATGCTCAAGTTTACTATGTTTACTGTCGACAAAATTCTGGGAAAAGTTACATAATAACGAAAGGGTATAAATGGGAATGGTGTGGTTGGCCGGTGTTTAACAGTATACGTTTAAAGCCGGCCTTGGGCCAATTTCATAAAGCTGTTTAGCAAAGAAAAATGTGCTTAATCAAAAATGCATGGGTTTGCTTTATAAAAACGGGTTTTGAGTCAAAATCGTACATGATGTGTATTACAATTGACTGGTGTTCTGCTATTCTTGCTAAGAACACAAGTTGACATACAATTTTGACCATTAACCCATTTTTATAAAGCAAACAAATTTTGGATTAAGCAAATTTATTTGCTAAACAACTTTATGAAATTGGTCCCTGGATGCATCACAGTAAGCATTTTGCCTGTTTCGCATAAATAGCGTCTGTATACTGACGTCCTTCCTTTCACACTTAGTATCCACTTGACCAGACAATTTTGTTGTTGCTATGCGGTGCACGCGCAGGTGTGAAATTCACCCCGTTTACACTCGATTCGCCTTTGCCGAATCGAACTCCGCAATTTCCAAAAAGGGGAGTTGAAGCCGGGTAGGCACTTAGTGTAAACGCAAAAGGTGAATTGAAAAAGGTGGATCAGACCCGGGTCTGATTCGCCTTTTTCAAGTCACCTTTGGGGTAGGGTTGAACCCCGCAATTGCGGGGTTGAACCTTGCAATCGTCAAGGTCGCTTGTAGTGTAAACGCTACCCGAATACAGATTCGGCAATTTGAGTGTCCTTGGGGCAGTGCCCGCAGTGTAGTGGATTTAATTGACCAATCTGGCACTTGTGCAGCAACACCTTAAGTTACAGCTCACGCATGCGCTGCAAGTTACATTTAGTGGTGACTTTTGCGGTTTCTGAAGCGAGTTGAAATGATTTGGGGTGTAGTGTAAACGCGGCAAATGTTCAGTTTTGTGGTCGCAATAAAAATGCTGGATCTGTATCCATCTTTGCTGATTCGAGTGTAAACACGGTGATACAGACTCAATATACCGTGTTTACCGTTGGAGAGAATAACATAAAGCAACCAGACTGTTGGTTGCTAGGCAATGTCGTGCACCACGTAGCAACAACAGATTAGTATGTAACTTTCTAAACTGTATTTCCATTTGAAAGTGCAGAAGAATTAAGGGCCCCAATGCAGCCATTATGCAAATATTACACACATGTGGCCTAAATATTCACATCCGGCCCCCTATCCAGTTTTAAACTGACCAAGCACACGTTTATTCCGTATATTGTTATAGAATCATGTTTTGCACTTGCCATTTTAAAATCGAGATTGTCGTGTAAATTAAAAAGGTATTAAACTTAGCACGCAACCCAGCCTCGAAATGGATTTGTTTTTGTCATTTTACCAATATCACAATACGAAGGTTTTAAAATCTCGCAAGTAGCCATTGATTTCTTGCGACATTTTGATGAACATGTCGGCCTTATCATTAAAGTTGACATTCTCTAGCTGTTGTTGCATGCCGTATTAGCTATAGCTAGAATGAACTTACACGTCTGACAGGCTTGCAGTAATTCGCCAGGTTAAAAATTAGTGGAAGTCACGTAGATACCGCGCCGCGCGGGGAATTCAGGCGTGTACCGTCATGTTTTCCCGCCTAATAATTTGAGCGTGAGGTACTTCGGCCACCGCGTAGCAACGGATTCCCCGAGCACTCTATACGAAAAATGACGCTTATATACTCCCAAAGTCCTTTATCGAGGCGTATACGGGGACATTGCAAATTGCAAACATCTTTACAGATTTGCGATGTTGCAAATTTTGTCGCAAAATATCTTTGCCAATAATTTCTTTACAAATATGTTTGCAATTCGTTGCAATGTCGCAAAGTTTGTCGCAAATTTGCAACATCGTATAAATTTCTTTGAAAATATGTTTGCAAATATGTTATTAAACATATTTGTTGCATACATACTTGGCATGCCTAAGCGGGGCGTTTTTGGTATGAAGCTATAACGCGCGTCGCAAAGAAAAGAAGGGAAAATGGCTCTGTAGCCCTCTAGCTCCCAACAAAAAAATACGCGTTCGAATGCAAAGTAGACCTATAGACCGTATCGAATAGCCGCCATTTCGTTGGGCAGTTTCTTTGTTCCTTGAGAACATGGATGGTTGCACATATTGTGCTTTCATTGTTGAACGGTTTAAGTAACAAAAGGTGCCCCAACGAAATGGCGGCTATTCGATACGGTTTATACAATAAAGGGTATAACACAAATGCGTGAAATCGCAAATATTTGCAAGAATCTTTGCAAAGAAATGTACCACATTTCAGATAATCATTTGCAAATTGCAAACTTAAGATATTTGCGACAAAATGTGCGACATCGCAAATATCTGCAAAGATATTTGCGAAGAAATGTGCGACACTGTGGTCTAGTGGGTATCCAGCCGTGCTCGTGATCGAATGATTATGGGTTCGAGCCCCACTTGTGCCAACGTGTTTGTGTCCGTGGGCAAGACACTTAATCTCAATTGCTTCGTCAACCCAAGCGATATTTGGGGAGCTGTTAGGGGGAATGCCACAATCTAACTGCTGATAGGATTGTGCGCCTTGGACAGGTAGCCACCTATAGTTGAAGCGAAATGGTT
This sequence comes from Henricia sp. BOLD:AAB3569, assembly GCA_037783545.1. NCBI lineage: Eukaryota > Metazoa > Echinodermata > Asteroidea > Spinulosida > Echinasteridae > Henricia > Henricia sp. BOLD:AAB3569. The sequence continues at coordinate 2,160,520 of JBBELK010000429.1, read as the reverse complement.
CTGGTGATTTCCTGATGGCAGCGATGATGTTAATGGCAACAGCGCCAGGAGTACCCTAGGGTAGACATGTGCGCTATACAGGTGTCCACCATTACATCGCAGATATTTGCGATGTCCTTTGTACGCCATTGAGTTTGACTAAATCAATAATTGCTTTTAGCACCCTCAGCGAAAGGGCACCGTGCGTGGTGAAATTTGCTCGCTGAAAGCGTCCATTATTCTCGTTATCACTAATTAAGTGGATTTATGAAGTTTATTTAAAATTAAATTTTATAAAGAGCATTACGGTCGAGTGTAGAATGCATAATAATGTTGTGTAGGATGACATAAACATAGGCCTATACTGAAGTCCGTGGGTCGTTCATTTTGTTGAAATTCGACCCTTAAAGGAGCGTGACCAGATGAGTTTTTTGAATCCCCGTTTTTTCCATGGGTGTTGAGATTTTGATGACATTCTGAAATTTTGCGTTTTCAATCCGTACATTTTGAAGGATATCGTCAACAAACCACCGACGTTTTGTAAACTAATTTATCCGTTCCATAAGGCAGTGCAGTAATTACACCAAACTTTTTGCTTCCACATCCAAATTGGAGATTGCAAATTTCCTGTTTTCTTCCCATGGATAGTATTTTGGGGAGGTATTTTATATGACTGTTAAAACAAAATACGTAAATTAGTCAAGGAGAATTGTTTCTTTGGTATACTTCTCCTTCAAGAAATGAATGGTGAAAATATTCGAAAAGTACCAGATGCGCATTTAAAATTGTAAAGATTTAAACAATAAAATTCACAATCGGTTCAATTGTTTGACTTTATACGAAATCCAGGGCTCTAAAAACAGTTATGTATTCAAATTGTGCATTTAGTTGACAACACTCCATAAAACACCCAAAATAGAAGCATCTTGATTGTAAATGGGTCTTTACACGCTAATGGGCCTATTTCAAAAATAATTCAATAATTCCTTTCAGATGTCTTCAGTTTATCTCAAACTGAAAGAAATTCCCTTGTGACATTTTTGTCTGTCCACGTTTACATACGTATAAGGAAAAAATTGTGCACGGAGTTTCAGAGATGTATGTCGTGGCAGCATTTTCTTACCTTTTGGGACAAAAGTTATCTCCTGAGAACAGTACAAGGGAATTTCTTTAAGTTTCTGATAAACTGACGACATCTGAAAGGAATTATTGAATTATTTTTCAAATAGGCCTATTAGCGTGGAAGGACCCAAATAATAATCAGGAATGTGATTCCTCGTCCCTCGGTAACTGTGTTGTATCCGTTTTATTTGCCAATGGTCAATTTGCGCGTTGCAACATCAGTAAAATGAGGCAGTATAAATTTAACTTTTTAAATGAAATTCAATTATTAAAAATTATTTAAATTTACCAAATTGATTGACAATACTCCCACTTTTTGGACTATGTAAGTTGTGTTTATCGTTTAATGTGATTGAAATGGTTTTAAATGTTTTAATGTTATTTAAATGTGTGACAGAGTTCTGTTGTGGGCATTGTCAATGCATGCTTTTCTTTGCTAAATATCCTCACAAAGTTGTTTATACTCGTCGGAATTGTTTGGTACAAAGCGCGGAACATGCAGGGCAGCCATCATGCAAAACATGGCTGCCCCCATGTGGTGTTCTACGCATGCGCAGTCACAACTCGAATTAGAGAGACACTTATTCAAATCAATGGGAGACTTTTGAAAATAATTCATTTTTCGATTTTTGACGTCACGTTTGAGCAAAAGTGCGCATGCTTAAAATGACGTATGACTAGTTTGTTTGCTGCCACCAAGCGACGTCTCAGAGGTCACCATTAACATGGCGACATGGTCGGATGGTATATATTTGTTGCTGCGATGTATTCAGATTCGCTATACATTAACAAAGTGCCACTTCCGTGCAAGAAACGAAATTAAGGGATTGAAAAAAAAGAATACAATTTAAGACCGGTTTATACTCAAATTATTGATAGTTTCCGCCTTTTTGCAATCAAGCGTCCCACGCCACACACGCACGACGTGCTCCGCTGTTGAATTGCGGGCACGTCTCTGCGAAACGGGTGACCTATTTTTCGTGCGTGCAACTACATCACTGTCAAATATTGAGGAAATAAGGGGGCGGGGGAGAGAAAAATCAGTATAGACGGCCGAAGTGTGACGTGTTGCCATGGCAATTGGCTCTAAACTATCATGGCCGTCGGAAAAAGTGCCATTGCAAAGTACAGGGACACGGTTCAGTGATTTGTAGTTTAGAGCCAATTGCCTAGGCAACCAACAAAAGATGACGTATTCACTTTGGCAGTCTATTTCCAATGCTCCAGTTCTGTTTTAAAGGAGCGTGACCAGATTTGTATTTCGTTCTAACCTAAAAATCATATAAAATACCTCCCTAATATCCCTGGGAAGAAAACAGGAAATTTGCAATCTTCAATGATGGAAGCAACAGGCTGGTTTTGTCCTGGTGGTGCGATTTTCCAGGAATCGGAACTCCATGCCAGCACCGAAGTCACTCAGCGGGGGTGTGGGGGCGGGGTTAGGGGGGGGGGGGGGGGCCGGGGGGGTTCGCTAGGTACCTTTTCTACAACCCCGTCGGATAAATTAGTTTACAAAACATCAGTAGTTTTCACAATAGCTTTAAAAATATGTGGATTGTGATAGTGAAATTTCAGTAGGTTAATAAGGAAAATATGACAAATGATGGTATCAGAATCTCAACAACCATGGAAAAAAAAAGGTACCAAACACCACATCATGTGGTCTTTGGTACAATGGTACCAAACACCACGTGATTTCATTTCAGTCCAAAATGATATATTTTGTGTGAGAAATTAACAATGTTGTAGGACTCGAGTCCAGAACTCGGACTAACAATTTTCGTGACTCGGACTCGACTCGAGTTGCATTGGAAAATGACTCGAGACTCGAACTCAGAGTCGAGGCTAGTGACTCGCGGACTCGGACTCTATATTGGTGACTCGACTACACTGGAAAATAAGTAAGGTGGTTTTCTAAAATGGTACCTCATGGGTGATGGGATTTTGATATGATAACATTAAACCTGTTTGCTTCTGTCAGAATTGGAGATTGGAAACTTTTGTTCTTCCCATGGGTAGTATTTTGGGGAGGCATTAATTCTATGTGATTGTTAGATCAGAACTACCCTTAGCCCCTATGGGGATACAAATCCCCGTAGATTAAAGCATGAATTACCAAAATGGCTGTGCAGCAACTTCAACAGGCAGACAGTAAAACATGGCTTGCGCAATAACCTGCTGCCCAATCCTCACCAATCTGCCTTGCGTGTGTCTATGGTCGTTTGGCAGAATATTTCCATTTAATTATCGAAAATTCATCTTAGAAGTCAAGAACAGCGGTTGCAACATGTGCTCTTTGGCATGACATACCGTTGTCATTGACTTCTGAACTTTGGATTTTCGATAATTAAATGGAATTATTCTGCCAAAAATCCGTATACACATGCAGGCAAGGCAGGGTTCATAAGAACTATCAGATGAAGTTTGGTGAGGATTGAGCAGCAGGTTATTGCCTAAGCCATGTTTAGTGTCCCCCTGTTAAAGTTGCTGCACAACCATATATTTGTAAATCATGCTTCAGAACAAAAATCGATTTTCTGGAAAAACTCCTTTATAACACTAAACTTGTCGGATAATGGAATCGATTCTTTTAGAAGACGGAACTTCGATTCCGATTCCCAGCTTCGAATCGATTTTTATCAATTCCATTGAGAATTTGCGCGAGCTCGCTGCATACTGATCACGTTGACCAATTCCACGCGTTCTTCCTCCGGAAATTTGTAGGCCTATACAGATGAATGGATTAAGCCTTATTAGCATTTGCTTGCATCCGAACAAACAAGGCGGAACTGTTTTAATTGGCCTTTTTGCGTGTTTCGCATGATTAGCGTCTAGTGTACTGACGTATTTCCTTTCTCATGCATAATTTGTATCCACTTGATCGGACTAAATTTTTGTTGCTACACTGCAAAAACTGTCAACACCATTGGTGTTGTCTTATGTATAGATACCACGCCGGGATTATTTCAAACATTGTTATAGACCGTATCGAATAGCCACCATTTCGTGGGGCAGTTTCTTTGTTCCTTGAGGACATGCATGGTTGCACATATTGTGCTTCCATTGTTGAACGGTTTATTAATAAGTAACAAAAGGTGCCCCACGAAATGGCGGCTATTCGATACGGTCTATACGTAGGCGTCAGTTTATTTTTAGTTGAAACATGGAGGGCGGAAAACAACTGAACTCATTAACCATGCATGTGCGGTTAGGTATTGTTGTTATGTCGATGCACCGTCATTGTACACCCCAATGTCGTTTTGTTATAAACTTTTTTGGCCATTTCTCTCGGCAAAATACTGCGAAGGTAGACGTCAAACGCAGTAACAAACGGATTTCCTAAACGTGTTTACTATATTGGCGTGTTTACACGTCCTCCGGCGTCAAGTGGTTACTTATTCCACACTTGGAATATATGAATTATTGTTTAACACCCTAGGTGTTAAAACTAATACTTGTGGTGTTAAAATTTAACACTAGGCTTGGTATCTAAATTAAAACACCATTGGTGTTAATTTAACACCACAATTTTTGCAGTATAGGGCCTATGTAGTGCACACGGCAGGTTTGAAGTACAGAATCAATACCGTGTTCGCCATAGGAGAGAATGGCACAAAGTAACCAGACTCATTTGTCGTCATAGGCAGTGGCGTAGTGTGTGACTTTATAAACTGCAACTTCGTTTGAAAGTGAAGATGTCGGAGCGGCAGCCATTATGTAGGCCTAAACGTTACACGCAGAGGCTAACTGACGTCATTATGGTCTATTAATCACGACCGTCCATACTTCGGTCTATAACTTCCGCCGACCGCGGTTGCCAAACAAAAGCTGTATTATCTCAACACATAGCTACAGCTAAAGCACATGGATTCCATTGCAGCCATATCGGCATATTTCAAGGTCACAAAAAATATATTAATTAAAGGACGTGTGAAATAGTAGAGGGCGTGTTTTACACATTTCGGTCAATTTCAGAAAATGTGATTGTTCCGTTTTGGTGTAATTGCAAGTTTTCTATTTTTATGCTTATGAAATTTCCATATTCATGAGCAAATCCCTGATGTCATCTCAGGACAACAGAGGAAATCTCCATTGACTTGTGTACAAATGTTTTTGTCATTTTCGGTGACTTCTTGGTGTTATGATCTGTAACAGTTTACTGAGTTTGTTTAGTATGTCATTTGCAACAATCCCAACAAGTTTGTTTGGGTCAGAAATTGATAAGTGGACTACTGCTGCTGTTTGAAATACAATGTTCTTTCTTTGTTTTTCAACTGTGGGTTCCCTCCAATAAACAGCGCCCTCGTCTGTCAAGAAAAATTTGAAGTAGATAAAAGGTCACTTCTTTCTGAAATGAAAACAAATTTCAGTTTGCCCCTTTGTCTGCAACACTTTGATCTTCTGATTCGTGTATAAAAACAAATGGTTGATAACTTTTACTTCACTAAACGTTTAAGGTGAAAAAGTGCACACCATTAACAACCACTGTATTTGTTATGCATTTCCTTTTTACGAGTGATTGCTTTTCAGTGAAAACAAGAACCATCCCATAATTAGATTAAAATGTCTCTTCAGAAACCGCCGCAGATTGATCACGGTTAGACGGGCAAAGTAATTTGCTCCTATACTAAGGATGACTTTCCTCGTACTAATGGATTTTTCTGTCTGGTGCATGCGCATTAATCAGTGGAGCACTGAACGCGCGTGACACATGACTTGTTGTGTCTCTCAGCCATGGCTTATTATTTCTAGACCGTCTAATGCTCACAAAATTGTAATTTATGTCTCAAGAAATGCCGGACGTAAAAGTCATAAAAATCCTTGGCGCTTTCAACATGTGAAGTTGCCAAGCAACTCAGAAGAATTTTGTTTTTCCTTGTCAAATCTTTATTTTCCCCTCAATTTCTTTCTTTTTTTCATAGATTTGCACTTATTAACGCTAATTAAGTAATTTTAAGGAAAAAAAGTTGATGTCCGAGTACTAAATTCTTACCCAGCGTACAAGCGGCCACACGTCGTGGGCAGGCTACGGCGCTATACTCACACTACACTGGTGCTTGTACGCGTATGGAAAAGACTCGGAATTGAATGGTGTACAAAACATATGAAGATGGATGACAAAAATAAACTCATCAATTCCACCACCCTGGGGTGGGGATTTTTTTCATTATTGTCTCAAGGACAATCCTACTCTGGGGTAGCCCGGGGCGAGGGACCGTGGGGGAACAAGACTATATAGGTGCATACGTGTTTCCTGAGATCATGAAGACAAAGAAAATCTTGAGATCTTTTTCACTATACTAAATTTGGGGTTTTCCGTTTTGCTTATGAAAATAGTAATGGCCAACTTCTCATTCTTACCGAAAATCTTTATGTTTCATGATCTTACAAGAGAAATCTCGATGACTCGCAAACGGATTTTGTTTAAAAATATATCCGCCCGATTTACATTTCAAAGCCACGTCGTTTCGCCTTATTCTCGGCAAATTAAACTTGTTCGGGCCACTCACTCTCGGGATCCTAAAATAGAACAGATCATGGTCCCAATCAGTGCGATTGCAATTTACTAGGTACAATAATTCACCGTTTTCAACCTTCTTTTTGACGGAATTCTCCAAATATACGGTATAGACCTTATGCATGGCGGCCATGATAGAGGGCAGGTTTTCATATTCAAATGATGTGACAATAGACCCACAAAGTGCCTACTCGTGCATGACGCACTGTGACAATGTGACTGCCCTCTATCATTGCCGCCGTGCATAAGGTCTATAGGGTTACACACACAGCGGAGCACGTGCACGCCGCGTTGCTTGTCTTCCAGCACAAATCCTAGGTCGTCAAGTTATACCTTTTGACCTCATTATGTGATGAATGCGCCCTACAGTACCAGAATGCGCGATGTTTATTGCATAATTATGTACTCTGATCCTTTAAAGGGCCCTTATTTAGGATTTTTATCAATGAAATCTATGCTTTAAAACCACTCTACTCAGTTAAAGTCATAAAAATCCTATTTGGAGCTTGCTTTGGGGGTTAAAACAAAGGTTTTTAGTTGTTATGCTAATGAAAATATGCATATTCATGACCAAGGTCACTATGTCACAAGAGGCAAACACAGAAAAATCACATTCAACTGTGCACAAAAGATTCCACTTTTTTCTCAATTTTCCTGAAACCTTTGTAATCCATGGCTGTTTGAGTTTGTTTGACATGTTGCCTGCTGTAAGCCATGATAAAACTGGGGGTAGAAACTGCAGCAATTTGCCACAAGTCCAACTTGAAGTCTTATGTTTTATGGGGGAGGGGGGGGGGGAAACCCCTCCCTGCTCCGACACCAAAAAATATAATGTAATGCATTTTTTGTGTGTCCGCCTGTCCGAAACAAGCTGACAAAAAAATCTGACGGGCAAAACCCCTCCCTGGTGGCAAAACCCCCTCCTGGAAAAATTTCTGGATCCGCCCCTGCGCGCTCTTGTAGTTCATTAAACCTGAAGAGAAGACGATTTCGAACTTTGGGGCCAAGTAGCATTTGGGCGATGTAGTGCTTGGACGAAGTGATTTGGGGCGAAATGGCACTCGGGCGAAGTGGTTTGGGGCGAAATGGCACTTGGGCGAAATGATTTGGGGCGAATTGAATTTTCGTCTCATGAGACGAAAAGTTTTACTAATTTGTCAAAGACTATAAATATAGGCCTAGCACTTTAGACAAAACCATTTCAGGGGAAGTTTTCTACGGTCATCATGTTTATATTGTGTAAGTTAGGCGTAAATCTGTGAACATTTCTGATTTTCGAGGAAACCAATCATGTATTTAACTAGCTGAGGTTATCTCAGCTCCAACTTTATCATTTTATTCGGATGTGGTTTTTCGGATGTAGAGCTGAGGTTACTTATCAACATGAACACGATATCACAAAACAAATGTTTCATTTTCTCCCCGTGACACACTAATTCCCCCTGGGACTCACCCAAACCTTGTCAGGCATAACCACTACGCAGGTCCTTCAGGGAAATAACAAGCCACGATGAAGATTCAGCCTACAAATTATTGCAGTAAAAAAGGAGGTCTGGAATGACAGCCGATGTGTACAAATTAGTCTTGTGTACGATGTGTCTATATCATCCGTGTACAAAGGAATGGCAATGCGCGGTCGTTTATCAGACTACCAGTGCACAGACTGAATTTGTGATATCGTGTTCATGTTGATAAGTAACCTCAGCTCTACATCCGAAAAACCACATCCGAATAAAATGATAAAGTTAAAGCTGAGGTAACCTCAGCTAGTATTTAACATCAATCCCATGCAAACTGTTGGAGCATATTATCCATGTTATCCATTCCAATGTCAGTGAGTCATTTGGAGGATCAAGAGTTTCACAATGATATTAAAGCAGCACGATTTTCGAAAAGGACGTTCGTGCGAGACGGTACGAGACCCAATTAGCCTTAACAATCAACGACCTTGCTAGGGTCTTCAATGGTAAAGGTCAAGTCGACGTAATTATAATGGACTTTAGCAAGACGTTCGATACTGTTCCACATGAAAGACTACTTGCTAAACTAAAGCACGGTTCACTGCACACTTGGTTTAGAAATTTCCTCACTCAATTGATCCCAACAAGTCATCCTTGATGGAGAAACTTGATCTTCCATGCATATACGCATTACATCAGGTGTTCCACAAGGCACAGTGTTGGGACCGCTATTCCTCCTGTACCATAAAGGTACACACCGGCCTAGTGTTTACATGATTTAGTGATGTAGCAGCATTGACAATACTTTTTTGATGGTCGTTGTGAAAAAAAATCTTCAAAATATCCCGTAATTTACTAAAGAAGTGCAAAATTAACAAAAAAGTCAAAAACGGTTGTACGCTTTACCAGCCGTTGCAACTACGCGCGAGCTTCACGACTTTGTCACAAACGATTCGCTCTTTTTCTACTCGGGATATCTCCAATTTTCTGATCACGATTTCACTGGACAACCCGGAATACCGATTATGAATTTCCGTTTTCTCTGGAGAAGTTAGCATCATGTTTTTTCTTCACGAACGTACATGTACACCAACCAACCCGCCGTGTGTGCACTCGGGATATTTGCCGTGCTGCGCGGTGCGATCCACCGTAGTTTGCCATAGCACGCGCGCGCTGAGTCCCATTCTCCGGACTCTCTAAACAAAAATTTATGTTCGAATTTTCATACTTATGTTCAACTTTGTTTCATACCTGTATCTCTTTTGTCAATTACTTATAAATATTGTTGAAAAATCAGAGTTGAATTTGGTGCAGTTCTGCAGTAACAAACTTTTATACGGCTGAAAATACAACTAACTCGCAAGACCACGTGACTTTTCGGAACCAGAATTTGATTCCGAAAAGTCACGTGACCTTGAATTTTTCAAAAGTGCTTAAAAACGGCCAAATTTGACGGCGTCTTTTTAGGATATATCTAATTTACTCTCGAAGGCGCTTCAGAATAATGTATGGGTCTATTTCGAGCCCAAAATAGCCCAACAAAGCCGGTGTGTTCCTTTAATGATATCTCGGCCGAATTAACATCAGAGGTCCGTCTCTTGACAGATGACTGTATCATGTATATATATATAGGCAATGTATATATCATGTGTATACAGTCAAGACAGTCAGGATCTTCAAAAGGACATTGATCGTCTCTGCGCCTGGGAACAACGCTGGCTAGATGAAATTTAATAAGCAAAGTGTTATGCCATGCACGTCACTCATGAAAAGAAACCAATTGAATCATGTTATCGGATGGGAGACTCGACTTTGGAAACGGTTTCAAGCCACACCTACTTGGCTTTTTTTTGGGGGGGGGGGGGGTGGTTGGGGGGTAGAAAAAAACAACAAATTAAGTTGGGTTAATCACATTCATAAAGTCACATTGAGAGCAGGAACCTGTATAGTTGGACCGCGGACGTCAAAGCTGTGGCATTAAAAACCTTAGTCAGACCACGACTTGAATATTGCGCTTCAGTGTGGGATCCCTACCAAAAGGAATACATACATGTATCTAAACTTGAGATGGTTCAGCAACGTTCTGCAAGATTTGTTTGAACAACAACCAGAAAATAGCTAGTGTCACAGAAATGCTTTCGTACCTTAGGTGCTATGGGAGCGGTCCAACGGTTATCACTTATCTACAAGTCCGGTCAATAAGTTAGTTGCCATTGATACTGACTCTTACCGAACCGAGTCTTCCAGAGAAGGGGTCTCGACGAGAAAACACGCCTCAACTTCATTTAATAAATTACTCATCGCTAAAGACTTTTAAATATTCCTTGTTCTCAAGAACATTTGCCGAATAGAAATTGCTTGCCGCTGGATGAGAGAAATCACCTTTAAAACCAAACTACAGACTACAAACTTGGGGGAACTCATCAAAAAAGCTCATTTTAAAAATTAAACATGCTGCTCAGTCGCCTGCGCCTGCAAGTTACATCCCATTGTGTGGAGATTAAGCTAACCTCTGACACCAGAACCAGAACCAGACCGGCAGCCGGTCCTCATATTCAGTCGTTGTATGTGGAATATGTGGAGCGGGAACCAGTCTAGGAAAACAAAAGGACCAGTTTGTTTGCTGCCACCAAGCGTCTTAACTGAAAACTGCACACTCAAGGAAATTGTTGAATGTTTTTCACTCCTAAAATCACTTCCCTTTAAAATATTTATACGTTTTTGGTGACTATTAAGTCATTATAAGGAGGCAATATGTAAACGGAATTATTTCCTATTACCATTTGGTCACTGTTTGGAGGCACAAAATTCATATAGGCCTAGCGCCTAAATCAAATCATAGAGAGCAAGGAATTTTGTTCTATGATCAAATGCAACATTTTTATTTTCCGGAACAACAAACGAATACAAAACTGATAACATGTTCGTGATGTTGAAATCGGCATGGTTGAAGTCATAAACTGCAAAATGCCCAATACCATGACGTTGACCGAGACGGACGTAAGGTAAGTTTAACATGTAATTTGCTCATTCAGTGTTAACAGTAGACTAGAGGCACACGTCCAAAAACCGGCTGAGGTTACCTTGGCTCAAACTTTATCATGTGGTTTTCTCTATTACTAAAGAGCCGAGGTTACATATCAACATGAACATGATATCTCAAATTCAGTCTGTGCACTGGTAGTCTGGTAACCGACCGCGCAGTACACACCGGACCACGGGAAAAGAACCTGTAAAAGGGAATGGTAAACATTGCACCAAATTTGTTAATGTTCCCAGTAAATCCAAGAACACACTGGTGGTAAGATTATTGGACTGAGGTTTCTAAAAAGTGAAGAAAAAAAAAGTAGTATTTTTTCATCCAATATGTTCCTTAAATAATACGGTCTGTCTACGTTTCTGACATTCGCCCGCAATTAAGAATGTCAGATTTATTTATGAGAGTAGGCGAAACATCAAAAGCATTCGGACTAGCGGTAGCCACTATATGACTCACTAAACACTAAAAAAGGGAAGTGAATTAGACTCTGCACATGGTGTCTCTTTGGCAACCAGTGAACGGAACTCATGCCACTTTATTTCTTGATATTTTGCTATTTTATCATACAGTGCTATGGACGGTTCCCCACGGCATAGTCCACACATGGGCGAAACAGAAACGGTCGTTTTCAATGACTGCACAAAAGGCCTTGGTAAGTGATAATGTGGCACCTATTATATGTTCAAAAAGTACTGCAGCTGATTTTATGAAGGATGTGTATTATAAAAATCAACCTGTGTATAAGTCATGATCAGCTCAGTACCTCTCTGATTCCGAGAAAACACTGAAAAACTGTGTCCATGGCGCTGTCAAGAAATTGTGCAAAACCATTGTCTTTTTTAGGCAAGTTCCCTGACTATACTGCATAGGAAATTGCACCGTAATACCGATCTTTCCAGACATGCCTCAGTGTTGGATCAGCAAGCAATCCCATTCACCCTGCACTCGATGACCTTAACGGAGTACTGTCAGAAGATGATAAAATTGTCTCATTTTGTACATTTGTTTCATCGTGACGTCAGCACGGCTGCCTGATCTAGCTAGCTAGCTAGCTAGCTGCATACAGCTAGCTACAGGGTACCATACCCACGCACGCCGTGCTGCAATTTTTCCGACTTGCTCTTCTTCGGCGTTGGTTTTGTCAACATATGTTTTGATATTTTGATGGTGGTTTTGTAGTTCTTCTTCTGTAAACTCCGGTTCGAACATGAACCCTTCAATGTTTTCTGTGTCCTGAAATTGCATCGTTTTTCTGCTGTTTGCCGTCCGCGCTCGTTTGGGAAATTCCGTGGTCGATCACATGGTACGTACACACGACACAACGTTCGTTCGGCCGGAAAAGCTTCGCTGCCAGAGGGCCGTGCAAAGTACCAGCGATACAAACGCAGCCGGCGTGACGTCATGTCCTTCGGGGTATTGGAGCGCGAAAACGGGACTTGAATAAAAACATGGCGCGGCCCATTCACAACAAAACGGGGTAATTTTGCCCCCTTTTCCTGGTTTTACTTATAAACCATGTGGAAAAATGAAAATCAGTACACTAACAAGTCACTACTTGGGGTTGTTTCAAAGCCATCTTTGTCTTTAATGACGGTACTCCTTTAAGTGTTTTGAAAAGTGTTTTGAAAAGCACCAGTGGACCACCAAATCTTCAGCAGGACCAGTAGAGTTCTCTAATCTACTGGTCCTTCTGACCAGTGTGAAATTCAGGTTAATTTCGACCCCTGTTATTGCAAATTTATACAGGCTAAATTTTGCCTTGTGTTGTCCAACAGGCATCAAGATCATCGGTGGGAAAAGCGATCAAGAAGGTGGCCGCGATTACGGCATTTTTGTCCGCCGTATTATCCCGGGAGGTTTGGCTGAACAAAGTGGTGAGCTACGAAATCATCCTAACTAACATTTGAAAACAAAAACGTATGGAATAACTTACTCTAGGGGCCGTCCAGAGTTGTCAAAATTTGCACAGGTCTACATCGTAGGAAGGGGGGAGGGTCGTCGAGGGCTGTGTAGAACTTTACATGTACTGTACAATGTTGACATTTCATGGTAGCGACAACAAAATGTTGATAAGTAGTATTTCGGGGGGAGGGAGGCGGAAGTCTTGAAAAATACTATGTTCTGTAGGACCGTGAAAATTGTGACAACTTTGGACGGCGCCTAATCTACAATCCTGGCCAAAACTCGCTGGGCCCCCCGACCCCCGTTCGATGTTGTTTGATTTCCGCGCGGTCTGTGCTCCAGCGCGGAGTAACAACATTGATCGGGGGAGGTGGCCCAACCATTTTGGCCAGGATTGTAGGTCAGATTGTGTGAAATTATCAAAAAAATGCATTTGTATTCAGCCATTTTCAGAGGCCTCCCTACATAACGTTTTCAGAAAAATGACCAGAGATCGATTTCACAAAAGTTAAGACGAGTAAAATGTGTCCTCATTCCCATACCAATGTACCAAGATAAGAAGAGTGACCTTTCTTAATATGCGTTGTAGTGCATTTGAAATCGGCCCTTGGTACAATTTCAAAAACGTTTTCTTATATAAAACTCTTTTTCTGTGTTTCACCCGTTATTCTATTCATTGTGTATGCGTTGGTTATTCCATCTCTCTGGATATAAGACTCAGTTTGGTCCCTGGAAGAGTGCGATGAGAGTTTAAAAAATCGTACAAATGAGGGAGAAAAAAATGTGTTTCAAAATAGGACAGTGCTGCTCTGTGATGGTTTTATGATTAAAACCAGCATTAACTTTTCTTGTTTTTTTATAATACCAGCGGTCACAAAACTTGAAAAAGATAAAACTGACCTTTAAAAAAATTGTCTTTAATAATTTGGGCACACTGTGGACTTTCTATGTATTTCATCTTTTCAGGTCGTTTGAGGGAAGGTGACCAAATACTTAGCGTGAATGGTCAGAGTTTGCTACGGGTTACCAATGACGAGTGAGTACCGGCCATAATAACAGCCAGAAGCGTATACTGCCTGGAACTTAAATAACTGCACCTTCTCATTATCATAATGCACCTATCAATTGTTTCCCCCACCCCCCCCCCCCCCCCCCCCCCCCCACCACCCACACGCAAAACACGTACGCGAACTAAACAGACCAAAACCAGTTATAGTGCTGTGCTATTTAATGGTATATTAGATGCTAATTTAGTTAGAATAATATTTTATATTTTTTTCACATGCGAGTCTTTCCACGGTAAAGGGGGCATTTTGGCAACACGGACCATATTTTCCAGAAAATACCTTTGTCTGGTCTCAAAATAAAAGAAATAAGTTTCAGTTGTTCTGAAGAGATAACTTAGTCCCAAAATGGTTACAAATAGTGTGACAACATGCCTTTCTAAAAACCATGTGTACAAATTTCTTATATATATGCTCGTAACCGGGACGGCCTAAAATGTAACACAAGTGTCTGTCCCGGTTACGAGCGTATATTGGAAATTTGTACACAGGGTTTTTAGAAAGGCATGTTGTTACACTATTTGTAACCATTTTTGGGCCTAGGTTATCTCTTCAGAACAACTTAAACTTATTTCTTTGATTTTGAGACCAGACAAAGGTATTTCCTTTAAAAATATGGTCCGTGTTGCCAAAATACCACCTTTACTGTCGAAAGACCCATGTACTAATTTGTTTAGGGGGTCGGGAGAAAAAGTGTCTCTTTTTCCTAAAGAGGTTCCCAGGTTTTATTTCATCAAGTGAAAATTATTCCCTTTGTTTTCTCTTTACAGAGCTGTGCAGCAACTTCGCAATGCCTCGGCAACGAACCAAGTCACTCTAGTCATCACAAGAGATATGTCATCTGCGTGAGTTATATTGCCACATTTTGTCGAATATAGGGCTGCTTTCGAGCACGGCACCAGGGATCCATGGTGCTCGCCCGAAAGTGCGTTGGTGCACCAGATGGTGGCACCAACTGCTCCTGACCTCCGAGTCGTCGGGACAACTGGGAGACATGCGCAGATGCACGTACTCACGCATGACTCGGCGAAAATGGCTGGCGCGTCGTTGAATAATTCTAGAAATTTGGGTTGATATTTTGAATGTTCAAGCTTCCACATCGAAACCAAACGTTGTAAATATTTTCATGATTTATTTTCATCAGATATCTGTGATTTATTTTGTGGAAAACCAAGATTTTATTAGCGGGGATGTAATTTCTAATGACTGTGGTGCACCAGGGATCCCGATAACGCTTTTGAGCGTGATTGTGTGTACGCATTGTTCTGAAATTTCGCACTCTCAATCCGTATATTTTTAAGGATATCGTCAAAAAACCATCAATGTTTTGTAAACTACATGTAATTTATCCATTCCATAAAGCAGTGCAGTGCACCAACCTTTTTGCTTTCACATTCAAATTTGAGATTGCAAATTTCCTAGTTTTATTTCCTGGATAGTATTTTTGGAGGTATTTTATATGATTGTTGGGTTAGAGCAAAATTTATTTTCTGGAAAAATGTGATTAAGCTCCTTTAAATTTCAGTAAGAGATTTCACTTCATTTGTATTGATAACATTTCTGTATTTTGTTTGTAGACGTCGATTCTCCTCGCTTCTTGAGAGTCAACCTGCTAATACAAAAAACACCTTTAACATGGATTCACAATCAGTGTCCTCCGATCACAGCTCTGAATCTCCAGAACAAGGTAAGATAGAATGCATAGTTCCGACCTGTCAATCAAGCCGAACCCGCCGACCGATCACAACAGAGATAGGAGACAGCGCCCACATAGGTCAAGGTGATGCAATCATCACACAATCACGCGATTTTCTGCCCATACAGTTTGTATGTTGTACGCGCCAGTGACCGGGTGAATTTTGGTTTCAATGTCGGGCGATTCACTGTTCAAAGGTAGGAAAGCGCATTTTTATGGATATGTCATCCCTGCATTACTAGCCCTTCGCTCAGTGTGTGCTACGGTAACTGTCGACCCTAAAACATAAATACCTTTGAGTTTTCTCCAATTAATCTGTGCTTTCCATGCCGAGTCCCGATGCTTTGTACGTTGTGTCGCCATTTGTTTTGCGATGTCTTGTGAGCACATAGCAACAATATCTAAGGGGCGGGGTTAACTGGGCAATCTCGGAACTATGCATTGTCTCAAACCGTCCTCTTGAAAAAAACTTGGGTAGGTGAAACGTCTCTATCAGGACTCGGATCGTGACATTGCTCACAACAGCTTACTGCATATTGCCCGGGCTGAAGAAGCAATTGAGATTAAGTGTCTTGCCCAGGAACACACACTTGCTGGCCACATCGGAGCTCGAACCAACAACCTCTGCATTTTGGGTCCAGCTTCATACGCATTAGATCACATACAAGCAGGGACTATCATTTTTTTTTTTTCTGATAATTTTTTCGGCATTTCCATCCTTACAGCTGGCAAGCCCCTCTCATCTCATCAAACAGGCAGAATGTCGTCTCAGTCTCCCCTACAAAGTTTGCAGTCTCCTGGTGAGCTAGGCCCAGGCGCCGGCAGCCATGGGTAAATTGAATTTGCTTCAGCTTTTATATGCACGGTTCATAAAAGAATGTGTTTAGCAATTTAGAATTATTTTACAAAATAAAATGTTGGTTACCGATGTAACGAGGACGCCATGCCAATTTATCTCACTTTCACTCCGACCCTGAAAGGGATCTTGTTGAATCTGACATTAGCACACAGTCCGTGATCTAAACAATCATTTGTAATCTACATTTATGGGTTTCTAACTTGGAATTGTATGTGGTTCGATGAAATCTGTTGAAAAACATCGAATGTCACACCTGCATTTCCACAAAATTCAATTTAGTTGACTTACACCCGTTTCATATAGGCGCACCAGAGTCGCGCCGAACTACATGTAATTTCAAGTCGCTCCGATTAAAATTTGGTTTCAGACAGGCGTTCTTAAAACAAGCCGTGCGTAAACTAAAGATTGACGTCTGGAACCAAGTCGCTCTTCAATCGTTCTGACCGACTGGAACAGTTGATCTTTCGACTTCTGGTGAACCAAGTCGCTCCAAACGGTTTCATATGTCGAACTTAATTCAAATTTCTAGGATAATTTAGTTCAGCGCGACTCTGGTAAAACGGGTGTAATGCTCCTATATTTTGTTACAAATAATAGGGGTTTTTAAATTCTCTAATTCAACTTAGGACTATTTACTAATTGAATTTGTAAGTCCAAAAATATAGGGTAAAAATGTATCCGATGTAACGGGGGACACAGTATCCCAACTTCATGGAATGACACACAGGAGGGTTGTAGTCGAGTCGAGCCGATAAAATCATGAGTCCGTGACAAGTCCGTGACAAGTCCAGTAACAAGAAGCAAAGGATGAACACGCACAAAATAATGCCTTTGTTGGAGTTCATTTGAATAGCTTGTGACTTGAATTAAGACCCAGGGACTTGTGATGGACTTGTGAAGGCTTGTGAGGACTCGTGATGGACTGGACTGACCCACAGGTAATTATGTATGCATAGCCAAGACCATCACAAGTCCCTGCGAGTCCATGGGATGTAAGTTTAGTCATACCACAAGCTGCAATAACGACAATCTTTTGTTTGTGCCATATTCACTAGTATATTATGAGGTATTTTTCTTTTAGGCCACCAAACATTCATGAAATTCATCTGAACAAGCTCAGCGGCCTGGGACTGGCTATCTCTGGAGGGTCTGATCAGCCCGATGGACCGGGAGTGTTCATACAGGGGATTCAGCCGGATGGAGACTGTTATAGAGTAAGTCCCTAAGCACAATCATGTTAAAGACAGATTACATGATTGGAAAACTTCTAAGAACAGAAATAACAGCATCACATAACTAAATAATAATGTTGATAAACTGCCTTGTGGAAATTTCAGCCACACAGATGCAGCAATATTTAATAAAACCTGAAAAATCCATGCATGGTTTTTGTGTTAAATAAATGGTTCAAAAAATGTGTTTTTTATTTTTAAAGCTCCTTAAGTTGGAATTTCTCCCTTAAAAGTACCATTTTATGCAAAACAAAATAATTAATGCGTTATTTTTACCATTGCTGTCAATACTTTTAGTCAGGTTTTTCTTGTCAACTCACGAAGTAAAATTTTGCGTAACTGCAAATGATGTATTGGGGCTTCAAACACACCATGCTAAAGATAGATTACATGATTGGAAAACCTGTTACAAATAGCGTTATCTCGGCGTTATCTCCTAATCCACGTTCCGAATAAAAACAAATAAAAACTGTCTATTCGGTATGCTTTCAAGAAATTGTGCGAAGCCGCTGTCTTATTTAGACTGGCTCCCTTAACATTGCCATAATATGATATATGATAATACTATGGGAGTCAGGGACCTAGTTTTGTTCACACGAGAAAAAAATGTTTGTGCACGTGCGCATTTATATAAATCTTAAATTATCGTTTTCTTAATAAAAACAAATATCATCTTAAGGCGGATACACACTATCGCGGAAAAATCACACTTTCGTGCTGCGCTCACCGCATTGCATGAGCTCCCAATCGCCGATTATTCCAAAATAGAAAATTCCACTCTGGTAACTTGGGGCTTCTTTGATACTTCATTGGCTGCGCGTTGGAAAGGTCAGCGCAACGCGGTCAAAGTTCAACAAATTTGAACTTTGACCCAGCTCAAAACGTTTTGCGCATCGCGATAGGCCGCGCACAAGCGGCAAACCAGTTTGTGTACAAACCAATGGAACAGTGTGATTTTTCCGCGATAGTGTGTATCCGCCTTTAGCCAGAATTTTTGCAATGGACAATAGAGCTTCTGCACCGGCGGCCATGACAGGGGCAGGTTTTCTTATTTAAATGATGTAACAATAGAACCACAAAGTGCCTCCTCATGCATGACACACAGTGACAATGTGATTGCCCCCTGTCATGGCCGCCGTGCAAAGGCTCTATTGGAACCACTTCTATCTTCCATTTGAGTAAGGTGGGGTTTTTTTTGTCAAATGGCTGATTGAAATTTTTAGAACAATTAAAATCCTGTATACCCCTTCTCTTGTCAAAAGTAAGAATTTCATGGACATCCCCTCACCCCATCCTTCAACATAACCAACATTTCTAGGCACATACATGTACTTTGTAGACAGCCCATAAAAAGTATCCCTTATTCGTTTTCATTTGCTGCAGGATGGCCGTTTACAAGTCGGCGACCAACTGGTATCCGTCAATGGGGAACCATTGTCGGGGGCAACTAAGGACGTTGCAGTGGAGATTCTAACAAGAGCATCGTGCAGGTAATACTAGACCTTAGGGGCCATCCATAAAGTACGTACGCACGGAGGGGGAGTTGGAGCCAATGTGTACACCCAATGTTAAAGCATATGGGTGACGTCACGAAATATTTGTCTATTTTTTTCTTCACAGAACCGATATCGACACAATCCAAATTGCCTACATTCCTGCATCTTCCTCTCACGCCCAACCCAGCAGCCCTACCCCAACCCACCCTTCCCTGTCCAGAGCCAATCAACATCCGTCCCCTCACCGGTACCCCTTGCCCCATCCCACATCGCCATCACAACAGCCAAACACTGGTAACCGGCAGGGATCTCCGTACAGCAAATCCAATGGTTTATTGCCCATGGAGGCGGAGCATCATGTGGCTCCGCCCCTCTATGAGCAAGCCGTGACCGATGGATACTCATTATCGGGTAATTATTACCTTTTAAAATAACCTCTAAAGCCCTATTTTCAGTAAACATTGTTCAGTGTCGGGCAATTAATTCCAGAAAATCAGATTTACATGTGAGATACTTTGAGGGCTTGTAATTTGTTTTTTTAAAGACATGTTCTTCAAGCATCCTTGATGAAAGTGTAATTTCTGGGGAAAAAAAATAGGTCCATAAGATCCTTTTCAAGTGTTTGAGTACAGGCTATTAAATTTGGACGTACCGCGCTAACTGAGAATGGTATTCAGTTTATTTTAGGAATTACACTATCATCAAGAATGTTTAAAGAATTGTTTGAAATATTTAAAAAAATAATAATAATAATAATAATAAAGTTTAAAAAGTGTACATGTGGTTATGGTCTGACCAAAAGATAGAGGCTAAGGGATGTTATTATTATTATTATTATTATTTCTTTCTGGTATTCATATCAAGCATTCCTCAATAGTGCTCATTGCACTGTCACTCGCAAGTGTCAGGAAACCCATGAAGAATTAGAATTAGAAATGGCCAGAGACACCGGGGATTCCCCTTGCTCTTAACGAAAGAATGCTCTGGGATCTTTAGAGTGCGTTACCATTACCTAACACACTGAACCAATGGCTTTATATCCCTTCGAAGGATGGAGCAAGTGTGGTTTAGTGCCTTGCCCAAGGGCACAGGTACCGCAGCCGGAATCGAACCCGCAACTCCAAGTTTTCACCTATGATTGCGAGTCAATGACCCATACCACTCGGCCACGGTACCCCACTTCACACATTACAAGCCCTCAAACTCTTTAAAATGTAAATCTAGGGGCCTAGTTAAAACAAATGCATGTGTGCACACACCTTCATACGGAGCTGCTAACCCTCCAGATTTTGCAACAGATTTCCTGGAAAATGACAGGGCCCAATTTCATAGAACCTGTCAGCACAAAAATTTGTTTAGCACAGAATTTCTTTGCTCTGTAAAATGGGTTATTGGCCGAAATTGTATGTCAAATTGTATTATTAGGAACAGGAGCAGAATATCAGTAAATACACACCACATACGATTTTGGCTGGCAACCCAGTTTTGTAAAATAAAGCAAATAAATTCTGTGCTAAACAAAAAACGGGTTCCATGAAATTGGGCCCTGTTCTCGTGACTTCTGACACAGATAACAAAAACCCTCCTGGATTGTCAATTAACAACCTCAGAGATTTATAGATGTGTCTGAAGTCAGGAGATCAACCTTCTTTCCATGTGGCTTCTTTAAAATCCGGGAAACTTGACAGCTCTGCTTTGTATCATTCATAAATTCTTTGTATCATTCATAATTTTCTCATAAAAGGATGTCATCTCGTGCAGAATCATTGCAACTTCCATTTTCCGCGCAAATGGTTGTCTAAAATTTCAGGACACTGCAAATCCTGTATAAAGGCTTAAAGAATCATTCATATTTGTTCATTATTATTATCCGTCCCACCATTTGTTCGATTCCCATATTCTTCTAGCATTAAGACATCAGGCTCCACCAAACATCGCTATGCCAGTACATCTTCAAAGACACCTTCACATCCAGCCTGCGTCATCCTCAACACCCCAGCAAACAAACGGCATTACCAATGGTAATCCATGTGGGGGAAAAAAGTCATTCATATGCATGTACATTCCGATGGCGATGTGGTCACGATTTTGTGTACGTGTCCGTAGCAACGCAATTGCATGCTCGATATTTAGCGTGTCTGTGCAATCGCAACGGAGTCGGAACGCAAGGTGTACGGTCGGCTTAAATCTCAACTAAGTGATATATTTGGGAAGCTATTGATGAGGAAATTCCACAATCTAAGTGCTGATAGGGTTGTGCCCCTTGGCCAGGCAGCCACCTAGTTGAAGCGAAATGGTTCTGGTGATTTCCTGATGGCAGCGTTAATAATGGCAACAGCACCAGGAGTATTCTGCATGCATGTGTGCTATGCAAGAATCCATGATTATTATAATTCAATTAACCACAAATAGTCCGTGTGTTGGTGCTCTGATTTTAATTCCAAGGTCATTATTAAACATTTTAAATATAGATAATTGTCATTTTTATTTTTTTCCGAAATTTTCATTGTATTTCTTTCTTTAAAAAAAGCAACTGTTATATCGTATATAAACTCCTCAAAAAAAGTTCGGAAAGTCAAGTTTCTCTCTTGTTACTAAATCATTTCCCTTGAATTTGGTATCATTGGAAAGCCCTGTTATTCCTCTTTACAGTGATGTGTCATTTGTTATGATTAATCAATTGGGGGATGTGCAGTATAGCGGAGTACAGGGGTGGGTGGAAAGTGAAATGTCACAAAATTCACTGCTATTGTCATGCAGTGCATTCCCCTTTTGCTTGGAGGATGGGAATCTGTCAATGCACTTTTTTGACAATAGCAATGCATTTTGTGACAGTTCACTTTACACCCACCTCCATATTCCGCTATACTGCACATCCCCCAATTGCTTAATCATAACAAATGACTCATCATCATAAAGAGGAATAACAGGGCTTTCCAATGATACCAAATTTAAGGGAAATGATTTAGTAACAAGAGAGAAATCGTCAGTTAAACTTGATTTTCTGAACTTTTTTTGAGGAGTTTATATACTGACATTTTTTGCACTTCCATAAATTGTTTTGATTTGCATTACTTCCTAACAGGACATGGCGATAGTATTCCGTTACCGTACAGCACACAGCTTGAACCGTCCCCAGTCTTGCCAACAAACAGTATCACCACGTCAAGCCATAATCACATGCAGCTTTCTGTCACACCCACTTTGGGTGTGTCACCTGTTAGCCCTGCCCCTTCCAAGGGTTCCTCTCGTAGCCGACGGCTTTCGCTGGATCCCCACGTCAGGTTAAGGATAGACAAATTAGAAGTGGTGAGTTGAAGTTTTGTCAAGAAATCAATTCTTCAAGTCTTCAAGAGCAAGTCTCAATTTAAGTCCTAAAAATATTGGATAAAAGTCTCAATTCAAATCCCAAGTCTCTGAGAACAAGTACCAAGTCTTAGAGAGCAAGTCTCAGTTTAAATCCCAAGTCTTGGAAAGCAAGTCTCCATTCAAGTCCCAATTCTCGGAGAGAGCAAGTCTCAATTCAAGTCCCAAGTCTTAAAGAGCACGTCTCAATTCAAGTCCCAAGTCTTAAAGAGCACGTCTCAATTCAAGTCCCAAGTCTTAAAGAGCACGTCTCAATTGAAGTCCCAAGTCTTAAAGAGCATGTCTCAATTCAAGTCCCACGTGTTAATGAGCAAGTCTCAAGTCTTGGAGAGCAAGTCTTATTTGAAGTTTCAAGTCTTGGAGAACAAGTCTCAATTCAAGTCCCAAGTCTTGGTTAAGTCCCAAGTTTTAGAGAGTAAGTCTCAATTCAGGTCTTAAAGAGCAAGTTTCAATTCAAGTCCCAAGTCTCAATTTAAGTCGCAAATCTTGGAGAGCAAGTCTCAATACGAAATCCTACGTCTTGGAGAGCAAGTCTCAATTCAAATACCAAGACTTGAAGAATAAGTCTCGATTTAAATCCCAAGACTTGAAGAACAAGTCTCGATTCAGGTCACAAGTCTTGATTTAAGTTCAAAGTCTTTGACAACAAGTTTTAAATCAAGACCAAAGTCGTTATACATGTATGTATTGAGAAACTATAACATAGTAAAATAGATAAATATATCGGGCACTTTTAGGATTTTTTTTAAGGACTAATGGGCTAAATTGTGTATTTTTGACCTCAGGCGTTGAAATATCTTGGGATTGAACCGACGCTGGATGAAAGACGGGAACTAAGGAGACAACTGTGGGTGGATGAGTCTGGCACTGCGCCATACGGAGGTGAGTAGTCTGGTGCTGTATGGTGACCTGAAGTATCTAGGGATTGAACCGACGCTGGATGAAAGACGGGAACTAAGGAGACGACTGTGGGTGGATGAGTCGGGCACTGCGCCATACGGAGGTGAGTAGTCTGGTGCCGTGTCTGGTGACCTGAAGTATCTAGGGATTGAACCGACGCTGGATGAAAGACGGGAACTAAGGAGACGACTGTGGGTGGATGAGTCGGGCACTGCGCCATACGGCGGTGAGTAGTCTGGTGCTGTATGGTGACCTGAAGTATCTAGGGATTGAACCGACGCTGGATGAAAGACGGGAACTAAGGAGACGACTGTGGGTGGATGAGTCGGGCACTGCGCCATACGGAGGTGAGTAGTCTGGTGCTGTATGGTGACCTGAAGTATCTAGGGATTGAACCGACGCTGGATGAAAGACGGGAACTAAGGAGACGACTGTGGGTGGATGAGTCTGGCACTGCGCCATACGGAGGTGAGTAGTCTGGTGCTGTCTGGTGACCTGAAGTATCTAGGGATTGAACCGACGCTGGATGAAAGACGGGAACTAAGGAGACGACTGTGGGTGGATGAGTCCGGCACTGCGCCATACGGAGGTGAGTAGTCTGGTGCCATGTATGGTGACCTGAAGTATCTAGGGATTGAACCGACGCTGGATGAAAGACGGGAACTAAGGAGACGACTGTGGGTGGATGAGTCGGGCACTGCGCCATACGGAGGTGAGTAGTCTGGTGCCATGTATGGTGACCTGAAGTATCTAGGGATTGAACCGACGCTGGATGAAAGACGGGAACTAAGGCTGGATCCGAATTAGTGGCTTTGGCTGTGGCTGCGGCTGTTGCTATGCTTTTTCTAAGGACTTTTATTGTCCGCCCATAGCAACAGCATAGCAACAGCCATAGCCACAGCCAAAGCCACTAATTCGGATCCAGCCTAAGGAGACGACTGTGGGTGGATGAGTCGGGCACTGCGCCATACGGAGGTGAGTAGTCTGGTGCCGTGTCTGGTGACCTGAAGTATCTAGGGATTGAACCGACGCTGGATGAAAGACGGGAACTAAGGAGACGACTGTGGGTGGATGAGTCGGGCACTGCGCCATACGGCGGTGAGTAGTCTGGTGCCGTGTCTGGTGACCTGAAGTATCTAGGGATTGAACCGACGCTGGATGAAAGACGGGAACTAAGGAGACGACTGTGGGTGGATGAGTCTGGCACTGCGCCATACGGAGGTGAGTAGTCTGGTGCCGTGTCTGGTGACCTGAAGTATCTAGGGATTGAACCGACGCTGGATGAAAGACGGGAACTAAGGAGACGACTGTGGGTGGATGAGTCTGGCACTGCGCCATACGGAGGTGAGTAGTCTGGTGCCGTGTCTGGTGACCTGAAGTATCTAGGGATTGAACCGACGCTGGATGAAAGACGGGAACTAAGGAGACGACTGTGGGTGGATGAGTCTGGCACTGCGCCATACGGAGGTGAGTAGTCTGGTGCCATGTATGGTGACCTGAAGTATCTAGGGATTGAACCGACGCTGGATGAAAGACGGGAACTAAGGAGACGACTGTGGGTGGATGAGTCTGGCACTGCGCCATACGGAGGTGAGTAGTCTGGTGCCATGTATGGTGACCTGAAGTATCTAGGGATTGAACCGACGCTGGATGAAAGACGGGAACTAAGGAGACGACTGTGGGTGGATGAGTCTGGCACTGCGCCATACGGAGGTGAGTAGTCTGGTGCCGTGTCTGGTGACCTGAAGTATCTAGGGATTGAACCGACGCTGGATGAAAGACGGGAACTAAGGAGACGACTGTGGGTGGATGAGTCTGGCACTGCGCCATACGGAGGTGAGTAGTCTGGTGCCGTGTCTGGTGACCTGAAGTATCTAGGGATTGAACCGACGCTGGATGAAAGACGGGAACTAAGGAGACGACTGTGGGTGGATGAGTCTGGCACTGCGCCATACGGAGGTGAGTAGTCTGGTGCCGTGTCTGGTGACCTGAAGTATCTAGGGATTGAACCGACGCTGGATGAAAGACGGGAACTAAGGAGACGACTGTGGGTGGATGAGTCTGGCACTGCGCCATACGGAGGTGAGTAGTCTGGTGCCATGTATGGTGACCTGAAGTATCTAGGGATTGAACCGACGCTGGATGAAAGACGGGAACTAAGGAGACGACTGTGGGTGGATGAGTCTGGCACTGCGCCATACGGAGGTGAGTAGTCTGGTGCCATGTATGGTGACCTGAAGTATCTAGGGATTGAACCAACGCTGGATGAAAGACGGGAACTAAGGAGACGACTGTGGGTGGATGAGTCTGGCACTGCGCCATACGGAGGTGAGTAGTCTGGTGCCATGTATGGTGACCTGAAGTATCTAGGGATTGAACCGACGCTGGATGAAAGACGGGAACTAAGGAGACGACTGTGGGTGGATGAGTCTGGCACTGCGCCATACGGAGGTGAGTAGTCTGGTGCCGTGTCTGGTGACCTGAAGTATCTTGGGATTGAACCGACGCTGGATGAAAGACGGGAACTAAGGAGACGACTGTGGGTGGATGAGTCGGGCACTGCGCCATACGGAGGTGAGTAGTCTGGTGCTGTCTGGTGACCTGAAGTATCTAGGGATTGAACCGACGCTGGATGAAAGACGGGAACTAAGGAGACGACTGTGGGTGGATGAGTCTGGCACTGCGCCATACGGAGGTGAGTAGTCTGGTGCCGTGTATGGTGACCTGAAGTATCTTGGGATTGAAGCGACGCTGGATGAAAGACGGGAACTAAGGAGACGACTGTGGGTGGATGAGTCTGGCACTGCGCCATACGGAGGTGAGTAGTCTGGTGCTGTCTGGTGCCCTGAAGTATCTAGGGATTGAACCGACGCTGGATGAAAGACGGGAACTAAGAAGACGACTGTGGGTGGATGAGTCAGGCACTGCGCCATACGGAGGTGAGTAGTCTGGTGCCGTGTCTGGTGACCTGAAGTATCTAGGGATTGAACCGACGCTGGATGAAAGACGGGAACTAAGGAGACGACTGTGGGTGGATGAGTCTGGCACTGCGCCATACGGAGGTGAGTAGTCTGGTGCTGTATGGTGACCTGAAGTATCTAGGGATTGAACCGACGCTGGATGAAAGACGGGAACTAAGGAGACGACTGTGGGTGGATGAGTCGGGCACTGCGCCATACGGAGGTGAGTAGTCTGGTGCCGTGTCTGGTGACCTGAAGTATCTAGGGATTGAACCGACGCTGGATGAAAGACGGGAACTAAGGAGACGACTGTGGGTGGATGAGTCCGGCACTGCGCCATACGGAGGTGAGTAGTCTGGTGCCGTGTCTGGTGACCTGAAGTATCTAGGGATTGAACCGACGCTGGATGAAAGACGGGAACTAAGGAGACGACTGTGGGTGGATGAGTCTGGCACTGCGCCATACGGAGGTGAGTAGTCTGGTGCCGTGTCTGGTGACCTGAAGTATCTAGGGATTGAACCGACGCTGGATGAAAGACGGGAACTAAGGAGACGACTGTGGGTGGATGAGTCTGGCACTGCGCCATACGGAGGTGAGTAGTCTGGTGCCGTGTCTGGTGACCTGAAGTATCTAGGGATTGAACCGACGCTGGATGAAAGACGGGAACTAAGGAGACGACTGTGGGTGGATGAGTCTGGCACTGCGCCATACGGAGGTGAGTAGTCTGGTGCCGTGTCTGGTGACCTGAAGTATCTAGGGATTGAACCGACGCTGGATGAAAGACGGGAACTAAGGAGACGACTGTGGGTGGATGAGTCTGGCACTGCGCCATACGGAGGTGAGTAGTCTGGTGCCATGTATGGTGACCTGAAGTATCTTGGGATTGAACCGACGCTGGATGAAAGACGGGAACTAAGGAGACGACTGTGGGTGGATGAGTCCGGCACTGCGCCATACGGAGGTGAGTAGTCTGGTGCCGTGTCTGGTGACCTGAAGTATCTAGGGATTGAACCGACGCTGGATGAAAGACGGGAACTAAGGAGACGACTGTGGGTGGATGAGTCTGGCACTGCGCCATACGGAGGTGAGTAGTCTGGTGCCGTGTCTGGTGACCTGAAGTATCTAGGGATTGAACCGACGCTGGATGAAAGACGGGAACTAAGGAGACGACTGTGGGTGGATGAGTCTGGCACTGCGCCATACGGAGGTGAGTAGTCTGGTGCCGTGTCTGGTGACCTGAAGTATCTAGGGATTGAACCGACGCTGGATGAAAGACGGGAACTAAGGAGACGACTGTGGGTGGATGAGTCTGGCACTGCGCCATACGGAGGTGAGTAGTCTGGTGCCGTGTCTGGTGACCTGAAGTATCTAGGGATTGAACCGACGCTGGATGAAAGACGGGAACTAAGGAGACGACTGTGGGTGGATGAGTCTGGCACTGCGCCATACGGAGGTGAGTAGTCTGGTGCTGTATGGTGACCTGAAGTATCTAGGGATTGAACCGACGCTGGATGAAAGACGGGAACTAAGGAGACGACTGTGGGTGGATGAGTCGGGCACTGCGCCATACGGAGGTGAGTAGTCTGGTGCCGTGTCTGGTGACCTGAAGTATCTAGGGATTGAACCGACGCTGGATGAAAGACGGGAACTAAGGAGACGACTGTGGGTGGATGAGTCTGGCACTGCGCCATACGGCGGTGAGTAGTCTGGTGCTGTATGGTGACCTGAAGTATCTAGGGATTGAACCGACGCTGGATGAAAGACGGGAACTAAGGAGACGACTGTGGGTGGATGAGTCGGGCACTGCGCCATACGGAGGTGAGTAGTCTGGTGCCATGTATGGTGACCTGAAGTATCTAGGGATTGAACCGACGCTGGATGAAAGACGGGAACTAAGGAGACGACTGTGGGTGGATGAGTCGGGCACTGCGCCATACGGCGGTGAGTAGTCTGGTGCCGTGTCTGGTGACCTGAAGTATCTAGGGATTGAACCGACGCTGGATGAAAGACGGGAACTAAGGAGACGACTGTGGGTGGATGAGTCTGGCACTGCGCCATACGGAGGTGAGTAGTCTGGTGCCGTGTCTGGTGACCTGAAGTATCTAGGGATTGAACCGACGCTGGATGAAAGACGGGAACTAAGGAGACGACTGTGGGTGGATGAGTCTGGCACTGCGCCATACGGAGGTGAGTAGTCTGGTGCTGTATGGTGACCTGAAGTATCTAGGGATTGAACCGACGCTGGATGAAAGACGGGAACTAAGGAGACGACTGTGGGTGGATGAGTCTGGCACTGCGCCATACGGAGGTGAGTAGTCTGGTGCCGTGTCTGGTGACGTGAAGTATCTAGGGATTGAACCGACGCTGGATGAAAGACGGGAACTAAGGAGACGACTGTGGGTGGATGAGTCTGGCACTGCGCCATACGGAGGTGAGTAGTCTGGTGCTGTCTGGTGACCTGAAGTATCTAGGGATTGAACCGACGCTGGATGAAAGACGGGAACTAAGGAGACGACTGTGGGTGGATGAGTCTGGCACTGCGCCATACGGAGGTGAGTAGTCTGGTGCCGTGTATGGTGACCTGAAGTATCTTGGGATTGAACCGACGCTGGATGAAAGACGGGAACTAAGGAGACGACTGTGGGTGGATGAGTCTGGCACTGCGCCATACGGAGGTGAGTAGTCTGGTGCCATGTATGGTGACCTGAAGTATCTAGGGATTGAACCGACGCTGGATGAAAGACGGGAACTAAGGAGACGACTGTGGGTGGATGAGTCGGGCACTGCGCCATACGGAGGTGAGTAGTCTGGTGCCTCGAGGTGTCTAGGGATTGAACCGACGACGCAGGATGAAAGAAGGATCAGTCAGGCACCGCGCCGTACGGCGGTGCGTAGTCTGGTGCTGTCTGGTGACCTGAAGTATCTAGGGATTGAACCGACGACGCAGGATGAAAGAAGGATCAGTCAGGCACCGCGCCGTACGGCGGTGCGTAGTCTGGTGCTGTCTGGTGACCTGAAGTATCTAGGGATTGAACCGACGACGCAGGATGAAAGAAGGATCAGTCAGGCACCGCGCCGTATGGCGGTGCGTAGTCTGGTGCTGTCTGGTGACCTGAAGTATCTAGGGATTGAACCGACGACGCAGGATGAAAGAAGGATCAGTCAGGCACCGCGCCGTACGGCGGTGCGTAGTCTGGTGCTGTGTCTGGTTACCTAACTTCACACTGTCCCTTTTCTTCTGATCTCCAGACTTTGTTGCAGTAGCGAGGCAGATTTTCAAGATGCAATTGGACGATAGCCAGCTCGGTTCAGGGTCATTGACCTTTGCAGCTCATGACATCACAGATTTTGCTGAGCCGCCACCATTCAACATGCAGGTATTAAATTGTGCATCATATTCAGATTAGTAAATATTTAATAATTTTAAAACATTTGAATACACAGTAAACCATGGATGCGCCAATTCCGAGTGAACCAATCAATTTTATCCGACTTAAGATGCACTTCCATATGTACGTGAGTCTTTCCACGGTAAAGGGGGCATTTTTTATCTTAGCATTGCGAAAACCCTTTTCCATGGTATTTCCATTCTGAACTGTCTATACTCTGTGGATGTTTTACAGGCACAGCAACCTGCTCCTATCTCACCACCAAGCAGTGAACTAGACAGGATACGAAGAGAACGTGACGAGGCTCTCAGAGAGGTGGAAAGGTTAAAGGTCAATATTACAGCAAGGTCATCCACTATTGACCCCTTGCAAATGTGTCAATTGGGAGTAAACTAATGCCGCGTCATTGTTGAAGCGATGTGCGTGCGCGTTGTAGGTGCCTCTGGCAGGCGTAACACAGTTTATTTTACCAATAGAAACCTTAGTACAGCGCATTATGCATGCTAGAGAGAGACACATCACGCATGCACATCGCTTGAACAATGACGCGGCATTATTTGACTCTCAACATGATGTAGTAAGCACAAGCCTAATAGAGCAATTTTCTCGTGTCTTAAAAGAGAATTATACCCTCGAAACAAGTACAACCACATGTAATATATTACTTTGCAAAGAACTAGAAATATGACCCACTGAAAATAGGATACAAATTCACCAAGAATGGCTAATTGGCACCGCCTTTTTATGCAAAAATGGGCAAGGATGGATAGTTTGCACAGACTATTTTGACTAGATTCTTTTTTTTTTTTTACAAATCTGTCAAACCTGTTACAGGCACAACTTCTAGGCAAGGATCGATCCTTCAATGTTGCTGAGGAAGAACTACTCCGAATACGCAAGGTAGGTATTCATCAGTGGATTTCACGAATCCTTACGCACTGCGTAATCCCGCTTGCGCAAGGTTTCATTGTGCAAGCTGCGACATTCCTGTGATAATTACACGCAAGCCTATGGGGCTTATGCCATTTTTTTAAATTGCGCAAGCTACGCAATTTTTTTCGTGAAATCGGCTGCAGGTACATTTGAACAAAAATCTTTTATTAGTTTTTTTAAGATGGTATGAAAAAGAAATTTTATTTCATAAAAGTTTTCAACAAACCCAACAATTTTTTTCGTAAATGGATCAGTAGGCAATTGCTGCTGTTTGAATTGTAACGTTTTTTCTTTGTTTTCAACTGTGGGTTTCCTCCGTGACTATCTACAAACCGCGCCCCCATATTTCAAGAAAATGTTGAAGGGCAAAAAAGGTCATTTGTGACATAAGTGTAAAAGCACATTTGATTTTGCCGCTTTGTCTACAGTAGTTTCATCCCTTCATCTCTGTTATAGCCGAGCGGTCTAGTGCGTTGAACTCAAGTTCCTGTGCCAGTACTAGAATGTGGGTTCGATTCCGGGCCGTGACGGGTTGTGGCACTTGTGCTCTTGAAGGCACTTAATCACACTTGGTCCGTCCTTCGGAACTGATGTAAAGCCGTTGGTCCAGTGTGTTAGGTTTCGGTAACGCACTTTAAAGATCCCAGAGCATTCTTTCGTAAAAAGCAAGGGTAGGAATTCCCCGGTGTCTCTGGCCGTTTCTAATAGTTGATTATTCGAATATCTATGTTAATTGATCCCATTCCTGTAATTGGCGGTCCTTCCGCTGTTGGATGTTGTGAATAAATAAATAAATAAAATAAATAAATAAATTGTGGTGTTAATTTTCATTTCACAAAACCTTTAAACAATGAAACTTGTCTTTACAGTCTTGACATTTAATTAATCGTTCAAATTCTTCTTATCACAGGAAGCGCAGGGAGCCATCCATGAGAGTCGCGCGTTAAAGAGCCGCGTCCACCTCGCTGAAGCCGCGCAACGAGAGGCACGCAACATTGAAATAGACTATGAAGAAGTGGTTCACATGCTTGAAGCCGAGGTAGCAATGCTCCGACGAAAAACTGCAAAGTCACCACCTGTAAACAAGGTACGCCCCGTCATTTGATCAGCAGGCAATCTGTGAAAATACACTGCTGACAAAAAAATGAGTGAAACAAAATTTTTCCAAAATTTCAAATTTTTTGGGCCTTGATTTTTTTTGGTGTGTTTTTGTAGTAATTGGTATAATAAGGCGTATCAGAAGAGTTTTTTTAGCCGGGATTATTTTTCTCATTACCATTCTGAAATTTCGCGTTCTCAATCCGTATATTTTCAAGGATATTGTCAAAAAACCACCGATGCAGTGCAGTGATGATTATACCAACCTTTTTGCTTACGTTCCGCATCCAAATTTCATGTTTTCTTCCCATAGTAATTTGGTGAGGCATTTTATATGATTATTGTTGGGTTAAAACGAAATCCATTTTCTGGAAAATCTGAACACGCTCCTTTAATCCAGATTTTTTTTTCTTCAGGAAACACATGCGTATATTCCAGTTGTTATTTTCAAATTGATAAATTTCTCAGACAGGGAATGGAAAATGTTCTGTCACCAGTAAGACATTTATTGATATTTATTATTAAATTGGATTTAATGTAGGAAAATACTATATCAACTATTAGGAATAGAGCTCAAGAGAGATCATGATGGCAAGCTTCACTGAACAGGAATGCAACAAAGGAGTGTGGGGTCAGAATGAAAAACACCAAAGAACAATGCAACTTGTGATTTGGGCAATTTGTGTGTAGACAATTAGAAAAATTTTAAGTGAGTTTGGATTTATCAATGTCTTGTCAAAAACATCCAAATCAAAATGGTTGAATTGTCCAATCTGAATCGTGACATTGCATTATGTATGGTGGAAGCAAAATACTGAACTGTAACTCCCCTTGCTTGAGTGCAATAAAGTTGACATCGTTGTTTTTTGGTGTTTTTCATTCTGACCCCACACTCCTTTGTTGCATTCCTGTTCAGTGAAGCTTGCCATCATGGACTCCGTTGAGCTCTATTCCTTCGAGTGATATGTTCAGCTAAAATTTGATATTATTTTCCTACATTAAATCCAATTTCATAATAAATATCTACAAATGTCTTACTGGTGACAGAACTTTTTTGGTCGAGTGTGTTTTAACTTAGTTTATTGGTCTTGTAGGCAGATCAAGCTGAATTTGATGAACTCCGTAAGCGGCTCTCAATTATGAGCTGTGAATTGAAGAAGGCTGAAAGCGGTAAAAGAACTCGGGAAGTGGCTACCGAGAAACTCCTGCAGTTTGCAGAGGTACAACTGAATTCTTAACCCTCCGACATACTATGGGGTCATTTCGGAAGACACATTTTTGTAATTGTTTAATTACTAAAAAACCTTTCAGCCAATGTTGGTCAAACTTCATGTAGCTTGTGTCGTCACCTTAAATGTCAAGTTCACTCACTAGTCGGACCGACCCTGGGAAATCTGGGCCCCTAGCCAAGCCCCATATCATCTGTGTACTACCCTGCATAATCAAGCTATCAACTACCCTACTTCTGGCCCAGTGACACAATGTAAACAGTTGTTTGCAACCAATGGCCTGACAGAGAAATAGCCGCAAAGTATAGCAAGGGAACCAGCCTAAGTAGGACCGTGGCTTTCCAGACGTACAATTTCTTGAAAGCACGGACACATTTTTTCATTGTTTTCTCGGAACGTAGGTGAGGTACTGAGGTTTTCTCCCACTGAACTCCGTGGGTTACCCCCAAGAGATTTCCCTGGTTTTTTTCTTGCACGTCTAAAACTGCATCTCCTTCTTCGTCATCTCAAGTAGATAATAAAGTATAGTTAAAGCTAAAACCGTATAGTTGATGCCATAAAGGGCCGTAGTTGCCGAAGATGCCATAAAATTAACAATAATATGTTGTTTTTCTTGTACAGATCCTCAATCAGACATGGAGATAACACCATTTGTAACAGTTTTCCAATCTTGTAATCAATCCCTAAATATTTCCTCTATTGCAGCTTGTCCATGAATACCACACTAACGGACCCAACTCCATCACTTCCCGTCCCCGGGGGAGGGGTGAAAGCACCAGACAGGGTGACGCAGGCTCCCTACCCCCGGGCTACCTAGCAAACCACAGTAAGCCGGGTCCCTTAAGCCTAGCAACCGAAGCCAAGGAAACTGTCAAAGCTGTGAAAAAGCTTGTGGAGGTTGAACGTAAGTTAAAGATTGATTACATAATTAAAAAACACGAACAACAGTATTAGATAACTAAAGAATAATCTTGATAAACTGCCTTGTAGAAATTTCAGCCACATAAATGCAGTAATACCACAAGTCCCTGGGTCCTAATTCAAGTCACAAGCTATTCAAATGAACTCCAACAAAGGCATTCTTTTGTGCGTGTTCATCCTTTGCTTCTTGTTACTGGACTTGTGACAGACTTGTGCAGGACTTGTCATGGACTTGTGATTTTATCGGCTCTGAACTTGCTAAACAACGTTTTGCCTAATCTTTTGCTTCATATGATGGATTACTTGTTCAGCAAGACATGCTATTGTTCGTTTGGATGTAAAATTAATAAAAGATAGCCTTTTTCAACTTTGAAGATTTCATTGCAATAAACCACAGACAGAGGGCGCTGTTTGGAGTGCATCACGTAAGGAAGACAGAAGGGAAAAGTTAAGAAAAAACATAAGACTTCAAATTGGACTTGTGGCAAATTGCTGCAGTTTCTACCCCCAGTTTCGTCATGGCTTACAACGGGAAACATGTAGAACAAACTCAAACAATCGTGGATAACAAAAGTTCCAGGAAGTGTTAGAAAAAAGTGGAATATTTTGTGCACAGTTGAATGTGATTTTCCTGTGTTTGCCTCTTGTGACATCGTGACCTTGGTCATGAATATGCATATTCGCATTAGCATAAAAACTAAAAACCTTTGTTTTAACCTCCCAAACAAGCTCCAAATGGGATTTTTATGAATGTAACTGAGTATATTGGATTTATAGCATAGATTTCATTGATAAAAATCCCAAATAAGGGGCCCTTTAATGGACTCGACTACAACCCTGATAACAATATGAAAATACAAAGATTAAAATGATTGCATACGCTCCTTGTGTTACAGCTTTACCTTATGGATGGGAGGAAGCGTACACAGCAGACGGAAGGAAGTATTATATCAAGTAAGTGGGGAAAATTCTGTACCGATTTTTAAAATATTCACTTTAAAAAGTGTATATGTGGTTATGGTCTGACCAAAAGATAGAGGCTAAGGGATGTAACATTTTATCAGTCAGTAATGTATATGAACACCTCTTTTGGCAAGGCTGACTGCACCAGCCTCTGTAAGAGCCACTGAGGCAGGGTGTGCCACTCTGCCTGAAGTGCCTCCCTGAGCTCCTACACTTTTAGGGCTGTTTGGGGGAGGCCCAGATACAGTGATTAGCTCGTCCTACGCAAGTTCAATCAGGGCCTAATTTCATAAAACTGCTTAAGCGCTAGTTGAAAACGTGTGCTTACCGAGCAGAAAAGTTGTGCTAACGTTAAGGCTATTTCACAGCCGCGGCGTACTTAAGCATGCGCGCGCTTGGAAACCGCCATTGTTGCATCACTATCTGAAGCAAAATTTGGCTCTGCGGTTAAGGCAGGTTTTCATTTGCTTACCGTTAACGATGTCTATGAAATAGCCTGACACTCGGTTAATGGAGAATGGGCTGTTAAACAGCTCTATGAAATTGGGCCCAGGTTGAAAACCCAACAAAGTTGGTTGACTGAGAGCCCTTAACTGCAGGATTCTCCCAGAACAAGTCACATTTCATTACTGTGGGAATCACTTTGTTCAAACGGGTGCTCTTGGACCTGGATAAATCACTGAAGCAGAACAGTCTTGAAAGCGATTCCAAAGTGATTGGTCGATCAGTGCCTTGTTATCCACAAGTTCATTGTATTCAGCAAACTTCTGTACTCATCAAGAATTTATATTTCTAGAAAATTGCATTTTTTGATTCAACATTGGTTGAACTTGTATGCAAAACAGTGTGCTTTTGTAGCTTAGGGGCCGTCCAAAGTTGTCAACATTTTCACTGTTCTACTGAGAGTAGTATTTTTCAAGACCCCTTCCCTCCCCCGAAATAATACTTCTTAACATTTTTTTTCGGTACCATGAAATGTCAACATTTTACAGTGCATGTAAAGTCGTACACGGCCTTTGACCTCGCTCCCCCCCTCCCCTCCACCTCCCCCTCCACCTCCACCTCCCCCTCCACCTCCCCCTCCCCCTTCCTACGCTTTGTAGAACCGTGAAAATGTTGACAACATTTGGACGGTCCCTTAGTAATATCTTAAAATAAAGTTCTGCATTTTACAATTTTCATTGGCAGTCATGTGACTCGAGGCACATCCTGGCTTCATCCAGTGTCCAGCGTAAATCACGTTGCTGCTGACAACGAAAATGACAAAAACGTTCCAGAAACAAGGACATAGTCCTTTGCGTGTTACCCTTGCAATGAGGCCATCGCCCCAAATTCTTCAACTTTAAATGAAGGTACAGTTTAGAAACTCCACACACTATGCTGTTGTTACTACGTGGTGCACACCAATGCCTAGAAACAGTCTGGTTGCTTTGTGCCATTCTCTCCTATCGTGAACACTTATTAATTGATGCAGTACTTGATTCACGCACCTGCCACGTGCACCCAGTCATATTACATAGCAACAAAAATTTAGTCTGGTCATCTGGATACCAAGTGTGCTGTGAAAGGAAGTACGTCACTATACCACACGCTGTTTATGTGAAACACGCAAAACCCTGATTACATAATGCTGTTGCCACGACAACTGAGCACCTACAAGACTATAACTGCAAAACTTCTTTTTACTACTAGATATTGCGAGAGCAGGGTTATATGTAAATTGTGTGGAGTCTGTCACCATTATTCATCAAGGTCACAAAATCACAGAGGTAGTTTTATTGCTAAAAATGAAGTCTTAGGCTGTGTTTTAATGAGAAATTATATAAGCCATGCACTAATGATGTATATTTTGTCACTAATGACGTATATACGTCTTGTCACTAATGACGTATCTTGTCACTAATGATGTATCTTGTCACTAATGACGTATGTCTTAAGCGGGCCTCCCACTGTGCGATTTTTGCCACGAATTTCTAACGATTTGGTACGATTGTGTGTAGGGTCTATACACAATCGTACCAAATCGTAGCTAATCGTACCTAATTCGTGGCAACAATCGCACAGTGGGAGGCCCGCTTTACCAAGTGAAAAACACAATTAATTTCCTTCATTCTTCCAATTTTTTACAACTGATCCTCGTAAATTTTATAAGAGATCCTTGCTATAACAGGAACTTTGTATTATCAGGAATGAAAACCAATGAAGAACAATAAACCTGGCATAACATTTTCCTTGTTTAGGCCGGTTCAGATGCGAATGCGAATCTGGCAAAATTTGACGTCAAAAATACACTCTTATTCCACAAATCTGTGAAAAGTTTTATCTTGCAAAATGATACATAGGCCTTTAAAGTACTATTTTCGATTTCACACATACAATTTTATTTTAAATGTGCCTATTTGACATTTTACCAAATAATGTATTCATTACAATTTTGTATTCCTATGTATGATAGTTTATTTGTGCAAAATAAAGCAGGGTTTTCAATATGCATGTTGGTACTTCTATGTTTAAAAAATAAGATTAACAATTTTTGTTACACACATTGTAATTTACTCATGCTTTTGGAATCATTTTATCTATCATTTACATGTGTACTTAATATTTTGTGACATTTTTGTTTTGTTTGTGCTTGAAATGAAATTTGTTTTGTGAGTATTTTTTCTGTAAATTTTGGAATGACCTTTGTTTTTATTTAACCTGGGGCTTATTTTATAAAGCTGTTAAGCAGGAAAATTTGCTTAATCCAAATTTTGTTTTGCTTTATAAAAATGGGTTTTCTGGCATAATCTTATATGATGTGTATTACAATTGACTGGTGTTATGTTATTCTTACTAAGAACGCTAAGTTGATTTTTGACTGCTAAACAGCTTTATGAAATTGGCCCCTGGTCATTATGGGGTACATCCTGAGATATCAGGGAATTTCCACTCTGCAAAGCGACATAACAATACCCAGGAGTTAGGGAGTGCGTTAAAGGGGCACTGTTGCAAGAGGATGTATGGGGTAATGTAATGAATACATTATAATGCCATCATGTTTCACTTTTCTTTTTCGTTTCAAATTAATTCATTCCCATTTGAGAGCAGTTTCTTAAATCTTTCTTCATTAAAAAATAAACTTTATGAGAAAAATTCATTTTCATCAAAATCTTGTCAAATTAGATGTTAGCAAGAGCCACTTTTTA
The DNA here is from genome assembly GCA_037783545.1 of Henricia sp. BOLD:AAB3569. Classification (NCBI taxonomy): domain Eukaryota; kingdom Metazoa; phylum Echinodermata; class Asteroidea; order Spinulosida; family Echinasteridae; genus Henricia; species Henricia sp. BOLD:AAB3569. Next base: position 2,122,205 of record JBBELK010000429.1, on the reverse strand, counting down.
ACGAGAAGAAATCATTAACTTTATCTTATTTGAAAGGTAAAAATTGAATCTTTCTGTAACCATCATAAAATAATATTTTATTACATCCAATTTTCTGCGGTGACAAGTTTCTTATACTCTCACAAGTTTTGGCTTTATGATTAATAAATGTACCTCGGTCAAAAGTTTTCGCATAAAATTCAAATAATTTCCAGTAAATTGTTTAATTTTTTAATTAAATTAAATTATTAAATGAAATTATTAAATTGTGATCATCTGATTAAATGCTAATTAAAAAAAATATTGCATTTCCAAACTTCAGTTTCTTTTTGTCCAAGTCTAAGCCCCGCCCACATCATTAGTTGTTGGGGTCACGAAAGGATCGCCCTTGTCCTGGTTGGTGGAATTTATGAGGGCGGGGCCAGAACTGAAATTTGTTTTCATTTCAGAAAGAAGTGATCTTTTCTGTACTCCAAAATTTTCTTGACAGACGAGGACGCTGTTTATTGCTAGTCGTAGAGGGAACCCACAGTTGAAAAACAAAGAAAGAACATTACAAACGGTAACAGTGGCCCACTGATCCCTTTCTGACCCAAACAAACTTGTTGGGATTGTTGCAAATGACATACTAAACAAACTCAGTAAACTGATACAGATCATAACACCAAGAAGTCACTGAAAATGACAAAAACTTTTGTACACAAGTCAATGGAGATTCCCTCTGTTGTCCTGAGATGACATCACGGATTTGCTCATGAATATGGAAATCATTAGCATAAAAATAGAAAACTTGCAATTACACCAAAACTGAACAATCAAATCTTCTGAAATTGACCGAAATGTGTAAAACACACCCTCTACTATTATTATATTTAATAAAACCTATTTCACACGTCTTTTAACAATCGACTTTTCAGAGTACCAGCGAATGTTTAGACCCAGTTGCCATGGAAACTGACTTCATACTTTAGTGCATTTTTAAGTTCACTTTCTTTGTTTTCTTTCTTCTCCAAGGCCCCGCCCCCTTTCGAAACTTCTAGAACTCAAGTCTGTTTTGGAAGACCAAGGAGAGGCACATGCGACACTTTTCGGTGCATACTATTTACATTCGAAAATGTCAAAAATGTTGGTTTTGTAATGGAAAAATTGAAACATTGGAAATCTAATTGAGATGACAAACTTTTTTTTTTTCACCGTGAACGCAATGTGTTTTAAAGGAGTGTGACATTTTTAAGCCTCCCATTTTCTCCATGGGTGTTGAGATTTTGATACTAATCATATTGTTCTCGTGACCATTCTTAAATTTCGCGTTATCAATCCCTATATTTCTGGGGATCATATAGTTTTAAAAAAAAAAAAAAAAGGTCAACTAATTAATATCCGGTTGCATAAGTGCAGTAATTACACCCGACCTTTTTGCTTCCACATCCAAATTTGGGATTGTACATTTGCTGTTTTCTTTCCATGGGCAGTACTTTAGGGATGTATTTTATGATTGTTAGGTTAGAACGAAATCCATTCTCTGGAAAAATGTGAACACGTCCTTTAATAACTTAAATTAGTCAAAGGGTATCTCGCTTACAATGCAAGTTTTTCAACAGTTATGGAGCCGCACAATGTACAAAGAAAATAGATAATTAGGTTTTTTTTAAAATGTATTATTGACCTTCATGACTGTCGATCATCACTCTGAAAGGAGGTGAATGTTTCCATTGTTGTTGTTATTCAGAGAAAAAAATGACGTCATTCTAAAAAGTACATACCCCGTGGTGTGCATTGGATGGAGTCATCCTGCAGCTGGTGCCCGCATTAACCGTATTGCAAATACATCGAAACCAGCGAAAATTCCCAATGTCCGCCATGATGGTTCAGAACATGTAGTAGCGACTTGTTTATTTATCGACGTCGCAACGCAAAGTGGTTGCTTAAAACGCAGATTTTCTCTTTTAGGAGTGTTTGTCATGTGTCCGTGAGTAGATATTTCGGGATTTTGGACCATACGGTGTATTGACGGCCGAAATCAACGGGACGGAAGGCCGTCGTTGCGGCGAATTTGTTGTTGACCCGTTCGCCGTTGTGACGGGCCGGGACAACGCGCGCACACACCGGCTGTGCTCAGTTCAAGTTTGATGCATGCCATGATCAGGAAATACGTTGTGTTCATGTGAATGGCATTGTGGTTAAAACGTCATCGTACTTCAAGGTCATATCAACATTGTTTGGGACATGTTTATTGTTCAAAATGATGGTCCCATCGTGTTCTAGAGAAGGGAAATGATGCAGCATTAAAAATAAGTGGAAAATAACAAACACAAAACTTTTTGTGTTAATATTAAAGACACATGACTGAGTGTATTTTGAACTGAACTCTGTGAGTGGAAACGCGAACAAAAACTGTCGCCATGTCCAGCAACTCTACAAAAAAGAATGACAAGGTAAAACGTGTTTAATATTTAGCGTGGTATTTTTTTCGTTCACATTGAACACGGATTTTGGAAAACTTATATATTGGAATCCTTATATATTGGAATCGATAGCTTATTTAATTCTAAGTTTAGACTAAGATAAACAAAAATGCTGTGGTATAGTTACGGTAACCGTAACGCGTTGATGAACGGCTATAGGGGGCCTAGTTATACTGATAATTATCGGTGTTAAATTATTTCCGCTTTGGCGTGCCTGGATATTATGGACACAGTAATGGCGGATATATATGATAGTTGTTGACGTCACGCGTATGGCACGTTAAAGCGGAGATAATTCAACACTGATAATTTTGCCATTAACCCTGAAAAACAAGTCTCAACATTTTAAAAAACTTGCCAACAAAAGCAAGGTATGCCAGTTTCAAAGAGTCTATCAACGTTTAAAAGTCACTCTTTTTTTCTTATAGTATGGAGGCAGAAATAATAGATAGCAACCGGTTGTCAAGAAAGTGAAACCCAAGAATTATTGCAAAAATAGCCCGCCTCTTGTGGTAATTTCATTGTATGACATCACTGCAGTACAATTTCACCGCGCTCCTTACCTTGCCCGGGTATGGCAGCTGCTCTTACAATCCCAGAGGGTGGAGGCTTATTATTTACATGTATGCGAGCTCGCCACTGTGTTTAAAGGAACACACCTTCTTTGTTGGGCTATTTTGGGCTCGAAATAGACCCATACATTATTCTGAAGCGCATTCGAGAGTAAATTAGATATATCCTGAAAAGACGCCGTCAAATTTGGCCGTTTTTGAGCACTTTTGAAAAATCCAAGGTCACGTGACTTTTCGGAACCAAATTCTGGTTCCGAAAAGTCACGTGGTCTTGTGAGTTAGTTGTATTTCCAGCCGTATAAAAGTTTGTTACTGCAGAACTGCACCAAATTCAACTCTGATTTCCCCCCAATATTTATAAGTAATTAACAAAAGAGAGACTATTTATACAGGTATGAAACAAAGTTAAACATAAGTATGAAAATTCGAACATAATTGTTTGTTTCGAGAGTCCGGAGAACGGGAGCGAGCGCGTGCTACGGCAGGCTACCGTGGAGTGTAGAAATTTGCCCCGCGCAGCATGCACGGCAAAGTGCACACACACGTACGTACGTAGGCGTGTTGCTTCGGTGCACGTACGTTCGTGAAGAAAAAATCATGATGCCAACTCCTCAACAAGAAAACGGAAATTCCTATTCGGTCGTCCGGGCTGTCCAGTGAAATCGTGAGCAGAAAATTGGAGATATCCTGAGCAGAAGAAGAGCGAATCGTTTGTGACAAAGTCGTGAGGCTCTCGCGTAGTTGCAACGGCTGGTAAAGCGTATAACCCGTCTTTTGACCGTTTTTGTTATTTTTGCACTTCTTTAGTAAATTACGGGATATTTTGATGAAATTATTTTTGCAACGACCATCAAAAAAGTATTGTCAATGCTGCTAAATCACTAAATCATGTAAACAGTAGGAAGGTGTGTACCTTTAAGCATTGCAAATTGAGTGGTAACATTTAAGATTTTCTTTAATAGAAAACCCTTTACATCTAGTCCCTTGTTTTGTACCGTACATGAGGTCTAGAAAGCCATGATCAACTCCTTAATTCTTCCCCGCCCCCTCCCCTCACTTTCCCGTCCCCCTCACTTTCCCGTGCCCCTCACTTCCCCCTCCTTCCAAAATGTATTCTACACAGTCTGCCTCTGAATGCGGCAAGCACGTCTAGTCTCTTGTTTTGTACACAAGGTCTAGAAAGCCATGATCAACTACTTAATTCTCCCCTGCCCCCTCCCCTCACTTCCCCCTCCTTCCAAAATGTATTCTGCACAGTGAGTAGTAACCAATATGTCTGCCTCAGCATGCCGCAAGCATGTGACCTCATTAAAAGTCAGATTGTGATTTGTAACCAAAATTGCATTTGTAAATGAGGCTCTTTGTTGATCAATGTACTTGTATTGGTTAATGTAGGATTACCGTAAACGACGTCAGGAGATATTCAGAGATACCGTTTGCACGAGTTGGGAATAGTAATTAGTATGATTGGCTGTTCAGGTTTTCCTTTTTACCAGAAAATACTTCAATTTCTCCCCAAATATGTACTTTTCTGATGATTGATACAATGTCACACTTTGTTTTTTGTCCCATTTTTTTAGATGACCTTTTTAAAAAATTAATGTGGCACAATACTCAATGTATAGATGGGCACACCCACATTTACTGCCACATCACTGCTACATGTAGATTTGTAATGTATTGCATACATGTACATATGTACTTTGACCATGTGGGTAGTTAGCCTTTGTAATTTGAACAATGAGTTATCTTTGTAACAAAAGTACCGTACAGTGTGCACCTATGGTAATACAGATTACAAACTACAGGTAATTGCAGAATATCCTCTAATTTAAAGCCTGTATGTAAGGATTTTTAATGTCCAAAAATTGTAATAAACCATTTGAGTAGGAAAAACATGACTCGTGTGGAAGTTAGAAGTGGTTCCACAAGTACCGGTACATGTACAATGTAGGCGTCAATGTTAAGCCTAGCGTACATCGACATTGCAAGCAAAGATCAGGCAAAAAGTTGTTTAGCATGTCACAGGCCCTTTAAATATGAAAACCTGTCCTCTTATCATGGCCGCTACGGATAAGGTCTATTCCAACTTTTTTAATAGATACTGAAAATAAAGAATACCGGTACTTCCTGACGATATTTATTTTTAAAACGATTTTTTTAAATATTTAAATTGGAACACAGCAAGATGTTTGTTTGACGGTGAGATTTCTGGTCCAAAAAGGGTAGTATGTGTTGCGAAACAGACTTGTGAAACCAGCAAACAGTTTGGGGAGATAGTTTTCTGTGTTTGTGCAAAATTTCAGTGTAAAAAACATGCACTTTGTTTGTTTATTTTAGCACAAATAAATGACTATCAGTTCCTCTTTGTGAGCGTCGTCGAGTGCGTGGTTTTCATTCCAGGCGTAAATGTGTGCTATTACACATTGGCAATGATGTTGCGCGCCCCCACGTGTGCTACGTACTCCTGCTGCATTTAGGCTTTCGTGACAAAGCTTTAGTTTAGCGGAAAACGAGACAGCGTGTTAAACTAAGACTGATCAGACTCGAAGTTGAGGAATTATTCGCTGGCTTGGCGCAATATGTCACTGTGGGGGCGCTTCATACTGCATCGCATTCTCCAGCTCTCTTCAATCAGTTTACACACATGATTTCGCGGAAAAACGGCCGATTTCTAAGACGCATATCTCGGCTACCGCTTGCTCAATTTATGCGATGAATGTTGTTTTGGAATTTACAGAAAATAATCTGTAATGTGAGACGATATTTTCAATCAAAATTAAACTTTGATTTTTTTTTCAAAGTCCCTACCAAAAAAACAACTATGTTTAGCTTAAGTTGAAGTCTCTCAAAAGCGGTAACGCTATTTTTTTTTTTTCGCGATTGGATTTTTAAAAAATAAAGGCATGTTTTTAATCGAAACCCTCAACAGACGGTGCGTGTCTAAGTTTAAAAAAAAAAAAACTTTGACGCACGGGCTAACAATATTTTTATTGTTTTTTAAAAATGTTTTTGAAGAAAAAAAAGCTTTGACGCACAGGGTTGAAGTGACGCGCGCGCTAACGCTAAACATAGTTTCTTTTTTTTTTGGACCTTGACATTCAGAATTGCCGGGTACTTCCTGCAATTGCCGAGAACTGATTCTACCAAAAGATGAAATCATGATTCTAATCCCCTAACTCGGATTCAAGTCTAATAATAAACACGATTTTGTGAACATTCTATGCTTCCCAAGAATGGCTTTCAAAGCCGCTTTGTTAAGATATTGGATTTTGTTGATGTCATGAAAGGTGCATTGTAAAGGTTGAACGAAATTTAATTACTGAAATCAGATTAAATTGGATTAGTTTTGTTATAGTGAAGTTCAGGACATACATGTACATGTACTGGTACATGTACGTAGCTTATAATACATAATAAACATGGACATGTTCATGAATAATTATTGTTCATTTCTTTCTCCATTGTACGAGTACCGGTACAAGGAAGTATTTGTTTTATTTGTGTAAAGTTAAACATTGTATTAATATGCTGGTAATCTGAAACGCCAATTGGTAAAGAACGGGGAAACAGTTCACTGGTTTTAAAGGCACAGGCTCGTCAGCAATGCGACCGCCAAATTCGTGCCACGAAATACGCAGCTCCGTGTAGCAAAGGCATGGAGCTGCGTATCGCATGTCACGAATTTGGCGCGCGCGCATTGCTGACGAGCCTGTGCCTTTAATGTTGACTTAGGGCGTGTTTGTTTCATGACCGATCCGAATCCAGATCCCGGGTTGTTTTACCGTGTAGAAACAAACGAAGCTGCTCTCAACTATGATCTCAAGTCACGTGAATTTATTTACCAAATTGCAATTTCTGTTCCAAATTTCACCCACGACATTCATCGTAAATAAACAAGCAGCCTAAATATTTTTACATCGTGTGTTGCCTCTGAAAATTGAAACGACACGGTTTACTCACACAAAAAACTTTGCGATGTTTGTATCGCCAATTTGGATTTAGCACTGAACCATCTCCCGACAAGGATATCGCAGATCTCGATCAGGATCTGCGCGAAGTAAACGAATCTGGATCCGTCCGAAACAAACACGCCCCCAGTAACATTGTAAAAAAAAAGTTGACATTTTCACTTTTGTGGTATATTGTATAGATCATGTGACATTTGTTTACATACCGGTACATCTAAAGCACCCTCTATTCAAATCATGCCTGTCGTTGTGCGCATGCAGCATGCTTTGCTCAGGGAACGATGTCAAAGGTCACACAATTCAAAGCCAATCTGACCGGCGACCCATTCCTTAACCAAATGTATGCACAGCATGATGCCTGCGCATAGCGATAGCCATACCCCCAATGTTTTGATGCCTGCTGTGTCGTCAGAGGTCACATCGTCTACCGGTATATAAAATAAGCCCGTAAGAAGTGCAGTTATTTTGCATACGAGTCTTTCCACGGTAAACATGGTAAAGGGGACATTTTGGCAACACAGACCATATTTTCCAGAAAATACATATGTACCTTTGTCTGGTCTCAAAATAAAAGAAAAAAGTTTCAGTTGTTCTGAAGAAATAATTTAGAGTACATGTAGGCCATAAAAGGGTTACAAATAGTGCGACAACATGCCTTTCTAAAAAACCTGTGTACGGATTTCCAATATACATGTACGCTCGTAACCGGGACGACCTAAAATGTAACACAAGTGTCCGTCCCGGTTACGAGCGTATACATGTATTGGAAATTTGTACACAGGGTTTTTAGAAAGGCATGTCACACTATTTGTAACCCTTTTTGGCCTAAGTTACATGTATCTCTTCAGAACAACTTAAACTTATTTCTTTTATTTTGAGACCAGACAAAGGTATTTCCTCGAAAATATGGTCTGTGTTGCCAAAATGCCCCCTTTTACTGTGGAAAGACCTATATATTTGAATTCCTAACCAAACCTATTTGCTGATTAGCACAATCCCATTGTGTCCACCATACATGTACCTCAAAAAGCCAATCTTTAGCAAGGAAATTTGTGATATGGAAGGAAATTGATGTGAAAAGACACACGGAAATCATAAAATTATAAAAACAAATTCCTGCCCAGGTTGATTCTGTGGTATTCAGTGTGTCGTCTCCCTCCATGGTGCATTTTCTCGAGACAATGTGTGTCAAATTTACGCGCGTTAAAGCGTGAAATTGTTGGTGTGAATCCACCTTGTGTAACGAGACTAGGTAGTATTTCTCACTGATTGGTCCATTTTATCTTGCAGATCATTCTACGGTTAATCCACCCAATGAATGGGAACAGCAAGGAGTTTACATTTACTCCAAACGACTCTGCCTCAGATGTCGCACAATTTGTGTTTGAAAATTGGCCACAAGGTAAAAAAAAATCATATTGTATATATGGGTAATTCCCAAAATTAGGGGTCCAAAATGTTTGGTGTCCCAGTTACGTACATGTAGAATGAGGGTAGAATGGCTGTAGAATGAGTTTGCATTAACCTTGGTGCCATATCCACACACCAACATTAAATTTGAGTGGCATTTGTTCAAATAAAAATAATTATTTTCTACTGGGAAACCACTTTCAATCATTAAAAACACTTGAAAATCTTAACAAGCATGTCACACCTTTGGACCCCTAATTTTGGGAATTACCCATATGTTTATTAATAATTAATAATAATTTATTGATTTACCGTACATGTATATTGCGCCTATTCCGTCCAATGTTCACATGCGCATTACACCTTCAATACTAAAAAATACAGTACATAAACAAATTACAATAAAACAGAGTATTAATTAAAACAAGAGCTATTTACGTGCATCGATAAATATCAAACGTGCATCGATAAATATCAAACCCACCCATCAATAAAAAGCTTGTTTTAAAAGGGTGAGTTTTCAACACTGATTTAAAAACATCAAGACTAGCACCGTGTTTACACTCGAACCGGCAAAGGTGGATACAGATCCAGCATTTTTATTGCGACCACAAAACTGAACATTTGCTGCGTTTACACTACACCCCAAATCACTTCAACTCGCTTCAGAAACCGCAAAAGTCACCACTAAATGTAACTGCAGCGCATGCGTGAGCTGTTAGGTGTTGCTGCACTAGTGCCAGATTGGTCAATTAAATCTACTACACTGAGGGCACCGCCCCAAGGACCTCAAATTGCCGAATCTGTATTCGGGTAGCGTTTACACTACAAGCGACCTTGACGATTGCAGGGTTCAACCCCGCAATTGCGGGGTTCAACCCTACCCCAAAGGTGACTTGAAAAAGGCGAATCAGACCCGGGTCTGATCCGCCTTTTTCAATTTACCTTTTGCGTTTACACTTAGTGCCTATCCGACTTCAACTCCTCTTTTTGGAAATTGCGGAGTTCGATTCGGCAAAGGCGAATCGAGTGTAAACGGGCTGAAGGAGCACTTCTAACATTAAGTGGAAGTTATTTGTTCCATATAGTAGTGCACTATACTCAAAAGCTCCGTTCTCAAGAGTAACCTTACCATGGCCTACAGGATAATTTAGAAAAATACCGTCAACAGAGCTACGAAGACAATAACGAGACTGGGACCTGACAAAAACACGCTGACTCAAATACTGTGGGGCTAAACCAGATAAAATTGTATACGTAATTAAAACCTATTCTAAACCAAACATGAAGCCAATATCCATGAACAATGGTGTAATGTGGTACTAGGTAGACCTTAATCACAAGCAGCGCACAAGCATTCTGCACTCTCTGGAGTTGTTTGATTTGTGTGTCCGGTAAACCATAACAAATACTATTGCAATACCGGTAGTTTGTTTAAATATGTTTATTTTTACGTTTAAATGCACATTTTATCCTTGCATGATTCCTGAGGACTACAATTTACTTTTGTTGAATTCCCCAAAATAAAACCATACATGTGGCATCTAAACTGGTTTGATCCAACTCTGAGGACAAAGCATCCTTTATCAAATAAGTTCCAACAGGTTGTCTGTTGTGTTGAAAGTGGTTGAATTGAGGCAAAGTACTGTGACACCACAAATAGAGGTTTCTTCGCAGTTTGTAATTTATTTACTGCAATGAGGGACATGGCTCAAGGTCATCTGAAAGCCATTACACATGTACTATGTAGGTTTCACACTGCTCTCGACTTAACCAGGTAGAAACTAACCAGGAGAATCGGTTTCACACTTCAAAATTATACTACCGGTACATGTACATTAAAAAATTCAGGCACCCACAATTTGTGTATTTGCTGTTTGTGATAAATAAAATGCTATTACACTATATAATAATAACAAACACTAATAGACTACTAAAGTGTGACGTCAGTTACCATGGTAATTTGGTCTAAACATTCGCTGGTAATCTGAAACGTCCATTGGTATAGCGCAGGGAAACAGTTCACTGGTTTTAGTGTAGACCCAAAACCCATGGCAACACACAAAGGGTGACGTTTTCACTTTAGTAGTCTATTGAGACTTGGGAGGCTTATTTTTAACCAAGTATCGCTCAAAATTCATGGACTAATTAATTTTTTTCAACGCTTTTTGAAGCACAAAGTATCAGACTAACTAGGACACCAAAACATGTCTGGTTCCCTTATTCTTGGAAACACCAACATGTTCCTTAATATATCAGACTATGAAGTGATATTTATACCGGTAGCAAATGACACCCCTCGGGTTTGACCTCATGTCAAGACTCTGAGTTGTTATCTATGTACACATAAGATTTGGCAGGTGGCCTCATTTATTCCACCTCACAGAACCGACCCAAACTATTGATTTTACTCGCTGTACCCTTAAGAGATGAACCGGGCATTTTTTAACCTGAAAAATGATAAACTGCTAATAGATAGCTTCATGTAGGCATACATGCTAAATATCAGAATGTCAAGTGAATTTTAATTAAGCCATTGTACGGTAAGTTGATTCAGCTTGCGTCAGGGAGAACGAATGTTAAAGTACAATACATGATTGGTAAACTGTTAAAATAGCATTATTTCCACTTGTAATTAAAAGCCTGTGACAAGAAAACTGCCGTGTAGAAATTTCAGCTACATACGGTAGATGCAGTTATACTTCAGAAAACCTGAAAAATCCATGCATGTTTTGTGTGTACCGTACATGTACATGTATGAATGAATGGTGATAAAGTTGTCTGCAGACAATTTTTTTAAAAGACACCGTCACTTGGCTATTTCTTCCACAAAAGTTCCATTTACACGGGAAAAAAAATCATGTGGTGTTTGTTTCTATATTGCTATCAACACTTTTAGTCCGGTTTTTTTGTCAACCCATGAAGCAGGGTTGTACGGTAGTCGAGTCCACCACAAGTCTCTGGCTCTTAATTCAAGTCACAAGCTATTCAAATGAACTCCGACAAAGGCATTCTTTTGTGCGTCTTCATCCTTTGCTTCTTGTTACTGGACTTGTGACTGACTTGTGTGGGACTTGTCACAGACTTGTGATTTTTTCTGCTCTGGGGCCAATTTCACTAACATAAAAAATAATTGCGATCATCCTAAGAACCATCGTTAACTTCAGTTCCATTGTATGCCAAGTTGCGATGGATTTGGAGTTTAGCGATGGATTTAGGCATTAGCGATTACCGCTAAGTGTTAGTGAATTTTGGGTAAGGCCAAACGAAATAAATGGTGCGTTTACGGTAACGACCTAAAAAAAAATCCAGGTACCCGGTAGGTGGGTAGGAAAATAATTTTATTTTATTAATTTTTTTTTACATTTCAGTTTATGCATTATGCATTATGTTTTGCAATGTTTGAAACTCACTATTAACACTATTAACCATGTTCATGTACAAGTGTAGAAAATGTTATGTTCGTTGGAAATTATTGCAAATAGTGCTCATTTAAAATTATCAACTTGAAAATTGGCAATCAAAAGTTTGAGGTCGGCAATTTGGCCTCAAAAATTCCAGGTAGGTCGGGTTATCGTAAACACACCATTTATTTTGTTTGGCCTAACTGCAAATGATGTATTGATTGGAACTTTAAAACCACTCACATGACCTGTTCTCAGCCAATAGGAATGCGTACATTGTAAACTGTTCAAGGTATTTATGGATAATGTTTTCTAATGTGGATTTATTTCAGAATGGGAAAACGATCGCGTTTCCTCGGCCTCTATACTACGGCTCATATACCAAGGCAGATTTATTCATGGAAACGTAACCTTAGGAGGTAAATACGTGTGTATGAAGCTATTCGTAGCATTTTGGTTTTTGTTTCCCAAATTCATGCATATATGCAGGCCTCGAATTACGTATTTAAAGGGGCATGGCAATAATTGTCTTGCTTTTTATATGGTGGAATTAAGTTATTTGACCCACATGAAGCCTTAAATTTGTGTAGTTTTTCAGGAAACACTAGTGTTCAGTTTTTATTCAAAGAAAGCCCAAGTAAATTTAACTTTCAAATTTAGAAACAAGTTACAGGAAATTCAGTGACTTTTTTTTTTTAATGATGTATTTCTTATTTTTTCTGACTACATGTAAATGGGTTTTTCTATAAATTAGGGGTCCAATGTTGGTGTCCCCCGTTACATTTGTAAATTCAGGACACATTCTTTAAATACTTTCCATCTCAAAGAGCGAGTACATAAAGTACAATTCATACAAAAAAAGCCATTGATTTTAATGATTTTTGTGCGACAAATAACACATATCAGGTGTAACGGTGGACACTAAATGTCACACTTTTGGACCCCTAATTTATAGAAAAACCCAAATGTGTTTTTTTTTCTTTTTTTGTACATGTGTACGGGGAAAGGTATATTTTAGCCTTAATTTTTTGTGCATAAATTTAATGCACGTCGCTTTTAGAAAAAGCAGTATGGGAAGAATTTGGCATAAAACGAAAAACTGAAAATCAAAGAATGACAAAAAAAACCACTTTCCGTCCAAGTTGACTCTAGTTTTCAGTGCGTCGTTTAACTTCAAATTCTCTTCGCATCGCTTTTTCTCAAAGCGCAACGTGTCAAATTTATGCGCGAAAAAGCCCAACACTGTGAATCCAGCCAAGGAAAAGGCAGTGTGGAGGGACACTTTGAGTGTACATGTAACGACGCACTGAAAACCACAGAATGACAAAAACGAGTTGACGTTATGAATTTCACTCCAAATTCCCTCCGCACCGCTTTTTGTCAAAGCAACTTATTTTTAAATTTACACACAAAAATCCTTAGCGTGAATCCAGCCTTAGTGATCACTATTCAATTTTTCTCCGAGACATCTTTGCGTATTTTCCGCCATCTCTCATAAAAAGGCCCTGTTTATTTTTCCCCCTTTATTTCCGAGGCCCCGTTGACCGTGTTTACACAAAACCATTAGCCTTACAACCGTTAATTTACTCGTAAGTGGCATCTAAATATTTTACGTCTGTATTAGTCTGGTGCCTAATTGTGTCTTTGTTTTTTGTCACAGCCCTACAGCTTCCCGCAGGCAAGATCACAGTGATGCATCTAATGGCACGGGAGACCCTACCCGAACCAAACTCCCAAGGTTGGTATGACGGCTCACAAATTTATTTTTAAAACATTTCCCAAAATTTCAAACATTTGTGCCTTTGCTCTGTTTTCTGCAGTAAATGATAAGATAAGGCATATATAATACATGTAAGTGATAATATAAACTCGATACAAATGTGGATAAAATGTCCATAAGAGTTTGGGCAATTGGGATGCAGTGAAAAGGGATTCGAACCGCGGACCTTCTGCTTACCATGCAGACACCCTACCACTGCATAGTTCCGACCTGTCAATCAACCGAACCCGCCGACCAATCAGAACAGAGCTAGCAGAAAGCGCCCACATACTGTAGGTCAAAGTGCATTGCCTCACAAACAACATCACGGAATATTCTGCCCATACGTTGTACGCGGTGTTCCGGGTGAATTTTTGGTTTCAAGGCCGGGCGATTCACTGTTCAAAGGTGAGAAAGCGAATTTGTATGAATATATATCATCGCTGTGTCACTGGCCTTTTACTAAGTGCGTGCTACGGTAACTGTCGACCCTGAAACATGAATACCTTTGAGTTTTCTTCCAATGAATCTGTGCTTTCCGTTGAAAGTCCCATTGGTTTGTGCGTTGTATGTCGCCATTTTGATGATAGCGTGTGAGGCATAGCAACAATATCCAAGGGGGGGGGGGGGGGGGGGGGGGGAGCGGGGTTAATTGGGCAATCTCAGAACTATGCATTGAGCTAGAAAGCCAACTCATCAGATATGCCTCATTAAATTAATTAATGTAGAAAAAAACACACACATTCAAGGCCAAAAAATAAATTGGCAGGTGCTCTACGGCTGAGCTATGATGCACAGTGGTCAAAATTAGCAGTGGGCGTGTGGTCCGAGACCTGTAGAAAATTAGAAGGACCACTAGATCTGTCAAAAACACTAGTTCAATGGGCCATTTATAACATTTCCTGACTGTTGGAAACATTCCCAATCACTGCAAATGTATCCACTGCAAACATTGCATACTCAATGCAAAGAATTTCTGATCGTGACAATAATTCTAGATCGCTGCAGATTTTGAGATCACTGCGGTTCGTTCTCTGATCTCTCCAGACATGCCCCAATCATACAATGAACTAGGGAAATGAAATAGCCCTACGTGGGATCAGGAAATGATCCCATCCATCTTTTACACATTGTACTTTACGCGGGTGCAGTTTCTCATTACCATTTTTGAAAAGCACCGGTGGACCACCATGACCACCAGACTTTCAGCAGGACCAGCAGCCGATTTCACGAATAAGTGCGCAGCTTGTGCAACTTTTGAAAAATGGCGTAAGCCCCATAGCTTGCGTGTTATCATCGCTAAAATGTTGCACAATTGGGCTTACGCAACTGCGTAAGTTTCGTGAAATTGGCTGCTGTACAGTTCTCTGAAGTACTGGTCCTGTTGACCAACACGAGATTCAGGTTATTTTTTACTTACAAAATTAGCCCAGTGTTTCAGTGAGGCATAGATGCCCAACTGGACACAGTAATAAGCATGATTCCGCCCCCACCCCCACCCTCATCTACATTGTAACTCAATATTTTGGCAGTTTATCAAGTAATGCATGAAAGTGTGGCTTATTCGCTGGCGGAGTCGTGACGTCAGATTGCTCACGTTTTACATCCATTGTGTTTGCGCAGAGTGTATTTTACTATTATTTGTTTAGAAGAAAATATTTGAAAATAAGGACCATAATGACTTGCAATGGTTTGCACATACCTTCTCTCATAGCCATACACTATCCTGCCGCCTTATTTTGTGATGTTTGTAACAGAAAAACTCAACAGAAAATGTTCCCTTTGTGGCTCCTGTGCAAAACGAATAGAGAAACGCGTTGCCATGCAAGTAGCGTGAACTGTTGTCAAAGAAGTGAGCGCATCCACGCGGAAATTGACATCACACTCTTCCAGCAAATTGTACAAATTGAACATACCGTACATGTACATGTACATGTACATGTACATGTATGTTACATGTACACGTGTTTTTGCACCTTCAATACATAAAGCAACTCTTTTCAGGGGCACCAGTCAGAACAATTTCAGATATAATCAAGTTTAAAGAATTTCTTTCAGACCTGCTTGACCCTGCTCCCACTATGAGCAACTAACAATGGAAATTGGGCACAAACAATTGTCAGACTTTAAGGGACGTCCAACGTTGTCAACATTTTCACGGTTCTACAAAGAGTAGGAAGGGGGAGAGGGGGTCGAGGGCCGCGTACGACTTTACATGCACTGTAAAATGTTGACATTTCACGGTAGTGACAACAAATGTTGATACCGGTAAGTAGTATTTCCGAGGAGGGAGGGGAGTTTTGAAAAATACTACGCTCTGTAGAACTGAGAATGTTGACAACTTTGGACAGCCCCTTATAGTGGGTCAGAAAATTTGATTGTCATGCACACACAACCCTCTTGGTGTCGGTGTTGGTGCTCCCTGCCCTTTTCCGCCTGTATTCCGCTGGTCATTTCAAAAATGGGCAATTTCATGATCAGGAGGACATTTCCACAAAATTTACAATTATATATTTGGATATAAACTGACTTTAAATGATAGCATATGAAAAAAGATTCTGCAAAAACATGTTTGGTGTTGAACAGTTATATACTGCAGGTTTATTTTCGTGTGGGAAATGTCATACATTTTGTAGGCATGGGACACTTGTAACGTGACTAACTGTAACGTGACTAACTGTAACGTGACTAACTGTAACATGACTAACTGTAACATGACTAACTGTAACATGACTAACTGTAACGTGACTAACTGTAACGTTACTACATGTAACCATGATTTGTCAATAGTTCTTGAAATTGGGGAGAGTACGTGTGACTTGGCATTTACAAAAACACACGCCAGTAAACACGCAATGAAAGAAATATAATGGTTTGTTTCAGTTGTGTCCCATTTGAGGGAACGTTTTGTTTCAAAACATGCATTTTTTTTCCATGTCCTTTTTTTGTATCGTTACTAACCAAGATTAAAATCTTTGAGTACAATTCACAAAATGGGGCTAAATTATTTTAGTTATGACTGTCCAGTAGATGTTGGTGAGATGCATTGATGGTACCAAAATGGAGAACTGACAGGCTTGCGTGTTGATATAACAGATAATAGAACTCTAGTAAATTGCTAAATAGTAACGTTACTCACCGTGAAATTGCCCTGGTAAATTTTGCCCTGAATATTTGATGAAATGTCTTGATATTGCTACCGCTAAATGTCACCAGGCATAATGTCACCACCACAGACACGTACACGTACTGAAACCAGCAGCACAAAACGGGCCTTTGTTGTTGACGCTTGCCATGGTAACAACACATTCTGGGAAAATGCGTTAAATGGGCTTTTTAAGGCAGGAGCCAAAATTATTTTTGTTACATTTTGCTGGTTTGCACATTTGGCTTTTTGCTTAAATTAATGTTGGCTCTGCCCTGTACAAACCATAAGTCCCATATTGTAACTTGTACACTAGACTGCCATCTGGACCGGTTTTTACATGAAAACAAAAAAGTCATACCGGGTACCGAATATCCAGCGGCGTAGCTACGGGGGGGCGGTGTGGGGGAGCGCGCGCCCCCCCAAGAAAAATCGTCGCTCCCCCAGTCGCGCCCCCCCACTGGAAATTTGGCAAACGGAGAAAAATATGGTGGCGTGGCTTTCCCCATAGAACTTTCATTGTTTAATGTTTAATTTAATTTAATTTTTGTTTAATTTATAATATTTCCCCACTAAAACTGTATAAAGTGCTGATCACATTTTTTGAAAACGTTGTGGTCATGTACCGTAACTTCTGTGTGTACATGTACCTGAATGATGAGGCGACACAACATGTATATATCCAGGTTTTACGTGGTGAAGGACATTCTATGGGCCAAAAATAAATCAAAGACCAGTGTGGACGCACAGAAGAATCACCACGATGGAATGTTAACAATGACTCGCGGAAACGTTTTACAAAAATTAGTCCACTACGGACACGGCTATAGACCGTATTGAATAGCTGCCATCTTGTAGGGCAGTTTCATTGTTCCATGATGACATGCATAGTTGCCCATTTTGTGCTTATACTGTTCTCCAATTTAAACAACAATAGTAGCCCTACGAGATGGCAGCTAATCGGTACGGTCTATAGCCGTGTCCGTAGTGGACTAATTTTTGTAAAACATTTCCGCGAGTCATTGTAAACATTCCATCGTGTATTTCCATTTCAAATTATGATTCTAATAAAATATTGAATTCTTATACCTGAAAGTGTAACAATTAAATGACTAAATACTTTACAAATTTGGCTGAAACTCTGAACACTTAGCTAAAAGAAAAACCTTTAATAATTTATAAACTACATGTACATAACAAAAATGTGCAGTTAATCAAGAAAATGACTGCATTTTGGCTGAATTTGGCTATTATGTGAAATCGTCCAGCTAGAACCATGCTTTGTATGTGCCGTACTCAAGCAAATTGAATGAGCCCATACATTTAATTTATCAATTGTTAACAAACCCACCAATGGCCTTAATTATTTAGAACTACATGTACATGTACATGTAGGTCACTTTGCCTATTATCGTCCATGTGCTCGGAGCTTGTCATGCATGGTTTGGCGCGCCTCTATTGTCGGAACATTTTAACAGGCAACGGATGCGGCTTCTCACAAGTTACCATGGAAACGTGTGCATGAATTGAGATGGTTTTTAAGGGGGTATTGTGTCCTGGCACAGAGCCCAAATTTCATCGGGGGGAAATCTATATGACCATAGCGCTAATAATTTGAAAGCTTTACCAGACCGAAGATACATGTATTTTACGAGACAATGTTTAGAAAAATATTCTCCACCATTGGCTACTTACGTGTACATAGTTATGTGTACATAGTTACGTGTACATAGTTACGTGTACCGGTACATATTTATGTGTACATAGTTACGTGTACATACATGTAGTTATGTGTACATGTACTATACCGTAGTACGTGCTGTAGCATTTAAAAATATAAAAAAGGTATTTGGGTAATTCCCAAATTTAGGGGTCCAAAATGTTTGGTGTCCCACGTACGACACTCTCTGCTTCAAAAATCACCGCTTATGACCACAAATTCTCAGTAATGGACTGTGGTCTGTGATTATAGGGGGCAGCATCATTTTCTTCAATATTTTGTTTTCTGATTCCTGAAAAATATTCAAAACAGAAGACCATAAAGGCTTTAATTTGTTACATGGTGTTGAATAGGAGTTTGGTTTCCCGGGTTACCTACGCTAATGAAAATTGGCTGTGGAATGAGTTTGCATTAACCTTGGTCATGTTGGTGCCATACATGTATCTACACACAAACATTAAATTTGAGTGGCATTTGTACATTATTAGAGAGGTTTCGCAAGGTGACGACTACGGATACGGATATGATAACGGTAACTGTTCACGTCGATGCGCACACTAAACTGGGTTTCGCACTGTGTGAATGTACATGTACATACATACATGTATCTGCTCTGCGCTTAGCTTTTTCTTCAACATATTTTCCTCGCTTTCACGTGGGCATCACACATTCAATTTGATCTATATTCACGGATTATACATCAAAAAGAAACAAAATGCATACAACTTATTAATCCATCATAGATAAAGTGAAAAATCTGCATAACCGGTATCCGTTTTTATGCTATGCATATGAAGGCCGATAACCGTAGTCAACGCGTATGATAACATGTGTACTACGGTTACGCGTCACACGAAGCGCATAAAGTCATGACGTATCCGTATCGGTATTCGTGAGGGTGCGAAACCTCTCTATTAAAAACACTTGGAAATCTTAAAAAGCATGTCACACTTTTGGACCCCTAATTTTGGGAATTACCAAATTTCAAATTAAAATGAAATTTATCAATTATTTCACCTGTTTTTATGAACAGGTTTTTATGTCTTGTGTGTTGGGCATTATCAAGCTTATGTGCACCCACAAATTTCATTCTAGAAAAGTTGATTTTGGAAATACATACATTATGTACATGTGTGTCCAATGCCTAATGCTTTTCGCATCAACCGAAGAATGTCCCATGTGTAACACTATATTTTGTTTAATGTATTATTAACTTTGATATCTATTAACTGAAACAATTATTGGCCGTTCTCCATGCATCATAGGATTGGATGACAAATATTGCCCGGCGAAATGTGCGTAAACCTATTAGGTGGAAGCCAACTCGGCAACTTTTTAACTCATTTTCATGTCAAACATACTGACAAATACATGTATGTCCAGAAACAGAAATGCTGTAAATGCGAGAAATCATCGGAGTGGGAGAGTCCAAGTACCGCGCTCGCAGCTCGCTATGCGCACTGCAACCCCGCCGTATCGGCACTGCGCAGTTGGATTGAATGTGCTGCACTGCGAGTCCGTGTACATAGACTCCTCCGCTACGAAGGGAATCCCCAATGATTTCCCACATTTGCAGCATTTCTGTTTCGGGACATGTTTGTCAGTATGTTTGATACATGTATGTATCAAAGAAAAAGTAACGAAAGGTTGATTCTTGAACTCTTGTTGGTTTTTCTGAAAATCTGTGTCTCGAGTCCGAGTCATTACAACCGTAGTTTCAAGTTACTTGAAAATTGTATTCTCTTGTTGACGGATATTTCATGTTACTTTGAAACACCCCGAATCTTTTGTGAAAAGATCCGTTTGTTACATTCACTATTTATTCACATTTTGCATGATAATTGGTTATTTTGTTTCAGTTTTTGTTGCTTTAGTAATTTTTCAAATACTCTTATACCTGTATGGTACAGTAGGTACTTAATAATAATAATAATAATAATAATAATAATAATAATGACAATGACACAGCATTTGTAAGGCGCACAGTATCTAACACCGTTATTCAAAGGCGCTGAGGCCATTATTATCGCTGCCCTTATGAAATCACTAGAACCATTTCGCTTCAACTAGGTGGCTGCCTGGCCAGTAGCGCCGACCCTATCAGCACTTAGATTGTGGTATTCCCCTGACAGCTCCCCAATTATCGCTTGGGTCGACGAGGCAATTTGGATTAAATGCCTTGCCCAGAGACACACACGTCGACCGTAGTGGGGCTTGAACCCACAACCTCCCGATTGCGAGCCCCGCTTCATACCTACTAGACTTCACTTGCACTCAGAAGTCTAAAACCACTTTTTAAAATCTCTTTGTAATCTTTTCTCCAGGTCAAAGAAATCGAGGCAAAACGGAAGAAAGCAACTGCTGTGTACTTGTGTGATGTCGCTTGACCGCAACTTTCCAATTCCTCTTCTGTATATCATCGTCCCAACATGGTGTACCGACACTTTGGCGTAACACTGTGGAAAACCGCAGATTTCAGAAATTCCATTCCAAATCGTCACATCATCTGGCCAAGTAAACTCAAAGAAATTATCCTCCATTCTGCCAGATTTAATTATCTGCAGGTTTGTTTATACATGTATTTGTCTCCCCCTTTTGCCATTATTTTTAGGCCTAGTTTTTTTAACTGAATCCATAGGCCTTTTCACACTACAACCTCTCAAACCGGGTTGAACTCCGAGACCGCGCCGGGTTCAAATGCTAATTTTAACCCCGCATTCAACCCTGCATTGTTTCACACTTATTTCGGTCAAACCGGGTTTATCTCGCCCCGGGCGAATTCAACCCCGAGTTGAACGGGGAGGATTCACACTTGTGCAACGTCAACCCGGAGCGAGTGATATATTCGAGCATTGCTCGCATGCATAAGTGCTGTCCCATCCCCTGCCGGAAATAGTTCAAATTTTACGAATTTATCATCGCTATTCTGCCCTGTTTTTCTTTTTTGCTGTTTATGCCATTTATTTTTTGCTACAGAAAAGTGCAAAAGTGAATGACGGACGATGTAAAAATAGCCTCTCAAAAACGGAAGCTATAAAACGTGCACCTGAACACATTCATTCAGCTGGTAGTATTCGTGCAAATTATTATTTTTTAAACGGTAAAATTTGCGCGCTTTTGCATGACATTTGTAGCTCACAAGCGGCAAGAATCTCAACCCGGGGCGAACTCAACCCTGCTCGTTTTACACTTCCATTTTCAACCCGGGGCGAGCGTTTCAACCCGGGGCAAAGAATTTCAACCCTGGTCCCAAGCAGGGTTGATTTCAACCGGGGTTGACGCGGGGGTTGGCGCGAAGTTGAAATTTCTCAACCCCGCACCCCCGGGATTGTAAAAAGGCCTCATGTTGTTAAAATTCAGATACGAGATGAAATATATGTCGAGCAACCAAAGAAACTCAAAAATTTTCTCAACGTTTTGATTGAAAAACGCAGTCGATATCAAAGTGTGAATTTTCAGCACACAGCAGCTTTATGCAGTCATGCATAATGAAGCTGTTATGTGAATAGTTCGATGACAACTAAATTACGAAAGAAATTCACGTTTTGATTAAACTGAAAATTTGCATTTATTTTGTTGCTCAGTTTGGGTCCCCAGCTAAAAACTTGTAAGCGTGCTAAGACTTTCTGCTAACTGAATGTACATTTTAGGTTTACTGAGTTAAAATCTTTCTTGGTTTGCAAAAATTTACAGCTTTTTGAAAAATTTCACCAATGGAAAGTTGTAAAATAAACTTCAGTTTGTAAAGATTATTTCATTGTTGAACTAATTCACCCTGGCGTTCCCGCGGTCATCATCTCGAATGTGAACCAATTAGTGAATGCTAATTCACTAATTATGAATACTAAGGCTCAAGGTTTTGGTCATACCGGTATCTTAAGTGATTTCTGGGAGGGGTGGTTGTCTCATTGAAGGGTTTACCCCTCTGTAGGGCTTGTTAAGCAAATCCCAATCAGTGAGGAACAACTGCAACATTGTGTTTCAAGACCACCAGTTGGCTTCGTAGCTCAATTGGTACGGCATCTGCCCATTAAGCAGAAGGTCCGCGGTTTGAATCCCGGCGGAGCCAAGTTGTTTTTCACTGCATCCAAATTCCCCATCCAAACTAATGGACATTTGTCCACATTTGTAAAGTTTATTTTGTAAGGTAAAATTGACCCTAACTGCAGGTACATGTAGTATACTTTTAAAATTTGCTAGACCAGACAATTTCAAATTTTGGCCAGTATAGTGGCGCAAGACATTTGTGCCTAATTTGCATAATTAAATATTTATGTAAAAATGTTTATTCATAAGTTGGGCCCCTAAATAGAACTAAAGGATCTTGTCGCAAAATCTGAATTGCTTTCTTAAATTTGCAATGATACGCACATGTACATATACCTTAGTCATGGTCATTGAAAGATAAACACGTACTCATGCAAATTTCTGTTTTATATTAATAATTCACTTTGTTTGACTTGCACAAACGATTCATTCGATCCATCCAATGCAACTGTATTTGAGAACACACATCGTGCACACCTCTCCGTTAGACTGTTCTCACGCAGTTTTTATTGTATGCATACATGTGTGGTAAGAATGAGACATACTAGTAGTCTTTTTCTGAAAAGAACTGTGTGTAAAATTGTATATAATGATTCACTCGATTAGTCTATATCACCAGCTATGACCAAAATGTTCCTAAATTCACGTTATTTCGTTTTTTTCCAAGTTCATGATCTATTTTTTGTGTTTCTACGTACGTATAGGTACATGTACACATACACTGTACGTACAGTACATTATTAAGTGGGGTGATGTTTTTGTCTTATGGGTTTTTTTATTTTGAGGGGAGTGGGGGAAGGGATGGTGGAGGGGGCAGTGTGGGTGTGCATGGGGAGGGGCCAATCTTTGAGCAGTAAAAATTGATGTTCTCTGTGTTTACATTTGCAAAACTGATCTGTGGCTGTGTACATACGTGCACACATGTATTTATTGTATTGGAAAAACAATGCATTCAATGTTATTTGGCTCAGGGGCCTCAGGTAATTTCAAAACTTAGTAATGAATAAACCCAACCCTGAGGTTTTTCAGGTGTTTTGTTTCCCAAAAATGATGGCACCTTAACTGGAACAGACACACAATGCCAAAGCAGATTAAAATATGACATTGGGTGGGCTTGTAGTGTTTCTGAAGGAGCTATTTGCATGTTTCTGTACTGATGTACATGGGTCATTCCATGAAAACAGGACACAGGGTCCCTCTTATGTCGTAACACTTCTGGAGATGATTTTTTATAATTACCAGACTTCAGAGAACGATTACCCTCAGCATATAAAGAATATATGACCTCATGAATCGAACACCACCTTTATCTGTTGATACTCCCCAAAACATAACAAGAACGATTCAATAAACTAATGCGATCTTCTAAATGCAAGTGTGACATTTTAAAACTTTCGCTCAAAATGTAATGAATTTTGCTCATAATGTAATTTGAATCGATAAAGTCCAGCAGCCGATTTCACGAAACAGTGCGTAACTTGCGCCATAAACGGTTATGGCGCAAGACTTACGCCATAAAGTTATGCCGTAGCTGCGCAATTACTTAAAATCGATTTCACGAAACTCTTCTTAGCTGCGCAACAATTATTTTTTCACTTTAGCACTTGTAACTTCTAGGACGAGTCTAATTTCTAGTTTATCAACGACTATTTGATGCTTGCGCTTGATAAAATAGTCGTACATAAAACATACGTCGTTGTTTTTCACAAATTTTGCACGGTCATCATGGCTGCCGTCGCGAGTCATAATGCGTCGAGTCGCAGATTTCACCGATAAAGGCCGTTTTCTACAAACGGAAGGCTGGGGTTCAGTTCGTTGACGATGCGGTAAATAAGCACGTGTAGCTAGCTGCATTATCGCCATTTTCCACTGTCCTACGACACATTTTTCCAACTTACGCCACCAAAAACCATTGCGCAAGTTACGCCACATTTTATGGCGTAAGTCGGCGAGTTGCGCCACATCCTGATGTGGCGCATCTTTCGTGAAACGCTTATTAACTTATTGCGCAAGTTACGCAATAACTTATGGCATAAGTGGACTTACGCAATTGCGTAAAGTTTCGTGAAATCGGCTGCAGGTTCTACAGCTGGGTAAAATCTACCTTTTTCAGAAAGAAACTGGTCAAAAAGACTTTAAAAAATGTATTAGCAAGAGTTCAAAAATGCCTTGAATATTTTCAAGACTATGATACCAAAACATACCGTTTGTAAATTATTTTAAATATTCTACATTATTTAGAAATTGCATGGAAATTTCTTTAAACGATTTTGTTAACTTGAAAAGGCCATTTTTACAAATACATCAAAATGTCACACTTTGGCTTCTGTTTTTATGGAAGTACCCATTTCCTTTCACATGCACACTTATAGTATCCATTTCACCGCACTTAATTTTTGTTGCTATGTGGTGCACACAACAAATGTGGAGTACAGAATCAATACCGCGTTCACCGTAGAAGAGAATGGCATAAAGCATCCAGACTGTCGATTGCTAGGCAATGGTGTGCACTACGTATAGTGACAATGGTATGGTACATGTATGTGACCTTCTAAACTGCACTTCAATTTGGAAGTGAAGAATCTGGTGCACCTGCCGTCAGAAATGTGCTTTGGAAAAGAGGGTTCGAATTTTATTATTCATTGTCTCTTTGTTTGGTTATTTTGTTTTACTGTTTGTGCACCTGTACTATTTGTGGTATTTGTTTATTACGTTTTAGAAAACTTCCAAATGATACACGAATTAGATTGGTGCAAAAGTAGTAAAAAGTGAATTTTTGTTGAATTTTGGTGGTCAGTCGTTAAAGGGGCATACACTTTTTTAGCAAGTCTATTCCTGTATATATGCTCTTAAAAAACACCTAGATAATACATAAATAAATGAAGATGGGAAAATAGTGTTAATCTTTGTACATCCTGGTGAAAATATAATCCGTTGTAAAAAGGGTCAAAGGTCATTGTAAACATTCCCATGTATCAAAACCCCATATTTATCTCCCTAAATCCCAAACTAGGGAAATTTGTGTGATGTGAATTTGACATAGTATGCAGTTTAACTTTTTTCTTTCTTTCTTTTTATCTGTTTTCATTTTCATTTTGTAGAGACCTGTATAAAAAAAATCGCCTTCTAAATGTATGTCTCGTACCATACGGTACACAGTCTTGGTGCAAGACGTTCTAACTTAGTTCTGTTCGTGTACGTACGCACGAGCGACGGTTCACCGTAGGGACTGGAAAATTGTCTATTTTTCAGCGCTGCACTGTGACTGCGACAGTTAGAATGTCTTTGGACATCACTAATGAGTCACGTAAGACCAAGGATTTTTACCTACAGTGATTTGAAAATTACATAGGATTATTCAAACAAATCTGGAAATTAACACGCAAAACTAACTACATTTCTTTATGAATAATGCCCATGGTGCATGGTATGCAAATGTATGCGTGGAATGTGCTTGGAATTTTCCGGGCAGTTCATACAAGTTTCTAAAGACGTTCTAACAGTCGCCGTAAAGCGGGCCTCCCACTGTGCGATTTCTGCTACGAATGGGTACGATTACCAGAGACTGTCTATAGACTCTATACACAATCGTAGCTAATCGTTGGAAATTCGTGGTAAAAATCGCACAGTGGAAGGCCCGCTTAAAATACACAGGTTCCTCGTCCCTACGATGAAATGTTGCTTGCGCGTACGTACGTACACGTACGAACGGAACTACTGTAAGTTAGAACGTCTGTTATAAAGACAATAGTACATGTAGTACATCACGTACAGTTACATACATGTACTGGTATAGTACATACAGTATGTATTATGTCTACATTTGGTGCACTGTTATGTTAATGTTATGGGCTGTACACTTTAGCCAAGTTCATTGCAAGTCCAGTAAACAAGTAACAGAGAATAAATATGCACAGCAAATCTTTGTTACAGTTTTTACAATTTCCGACTTAAATTAAAGGCCTATCATTTGCAGATAAAACCTTTTTTTTTTTACAAATTCCTAAAATGACGTTAATATAGAAAAGAATGCTGGCTAACTAGCCTGCAGAAATGTGGTGCATTGCATATGATGTAATGGGCCTTTAAAACCCATGGACTTGTAAGGATTTTTGAAGAACTGTCATTTGTAGCCCTGTCGGATAATTTCCAAATTTTGGAGCCACGGGGCCCATTCATCACCGCACGTATCTTTCACCACTTCCCCAGTTACACAACTGTTTGAGCTACATGTAACAGTTAACACATGTAACTTTATTGTACCATATTTTTGTCTCGCGTGTAAAATCAGCAGCATATAAACCGGGTGCACATAATTGAGGCTGGTATAAAATAATAATCTATAAAAAAAACTGTGAAAATATCGTACTGTACACATTAAATCTTTAAAAACAATTGGTAAATGGTCGTAAAGGGATTTGTACACGCACTGTGGTTAAAATGTAACTGTAACACTAAAAGGTTTTGGATTTGTAATTTAGTAATGCAATGAACCTCTACTTTAAAGATAGTAGGGGCCTATACATGATTGGTAAACTGTTAACAAATAGTTTTACCCCCATGTGTGATTAAAGGTATGCATGATTAAAACCAACCTTAGCAAAAACCAGCTCCGTACTTCGTCTAACTTTTGAGAAAACAGTCAAAAAAGGGTTTATAGTCATTTCGCCCCCAAAACCACTTCGCCCTGAACCACTTCGCCCAGAACTACGGCCTGTGCACGAAGTTGTTTTGGGGTGAAGTGGATTTTGGACCAAGTAGTGTTTGGACGAAGTGGTTTGGGGGCGAAATGGCACTTGGGCGAAGTGGTGCAGGACGAAGTGGTTTTGGGGCGAATTGAATTTATGTCTCGCCAGACTAAAAATAATTGTTTTGCTCATTTCTCAAAGACTATAATAGCACTTCAGACAAAACCATTTCAGGGGAAGTTTTCTGCCATCATCATGTTTATATCGTTTAAGTTACATATGTGTAAATCTATGAACATTTCTGATTCTTCGAGATCCCAATCAATACCATATAAACTTCCGCCCAAGTTTATATGGTCATTTTTCAGTGCGTCGTTTTAAATTCCCTCCGCGCCACTTTTTCTCAAAGCATGCAACATGCATCAATGCAGTCTTGTACCCACCTCCCAACCGCGGACGTCCCATTGTTACTCTTTTGTTTGGCAATCGCGGACTCTATTGTTCCTTTTGTTAAACGTCCCCCATTTGAATACAGAAACTCGCACGCCCGTACATGTAAAGAACTTTTTCAAATGTATCCGTACACAAAAATGAACACCTTTAATCCGAAAATGGATCAACCCATTTTCTCAAACCTTATATTGGTTGTGTGGCAATTGCGCAAAAAAATTATTTTGTTCAGAGGCCAATACTGTTAATTGAATGGCGCTGTTAATTGAATGGCGCTGCTTAGCACAAAAAAATTGCTTAGCACAGGATTTAAAATGGATTGCCAGCCAAAATCGTAAGTGACGTGTATTGAAAGGTATTCTCCTACTTTTGCAAAGAACACAAGTTGGCTTATAATTTTGGCTCGTAATCCATTTTATAAAGCAAATAATTCCTGTGCTAAGCATATTTTTGTGCTTAGCAGCGCCATGAAATTGGCCCCTGGTATTCAATATAGGTTAGAGCACTTTTTTTCTCTATAAATACATCTTATGTTTGCATCTTCTATTTAATTAAAATGTACATACAAGAGAAAAAGATGTGTATTAAGTAGTAATCTTATTCACTTGTATCTGGCTGTGATTCCAGCGCAAGGTCTTTTTTTGTTTTCAACTTGTCACATTTATAGCGTTTATACCCAACATTAGGCTTTACGTCCTTTTAGTAGTCAAATAATGCCGCGTCATTGTTGAAGCGGTGTGCGTGCGCGTTGTGTGTCTCTAGCACGCAGTATGCGCTGTCGCCGCCAGAGGCGCACACAACGCGCACGCTCATGGACTCAACTATGGCTATGTTCAGACACGGGACTATACGGAGACAGAAAAGGGTCTAACATTCCGCGGTCACTGCAGGGGACTTTTCCTGGCCTCAAAACTGAGCGTTCAGACATGACTGAGTTAGACCAAAAACGGTCTATCTCAGGTCACGCAGCTGCATCCTGACTTCCGCGTTCGCGATCTTGAATGAGGTGGGTCACGGCGGCGACTTAGACCGGATGTTCAACTGTCCAAACACGGTACTAAAGGGTCTAACTTGAGTAAAACCGAAAACGGTCTACGTAGACCGCCTCTCCTCGGCGGTCTACGTAGACCGGAGTTAGACCGTTTTTGGTACTAAAAGCGATCTACGTAGACCGTTCAGACGTCACAACTGAGATTGACCGTTTTCGGTTGAACCGAAGTAGTCCGCTTTTAGTACTGTGTCTGAACATGGAGGAAGGAACAAGGCCATTAATGTGTATGACGTATAATGCTCAATAGACCGTATTGAATAGCTACCATCTTCCTTTGTTTCGTGAGAACATGCATGGTTGCACATTTTGTGCTTACATACATTTTAAACAACAAAAGTTGTTCCACAAGATGGCAGCTATTCGATACGGTCTATTCAGTGAACTCCCTAAATGAAGCACTTTAGTAGTGTATTGCTGTAATAGTTTTATCATATGAATGTATACACAGCAACATGATTGGGTCGGGAAAGAATTCTTCAATTTTTTGTCGTTTATAATAGCTGGTTGCTTTATTCCATGAAGTGTGTGTGAATTTGAGGATTTGGAGTGTTTTACTCGAGTGAAAATTGAAAATCAGAATTTTTATAGAACGTGTAGTTGATGTTAGAGGATAGGCCTAGTAACCAAAATTATTGTAATTTTGTTAAATGAAAGAAAACCAACCTGTATTTAAAGACGTTCAGAAAAATGGATTTCGTCTTAAGTTAACATTAGTATTAAAAAAATACCTCCCCAAAATACTATCCATGGGAAAAAACCATGGAATTTGTAATCTCCAATTTAGATGTGGAAGCAAACAAATCGGTGTAATCACTGCACTGCTTTATGGAACCAAATAAATTAGTTTACAAAACAGCGGTGGTTTTTACGATATCCTTGAAAATATACGGATCAAGAGCGGGAAATTTCAGAATGGTAATGAGAAAAATATGACAAATGATATGTTATCCAAATCTGAATGCCCATAGGAAAAAATATTAGCCCAAAAATGTGATCTGGACACGCTTCTTTAAACCTCCCATCTCGTGTTTTTCGGAGGTGTCTCTTGTTTAAATTTATCTTAGATGACATTTCATTATCATAAACCAACTGCACATATTTATTGATATTTATTATTCGAATTGTTCTACTTTTCCGACCCACGTGACATGTGCCCGTTGGTATGAATTGAAATAAAATTCATAAATATTGAAGAACAGTTACTTGTAAGTCGTTTACAAGTAAACGTTCAAAA
Organism: Henricia sp. BOLD:AAB3569; assembly: GCA_037783545.1. NCBI lineage: Eukaryota > Metazoa > Echinodermata > Asteroidea > Spinulosida > Echinasteridae > Henricia > Henricia sp. BOLD:AAB3569. Next base: position 2,092,310 of record JBBELK010000429.1, on the reverse strand, counting down.
AATGTAATAAACAGCAGTGACAAGTATACCTAGTATGCAACAAAGGAAACGCAATCTTTTTCTCAATTTTTTGATTAAAAAAAATAAACACCTCAAAAAAGTTCGGAAACTTACGTTTAACTGAACTGATGTCTGTGGCGAAGTTTTTACAAATTAGTCCAAAATTTTTAAGAGTATTCAGTGAACATAACCATACCGTCAAAACGTTGATGATGTCACCAGGTGTCAAATTACACTTGGTTCAAAAATGCATTCTTTAAACAGCGAATGATAAGGCCAATGAAGCTCACATTTTATGTTTTGTTTGTTGTGATTGATCTAATGTATACAGTAAACTCTCGTTATAGCACCCCCTGATATAAAGCTCTTTCTAAGTCTCTGCCATTGTTTATAGCGCTCTCTGGATATAAAGCTCAAATTATTTCGGTCCCTTGAAGAGCACTATAATGAGAGTTTACCGTAGTATCAGTAAAATGTTGTGACGTCACGGTGACGTCATCACAAGAGCGAGTTCTTAAAGCATACATCAACCAAGGTCATTTACTGCCTCCATTGGTCGTATGACCTTGAAACCTAACAGGTGCCTCGACCTGGGGCCAATTTCATAGAGGTGTTTAAGCACAAAAATTTGCTTAAGCACAAAAAACTCTTGCTTAGTAGGGAACTTTACCAGTTAAATCCTCATGTGATATAAACAGTGTATGACCAGTATTAGAGGACTGTTTCATTACCATGACAATTTCATGAAATTTTTGCTGGTAACCTCATTTTATCAAGCAAAGTTTGTCGTGCTTAAGCAATTTTTTATGCTTAAGCAGCTCTATGAAATTGGCCCCTGGTCATTAGCATATAACATACTAAGTTACATTAGTATGACATTATTTGTTGATTTATTATGAATTTTTGAATCTTGTCATATCTGTGCTACATGTACGGTATGCATTTACATTGTACACAGTGTACATACAGCATGCAGTTTTAAATGCATACAAACATACAAAACAAGAATTGCAGAAAGCACAGACATAGTACCTCTAGTTTTCCTTGAATTTTGTATCATTAGAAAGCCCTGTTATTCTTCTTTACAATATGATGTGCCGCACGGCTGAATACGGGGGTGAGTGTAAAGTGAAATGTCACAAAAGTCACTGCTATTGTCATACAGTGCATTCCCCTTTGCTAGGGGGATAGAAATGTGTCAATACACTTTTTGATTGTCAGAAAGTTTCAGTCAAACTTGAATTTCCGAATTTGTTTTTAGCAGTTTAGTTGTTAATCTCAGAGTGGGAATTTTCTGCACACAGAAGCTTTATGCAGTCATGCATTTGATTTTGATGCCAACTTAATTACAAAAGGAATTTTCAAATTTTGATTAAACTGTAAATTAATTTAATTAATTAGTGTGTGGATGGCAGGGTTGTAGTCGAGTCTATCACAAGTCCGTGACAATTCAAGTAACAAGAAGCAAAGGATGAACACGCACAAAATAATGCCTTTGTTAGACATTTGAATAGCTTGTGACTTGAATTAGGACCCAGGGACTTGTGGTGGGATTGTGAGGACTTGTGATGGACTCTGACTACAACCCTGGTGGATGGTATGTAATTTAATTTGTTCATAGTTATTTTTCAGTAAGTTATAATTTTTTTTAAATGTAATTCAAATGCGTATCATCAACTTCATTTTGTAAATCAAGGGTTTGGCGATCAGTCACGACTGTTAATGTTATTACTGTGAATTATTTTTGAAATTAAAAAAAGAAATTTAAAAAAAGTAGATGTGTGTTTGTGTTTAGCGTAATAATAGTTATGTACACACATGTAAGATGTCCACTGATTCATTTTGTTTTGAAATAAAAATTAGAAAAAGGGAAACAAAAAAAACGACTCTGATCTATTCGTTTCTCTTAAAGGCACAGGCTCGTCAGCAATGCGCGCCCGCCAAATTCGTGCTCGAAACACGCAGCTCCATGCCTTTGCTATGGAGCTGCGTATTGCGTGGCACACATTTGGCGGGCGCGCATTGCTGACGAGCCTGTGCCTTTAATACAAGTGTCAATCTTTTAGCTATTTCATAAAATTATTTTTATCTATTATGAAATAATTAGTTGCAAATCATGTTTTTCTTTTACTTTTTTAACTTATTATTCCGCTCCCAGCCGCAAGACGTAATGGGTGCGTTCGCGTAGCATTCCGGTTCGCCCCGGGTCGATTGTTTAGCCATTACCGTTGCTTTAATACTCGTGTCGGCCACCACAGACTCCTGACATTTTCTCCGACATGTATCAGGATCCGCGGAAGGTAAACGAACGCACCCACTAGATCCGCATGCGCTTTGAAAAGAGCGTCCTCTGGCGGCGGCAGGTTGTGTTCGTTGATGTTAGAGTTGATGCTAGTCCCTTTTTTTTCCTACACTAGCGCGTTGTGTATATAGCATGAGTGACCAATGCAATTCTGCTTTTAAATTTGAAACTTTCATTTCATGTTTGTTTTGAAGTTCCAAAGCACCTAAATAAATAAACGGGAAATTTTTCACGGTGCGAATATGTATCTTTTGCTGTTTAAGAAGGGAATTTCCGCAAGACTGAGCAACTCTACCCAACAAATGGGACAGGTTCGAGTATAAGCCCCTTGAACAACGGATAACACCCGTCGTTCGAGGAACTCAAGTCATCGTTGTCAACATCGCTGCTGTACTCGACATGCACTTGTACGTGTTTGTCACGATCAGCCTCAGAGCCTGTCACGTTGTGGAAAACGTGCTGCACGATCTTTTAAAAAATGCAGCAGTAGAGTTGTGCAAGTCTTTCACTTGTTTTCGGGTATCTCTGATTGTGAAATGAAGACGGCCCCGCCCCCAACTCCTGACCATGAATTTTAAACAGCTGAGCTGAGGAAGCGTGCAAATGCATTAAAATGACCAATGAATAGTTATCTACGCATCAAGGGAAAAGGAACGGGCTGGATTAAAGCCGGTGACTGCAAACGCAAATATGTATTTTTTAAATTGTATTTTTTATTTATTGTAAGAGAAGGACAGTCTAAACAAAAGGCACAGGCTCGTCAGCAATGCAGGCGCGCCAAATTCGTGCCATGAAATACGCAGTTCCATAGCAAAGGCATGGAGCTGCGTATTTCGTGGCACGAATTTGGCGCGCGCACATTGCTAACGAGCCTGTGCCCTTAAAGTATGTCATTTTTGTTTACGAATTCAGTTATACATAACTCAGGGATTAAAAGTGGGTTTGAATGGTCTTAAACATACGTTTAAAACCGGATAGGGGCCTGTGGCCCAAGCCGAAGGCGCGGGCCATTATAAGCGTCCAGGCCCCTATCCGGTTTTAAACGGATTGTTTAAACCTGTCAAACCCACTTTTAATCTCATTCATAAATGCCTTTTTTGTGTAAATCGGTAAAATTCACCAAAATGCATAGTTTCGACCTGTCAATCAACCGAACCCGCCGACCAATCACAACAGAGCTAGCAGACAGCGCCCACATAGGTCAAAGTGCATTGCCTCACAACAACATCACGCGATATTTTGCCCATACGTTGTACGCGGTGTTCCGGGTAAATGTTTGGTTTCAAGGCCGGGCGATTCGCTGTTCAAAGGTAAGAAAGCGAATTTTTATGAATATATGACATCTCTGTATCACTGGCCTTTTACTATCGGACATAGGATCCGGAAAAATCAAACAAGTTTGATTTGCTCCGGTCTATAGCGTACGGTACGGTCAGACCGGCTCGAATGTTTTCAGCGCACACCTTTCCGGTATGTGGTCCGATGATCCGATTATCCGGTAAATCGCAAAGGTGTGCGGCGGGCTTAAGTGCGTGCTACAGTAACTGTCGACCCTGAAACATATACATTGGAGTTGTCTCCAATAAATCTTTGCTTTCGGTTGAAAGTCCCATTGGTTTGTGCATGCAGTGTGTTTAGCCATTTTGACGATAGCGTGTGAGGCATAGCAACAATATCCAAGGGGGCGGGGTTAATTGGGCAATCTCGGAACTATGCATTAGTTTGTCGTTGCATTCACTTTTTCGCTTCATCTTGTTGTTTGTACGTTCAAACTGCTGGCTGTGCGTCGAGATGTTTGTTCGATCGCGCGTTACGCGTATAATGCTTGGTTCCCGATAAGGATCGGTAAAGGGCAGCCATAACGAGACTGGTTCCCGTTCACATATTCCACACAAGAGAATATAGGGACAGGTAAAGTGCGCTTCATCTTGATCTGAGATTGGTCGTCTTTGCGCGTGCGCATTGTGTGTTTTATATTTTAAAATTGGTAAAGCCCTTTGCTTTAACCAATATACTTCATTTGCAATTGGATATGTTCGTCACGCACGGCCGGGTTACCAATGTAAATGCAAAATAAACGCACTTACTAAACAAAATTAAATAATAATGACCACGTGACCGGGCAGAATTCTGCCCGGTAATGGCTGCCCTTTACCGATGCCCATATTTTCGCCCATATAAGCCGCCCGGTGTATTAGCCGCGACGCTCCGAAATCTTCAAAATAAGATTCATAGTCGGCGTATAAGCCGCACCATCGTATAAGCCGCATCATTTTGTCGGCCACGCAAAACTGCCGCCGTACTAAATGCCTGACCGCGGGCCACGCGCGGGCGCCCACGCACCAGTAGTCCTACTCTTTGTCGGCACGCGGCACGTCGCCTCAAAGATCAGAGAGCTTTGTGGTCAGGTTGTTTTGATGAGAGCACACTCAAGAGAAAACCTTATTGAAATAAAAAAGGGGCTTTATTGGAAAAGGTGTTAATGGATTTTATAAAGAACTCTTGGAGCATTGTCTGTCCCATTTTCCCCAGTACCTACAGACCTATAGTCTGTTGAGGAGTTTTATTTTTCCATGGAATCCTTGGAGTATTGTCTGGCGTATTTGCCCTATAGTGGTGTAATATTCGGACTATAGTGCATGGTGTAATATTCGGATAGAATTCAGACTGGGTCTTCCAGATTTTTTTCTAAGGGTACATAATATTTGTAAATTTTATTTTAACTGTTCGGCAGATGTAGCTTTTATTAAACTTTAAACATGGACAAATCAACAGACCCTTCTCTTTTGATTTTTTGTAGTCCTGAAAAGGACTGTTTGGTTTTTGTGTTGTCTTTTAACCTTTCAAGCAAAAGCTCCACATCCGGAAAGCCTGGGAAGAATGGATGGCGGAGGGCCTGTACACGTACACACACAAAGACTGGCAGGATGAGAAGAGCCACGCACGCAGAGTACTATGTGTGCAACTGGGTGTCGGACGCCTGGAAAGCCATCAAGCCTGCAACCATCATCAACGGCTTCATCAAGGCCAAGATTGTCAGCGGGCACGACTTGGCTGCTCTCTTCCACAGCGACAGCGAAGGCAGCGACTTCGAAGGATTTGAGTTGTAGTTCGCTACAACTGCACTTCGTCAAAACAAACAGCCCTTTTCAGGGCTACCACATTTTCAAAAAAGAGATTGAATTCGTGCCGAAGCCCATGTCCCAATAACGATATTAAAGAAAAAAGGAAAACAAGCCCTAACACAAATGTATAAGCATAGTCGCCATGTACGTGAAGTCGCCACCCTGTTCATCGGCCATTGTTCATGAAGTGGGTGGGATGTCACGGACCTGGCGACAACGCCGACAATAATTTTGCGCTATTTCTCTTCTCTTCCTGTTTGTTGTGTGGACATTATTTATTTTAAAGTAAGGAATTAAGGTGGCGGATAAGAGATATTGCCGTGTTCAAAGTTGGACCAATAGGTGGCGTCCTGACTGTGCCGCCCTGGCCCGGCTCTTTGCTCGTTCCCACCGCCCATACTGGGCGCTGGTATGGTACATGCCTTTACAGATTTCTGACGGAAATTATTTTTACTTCAGTTTACAAAAATTATGTGACCTCGTGTCGTATAATATTTTGGCCAATGATGGCGCAAACAGATCAGCCCTTCCCAGCGCTCAGTATGGGAGGTGGGCCCTATAGTTTAGGCGATCACTCTTTTGTATTTCAAAGAATCGGTAATTTCGCCCAAAAGACTCTTCGCCCACAAATACATCGCCCATTGCGTACGTACGTGAGCAAAGGAAAAGGCAATTGTTACATTTTAAAATATTTTTTTAGCGAAGGGGCTCAAGTTGAGCAAAGTGAATGTACAGCGTTGGAAAACATCGTTAATTAAAATTAATTGTAATGATTTTCCATCTAAAAGACAAATTTCCACATACAATGACAAACACGTAAACTTTTAGAATTTTAAAACACCAACTGAAACTAACAAGAATGGAAGAAAACACTGGAGGAACAGACGCACCAAACAATTTGTAGGCCTACTAGTACAGCCGATTTGTGCGTTCGATGGTCAACTGGTTGCCTGCTAATTCTGCAGTGTCACATCGATGTGTGGGTCACCAACGAAGATCGGTACACTTTGCACCTGGGAAATTTGCACACTTTTTCGTGCGCGTGCGACGATCTTCAACATCGTTTGTATAGACAATAACAAATTCCCGTACAAAATTTATAAAATTATTTCAGGAACCACGATACATAATGTATATGAGCATATAATGATTTTTATCTTTGGAGCTCAGCGTATAAGCCGCCCGGTTTATAAGCCGCAGGGACCTCTTTTTTTGGGTGCAAAATCAACATATAAGCCGCGGTAAGTCGTTGTATGTGGAATATGTGGAGCGGGAACCAGTTTATCATTTACCGATTCTTACGCAATAAGCGATAGGATAGGGAACCAGTCAGTACAACCATAAAACGCACAGCAAGTAAGTGGTCAGCTAGTCATGCGAGTTTGGTCTCGAAAAACGCAGTTTGGAATGACAAATTTCACCCAAATGTTACGGATCTAGATACTTTTTCCAAGTCTTTATTTCTTCACGTAAGCCATGGACCATTTTCTGAAGAATCTTGGCGGGGTAACGCTCAAGTCTTTGCTGGAAAATCCGAGTCTTCTGCAGCCGCCTCCTGCCGTACCTGCGGCGGCTGCGGCATGTCGAACTCAGAACGACGTCGACGTCAGCGAAGATGGCGGCACGGACACAACAACAAGAAGTAGTACAGAAGGTGCCTTGTTTTTGTTAATGTTTGTTTTTGTTGTTTTTGTTTATGTATCGATAGCTTGGACGATTTTGAAATACCTTTTCCATTGACATTTCCGTCGCAAATGTTGCATTTCCATGAAAATTCTGTGTTTTTGTCACACCCGCCTCAATACAAAAGTGTGTGAAACTGCTGCCGGCCGAGCAGTGTGTGAAGCGCGCGAAGAAATAGGGTGTGCGAGTGATGATCCGTTTGGTTTCTGGCCGGCCGCTTTGCGTGCAATCATATGCAATATTTTATCCGTGACTTTTCTCTAAAACTAAGCCTTTGCGACGGAAATGTATGTAACTTAAGTATTCATATTCTACAATCATCCAAGCTATCGATTCCAATAATTTCTTTCGTCAAATTCCAGTTGTGACATAAACTTTAAAAAATACCATATTTATTAAATCATTGATACACGTAGCACTAGCCCTACAAATACTAGGGCTGTAAATAGCACGCTTTTCAAATCTGACTTATTACAGTCGCAAATCACGGCCTTACTACGAGTACTTTTAGAAGGCTAAAAGTGTTGTTTTTGACGTTTATATTGGGACGTTATCATTTTGTATAACACTTTTTAGCCCCTTGCCAATTTAACCCCATTCGCTATCTTACATTTTGCTGCACTCGTACTCCAAACTATAGTTCACCAATACAGTCAAAATTAAACATTGAAAAACTTACCATGGAAGTACCTGGAATCTCCAGAATGTAGTGCCGTGGTCCGTTTTCCCTGATGATTCTTCTAAACAGAAAAAACTAGTCCAATGTAATTTTTCTTGACATTTTTGAGCACACTCGAGACAACAGCGACATTTACCACGTGTTTAGAAATGAACAGTCGGGGCCCAGATAGCCTGCCCTCTTGTGATCATCGAAAAATTACATTGGACTAGTTTTTATCTGTTGAGAAGAATCATCAGGGAAAACGGACCACGGTACTACATTCTGGAGATTCCAGGTACTTCCATGGTAAGTTTTTCAATGTTTAATTTTGACTGTATTGGTGAACTATAGTTTGTTAAAAAAAAAAAAAATATGCATTTTTTGTACAGTCGCTATTGGAACTTGCTGTTTGTTTATTTCATCATATTCCTTCCTCATGTGTATTAATATTATTATTACGTACGTACCGTACGTATTAAATTATCACGTACATGTACATGTGTACGGTATATACGTATTAAATTATCACATGGGTCTTTCAATTCTGTTTCAAACCATGCGAGATTTTTGTCCTGTGAAAAGGCCTTTAATCTAGCCGTACCAAATTAAAAACTCACTGTAAAATTTGTGGCCTTGCATTCCAATACTAACAAAGTCTTTCTCAAAGGCTTAGTGACAACGCAAACCAAATGCAGTTTGTAAAACTATGAAGTTGGGGGAAAGAAAGGAAAACTTAGTCAAGCAGACAGACAGTGGGATAGAAAGCCAAAGGAGTACACAAAGGTTGGATTAAGGGATTTGGGGATGGGAGAAGTTCTGGGAAAAAGGGGGGTAGTCTGAGATTTTAGGAAAGAAATGAGTAAGAGATTATGATAATGTGGCTCAAAGAAAAGCAGATCAAAGAGGTAAAGACACAATGCATAGTTCCGACCTGTCAAGCCGAACCCGCCGACCAATCACAACAGAGCTAGCAGACAGCACCCACATAGGTCAAAGTGCATTGCATCACAACAATCACGCGATTTTCTGCCCATGTACAGTTTGTACATGCAGTGTTGTATACAGTGATCCGGGTGAATTTTGGTTTCAATGTCGGGCGATTCGCTGTTCAAAAGTACCGGTAGGAAAGCGCATTTTTATGAATATACATATTTTAAAAAGAAACCGCAACTGAAACGATCATAAAGAGAGTGAACATCTTTTTACGAGTCTTATCTGTCAATTTAATCTGTCTTCATCAAGAGATGCAGCATGATGCACTCCCTCCCTGTTACAATACATGTAGGACCTAATCAATCCATAAACCTCAACAAATCAGGCTTCCTGTAATGCTTGAAGGGCCTTGCCGCTGTGCTAGCGATAGGCACTGCATTTGTTCTCGGTCGCGGTGGGCGCTTTGGAAAGCATGCGGTCGAACAATATGTTCACTGCCATTGTTAAAGCATGCCTGGAAAACGATTAAACCTGTGATCGAACGTGGATAATGGTAAGTGTGCCCTCTATAGACAGGATAGTACTGATCACGTAATCACACTGCTGGCCGTGCGTGCGTGCATGCAGCCCTGCAAACCGCCTGCAAGATACGGATGTATGATGAAAGAAAAACACAAAATGAATTAATGAAAAGAATATTTTGCAGATAATTTTTTTTTTAAAGCACCTTTAGTTGGCAATTTCTCCTACAAAGGTACCAATTTACACGGGAAAACATTGTGGTTTTCGCCACTTTTAGTCTGGTTTTTCTTGTCAACTCGTGAAATAAAATTTCGAATAACTGCAAATGATGTACTGATCAGCTGAGAAACCGGGGGGGACTGTATTCATTTGAAGAAAGTAATGATATCAACGACCTTGCAAGTACATGCATTTACAGGACACAAATTGTATTGTAGGCATACAAAAAAATTCATCAATGTATATTTCACAGTCATGCTGTATACATACATGTACCTTTACCAGCTGGTATGTGTACATTTCATGTTGAAAATTGACAACCGAAGGTGGTTTTTTAAAAAAGTCCCATGCACAGGACCTTTTTACCATTCACTTACAAGTACACAATATAGGTTTTCTAAAGCACTGATGCATCTACATGTATGTAGCTAACATTTCTTCAGGCTAGTTTACCAACATTCTTCCTTAGATATGTTACACTCTTATTCCACGAATCTGTAAAAAGTTTTATCTCGCAAATGATACATAGGGCCTTCAAGCAATATACATGCATGTGTTGCAATATGCAATACCGTACATGTATGTTTAAATGATACACACAAGTGTCACTATATCTGTACTGAAAATATAATGCAAGTATTGCAATAATTTCTAATCTAACTTTGATAAAATGTATATTTAACCTTCCAAAAAGTTGACATAAAAACATATTTTGTCAAATTTCCAATTAGCACTGGCAGCCTCGTTTCAGACGCTGACCCATTGTATTACGTCACGCATCTTTTATTTTGCAAATTTTATCACACAAGAAAGCACTGAGAGCCTTGTTTTTGATTGACAATTTGAAATTACTCTATAATCCATTTAAAAATGCAAGTCTGATAATAACAATCTTTGCTAAACAACAAATTTTGTATGTGCATCTATGCTCTGCATACAATGTACATTTTAGATTTGTGTCAGTTTATGCATGCACTAAAAACCCTGTTGACGTGCATGAACTAAATCCACAAGTATTCATGAAGGTGTTTTATAAGGCTCCTCTTAACAACAGAAATCCCTCAACTCTTTAAGTCAATAATCCCACATGCTTATTTGCATATCTTCCTCCCACGTCAGTACTACTCAATATGCAGTCCTCTTCCTTGGCAAAAAGAAGTCAAATGACTTGGAGAAAGTCTAGTGTAATTTTCAATGCAAATCAATCTGTACATATTTACGTACATGTATCAAGATAGGCGTCCCTATTCTAAAGACGCCATACGCAGATTCTTGGACAGTCACTAAGGTTTTAGATTTCGGCCTGCACCAGGAATTTTTCCCACCAGAACCTTGACATTTTCAAGGCATTAGTTCCCGAAGAGCCCTTTTCACCTGTGTATATTTTGCTGCATCTCTCAATTGTTGACGGAATTCATCTTAATGTGGCGACCAAATCACTGTGCTGTTAGGTTCAACGGCAAGCAGTATTTTGTGCAGAAGAGTAAGTAGATTGCCGGTTGTTAGATGTGTGGAACAGGCCAGACGTGATTTGGATTAAATTACATGATAAATGATAAATTGTGACATGTAATTGTAAATGTAATTTAGAAATGAATGTAGTTTATTTTTTTCTACTGTAAACTTGCACCTTCACAAATAAATATGAATTTTAAAAAAGGGAAATTTTGAACAATTTTGAACACATGATTCACGCCATGAAAACAAATGTGAATCATGCCTTTGTACAGAGATGCTAACATCTACGATTTAGGCGTACATCTCGTTTGTACAATAGTTTCAGCCAATGACGACCAGTATTGTGACATAATTCTAGAATGCGTGTCTGTTTATGATACTGGGTGCAGAAAGTGTGACACATGGCAAAAAATGAACTGCTTTGAAGAACAATGGCAACATGTCTATTGGCATGATTAACCCCTCTGGAAGTCATGTTAAAACTTGTGGAGTTGCATATATACATGTAACGTATGTAACATGGTGTCCTCAAAGTGTATGGTTATCATAGAAAGGAACAGTTTTCTCCAGATTTTTATCTCATAGGTGCATGTTTCACTGAAGCACAATACATACTAAACATTGGAGCATTCGGATGTTTACAGAATTTGAGTAGCATTACGAAGTAAAAAGGACACCATTACGTACGTTAAATGTACAAATAAAACTATTTGTTTCAGATAATGCAGCTGAGTTAACTTCCTATATGTTCATAAAAACTTTGTTTGCAATCAATAAAAAGTTCATTGATTAATAAATTAATTATTCCAAAAGGGAAAAACTGCACTGAATTCGTTATTTAACGTTTACTTTTAGGTCATGTAGGCCTAGAGGCATATATCGTTTGTAACATTGAGACACGATACATCCGGGGCCTCGCCTAACAAAATCAACAACAAAAACTTTAAAAAGAGATCGTACACAACAAATTTTGAGTGAAAAAGATGAAACAGTATCTTGCCTTGCAATATCCGGAAAAAAATAATGCCCGATGGGCTCGTTTACCCCACGATTTTTCATAATTGGCAGGAACAGTGTGTGTGTCCAAAACGTACGTAACCTCTTTCCCCGTGCAAGGACACCACAAAGGTTATGACCTCTATCCTCGTTCCCGATCAAGCTGGATTATTAATGGTTTTTTAATGCATGCATTAAACATGTACACAACTGGTGGCCGTTGTATGTATAGACATGGCGCCGCGGACTAGCAGAACACTTCAGTAATCACTGCAGGTTTTACGTACGTAACGAAGTGGACACGAAGCCGGGTGTTTTTTATCCTGGATTTTCTAAACGGGTTGCGTGAAATGTGTAAGCATGAAATGGTGAAGACAATCAAATGACACGTACTGTAGTGCAAAGCCCTAACGGCGTGAGGTCCGGGGGAAAATTTTGGATTCTAGATGCTTTGTGGTGCGATCTCAGGCAATATTTAACCACTTTAAGCAGGCAAAAGTGTGGTGTCATATGAGGCAGATACCCCAACAGTTGCGAAAGTTATCAATAATTTTTTAAAAAAAATTATTTAATTTTTTTAATTTTAGGAAAAGGGATAGCGCCCCCATGGCCCCCCACCCCCTGGATCTGCCCCTGGGAATCGATTCCTCAAAAATCTGGAATCGCAATTCCGGTTCCTAAGGCGGAATCAATTCTACTCGATTCCGGCGTGGAAACGCCCAAGCCTAGTGCATAGTGTATAGTTCATTCAAGCAGCGACTTTTTATCATTCCTTCACAGTGTCAGACTATGAGAAGAAGCTGAAAGATGTCGAAAGCGATTATTTTGCCTCGTCCGACTTCGGAGCGGCGTTCCTGGGCCCCAACCTGTGGGACAAAACCTACGGAGATGACGACTTCAAATTGGAATACATGGAGCTGGACGAGTTTCTATTGGAGAATGGTTTGCCTGTGACAACGTCCGACCCGATCTTGAATAAGGAACTGACCAGCGCAGAGGAAAGCTCAAATGATGCAACGGTTACATGTTCACCTCCGGCATCGCCTACAGAGGAACAACCAGGTACATCGACTGCTAGGCTTAAAGGGGGAATCAGAGTTTGTACTCTCCGAAGACTGAACCAGTCGATAGTCTATAAAAATAAATACAATCCTCCTACTTTTTTCGATCCATCCACTTTATGATTTTGGAGTATTTTCCACATGAATAGTAACGGATCGGCGGGCAATTTATATATGCAAATAGCAGTAACAGGGCGTACACTGTAGCTATGCGTGTGATACGTCTGGATGTGTAGATACACACGCAAAATCTGTGCCATATAGGCCGTATTCGAAACGCTCATTGTTTTACGGTCAGGCTCGGTATTTTGAATTCGATGTCTTCCTTTGTGTGTAGTTTACCTTTGTGGATTCTCTTGGTGTTAATAAATATGCTCAAGAGGGGTGACATTCAAATTAGCATTGGCCCAACATGTTTCTTAATCCATTAATATTGCTGGGATACACCAGGCCGGAGCCACAGACGAAGACGGTGGTTTTGAAAACAGCCAATATGTCGGAGCTGAACTACAGAGAGCGCTGTTCACTGCGCAAATATTCACATAATCCGTCCGTTGTTCGCATAAAATGGAAGCCCTTGGAAGGTAAACTTACGATGTCACATTTTGAGCGAAAGTTTCAAAATGTCACACTTGCAATTTACAAGATCGCACTAGTTTATTGAATCGTTTTCGTTATGTTTTGGGAAAATATCAACAGATAAAGGTGGTGTTCGATTTATGAGGTCATATATTTTTTATATGCTGAGGGTAATCGTTATCTGAATTCCGATAATTATAAAAAATCAACTTCAGAAGTGTCACGACGTAAGGGGGACACTGTGTCCCGTTTTTATGGAATTACGTACCCTAGTAAAAATATATTTGGTCTAGTAAAACTTCTGAGGCACCAGACTTGGGAGCAAGTAAATTTTTACACGAAATTTGAAAAAAGGAAAATATAATTTAATTTAAAGTTCAGAAGAAATCCTCAGATTCCAAACTCTAATGTTGTCACTTACATCATGCTTTGTATAGTTTCTCCAGTCAGCACAGCGTCCGTCGAGCGAGAAATGAGCCCCTTGCCGATGAACGTGAACTTTGACCTGTCTCCAGCCGATGTTGCCCTGGCAACGGCCCCGGGTCAAAACGTTTACGATCCACGCACCCGGACATTCACAGAAGAGGAATTGAAACCACAGCCGATGATCAAAAAGTCGCGCAAGGTAGGGAAATGCTCCCATCCCTAAATAGTCTCTCTCTCTCTCTGATTTATAGTAGTGTGGTCCAGAAAAAACTGACGGAGTTTTGGATGTTGGAGTTTTTGCATAGCGGTGGGATACATGTACTACTATTGAGCTCGTGCCAATGACGTCATTTTGGGAGTAAAACAGTGCCGCGTCGTTGTGGAAGCAATGTGCGTGCGCGTTGTGTGTGTCCATAGCGCGCGTAACGCGCTATGCTGAGGCTCCCATTGTTGAACTAAACCGCGTTACGCCCACCAGAGACACACACACAACGCGCACGCACATTGCTTCCACAATGACTCAGCATTATTTGACTCCCAAAATTGCATATTCGCACGTGTTCGAAAGGGGTCAATAGGTTTTTACTGAGAAAATTATTTTCAAACTTTCAGTTACAACCAAATTTGGGATGAGAGAAAAATTATAAGGGCCTTATCGCTCTACCAGCTGAGCTATAAGGCACAGTTTGTATACTCCCTCAGGTTTTCCCTATAGACCCAATTCTTCTCTCGGTGTTGCATGGTGGCGCAACTGGGCAAAGTAACGAACACAACATCTTGTATGGTGCCTGATCACCATTGAAATGAAACAACCAAACTTGGGATGAGAGAAAAATTGTAAGGGCCTTATCGGGATTCGAACTCGAGACTTCTGACTCACTAGGCAGATGCTCTACCATTTCAATGGTGATCTATCCTTAAAGTTCCCACTTTCTCGTCACTAAACAAGCTGTTAGAAAGTAGACTTGCCTGAAACTCATTTCACTTTTATGCAGATCTATGTGCCTCAAGATGCCAAAGACGACAAATACTGGGACCGACGACGGAAAAACAACGTCGCAGCCAAGCGGTCGCGCGACGCACGACGCATCAAAGAGAACCAGATCGGCATGCGAGCCTCGTTCTTGGAAAAAGAGAACAATGCTCTTCGGTCGGAGTTGATTGCCCTGAAAAAGGAAAACGCCAACCTGAATTCGGTGGTTGAGACGTACAAACACAAGCTGGGAATACAGTGAGTTGAAATTGCTCCTCACTAACTGTAAGATTTCATTATTGGTCGGACAATAAACTGTGAAAGTTGGTCCTTAAATATTGGATCGATTTTTGTGAGAAAACCTAAGTTTGGGCAAATGGCAACATCAGCAGCAGATCCCCCAATACGTCAAGTTTCAATTCAAGTCTCAAGTCTTTTAACGGCAAGTCTCGATTTATTTCTAAGTCCCACGTTTTTGAGATCAAGGCTGAATTCCATCCCGAATCTTTGGTAAAGGCACAGCACACACGTTTGATCACGAAACCCCTGTGGCCCTATCTCAAATGTAATCTTGACAACAATATGAAAACATCAAGAATTTAAAGGCAGAGGCTCGTCAGCAATGGGCGCGCGCCAAATTTTTGACACGGAATACGCAGCTCCATAGAGCTGCATTATTCGTGGCACGAATTTGGCGCACGTCCATTGCCGACGAGCCTGTGCCTTTAAACATTTTCTATATACACCGAACCACAAAAGAAACACGAACATTTTCTCCACTTTTTGATTGGAAAAAAATCAGTTATTTTGAGAGTGGGAATTTTCAGCAAACAGAAGCTTTATGCAGTCATGCATTATGAAGCTGTTATGTGAATATTTCGATGTCAACTTAATTACAAAAGAAATTTGCGTTACTTTTGTCGCTCGGTATAGTGTTTTTCTTCAACTCAAAAAGTTGCAAATCTATACCAACATCACAAATATGATAAAATGTATTGAGCAATTTACCTTTGAAGACCAATTGAGGTACATGTATTTTAGCTCAAATTCCCAGTCACTTTCAAATTGAGTCGCATTTCAAGTCTTCCACAGCAAGTTATAAGTGGTACTTTCCACAGTAAAGGGGACATTTTAGCAACACAGACCATATTTTCGAGGAAATACCTTTGTCGGGTCTCAAAATAAAACAAATAAGTTCAGTTGTTCTAAAGAGGCAGTGAAAAGTTCTTGTTTAAAAAACGGCCCTTTTAAAAGTCAGTACTTCGGTTGAAGTCACAAGTCTTTCCAAAATCAGTCAGGTATCAAGTCCCCCAAACCCCCAAAAATGTTATTCATTTTGGTCTCTAAGCCAAGTGGTGTTGTTGTATTCTATAGAAAGAAAATCATGTCAAATTGTTTTAAATGATTTTGAAGTGCGTGTCCATTATAATTCTTAATCAAGTTTTAAGCCAGTTTTATAAATGTTTTAAAAAATAATTCGATTATTTGTAGATGTTTTGACTAATTATAACTAAAATTGCACCGAAAGTCATAAATAACATATGCAGTAAACTCTCATTATAGCGCTCTTCGAGAGACCGAAATAATTTGAGCTTTATATCGAGAGAGCGCTATAACCAGTGCGTACACAATGGAGAGAATAATGGCCGGGAGCTTTATATCGAGAAGAGCTTTATATCAGTGGGTGTTATAACGAGAGTTTACTCTATGAGCACGGACCTGTAGATTCGCAATTTTTGTTTGATGTGACAATTGTTTGTATTTTTAAGGGCTGTAACTGGCAAAGAATTTTATTATTTTATTCAATTAGATCCAACTGCCTTGATCTCCCCCCTCCCCCGATATGTACTTGAGAAAGTAATGCACGTGTGAATTGTTAAATCCCATGCCTTCCCAGGGGTGGAGATTTTGTCACTCAAAAAGTCATATGCAGCATGATATGGGGCCAAGGGTACCCCCTACCATTGCATCCCCCTCAACCTACCCCATTGTGTCTCAAACATCCAAGGAATTCCTTTCAGTTTTTGGGGGGAGGGTGTGGTGTGTCGAGTCATAGGGGCGTTAGGGGGAGTCCTTAGGCCCCAAATCGTGCTGGGTGACAAGTGACAATCCCCACCTCTAAGGTGGGGTACCCCAGGGAAGGGGTGGGGGAACAAAAATAAAACTTTTTTGAGGTACACGTTTTAAGATTTCTCTGTACATATATTTGAGGTTCGTACCCAACCTAGTCCAATTAGAAAAACGTACATCTTTGAGTTTACCATGTTTTTGAACATGCAGCCGATTTCACGAATCCCTTACGCACTGCGTAAGCCCGCTTGTGCAACTTTTTAGTGCATAAGCTGCGCAACATTCCTGTGATAATTACACGCAAGCCTATGGGGCTTATGCCATTTTCGAAAGTTGCGCAAGCTACGAAATTTTTCGTGAAATCAGTTTCTGGTCTTTGTACCCTGACCTCTACAATTTCCTAACATGTGTGTGAATATTAATTTTCCTTGATTTTTGTTGACCACAGACTCGATAAAAATGAATAAAATGTGGCCACTAACTTTGTGGCTCATTATAATAACACAGGGTTATTTGAATGAAGGTTGTTTGATAAATGCATGTATTGTAATGCACATTGTATGTATATTGGGTAAATATAAAATTGTTATATTCTATAACGGGTGGCACTGTGTATACATGTAGTATGTATTCTATTAAACAAATGCTGGCTTTAATGGCATAATCATATTTTTTGGCAAATTGCTTGTTTATAAGCACATATTTTAATGAATAATCACTGAATATTTGGAAGTGAGAAAATTGAGTTAATTTTTTTTGTTTGAGGTTTTTGATTCACCAGACTCACTGATCCAGAAACTTTATGCCCCGCCCACATAGATTCCATTAACCAATTATTTGCAAGGTCTTTTTGTGACCTGTACAATTTACTGATGATGCGCACTGACCTACAGGTATATACAATGGACTAGGGGTGTGTTTGTTTCGGACGAATCCGCCGATCCCGAGATCTGCGCAGATGATTCAGCTAGATCCAACTATGCATAGCGCTGAACCATCTGCGCAGATCGGGGTCGGCGGATTCGTCGGAAACAAACACGCCCCAAGTGTCCATATTGTGAGACTCTCTAAACGAATCAACTGTCGGCCATTTTACTTTAGGCATCTTACTCTTGACAATGTACATGTAAGATGGCCGCTGTGTTGCTTCAATTCTCACATACATGTACATGTAGCCATCTCCTGTACACCAGTCCATTGTTTAGTGGTCAGTGATTGTCCATAATCCAATGTCGCTAACTTGCTGGACTCATTTCTATATTTCTAGTATGTGGGTTGAGCTTACTGGATCGGTCTCTCGAACCTTCTTTGGAAACCATAGGCCTCTGCTACGTAGCATGAGGCATCTGTGTTTCTGTCTAGTCTGCACACCCAAAGTTAGGCTACTATGCCTTAAAGGCAAGGCTTGTCAGCAATGCGCGCGCGCCAAATTTGTGCCACGAAATACACAGCTCCATGCCTTTGCTATGGAGCTGCGTATTTCGTGGCACGAATTTGGCGCGCGCGCATTGCTGACGAGCCTGTGCCTTTAAGCAGCCAATTTTTTTTATACAGCTATTTTCATCACATGACCATTGCGCGCGCCATGTGTTACGAGGTTATCAGGCCATTGAAGTGTTTTGTATTAAGACTGGTGATTTTGCTCACATTTTTACTGGTGCATTATTCGCACGGTGTCAAATAGGACTTTAAGATTGTCTCATCGACTGTGTGGACTGACGTCATGTTCAAGTTCACAAAGAATGCCTCATAGTCACTGCATTCTTAATTTGGACAGTGGATCCGAGATGAATTAAGGCAGGTGCTTTGGGTTTCGGAAGATGTTGAAAGACACAAACTTGTTGGTGATTGTATATGTATTCCTATAGTATTACTGTAAATACGGTATGGGCACTTATTTCTAATATGACATTTGAATGGAAAACATTTGTTGCAAGAGTTATGGTCAAATCACCATCGTACCAATATACATAGTACCATTTTTTGTTCAATCTTTGGTACAGAAAATTGTTGGCAAGTGAGATGTTTTCATGTACACGTATGTTACGCACGCTTAAACAAACGATGATTAAAGGTACAGGCTCGTCAGCAATGCGCGCGCCAAATTCGTACCACGAAATACGCAGCAGCTCCACGCATTTGCTACACGGAGCTGCATGTTTCTTTGTGCCTTTAACTATAAATATTCGTAAACAAAGTGCTTTTCCTACCGGTAAATGTGATCAGGGTCAATAACATGACCACAGATCTAGCTCTTTAAAAAAATACACAACATGTTTGTAAAAATCTGAGTACAAATTCTGAATAAGAAATTACCTGAGGCTGATTTTTTGTGAAAGAAAAACAAAACAGAATCGGGGTTAAGGTAACGTTTGCTGATGTATATATATATATATAGAATATGGGCAATTTGTGGGGAAATGTTTTATTTTTTTCTTTAAATTCATTGCACAACGTGTCGGCAAGATACGAATAAAGAGAGAAATTATCCCAAAAATGGTCTTTGCAAAATTGAGATTTTCTTTTGTAGACGTTTCTGTCTTGTAAGCAAAATGTCTTATTAATATTGCTCTATTATGGAAGTTTCTCTGTACCCTTAAAGATAGATTACAGGAACAACACCATTGAATAACTCAAGAATAATGTTGACAAACTGCCTTGTAGAAATTTCAGCCACTAGATGCAGTAATACTTCAGAAAACCTTAAAATTCAGCGCATGTTTTTTTTGTGTCGAATGTTATTTTGATTAAATTGTTCGCAGACGATTTTTAAAAGCATCTTTAGTTGGCAATTTCTCCCACAAAGGTACGGGGGGAAATGTGTTGCTTGTTACCATTGCTATCAACACTTTTAGTCGGGATTATCTGTTCAACTCGTGAAGTAGAATGTTGGGTCACTGAAGCCGAGACCGCACAGCTACACAAAGCTTACCTGGGAAATGCTCCAGGAATATTTGATTAGCTTACGAAAGCATCGCCGCGGGAACGGTAAACAGATCGCTTTAGTTATCGGTGTTTTTCGTTTTTATCGCGAAAACAGCCACATTAGGGCCTAAAGGGTAGTTTTTGTCATATCAATTTCTACAGTGAAACATGTACTGTGGGCACACTCGGGACCATAAAAACAGGTGGCCTCAAATCTGAAATTGCAATTAAGTTGACATCGAAATATTCATATTCTTGGGTTTCACTTGGCTTGACAACACTGTGCTTGACAACCGGTTGCTATCCGCCATTACTGTGTCCATACTATGACACGCCAAAGCGAAAATAATTCAACACTGATAATTTAATGTTGACGCATGTTTTCGCAAATGTTGCGCAAGAAAAAAAAGGTTGGCATGACTTTTAAATGTTGATAGACTGTTTGAAACTGGCATACCGTGCTTTTGTTGGCAGGTTTTTAAAAACTGTTGAGACTTGTTTTTACCAGTGTTGATTATCAATGTTTAACTTCGCTTTGGCGTGCCATACGCGTTACGTCAACAACTATCGTATCCGCCATTACTGTTTCCATACTATGGCACGCCAGAGTGAAAATAATTCAACACTGATAATTTTGCCATCAACCCTGAAAAACAAGTCTCAACATTTTTGAAAAACTTGCCAACAAAAGGACGGTAAGCCAGTTTCAAACAGTCTATTAACATTTAAAAGTCATGCCAACCTTTTTTTACTTGCGCAACATTTGCGAAAATATGGGTCAACATTAAATTATCAGTGTTTAATTATGTTCGCTTTGGCGTGCCATAGTATGGACACAGTAATGGCGGATAGCAACCGTTGTCAAGCCAAGTGAAACCCAAGAATAGAGGTTTCTATAAGTCAAACTCTGAAATTGCAATTAAGATGACATCGAAATATTCATAGGCTATAGGCCTAAGGCTTTATTTTGCTAAAAATTCCCACTCTCAGATTGACTGCATTTGGTAGTGTTTTTAATCAAAAGTGGAGAGCATGTTGTTCGGAATATAGGCTACGCTTCGGCAAATCCTCTCTAGAGTCAATTAGAATATATTTAATTTGGCAATCGTATTTTTGTCTTTATTTGGAGGAATCGACTTATTCGACTCCCATTATCCGACTACCTGGCGATTCTTAATGTTAATAATGGTGCAGAACTTAGGCCTACAAATACCAAGGAGTTTGACAGTGTTTTGCACAGGTTTGCGAGATATTTTTCTCATTTCCGAGTGGTTTGGGTCATAGGTGAAAACTTGGGGTTGCGGGTTCTAACCTCACCAACCACCCCCGCCCCCTCTCCCCCCCCCCCCCCCCCTCCCCCCTCCCCCCCCCCCCTCCCCTCCCCCCTCAATAATTTACTAATCCTGTTACAGTGAAACTTGTATATATAGTGTCCACCCAAGGGGCCGACAAAATATGGCCAGAATAAGCAGGTGGCACTAGAGGTTTAGCGGGCATGTGCATGGATATTATTGGGGTGTTATGGCCGAGCGGTCTAGTACGTCGAACTCAAATTCCTGTGCTAGTACTAGAATGTGGGTTCGATTCCGGGCCGTGACGGGTTGTGGCACTTGTGCTCTTGAGCAAGGCACTTAATCACACTTGTTCCGTCCTTCGGAAGGGATATAAAGGCGTTGGTCCAGTGTGTTAGGTAACGCACTGTAAAGATCCCGTTTCTAGAAGTTGATAGTTATAAGAAAATCTATGTTTATTGATCCAGTTCCTGTAATTGGCGGTCCTTCCGCTGTTGGATGTGGTGAATAAATAAATAAATAAATAAATATACAAACATAAAACATACCACAATGCATAGGCGAAAAACAGCTACAAAGGGTTCCTTATCAAAAAGTAAAACTTTGTTCAGTTTTTTGTAATAACCTTTTAAAGCTCCTCATAAAATTCCCACAGTCGCTTCGTTCATTGAGGCACGTTACTGTGTGTGGCCAGATTATCCAGGTTCAACTGCCACAGGTTTGTACACACACAAATCCTAAAGTCCTGGCCACTGGCCGCATTAGAGAGGGACCCTAATATCAAGGTTCCACCTCGGAGTCCATATGTTTGTGTACAAACTGATTTATTAGGATCGAACAGATTTGGCCACTTTAGGCAGGTGGCCTCTTTATAAAGGTGGCCTTAAGAGCAGGTTTTACTGTATATGACCAAATAACCCTCTCAACCCCCTCAGCTCTCAGTGGGCGCCGGGAACTGAAAGAGTACATGTACCTGTGCCCATTGCAACGGACATTGAAATTGTCCTGTTTTTAACAAAACCCTCATCGAATAATATTGCTTTTCCACTCTCCACAGTCGATTTCTGCAATCACCAGTGGGCGAAAATTGTGTTGTTTTTTCCTTCCCACGGGAAATAGAAAAATAGAAACGCTGATTTCGTCCGGTCATTTAGCATGACAAAAACTGGGAAGAGGGAAAACATGTAAAAAAGGTCGGCACCACTGTAATGAGGCGATCAGCACGGTGGAAAAACCGTACCCACGGCAACAGCGTGTTTAATTACGAGGGTTTTTGCGTGGGCCTAGCCTGCTTACATAGGTGATTGACTTGCCAAAGATATTCTGAAGATTAAAGGAGCGTACCAGATTTTTTGTTAAAAGGATTTCGTTCTAAACTAATAAAATACCGCCCAGCTCTCCCTCCACCGTGACCCCCAGCCACCCATCCCCCCGCCCCCCCCCCCCCCCCCCCCACCCCCCTCAACCCCGGCCCCTCCCCTCCCCCCCAAAAAAAATATATAGGAAGAAAATTGAGGAATTTGCAATCTCGAATTTGGATGTGAGCAAAAAGGTATCATGGTGTAATCACCTTTATGTATTATAACTGGATAAATTAGTTTAAAACTTCGGTGGATTTTTGACGATATCCCTAGCTGGAAATATACGGAGTGATTGAGGACGCGAAATTTCAGAATGGTAATGAGAAAAATTTGACACGTGATATGGTATCAAAATTTCAATACCCATGGGAAAAATTAGGGAGTCAAAAAGTGATTTGGTCATGCTCCATTAAAGCAATTTCTGCAAGCGTTAACTTTTTTTAAAGCTTGACCAGATCACGGTTTTTGAACCCCGCCCCCACATTTACGTCATGGCTGGTAAGATTTTGATATCATATCATGTGTTTGCCATTCTGAAATTTCGCGCTCTCGATCCGTATATCCTGCCGAAGTGAAATATGTCATCTTTTGTTGATTGCCTAGGCAATTGGCTCTACGCTAAAAATCACTGAACTGTGTCCCTGTGCTTTTGCAATGGTACTTTTTCCGACGGCCATGATGTTTAAAGCCAATTGCCATGGCAACACGTCACACTACGGCCGTCTATTTCCAACCACCAATTTATCCGGTTTCATAAAGCACTGCAGTGAGTATAGTGTAATCCGAGCAACATTTAGTGAGCCCGCCCTCTTGTGGTTCTTCCATTGTTACTGCGGTTTATTTATATTGTGACGGCATGTAAACACCCTGGAGATACACCGCAGTTTTCATTCGTCGGATTAGTCATTACACCAGCCATTTTTACTTCCATTGCAAACTTTTCTGTTTTCCTGTCATGCATAGATAGTATTTTGGGGAGGTATTTTTGTTAGGTTGGAACGAAATCCATTTTTGGGACAAATCTTAACACGCTCCTTTAATAGTCAGACATCAGTGGGCCGGACTTGTGAATATGTTGTATGCAACTTTTTGTTTTCCTAGAGAGTTGTCCTTTTGCGTGTAACATTTGCATAATGTCTGGTGCCCAGAATTCCTCAATTTCAAATGGAGGTACAGTTTAGAAAGTCACATACTATCGTTGCCACTGGTGCACGTCATATCCCAGAAATCAACAGTCGAGCTTCAATTATGCCATTCCTCCTCTGGCGAACACGGTACTACTTCACATTTGCCGCGTGCACCGCTTAGCAAGAAAAATTTAGTCTGGTCAAGTGGACAGTAAGTGTGCATGTGAAAGGAAGTACGTCAATACACTGACAGACGCTATTCATGTGAAACATGCAAAAGGCTAATCGCTGCGTCATCTTGATGATGTGCAGGTTTTCTACTTCCAACTGTGAGTATTTTTGATCGGCTATCTTGTAGAAGTGGACATAATTTGATCAGCAGCGCAAAGACCTTTTTGGCCACTTTGACCCTACTCGGGTGGTTTTATTTCGAGAGATACACCAAGCGTGTGGGGTACCGTGGCCGAGCGGTTAAGGCCATTGACTCGCAATCATAGGTGAAAACTTGGGGTTGCAGGTTCGAACCTTCCCACGGCTACGCGTACCTGTGCCCTTGGGCAAGGCACTCAACCACACTTGCTCCATCCTTCGGAAGGGATGTAAAGCCGTTGGTCCAGTGTGTTAGGTAATAGAAACGCACTCTAAAGATCCCAGAGCATTCTTTCGTGAAGAGCAAGGGGGATCATCCCCGGTGTCTCTGGCCATTTCTAATTCTAATTCTTCATGGGTTTCCTCACGCTTGCGAGTGACAGTGCAATGAGCACTATTGAGGAATCCTTGGTATGAATACCAGAAAGAAATAATAATAATAAAGAAATAATAAAGCATGAGCCGTTTTGAAAACAGCCCATGTACAATGTAATATTGTGCAAACATAAAACAGTCGACATGCTCATTTTTCTCGAGCATAAAACAGCCGTATGCACGTTTAAATATTACCCATAACGCATGTGGCTTCCTCTTTCACTCCGCCACAGTCGTAGCAGGTACTGGGCAAAAAAGTCAGTGTTAAAATCAACAAACATCGACAATTTGCGAACAATTTTTCTCTTTTTATTTAATGTTTTGGAAAATTAACATTTTACGACTTCAGACTGTTCCAAAATATTTATGAAATTCAGTGTGATAAGAAGGAGAGAGGAATGACAATTCCACTGGTTATGTGCGTGTGAAACTGTGTAGACATACAATGATACATGTTGGCCTAGCGGGTGCAGGTCAACTCGACCGTTTGCCATTTCGACTCGAACCAACTCGACCGTTGTACCAGCTCGACCGTTGAGCCAACTCGTCTGTTGACCAACTCGACGATACGAATTGGGAAGTTGATCATGGCTTCAGACCTGCCTTGTGTGCAAAACATATGAGACGGGCTAAAACAAAAGTCCTCACAAAATCTTAATGTGTTCCCACTCGAAATTTTGTATTTTTCCCTATCAAATCTGCACATTCCAATGCTATATCAGTCATTTTAACTTCCCAATTCTTACCACACACCCCCCACCCCCCCCCCCCCCCCCCAAAAAAAACCAACGGCATTTTTTTTCGTATACATTGAACAAAGATTTTAAGGAAATTACCTCCTGGAATCATTTGTAATTTTAAGATATAGGCCTACTTCCCACTTGCACTTTTGTCGCAAATGTTGCTTTTCTGTAGAAAAATCATGTTTTCTTTCTCAAAAATTGCCTTCAGTTTAATAGTGCACAAGATAACCATTCACGCCTGCGCGCAGCGCCCTCTGTTGTCGCGCTTACACACAGACCGCTCGCCACGTCATTTTGTTCATTACTTTATGCAGTAATTTTATCATTGGTTTATCTCAGAAATGCAACATTTGCGACGGAAGTGTCACTGGGAAGTATATCTTAGAATTGAATAAGCTATCGATTCCAACATATAAATTTACCCAAATCCGTGTTCAATGTATATGAACAAAATACCAAACCAACAGTTTTCACCCTCAAAGTGGCCACAAATACACTTGACGCGACATCTAAGGAGCAAATTGGTATTGAGGTTTGAGCTGAGGTGTATTATCTTACTTGCCTTTTTGGAAAAAGTGCAATTTTCTGTCTGATTTCGAGACTGTTCCTTCCGTTACGAATTTCTAGCGTGACATGCACGCATCGTTTGAATAAGCGAAGTGCCTGGATATACTCATGCGTGCTCCATAGACTTACATGTGCGTAGTGCATGTAGTCTCAACTGGCGAATGTTTATGGTAGTTTTAGTTACCCCTTAAAATCCCCCACCCAAGGAGGCAAAACGTGCATTTGGCTCCAACCGGTTGTAAAGAAATTTTAAATTTTATTTTAAAATTCCCCTGGAAAGAATTTACAAGTCAGACTTCACATAAGCCCTCATGCAATAAGCCTATTCTAAGTTTTTCCTAGTAAATTCTTCATATTTTTTTCCCTCCAAATTTTTGTTTCTTCATTTAATAGATTTGCACTTACTGATTAGTGACGTCCGAGTACTAAATTCGTACCATTCCCACTTTGGGGCATAAGGAAGAGGGACAATTAATGGGTGCATTATTGATAGAATATTGAAATATTTGAATATTTTGGAACAATTCTTAGGCTTAGTTTATAGGTGCATCGATTTTGGTGGTTATGAATTTAACGCATTCAACCCCCTGTTTTTATTTTTACCTGCAGATGGCTAAGAAAACTGACAAGAAAAAGGCCCGATCAGCCTTGAATGAGGTGGTGACTCGCGAGTACACCATCCACCTCCACAAGCGCATTCATGGCATGTATGTTGTCTAAACTAGTCTAGAAATAAACCTTATTGTCATTAGCAAAGTAAGGGAAGAATTTAGTTGATCAGGGCTTCAGACCTTGTGTGCAAAACATATGAGACGGGCTGAAAAGTGTTTCCTCACAAAATCTTGTTTTGTTTTGTCATTAACAAATTTGGGCTTTTCCATCAATTCTGCATCTGAGTCTTTCCACGGTAAATACCTTTGTCTGGTCTCAAAATAAAAGAAATGAGTTTCAGTTGTCCTGAAGAGATAACTTTGGCCCAAAAAGGGTTACAAATAGTGTGACAACATGCCTTTCTAAAAACCCTGTGTACAAATTTCCAATATACGCTCGTAACCGGGACGACCTAAAAAGTGTCCGTCCCGATTACAAGCGTATACATGTATTGGAAACCCCCACCCCCTGTAACACCTCCAATAACAAATTTCTCATTTCTATCCGATTATCAGCTCCTTTAAGAGGCGGGCACCTCGGGCCATTAAGGAGATTGTTAAATTTGCCACTAAGATGATGAACACGGATGATGTACGCATCGACACCAGACTCAACAAACACATCTGGTCAAGAGGCGTCAGGTAAGAGAACTCGAATTTAAGGGGCCTATGGATGAGCTGATTTTGAGCGATTCTGGGAACAAAACCAATAGAAATCTGAAGACGTTTCACCTCTGTCAAACGTACCACGTTTTCCAAAACATGAAAATCCATGTGCATTTTGCCGGAGCTTGATGAGTTTTAAAATGATTGTTCGTGACTTATTCTGAATTAGTCTCTTCGGTCTCAGTCGGTCGCGGAGACGCATACGCACTCTGAGGCTCGCGTAATACTGGTTGTGTGCGCGAACAGACCCGTGTACATGGATAGTGTAATCTACCTACAGAAAGCGTGTGAAGCCTGAATCGTGCACCCTGTACACAGCACCCATTTCAGACCGCCCAGATGCGAACAAACTAAGTAATTTAAATCTTATGAGGGCAGGCTTCTAAGTAAATCATTTGCAAATGATCTCAATAAATTTCATCTTCCGTGATTATTTTCCGGTAAAATTATCATCTCGGGCAAAAACATTTCATTGGATAGTTGCTACCAATTCAATCTTTACTTTGAGGAAGGTTTTCTTAGTCGACTTGTTGATTAACATTTTGGGTCATTGCAAATGATACAGTGGGCCTTTAAATTATATGCCGCATGCGTAGATCCCTGTTAAAACTGGGGTCATTGAATTACCTAGACCCTGTGCCTTTAGAATTCTGACGACGCCCTGGGCATAGACTTTGCTACGCCCCAGATGTAGACCATTTTAGCGTGTTACAGACACACTCGTCGATTATGTAGCATAGTTGTGCACCAACTGTACAGCTATGTGCTACTGTACATGTAAACATTTCACTCTACATCAGGCCGATAATGACAGAACCTCGGTCGTTTTGATCTCGTAGATGATGAAATCCTCAAGGAAATAACAGAAGCGGCGAACGGTAAAACAGTGTGTCAGGTGAAAAATGCTACCAATATTTTGCTGTAAATACCAACCTTTTCGCCATAATCCAGCTTTCAAAATCGAAACTTGATGGACTTAAAGGCAGTATACATGATTGGTATCTCGAAAATCAGAAATGTTCACAAATTTACGCCTAACTTACACAATATAAACATGATGACCGTAGAAAACCTCCCCTGAAATGGTTTTGTCTGAAGTGCTATAGTCTTTGAGAAATAAATAAAACAATAAGTTTTCGTCTCATGAGACGAAAATTCAATTCGCCCCAAAACCATTTGGCCCCAAACCACCTCGCCCGAGTGCCATTTCGCCCCAAATGACTTCGTCCAAACACTACATCGCCCAAATGCCACTTCGCCCCAGAACCACTTCGTGCACAGGCCGTGGTTCAGGGCGAAATGGTTCAGGGCAAAGTGGTTTTGGGGCGAAATGACTGCAAGCTTTTTTTTGACTGTTTTCTCAAAAGTTAGACGAAAAGTTAGTACGGAGCTGGTTTTTGCTCAGGTTGGTTTTAATCATGCATATCTTCAATCACACAGGGGGATAAAACTATTTGTAACAGTTTACCAATCATGTATACTATCTTTAAATCTTCACAAATTTGCTTAACCAGTCCATTGCGAATAGGTCAATGGACCTTACTAAACTGCACAACCTTTTTACCCTTTGACCTTTGACAGGGGCGTGCCATTCAGAGTGCGGGTGCGTCTTGCCAGGAAAAGGAACGAAGATGAGGATTCGGCAAACAAGCTGTACACACTGGTCACCCACGTAGATGTCCCCACATTCAAAGGTATGCAATCATTTATTTAATTGGTTTTTTTCTTAAATATATTTTAGACTGTGTGATACCAACCACGTGACTTGGCATTAACCAATGCCACAGGGGCCATGGCCTCATGTCCTGCTGACTGGTCTGATGCCCTTTATGATATACACATTTTGAGGCCAACTTGGCCAGTATGCATGGTTTTTAATAGCTAAGATAATCTCATTGGGATGTGGTCTTTTAGCAGTAGAGCTGAGAGAGCTGTGCGGACGTGATTACGAAATAGGTTTGACTGGTAGGCCGCATGTGCACTGGTAACCGACGCGCATAAAAATTCCTTTGTACACAGACTATGTGTCACGCGACGAGAAGACATATTATCATTTAAAACACAAGACAACAGCACTGGCTGTGAGAATACCGGTTTGTTTCGCTAGAATTGTTGGCAAAATAATCATCGTGGCTGGTTATTTCCCTCAAGGACCTGCGTATGGTTATGCCTGGCAAGGTTTGGGTGAGTTTTACGGGGAAATAATGTGTGACACGGTGAGAAAATGACACATTTGTTTTGCGATGGCGGGTTCATGTTGATAACTTCTCTCAGCTCTACTGCTAAAAGACCACATCCCAATGAAAAAAGATAAAAAAAGAGCTGAGATTATCTTAGCTAGGTTTTTAAGGTTTTCTGAAGTATTACTGCATCTATGTAGCTGAAATTTCTACAAGGCAATTTATCAACATTATTCTTTAGGTATTAGAATTCGTTGAAATCTGCCAATGATATAATGGGCCTTTAAAGGCACAGGCTCGTCAGCAATGTGCGCGCGCCAAATTCGTGCCACGAAATACGCATCTCCATGCTTATGCTATGGAGCTACGTATTTCGTGGCACGAATTTGGCGCGCGTGCATGCTGACGAGCCTGTGCCTTTAAAGTGGCCTGTCTTTGTTGGTCATGTACTGGCATTATTTCCCATCAACTGTTTTATTGACAAGTTTGTTTTTATATTTTCTGTAGAAAAACTATGTATCGTTTAAAGGCCCATTGTATCATTTGCAATGACCCAATTTTGTTTTTCATGAGTTGACGAGAAAAACCTTTCTCAAAGTGTTGATAGCAATGGTAACAAACACCACATGAATTTATTTCCGTCCAAAATGGTATTTCATGCTGGAAATTGACAACCGAAGGTGGTTTAAAAAAAAGGCCCGTGCACGGAACTTTTTTACCATTCACTTGTACACAAAATCCACATATAGATTTTCAAGGTTTTCTGAAGCATTGATGCATCTAAGTAGCTAAAATTTCTTCAGGCTCGTTTACCAACATTCTTCCTTAGATATGCTACACTCTTATTCCACGAATCTGTAAAACGTTTTATCTTGCAAATGATACACAGGGCCTTTAAGCAAGAGATCCTGTACATATCTGTAGTGTGGATCTATTTCTGTTTTATTTTTCCAGGTCTACAGACAGTCAATGTAGACAGCGAAGACTAGATCAATGACGACCTGGGTCATCAGAGGTCAAATCGTTACATTGATGAAGATTGGGGTTTTAATCCTACAATGGATTTTTCAAATACACTAATAAATCGGGATTAAATTCTGCATTTGGGGATTTCCGTGGGTTGACGGACTTGCTACAGCAAATAAATAGCATCTGCTCTAGTATTTGGAACAGTAACAATTTGTCTGATTTATTTTCTTTTGGTTGTTTATTCTTTCCTGTAAATTTGAAGCTACCGTCTGACATGTTAGTACTTCCAATACAATGCCTTTCTTAAACTGTCTTCTCTTAGTCTATACTTGAACAAACATCCTCAACACCCCAGCAAACAAACGGGATTACCAATGGTAATCCATGCGGGGAAAAAAATCATTCATATGCATGTACACTCGACCAAAAAAGTTCTGTCACCAGTAAGACATTTATAGATATTTATTATTAAATTCGATTTAATGTAGGAAAATAATATATCAAATTTTAGCTGAACATATACCTCAAAGGAATAGAGCTGAAGAGAGATCATGATGGCAAGCTTCACTGAACAGGAATGCAACAAAGGAATATGGGGTCAGAATGAAAAACACCAAAGAACAATGCAACTTGTGATTTGGGCAATTTGTGCGTAGACAATTAGGAAATTTTTAAGTGAGTTTGGATTTATCAATGTCTTGTCAAAAACATCCAAATCAAAATGGTTAAATTGTCCAATCTGAATCGTGCCATTGCATTAGGTATGGTGGAAGCAAAATGCTGAACTGTAACTCCCCTTGCTTGAGTGCAATAAAGTTGACATCGTTGTTTTTTTTGGTGTTTTTTATTCTGACTCCACATTCCTTTGTTGCATTCCTGTTCAGTGAAGCTTGTCCTCATGGACTCCGTTGAGCTCTATTCCTTTGAGTGATATGTTCAGTTAAAATTTGATATATTATTTTCCTACATTAAATCCAATTTCATAATAAATATCTACAAATGTCTTACTGGTAACAAAACCTTTTTGGTCGAGTGTATTTCCAGAAAATGGATTTTGTTCTTACCTAACAATCATATGAAATAGCTCCCGAAAATACTATCCATGGAAAGAAAACGGGAAATTTGCAATCGCAAATTTGGATGTGGAAGCGAAAAGGTTGGTGTAATCACTGCACTGCTTTGTGGAACAGAAAAATTAGTTTACAAAACATTGATGATTTTTCTTTTACAATATCCTTAAAAATATATGGATTTGGAGCGTGAAATTGCAGAATGGTAATCATGAGCAAAATTATCAAAATAAGGATCTGGACATACTTTTTAAAGGAAGGGACAACACTTGCAAAGCGTTGCCAAACTCTGTATGCTTCTGTAAGTCGCCATCTTTTGCAGTTCGGCGCTTGGACTTGAGAGGGCGTGAGTCAGGACACAACAGATTTATACATACTTCAAAGCGTATGGGAGTCGGGAAACGAGGCATCATTCTTGACGTCATCCATGCAATCGTTGCATGGTTGACATAATCCCTTTAAAAATTTAACCCTTAACCAAATGTATTGCTCTTGTCATACAGTGCATCCCCCTTTTGTTTGGAGGATGGAAATATGTCAATACATGTACACCTTTTGACAATAACTATTCATTTTGTAACCTTTCACTTTACACCCACCCCCATATTCAGCTCTGCTGCACATTCCCCAGTTGCTTAATCATAACAAATTATACATCATTGTAAATAAGAATAACGGGGCTTTCCAGTCATGCCAAATTCAAGGAAAATCATTTGGTAACTAGAGAGAAATCATCAGTCAAACTTGAGTTTCCGAACGTTTTGTGCAGAGTTTACTTTAGGGAGAGGTACATGTAATTGCTAGCGGCATTTTGAAATCAACAGAGGTGGTAGACCGTGTGTTTGCACAACGTGGCACCGACATGACATTTTGTCTCATTGTTATCATTAAACCCTATCTTACCTTACCTATACCACACAATGTTATCAAGACGGCTTTATCTTAATGACAATTGGCACGCATGAACCGCGCCGATTAATGACTGATTATAACTGAATCAAGTCACTAAGTCCAAGTCTACCGGTTATTTATTTGTGTTTGGTGTGTCGTTACCGTAGCGGCACAAACGAAATGCAGGTTAACCGGTAATCTGTCGTCAAAGTGCTGATGTCGCGCGAGGCAGTATGTGAAGTTTGCAGGTAGGGCTAGTCTGTACTTTTAGATAAAAATGAATCGGAAAGTAGCACTTTTAAGACTTCCTTGCGTAAGATATAATATATTTGTGTGACAACCACTGTGCATCTGATGAATTGTTTTAAAGGCAGAAGCTCGTCAATGCGCGCGTGAGGCCAATTCGTGCCACGAAATACGCAGCTCCATGCCTTTGCTATGGAGCTGCGTATTTTGTGGCACTAATTTTGCCTCGCGCGCATTGACGAGCTTCTGCTTTTAAAAGCTTACGCTCAAACTAACTTGGGTTACTCTTGCAAGTGCTACCTTCCGAATTATTTTGCAAGTAGGCCTATGGTGAAACAAAACGACTTGTCCAATGGGGCGTTCCTTTGCCAAAATAGGACCAATTTCTTATTTGAGAAGACAATGACGTCACGACAAGAAGTTAGGATGTCGTTTAAAGGGCACCCCGGCCCAAAACAATGGCGATGGAAAAATGCCGCGAATGGTCTATGGGCGAGACTTGCACTGGGCCTTTGACGAGAGTAATAATATTACACGAAATATTACACTGTCGTACTACACTTGAAACTTGACAATGGCATGCAGATTTTCATGCGGCTGCAGACTTATCACAAATGAAAGCTTGGTAGCCTGTGAACTGAACCAATCCAGTAGGCTTAGAATTAGCTTATAGACCGTATCGAATAGCCGCCATTTCGTGGGGCAGTTTCTTTGTTCCTTGAGAACATGCATGGTTGCACATATTGTGCTTCCATTGTTGAACGGTTTAAGTAACAAAAGGTACCCCACGAAATGGCGGCTATTTGATACGGTATATAGGCACGCAACCCTCCTACCTCGCCCCCAAAAGGCTTTCATCTGCAAGCATAGTAAACTTTGTTTAGCAGTGGTACTGGTAAAGAGAGCTTCGATATAATGGAACCCTGATCCGATATCCTAAACTAGCTACATCCAGTGGCTATTCTTTCATTATTGTGTTGTCGTACATACATAGGTGTAAAATGACATTGCTATTGAATGGAGAAAGCCAATATAAGATTCACTACAGGGCCAAGTTCCTATTTCTAGATGTAACGACCAGAACTGATTCGCAAGATTTACGCATATTCACACAAGTCTGGACAATTTGCACGTTAATTACCCACGTCTCTACCCAGTTGTATACATTTAATTCTGATGATACATTTTGAAACGAACCTGCGGTATTGTGAACTGCATCAAATCAACTCGACACACAAGGTTCACGAAGTAGCGTATACTTATGAAGAATGGCAAGACTCGCTGTATGCCTGTAGGTCCTAATATCGTATTGCACTTCTGGTAAATGTTGTCAACATTTTCACGGTTGTACAAAGAGTATTAAAGGAAGGTGTAGGGTAGTCGAAGGCGGCGTAGGATGACATTTCATGGTATTGATAGGCTTAATATAAGTACTATTTCGGGGGAAGGAGGGGGTAGCATACATGCAACTTTTCAGCTGATCAGCTGATTTCCTCTTCTGTTTCATTAAAAATAAAAAAAACACCGTACAGAGATTTTGTGCATCTTCTTTTTTTGTGTAATGACACAGTTGCATACCGGGGTAGAACCGCGAAAATTGACAACTTTGAATTGCCCCCACAAAGGTTTCGTGTCTAAAAATGGAAGAATTTTCAACTGACAAAATGGTGACGTAATAACTCTTCTGTTAAGGTCAAAAAAAAATGGATCTGTCGAAATCGCAAAGCGGCCGAGACTTCACCACATTGATATCGGAGATTCTTGGCAAGAATGCCAGTGGCACCTCCCCGCATCCAACGGACCACGGCCGGGGTGGTGGCGGAGGCGACTCCGGGGTGTACAAGGCGCAGTTCCTGAGATGGTGGGAGGATAGAGGACGCCAGGAAAGACAAACAGGTAATGGGATGAGAGAAATATTGTAAGGGCCTTATCGACATCATCCTCTTGCAACAGTGCCCCTTTAACGCACTCCCTAACTCCTGCGTACAGTGGCCCGGCCTGTTGAAAAAGGCCCCATTTGGCGGTGGGACTAGCGACATAAATCTTGTCGCCTCTGCTGGACCAATCAGGACGCTTGCCATGCATTGTAGCACGATTGCAGGCATTCAAATGTAACGCGCACAGATTGTAAACACCGTGCATGCATGTGATACATGTACTCGGTAATGCTGGCCGTTGTCGGCGATTGGCTGCTATTTAAAGCATATTGGGGAATCCCTTCCATTACATTCGTCAGCATGCATCCCTGTTATTAATTTGAAAAACTGCGGAGTAAATAAGGTTCGTCGTTTGAAAGTTTGGTAGGAATGGGACAGTCATAAGGAACGGAACCCAATACAATTTCTGGAAAGTATAGAAATTGTTTCTTTTCGGCATAACATGACCGAATTGATTAAATTACATCAAAATGACTCGGGCGTGAGTTGGCTCAAGACAACAGCCGGCTCGCTCCACAGATTTGCGTGTATTTCCTCAGGGTATTGTCACGTCGCTTTGCAGAGTAGAAATTCCCTGAGATCTCAGGATGTATAGACATTCGAACCCGAGACCTTTGACCAGGCAGGTGCTCTACCAGCTGAGCTATCAGACACAGTGGTATACTCCCTCACGCAACAGCTTGTATAGACATACATGTAAAGTATAATAACATTGCCATAGACTACTAAAGTGAAAACATCACCCTTTGTTAGTTGCCAAGGTTACTGGGTCTACACTAAAACCAGTGAACTGTTTCCCTACGCATCACCAATGGATGTTTTAGATCACCAGCAAATGTTTAGAACCAATTACCGTGACAACTGACGTCACACTTTAGTAATCTATGCCGTGGCGTTTTATCAGCGGTGTTATATTAGTTTCATTAACTTTTTTTATTTATTTTTGCCGACCTGCAGTACCATGATTTTGAAAGTGGGGGCATCAGCTCCCCTTGAACCCCCCCCCCCCCCCCCCCCCCCGGCCGGTACGCCTATGAGTTGGCTATACGATAATTGAAGCCATGCGCCGGCCGCCATTGTACCCCACGAATAATGCTTGGCCTAGACTGCTCCCCGGTCCATACGATGGCTTGCATTCCACTTAAAGGGCCCTGAAATGGTGTTTTTATGCTAATGAATTTACATAGGGCCTATGCATGAGCAAAGTAGTGATGTCGCATTAGGAAAACACAGGAAAGTATCATTCAACTGTGCACAAAAGTGTCCATAATTTTCTCCAACTTGCTGAAACTTTTGTAACCCATGACGGTTTAGGTTTGTTTTACATGTTGCCTGTTGCAAACCATGAAAAAACTAAGGCAGAAAACTGCAGCATTTTTTTCACAATTGCAGTTTGAAGTCTTATGTTTTTTCTTTGCTTTTCTGCTATGTGTTCCTAAAGTGACATGCCCCAAACAGCGCCCTCTTTCTGTAAGTTTATGTGAAGAAATTTTGAAAAATGCCACTTTTTATTCATGGGGCATCAAAATGAACAGTAGCATTGTATTTATACACAAGTAATCCTTCATATGCAGCAACAACTGTGCATAAAGTTATTGAGCATTTCAGCCTTTAACACACGTAGACCATAACCAGTCTAGGCAAGGCATTGTATTTGGTGGGGTACAATGGCGTACGGTGGCTTCAATTTCAGACGTCGTTGCTTCATCCGGTAATTAAATATCGATGAGTCAAACCTGTAAACGTCCCCTGGGTCAATGTCTCCCATAATTATTCGCTTTTATCGATCTGTATCGAAATATACATGTGTAAAATATACTATAATATTTTATCTATGACAGCTGTGGAACTTGGTAAATGATTAAATCCCGGAATTGCAACTGATTCCCAAGACCTAAATTATGGTTAGGTGCCATCAATAATAATGTAAATTCCACTGATGTATAAATATGTGCAATAGCCAGGATAGTATACGTGCAAACCAATACGCTGTGCGGAAGCGGTATGTTATATGAATTCCCGGACCTATGGTTGAACGCTTCGTTGCATTTTCTTTGTCAAATTCCGAACTTTCTATTGTTACCGGGGCAGGTTGACCCTGTATTGTGTTCCATTGTCAAGGCCTGTGTGCCTGGCAACGTGTATAAGCTTGTCAGTACACATTCCATAGTCAAATTCTATAAATCAAATTCTTCAGTGTTCAATTATAACTATAGAAATGGCTGGCGAGCGCGAGTTGGACTAGCTAACCGAATGATCTCAATTAAGCCTATTTCGCAGAGAGCCTTAACTTTAACCACGCATTTTGGCGTATTTTAATACGATATACGCGTAAAATCAGCAGTTAGTATGTGCGGTGATGATTCCAGCGAATCTGAGTCCGAATATTCAGGTAAGTTTAATGCCCCAATACATTATTTACAGTTACCCAAAAATGTTCTTCATGAGTTGACAAGGAAACAATTCGAAAAGTGTTAATAGCAATGGTAACAAACACCACATTATTTTTGTCCCGTGTAAAATGGTATACCTTTGTGGGAGAAATTGCCAAAGGAAGGTGCCTTTTAAAACAATTTGGCCATCCATTTAACACAAACAAACATTTTAAAAGGTATTCTTAAGTATTACTGCATCTATGTGGCTGAAAATACTGAAATGTCTAGAAGGCAATTTATCAACACTATTATTAAGTTAAATGCCGTTCTCCCTGTTTTTAAAAGTTTTCCAATCATGTAATCTGTCTTTAAATGAGAAAACCTGCCCCTAATATGGCCGCTGGTGCAAAGAGTCTATACAAGTGCGTCACGTGTTGGGGACCACGGGTGACACTTATCTATTTATTCATTATTTTATTTATTCATTACATGTATTTTATTTTACGCAGAAGAAAATGCGATCGAGACAATCAAAAGGCGTCTTGCGGAGGTCGGAGGAATGGTGACGAGTCGACGGCCCAGAGCCGTGGAAAATGCCGTTGATAGAATGAGTACACCATTACGAAGTCAAGTGCAGGTAATAGATATTAACAAAAACACGACAGACAAACAAACAAACAAACAAACAAACACCATCACACACTAAACGTCGAGTCTGTTTTCGAGACCATAACAAAAACGTGCATGGGGGAGGGGTTAGGGGGGGGGAGGGGGGGAGCAAGAGCAAGAAAACTGTAAAGTGATGTTTCTCTGGTGTAAAGTACGACGATGTGAATGTAATACATGTATGTACCAAATTGGAAAATCTGGGTGGGTGGTTAAGAGGGCACCAGCCCCACCCAACCCTACCGCGACGCCGGCATGGACTGGCGAAATTTGTCGGTACTCCACGGCCGCCCTGCTCCCCCCCCCCCCCCCCCGCCTCCCCCCCCCCGCCTCCCCCCCCCCCCCCCCCCCCCCCCTCCCCCCCCCCTCCCCCACACACACACAAAGGTCCAGCAACCCAAGTAGCTCCCCTATGGAGAGAACCCTAGCTACGCTGCTGTATAATAAGGGCCTCGGGGTCTGAAAAAGCCAGATTAAAAATAAACTCGTTTATTTGCACGAATTACTAAACAGGGCACGAAATGCCACGTACATACCAAATCGTGCATATTATTAACACTGGAATTAAGAAGTCAATTCTCGCGATTCATAATATATCAGTTGGTTAATTTATTTGTCCGTATTGTTCGGATTCCTGTAGGCCTATTTTGTTTAGAATTTTCCATTATATTTCTGAATTTGTCGCTGCCGCACTGATTACATTTTATTCAGTAAGTCCGTAGGGGAAATGCAAAACATAGAATCCCATAATCTTCGTGTAGGTGTGCAACACCTTTGTAGAGACCCAAAATTTTACTTCATGAAAAGCCCGACTAAAAGTGTTGATAGCGATGGTAACAAACACCACACGATCTTTCCCCGCGTAAAATTGCACCTTTGTGGGAGAAATTGCCAACTGAAAGTGCTTTAAAAAAATGTCTGCAGACAATTGGTTTACCATTCATTCAACACAAAAACCATGGAAGCATTTTTAAAGGTTTTCTATAAAGTATCACTACATTTATTAAACAGCTAGAATCCCCCTTGACGAAAATCCAGCATTTAGGCTTTTTTCGATAGTCCAAACATCCCTCTTGCCGACGTGGATTTTTATTATTTTTTAACTGTCGGTTTTAAGTGGATAAATTGCAAGCAAAAGTGCGCTTTTCAAAAATGAGATTTTCGCGATTTCTGAAACGCTCATTAGGTATTCATGATATGAGCGTGACGCAATCCTGAGAAAGAGAAGTCAACTCGATTGTTAGCTCCATACGTTTACACGCAAAAAACTTGGAAAACCGTCTCTGTTAGATGGTGTTTTTTTGAAGAATTGTGTTGGTCCAAAAAGCCAGAGATATGCCCAGTAGCTGCGTGCATGGTTGTATGTTTTACCAGACACTATGAAAAAAAGAGAGCAGAAAGATTTTCTTTTCTATTACCAAGAGAGAAAAGAACGAGTCGCTCATTCTAACTTGTACCGGCCGATGCCTGCAGGGAACCGTTCCATGCTGTACACAGACCGCTGTGAATGCCGTTCGTTCCGTGACAAAACCACCCGTCGCAATGCACCAGTATTTACTTCAAAAGAGCTTCACTGTGAGCCACAATTTCACCGTTTTTTCACAAAACAGATTGTTGTCATATTACATGAAGTGTTTTTCACGTTTGTATTTTGAATTACAAGGACAAAACAGGCATGATAAACATTCACTTCGTGTATTTTCCATTCAATACTGCACAGACCGTTTTGTATGTTTCTCAGGATGACGTCAAAACCCTGTTGATAAACAAACCAAGTGACCTCGAGCGTTTCAGAATTTCGGGTGGAGAGGGTCGGAACTGCTTTACGTTTTAAGCAAAAGCCTGTCGATTTTTTTGTGAAAAACAAGTTGTGATGGTGTTGTAGACACATAAACCTCCATGATAAACTCCAAAAAAAATGTGGAAGGGGGGATTCTAGCTGTTTGAACAATATTCTTTAGTATAAATCATGTAATTTGTCTTTAAAGGCACAGGATCGTCAGCAATGCACGCGCGCCAAATTCGTGCCACGAAATACGCAGCTCCATAGCAAAGGCATGGAGCTGCGTATTTCATAGCACGAATTTGGCGCGCGCGCATTGCTGACGAGCCTGTGCCTTTAATGAAGTCGAGAAAATACGCTCGCATATATGCATTTCGTTGAAATGTATTTAACATTTTTGTATTGGTTTATGGAAATGCAGTATATTACTTATTTGTCTTTTCTTTGTTTAGCGGCTGGCAATTGTGACTCCGCAGGCTTACCGAAGATTACGACTGAAAGAGCGGGGGATTAAGGTGCGTACACGAGTCCAATTGCTTATATTAGCACTGCGATATTCTAATCGAAAGCCCGTATACACTATACAGGATCTACAATGTCCCGGAATTTTTATTAAACCATTGACCAAAAAAACCTTACTCAAATGGAAGACAGATGTGGTTCCAACTGTCAAATGCAATGATTCCGCACAAGATGATTTTTTTTCAAAAGGAAAGCGATAATTAAAGATTAATTTAAATAAATGCATATGCACACGCAATTTTACAAGCCCTAGGGCGCCCTCGGGTGAGTGAGTTGTTCGTTAGACCAACCTTAAAACGTAAATTAAGTCTTGTTTAATTGTCGTTCAGTGCAGTATAATTTGAGGGTTTATCAGCTGTCTGTATAAGGAATATTAAAGAAACTTCATTGTGTTTGTTTCTATTTTTTAATTGAAATGTTTAATTCATTTTTTTTTGTCACAGTCCCACGCGATCCAGAGATTTCGTTATGCATCTACAATGGTGCTGATAGTTGTACGGAGATGTCGTTCGGGAAAGAAGTAAGAAATTATTGCGAAACTAAGACATCATAGATTAATTTGTTTTGCAATGTCATAACTTGTATCTTGGGACACACAAATTAGGACACCTATACATGTAAATTGTTGTAAATTTAGTCATATAAACTCCTCAAAAAAAGGAAAGTCAAGTTTGACTGACGATTTCTCTCTTGTTGCAAAGTAATTTTCCTTGAATTTTATATCATTGGAAAGCCCTATTATTCCTCTTTACGATGATGTGTCATTTGTTATGATTAAGCAATTGGGGGATGTGCAGCACAGCTGAATACGGGGGCGGGTGTAAAGTGAAATGTCACAAAATGCATTGCTATTGTCAAAAAGTGCATTGACACATTCCCATCCTCCAAGCAAAAGGGGAATGCACTGCATGACAATAGCAGTGAATTTTGTGACATTTCACTTTCCACCCACCCCTGTATTCCGCTATAGGCCTACTGCACATTCCCTAATCATAACAAATGACACATCAGTGTAAAGAGGAATAACGGGGCTTTCCAATGATACAAGAGAGAAATCGTCAGTCAAACTTGACTTTCCGAATTGTTTTTGAGGAGTTTATGTCTCAGACGTAAGATGGCTATATTGGAATCCATGATTTCTTGGTAAATACGTCGTTTCTTGCAGATATCTGCAACAAGACGCCAAGGCAGAATCACCACCTGCCGGGTCCCAGAAGGACGAAACGCTCAAATCAAC
Source organism: Henricia sp. BOLD:AAB3569 (assembly GCA_037783545.1). Classification (NCBI taxonomy): domain Eukaryota; kingdom Metazoa; phylum Echinodermata; class Asteroidea; order Spinulosida; family Echinasteridae; genus Henricia; species Henricia sp. BOLD:AAB3569. Next base: position 2,051,351 of record JBBELK010000429.1, on the reverse strand, counting down.
AAACACAGAGTCAGAAATTAGTCGATTGAATTCTGTGTCAACCATGAAAACTAGTGTAAGTTTTGTCTTTGTGTTTGTTACTTTAAAAAGCGCCATGTGACCCCGCCATGATATCCGTGATTTTGCATATATTACGGAATCTAGTACTTCAGAAATTACGGTTTTGCAAACCGAAAAAATACACTTTACTTTTAATAAATCCCCCCACCCCCCCCCCCCCCCCCCACCCCCCCCCCACCCCCCCCCCCACCCCCCCCCCCCCCCCCCCCACCCCCCACCCCCCTCCCCCCCACCCCCCACCCCCCCCACCCCCACCCCCACCCCCCCCCAAAAAAAAGAGTTGAAGTTATGGACTTCAGAAGTGCATATTCTAAAAAAAAAACACTTTGGGATTATTCCAACAAATTGTGGATTTTTGAAAAAACTGTTGTCTCAATTATAGATTGGCTGGGATCTTCAGATGAATCTAACCACGCAGCCGCAGTACCGCACTGCCAGTCAACTGAAACACGTAGGTTCAATAGGCCGTTTTCGTATGTATCAAAATTCATGGATACCACTGTGGCTCATAGCTCACCTGGTAGAGCATCTGCCCGGTTTGTCAGAGGTCTTGGGGAATATCTGAGAGAGTATACCACTGTGCCTCATAGCTTAGCTTGTAGAGCATCTGCCTGGTGTGTCAGAGGTCTTGGTGGAAACCTGAGGAAGTATGCCACTGTGCCTCATAGCTCAGCTGGTAGAGCAACTGCCCAGTGTGTCAAAAGTCTTGGAGAAATTCTGAGAGAGTATACCACTGTGTCCCGTAGCTCAGCTGGTAGAGCATCTGCCCGGTGTGTCACTGAGAGGTCTTGGGAAAAATCTGAGAGAGTATACCACTGTGCCTCATAGCTCAGCTGGTAGAGCATTTGCCTGGTAAGTCAGATGTCTTGAGGAAAACCTGAGGGAGTATACCACTGTGCCTCATAGCTAAGCTGGTAGAGCATCTGCCTGGTGTGTCAGAGGTCTCGGGTTGGAATCCCGATGAAACTCATATGTTTTTGTTCCAGATCCTGTACATGATTCGCGCCATCAAAGCTTTCACCATCTTCCCGAGTGATTCCGAGGCTGAGTTAGCCAGAAGACTGGCCTACGAGCGATATGATGATGGTAGAGTTATCGCTTACCAAGGCAGGCCACCAGACCGATTCTATTACATCGTATCCGGAAGAGGTATGGCATAAATCTTGTCATAGCCACCTACAGTGCATGGGAACTTGACTTTTTGGAAACAAAATAGCGTCCGTATACCGGGACAAAATGCTGCAAAAATTGGAAGGAAAATTGCTCAATTTGTAACTTCGATCTGATGTGACGAATTTGGCCAATTTGCTCATAAACATCGATGTTTAGAAATACAATGTGTATTCTGTTGATAAAACGTGTCAAAAAGTCCTACCCTTAATCTTATGATTTTAACCAAAGTTTCAGATCATGTATGCAAGGCCTGACAAATTGTATCGAGCGAATTGCATCAGCTTTGTCCGAGGGTTGAAGCCATACTTGGCGTTCTCCAATGTCGATGCATCGCACGAGAGTAGAGACGATGGCGGAAACCGCATGCTGGAGCCGAAAGCTTCTTAAGGAATACTGTCAGAGCACATCTAATCTCATTGCACACCTCCTTGATGGTTTCAAGCAACTCTCAAGAGGTGCAAACGGACTTCTAACAATTGGAGAACGCCAGTCCAAAGTGGCTAATTCTGAAATATTGATAACCAACATTGAAACAAATCTGTGTTATTTTTTTCCTTCAGTAAATCTTATTCGGGAATACGAACTTCAGACGGGAACGACGACCAAAACGTTAGGATTTCTGAATAAAGGGAAGTTTAGTGAAGTAAGTTTAGATGTCCATTAATTTTTTTTCTCGGAACGTAGATGAGGTACTGAACTGACGTTCACACCGGTTTGTTATATTATTATCATACACATCCTTAATCACACATAGAGATTAAAAAGGGGAATTTCTTTTTGGAATTAAATTTATACTTAATTATTTTGTTTCAGACGGAGGAACTTGAGAAACAGTGGAACAGGCAATCCAGTCTAATCTGCAGTGGGCCCGTGGAAGTTCTTTTATTGGATAAAGAGGTAGATAGTGATGAAGTTTTGTTTTCATTCAAAAAGAGGCTCTATGTGCATACGCCATGTTTTGCAATGTATAGAATCCAGTTAGAGCAACTGACTCATTGCAATTTCGCTGTGGCGGAACCGTGCAAGACGCGAATGCAGTCCACTGAGGTTTATTATGAGAGCTCATTATTGCGATCTTTGACGCCATTTCACCAACCAGACATGGTACTTTAAAGCCTCATTCCATAATTTGTAGTCACCCAAACGTTTACTTCACGAGTTGACAAGAAATACCCGACTAAAATAGTTATAGCAATGGTAACAAACACCAGATGGTTTTCCCTGTGTAAAATGATATAGGCCTATACCTTTGTGGAAGAAATTACCAACTGAAGATGCTTTTAAAAAAATAATTTGCAAGCATTTTTTCAACCATTCATTCAACACAAAAACCATGCATGTAATGTTTAGTTTTTCTGAAACATTACTGCATCTAAACTCCTCAAAAGAAGTTCGGAAAATCAAGTTTGACTGACGATTTCGCTCTTGTTACTTAATTATTTCCCTTGAATTTGGTATCATTGGAAAGCCCTGTTATTCCTCTTTACGATGATGTGTCATTTGTTATGATTAAGCAATTGGGGGATGTGCAGCACAGCTGAATACGGGGGCTGGTGTAAAGTGAAATGCCACAAAATGCATTGCTATTGTCAAAAAGTGCATTGACACATTCCCATCCTCCAAGCAAAAGGGGAATGCACTGCAAGACAATAGCAGTGAATTTTGTGACATTTCACTTTCCACCCACCCCTGTATTCCGCTATACTGCACATCCCCCAATTGATAAGAATGACACATCACCGTAAAGAGGAATAACAGGGCTTTCCAATGATATAAAATTCAAGGGAAATGATTTAGTAACAAGAGATAAATCGTCAGTCAAACTTGACCTTCCGAACTTGTTTTGAGGAGTTTATATGACTGAAATTTCTACAAGGCAGTTTAACATTATTCTTTAGTTATGGAATGTTGTTCAAGTTTCATCTGTAAATAAATAAAACGTTTTTGAAACGGGGTATATTTTGCTTTATTAGTTTTGCAGAAAGAAGCAAGTATTTTCTTGTAGTGTATGCCTTTGTAGGGAACTCTGACTTTCTGGTTGAAACAAAAGTCATTATTAAATCTGGTGCATTTTAAATTGTCCTTATTTCCAGGACTTCTTTCATCTGCAGAATACGCACGCTGGGCCGCCAATAGAATTTCTACGGTAAGAAACAAATTATAAAAATCGGGGTCTAAAGACCAAATGTAATGTAACGCAAAAGTAACCGACCCTGATGTTTAGACCCTTCTCACCGGCGGCCATGACAGGGGGCAAGTTTTCATATTTAAATCATGTGACAATAGTGCTATAGTCGTGCATGACGCACGGTGACAATGTGACTGCCTCCGTGCATGACCGCCGGTGCAGATGTTCTATAGTTCATTTGGGTGAAGTTATAACCCCACAATCTTAGTAATTTTCTTAATTCCTCACATAATAACTTCTGACAGACATTTCTATAGCTATTTCTTCAATACAAATCGTGTTTTTTCCCTTTTTAACAGATCTCAATATCTTTTCTTGGAATTCCCCTGCCACCTATTCAGTCAACACCCAGAAGCCATAGATTACAAATTCTACGGGTAAGACTGTAATCAAAAACACCCAAAGGGTTCACTTTAAATGCATAGAAAATTCCCGTCTGCGAAAACAAGCCCTTTTTGAAGCCCACGCAAATCTTTAAAGATATATACATTAAACTTCTCACAATAAGTGAGGGATCATATTGGTATGTTGTCAATTTCAGACTTTTTTTCAAATTGATGACTGTTTTCACCTATTCCTGTGACGAGGTGTGTCTGTCATGCAGATGCAATAGGGAGGTTTAGATGCGCGTAAAACGGGACCGTGAACGTGAAATGCTTTGAGTACTTGGTCATTATTCTGAGGAGATCTTAGATCAGATGAAATCAAAAACCTACATCTTGGACTTTCGTGGCGAGATGACTTTGTTGCTGTGACCAATATTCGAGCTTGAGTTTATAAAAACACTTAGTCAAATTTGACTAGAAATCAGTCAAACCATTGCACCCAGCGGACCCTGAAAACCTAGTTACTGATAAATGGCTAGAAATATAGTTATACCAGTGAATCTGACTCCGCCTGGTAGATGTTTTAAGAGATATCTGTTTGACGTTACAAAGATTTTAGTCATCCTGATTAGAAAATCTAGTCAAACTGACTAGAAAATAAGGGTCCGCTGGGTGCAACTGAAAATCAGTTATTTTTAACTAAGTTGTTTTAAGAGACCTCTTCTTGATATGACTGGTGATGAAGGAATTTCGCGTTCACTTTCGCGTTTTATGTGTATCTAAAACTCCCTAATGTTGTCTAATCATATACAAAATAATTTAAGCGGAATGCATACCCTCAATAAAATGTCTGCGTACACCCCACATCAATATCATTAACTTATTGTGAGTAGTGTACGTTTCAATCAAACGTTCCTGAGACTGCAGGCCAAATTTGGATGGTCAACTACCTGTATTTCTTTTTCTTTCAGCCCAGAACGACTTGTCGCCAAAGACTCCAACAACACAAAATGGATCTATGTCATCAAATCGGTAAATTCAGTAAAAATGTATGTAATGTACTTTATGTACATGTATTATAATTTCCACAGCCAAATATAATCTTGTGCTGAAGTCGGCAATCGTGCGTCGACGATATTTTTCATGTATACCCTTTTAATTTTCTTAACTCCTGGAATTTGTAATTCATTGTTTATCGAATTTATTGAGTTTGGAGTTCTTTGCAGGGAAGATGCAAATGCATTCGACGGCAATTTGTTGCCGATGTCAAGAGCGACCAAAAATTCAGCCAGAAGAAAGCCATTGACAAGCTTGGATTCATAAAACAGTCGTCGCATGCGGACGGTGAGGTTTCGCGGATTGTATGCACAATAGACTGCCGAAGTAAATACGTCATATTTTATTGGTTGCCTAGGCAATGGCTCTACACTAAAAATCACTGAACCGTGTCCCTGTGCTTTTGCAATGGTACTTTTTTCCGACGGCCATGATGTTTAGAGACAATTGCCATGACAACCATGTCACACTTCGGCTGTCTATTGCCATGGCAGTGGAGAATATGGCGCAATTTCAATTACAAAAAGGAGATTTGTTCACATTGGCGGATCCAGAATATCTTTCGTGGGGAGGGGTGCTGGGGGGCGGGGGGGTTTAATAAACTCCCGTCCAAATGTTAAAAACGTGATATTTAGGGTCTAAGTTACCTGGGGTCAATTTCATAAATCTGTTTAGCAAAAACATTTGCTTAATCCAAAATGTGTTTGCTTTATAAAAATGGATTAATGGTCAAAATCATATGTGATGCGCATATACAATTGACCAATGTTCTGATATTCTTCCTAAGAACACAAGTTGACATATGTTTGTGACGTAACCGCTGGTTCGACCAATGATCAAACATGGCTGATGGCGAACAAATGACCATTGTTTAAACATGTGATTTCAGTAATGTGTTTCTGATCATGGCAGCAAAAACATGGCTGAGATTTTAACAAAAAAAGACATTGTTAAATCACGTTGAGAGTAAACATTTTAACATATCATTGTGGATCCGCTTTTTTTCTAACGCTTTAAGCCCTTACAAGATTTGCATGCCCCGACATTTTAATCAACCATTTGACTGAAAATAAAACCTTTCGATTGTCAAAAATTTGCCTTTCTACGAGTATGACGTGTAACAGATTACCATTTTATTCTACCAATAGCCATGATCGGAGCGGGAATAAAGAGGATCGTTCAGGAAAGGAAAACCCTGTTGGATCAACTGAGTCAGGTAATATCACTTCACGCGAAAAAAAAAAAGAAAACCAATCGACATCTAGCGATAGGACTGGGAGCAAATCTACTATATGTAATGAAGCTAACGGGGTCAAACTATTGGTGGCAGCAGACAAACTGGTCGTTGTCAATGTTTGACTTGTTTGGCGCCGTCCAAAGTTGTCAGCATTTTCACAGTTCTACAAAGAGCAGGAAAGGGATGAAAGAGGGGAGGGTGGTCGAGGGCCGCTTAGGACTTTACATGTACTTTAAAATGTTAACATTTCATGGTAGTGACAAAACAATGTTAGGTAGTATTTGGGGGAGGGAGGGCGCTCTTGAAAAGTACTACTCTCTGTATGTGGTAATCGTGACAACCATTGACTAGTGTGTAACTTTAACACTTAGCCATAATGCACAGTTCCGACCTGCCAATCAAGCCGAACCCGCCGACCAATCACAACAGAGCTAGCAGACAGCGCCCACATAGGTCAAAGTGCATTGCATCGCAACAACATCACGCAATTGTCTGCCCCACACAGTCTGTACAGTGTTGTATGCAGTGATCCGGATGAATTTTGGTTTCAATGTCGGGCGATTCGCTGTTCAAAGGTAGGAAAGCGCATTTTTATGAATATATGGCATCCCTGCACTACTAGCCCTTTGCTCAGTGTGTGCTACGGTAACTGTCGACCCTAAAACATAAATACCTTTGAGTTTTCTCCAATGAATCTGTGCTTTCCATGCCAGGTCCCGTTGCCTTGTACGTTGTGTGTCGCCATTTTTTTCCGATGGCTTGTGAGCACATAGCAACAGTATCTAAGGGGCGGGGTTAACTGGGCAATCTCGGAACTATGCATTGGGCGAAGCCCAACATTATAATTACATGTATAACAGAAAGATGTATTCGGTGAAATATTTCCTGATGTGTGTATTATCTGTGGCGATTTTGTGTTCCAGACAGGACAGATAGAACACACCGGCTTGGTTGGTAGCCCGTACGTTGGTACCCTTGGCATAAGCATAAAGGAGATACCTGCGGTAAGAGAATAAAACCATTTGGAGAGGAGTAATAACCATTTGGAGTATAGTACGTGACCTTATGCTCATCTTGCACAAAGCATTGTGATTCGGTTTCGGGTAAACAAACCAGCACAGCTAATGGTCTAGACCGTATTGAATAGCTGTGCCATCTTGTGGGGCAACCAACTTTTGACATTAATTTTAAATTGGTCGACAATGTAAAGCACAAAATGTGCAATCGAACAAAGACACAAGGTGGCCGCTATTCGATAGCACTAAGTCTATAGCACTAAGGCTTACGCGAGGCTGGTTGGTTTTGCACAAAGTGCCGTCGTTTTACATACATGCGCACACGCTAGTCAAATAGTCTTTAAAGATCAGGCATACTCCATAAACCTTCCGCTGAAGCTAAATTATGCTATGTTGTGGATTCTAACCCATGTTCGTTAAATGTCGTGTGAATAGGTTTGACTAAAATATTTCCCTTCGCAGACGCCTTGGTTACCCGAACGTCTGACGTCACGACTGCATCTAAGGACCTCGAATGTCTCGCCTCCGGAACTTGATTCAATTCACGAAAAATGTAAGTTGGAAAGTAATGAAATTTATATACGATGAGACGGATATTTTTAGGCTCTGATATATTCTAAATAGTTTATAATCCTTAATCCACAGCCCGTCAATGTAGGCCTACTCCGTGTGAAAGCGGGTTTACTCTTCAAGACGCCCTCTACGTCAAGGTGAGATAGAAAGTATCCCACAAAAAAGAATATTTATATAAAAGTGGCACATGGAAGTCCTTTCTGACAATTTCAAAAAAAACACACTTTTAATTTGCTTCGAGTCGCCATGTTTTGCAGTTCGAGCGTGCGTGAGTCGGGTTACTTAAAATTTGTATATACTTCACGGTGTGCTTGGAGTCGGGAAACAAGAGTTCAATCTTGATGTCATCCATACAACTGTTGCATGGTTGACGTCATCAAGATGTGGTCACACAAAATTTGTGAGATTTCTGTATCTTTTTGCCAGGACTATGCAGCCAACCACCGCTTACAAACTCCCAAATCAAACCATTCACTGAACAGTAGTAGTTCGCCCTCCCTGCCTCGACTGCCGGCCACGCTACCAAAAGGTGCGCGCGAACCCGACGACTATTCCATGAGCCAACGAGACAGACCCATGAGGAAATTCACGCAGCAGGTGGAAACTGGTACGCTCGCGCCCTCTACGCAGAGAAGAGCCTACGTCCAGTTGGATGGAATGAGCGCTGGAGATTTGTTTGTGAGATTTCGAAACAACTTTGATTTGCATTTCTAAAGAAACGTGTTCAGAAAAATGGATTTCGTTATAAACTAACAATCATGTAAAATATCTCCCCACGGGAGGAAAACGGGAATGTTTCAATCTCCAATTTGGATGTGAAAGCAAAAAGGCTGGTGTAATTACCACGCTGCTTTATGGAAAAAGATAAATATAGCGCGAAATTTCAGAATGGTAATGAGAAAAATATGACAAATTATATGTTGTCAAAATCTCAACACCCATGGGAAAAATGGGGGGTTCAAAAATGTTATCTGGAAACGCTCCTTTAATGACTTTTATAACGGGGAGTCATATTTATCTGTTGTAACAAGAAGTAAATATTTAAATGAGGATCTTTTTGGCATATTTTTTTTGCTTATACATATTATTTTCCCCAAGGGACTAAATGACGTAGCCGGCACAGCTAGCAGTGAGCCCTCTGGTGTCAGCGTGGTAAGATTTGCAACTAGGAGCAAGTTCGGGCGGGCGACTAGACTTGACCATAGTCGATATGGGCAGTGCGGGCGACTATAGTTAACTAGACTAACCTACCCCCAGGGCTTGGTTCCTCTAGTCAGACTAGCTAGTCAAACGAGGCAGCGTTCGAGTGACTTCTAGATTTGACTAGCTAGTCTGACTAGAGGAACCAAGCCCCGGGGTAGGTTAGTCTAGTTAACTATAGTCGCTCACCCGAACTTGCTCTAGAACAAAAGACATTATAAGATGTTTTTATTTAAAGTCCAATTATTTGCAGAACCCAACATTTTACTTCACAAGTTGACGAGAAAACCCAACTAAATGTGTTGATAGCAATGGTAACAAATGTTAAATCAAAAAATGGTAAAATGCCAGATAAAGGTGCTTTAAAAATCATCTGCATATGATTTTTTTTACCATTCATTCAACACAAAAACCATAGATGATTTTTAAGGTTTTCTGAAGTATCACTGTATCTATGTGGCTGAAATTTCTACAAGGCAGTTTATCAACATTATTCTTTAGTTATGTAATGCTGTTCCTGTTTTTAAAAATTTACCACTCATGTAATCTGTCCTTAAAATATTTACGCACACTGTTTTGTAATTTTTACCTTTTTCAGGTCAGTGAAGGCGCTGAAATTATCAAAATCAACAAAAGATTCTTCAAGACTCACGCAGGAATCGTAACCTTGCTTAAATTGGATACTTTGGTATGTCGGAAGATTGTTTTTTTTATACCAAAAACAACTGCATCCTTTAAATTCTTATAAGCAGAAATATTGCACAGACTTTCACACACCTTTTTTTAATCCACAAAAATTTATTTGGAAAGTTACATTGGGTTCATACGGAAAACCTGTGGGAGTATAGCATTGGGCCCCATAGCTAAGCTGGTAGAGCATCTGCCCGGTGTGTCAGAGGTCTTGGGGGAAAACATAAGCGAGTATACCACTGTGCCTCATAGCTCAGCTGGTAGAGCATCTGCTCGGTGTGTCAGAGGTCTTGGGGGAAAACATAAGCGAGTATACCACTGTGCCTCATAGCTCAGCTGATAGAGCATCTGTCGTGTGTCAGAGATCTTGGGGAAACCTGAGGGAGTATACCACTGTGCCTCATAGCTCAGCTGGTAGAGCATATGCCCGGTGTGTCAGAGGTCTCGAGTTCGAATCCTTAATTTGTAGTTAGTAATGTGCCAAATTACTCCATACCATCAGCTGATTTGTTTTTCTTGTAGGTGCGCGAGTTTATGTCGGAGGAGGACGCCAGTGCAAATTTGGAACGTCAGGAGGTGTGGGTGAGGTACAAGACCACGTTAATGGAACGCATCGCACAGAAGAATTACCAGACTAGAACAAGATGGCGGCGCAATCTGAAACCTCTCAGTTTCTCTATATGAAACCGTCTGTTACCCTGACTGCCATAAAAGGCTATACATTGGATTCTCATTGTCTGCCGTAGCTTCGTGCTGTGATGTGATTTTGGCGGGAATGTGGTGTATACACGGGCATGTTTCGGCAAGCGTAATCAGAAATATGTTTCTGAGGTAATCACTAATTCAACCAATGAACAGCTTTCTGGTTGCGGTCGCCAAAACGAATCCCTGAACCTGGAAATATTAAAAAGCAAATCTACCAGGTTAGTAAGAAATACCTTTTTGGACTGTAAGTCTGAACCGTCGCGTGGCATTATTTTGCATGGTGTGCTGTCGCTCTCAACTTAGGAAAAGTTAAATTTATAAATGTGCACATTTTAGCGATGCATTGTCGGTCCACCATTTACAGAACGTTTTGGCACGTACTAAAGGGCCTATTTAAAGTAATTTTTTGCCGGAAACTGCATTTTTTCCAACAAAGTTGCAATTAGAGCATTCTAAGTTCAGAAGCAATTTGTGCCCGTATAGTTTGGTTTATTGAACTGCGCTATTGGAGCAACTGAAATATCGTAGCGCTGCAAAAAAAACATATCGCTTCAACACCAACTAGAGCAAATAAATTGCACACAAACGAAGAAAGAAAATTTGAGGATTTAAGGAGAGCCTGAAGCCGAATCCAGTAATTTCAAAAAGAGCTATAGTTTGTCAAAGAGATTTGGAAAATATACAGAGCAAGTTCCGCAGAACACTCTGTTAAGCGACGTTTCAATGCCCTGAGGAAATCCACGCAAATCTGTGAAGTAAGGCGGCTGTTGCGTTCAGCAAACACACGCCCGAGTCATTTTGATGTAATTTAATCCATTTGGTCATGTTATGCCGAAAAGAAACGATTTCTATACTTTCCAGAAATTGTATTGGCTTCTGTTCCTTATGACTGTCCCATTCCTACCAACATTTCCGGCGACGATCTTATTTACTCCGCAGTTTTTTCAAATTAATAACAGTGACCAATAGCAGTAATAGCATGCTGACCAACGTGAATGGAACGGATTCCCTGTGCGGTCAATCGCCGACGCGGACACGGCCAGCATTACTAAGTACATGTATCACACTGCATGCACGGTGTTTACAATCTGCGCGCGCGTTACATTTGAATGCCTGCAATGCACAGCCAAGCGTCCTGATTGGTCCAGAGAGGCAACAAGATTTCTGTCGCTTGTTCCCCAGCGAAATTGGGCCGGTTTCAACAGGGCCTCGGTGCGCACGAGCAGTGGAGTGTGTTAAAGGGGCACTGTTGAAAGAGGATGCGTGAACGCGGAGCAAAGCACGACTGCATTCGTGTAGGCCTATATGTTTTACATAGAGACACGAAACATAAAGATTTACATTGGAGTTTCGTTTGACATAAAATGGTATTAAAATGATTTTGCATTACGAATTGCAGTATAACTGCTCCAATATTTCGTCAGCTTTTTTGCCAGCAGACTATATTTTGCAATTTATATGATAAATTGTTTATTTATTTTATTATGCAGACTTTTTCAGTGTGTATTTCATAAAAAAAGAGTTACATTAAATATGCAGTAGGCCTATAGATAGCTTAGTCTGCGCTGTATAATCTTTGATCATCGTGACCTCTTAATGTAACGTCCCAATTCCCCTTATCACAAAATGAGCTCTAATTAGACTTTATGAAACGGTTTTTAGTGTCCTAAATCGGACCCACTCGACCTTCAACCACGGACAACGATCGATCAACACTAGTTTGTGTGGTTTCGTTGTAAAATTGTCGATAAAAATCAAATCGGCAAAAGAATTGTATAACTAAAACTTGATCGTGAAACGTTTTTATTAGGGTCGTGTCAGTTATGCCTAAAGTGTGACGTCAGTTACTAGGGTAACTGGGTCTGAACATTCACTGGTAACCTGAAACGTCCATTGCTAAAGTGCTGTGGGATAGTTCACTGGTTTTAGTTCAGACTAAATGGCAACACACAAAGGGTAATAGTTTCACTTTAGTAGTCCACTGCCGACGGGACGTTGTGGGCAACAAAGCGTTTCAAAGAATTTTACCCTTTTACGCTAATAGAGTTATAAAGTGAAAATCTCACTCTTTTATGTGTTGCCAAGAAAAAAGCAGTGAATTGTTTCCCTGCGCTTTACCAATGGGCGTTTCAGATTATCAGCGAATGTTTAGACCCAATTACCCTGGAAACTGACGCCACACTTTAGTAATCTATTTAGGCTATGTATATGAAAAGTCCAACTATATGTATAGTCGAACCATAGCCGTGGCGGTTGCCTGGGCCCCATGATATAAACTACACATGACTGTGTCCTTTTGAAAATCACAAGTAGAAATGCCCAAAGGCTTAAGGCTATGTTCAGATGTGGGACTACGGAGACCGAAAAAAGGGTCGCTGCGGTGGACCTTTCCTGGCCTACTGTTTCGCGTTCTGTGGTATGCCTCTAACATTAGGGGCGTTCGAGATGCTTACACCGGGTAACACCAACTTACACCGGAGCGTTCTTTTAGCCGTCACGTGATACACGAGTCTGCCCCGGTGGCAGCCACCACTGCCCGAGCTCGCGGCTGGGTCTCTGGTGTAAATGACGTCGTCTAGTAACCGCGAGTAGTAAAACATGGCGGACAGTTTGGAATCGCGACGTGAGTACGAAGAAAAACACATATTTATGACACAAAATAAAAGGGAATAGGGCTGTAAATACGTTTTGCTTAATCAGTAGATGTCTGTGGGCATTGACAAAGTTTATTGCGGTACTTTAGGGCAACTGTTTTTGCGTAGCGCCGGCTTCATTTTTCATCGCGAGTCAAACGATAACAGCGTTTATAAAGCTTCACCTGGCAACAACCTTTGACATGTGTTCCCAGAAACCCCGTGTCGTTCGTTTTGCATCTTTTGGCGGCTTCCCCGCGTGTAAACCCCGCGTTACCCGGTGTAAGCGTCTCGAACGCCCCTATTGAAAAGTATGTGAGTGGATTAATTGGCACTGTATCAAGTTTTGAAGAAATGAAGTTATTATGAGCAGTACATGTAGCAACGGTGGTAAAATTAAAACAACATGAGACGAAAATTCAATTCGCCCTGAACCATTTCGCCCAAGTGCCACTTCGCCCCAAACCACTTCACCCGAGTGCCATTTCGCCCCAAATTACTTCGTCCAAACACTACATCGCCCAAATGCCACTTCGCCTCAAAACCACTTCGTGCACAGACCGTGGTTCAGCCCAAAATGGTTTTGTGGCAAAATGACTGCAAACCTATTTTTGACTGTTTTCTCAAAAGTTAGACGAAGTACGGAGCTGGTTTTTGCTCAGGTTGGTTTTAATCATGCATATCTTCAATCACACAGGGGGATAAAACTATTTGTAACAGTTTACCAATCATGTATACTATCTTTAACGACCATGTAAGGGGACGTCCAAAGTTGTCAACATTTCCAGTGCAGTTTTTCATTGTTTTCTCGGAACGTATAGGTACTGAGCTGACTTACACATGTTGGGTATTACCATACACATCTTCAATCATACATGAAGATAACACCGTTTGTAACAGAGTTTTCCAATCCTGTAATCTGTCTGTACAAAGTATGGCACCAAATTTTCAAAAGGTTATAGCTTGTCCTATACCCTTTGTAAAACTGCCGGCCCGGCAGCACTTGGCAACGGCTGATAACCGCTTTGTGTACCGTTTATAATGATCTGTTACACGGCAATCAAGTACCGTTATCTCGTCGCACTATGCACTAATGAACTCTGTTGTTGATGCATCTTTCAAGTGACTACCGACTATTCAAAAGTCACTCGAGTCACAGAAAACAGCAGATGTGGAATTTGGCTTGGCTTTGGCATAGGTTTGACGTTCCTGCGAAACCTCGAACGTGTTTTTTGTGGTTGTTTTAAAAACAGATGAGTTTTTGTTGAAATGGCTAGTACGTCAACTAAACGAAGAGGGGGTTTAGCGCGCCGGGCGATGCCGGCTTATGCTAGACCAACCCGAGTTTTTATGACACGAATGCTGGACAGAAGGGACCCACGATCCACTGAGGCAAGACTTCGATGTCCTGAAAGAGCCTATTGTTTCGAAAATACGGCTTCTAGAACTAGTCCGACGCCACCCACGAATGGACCGGTTGCTTTGCCGAGTGGTGCCGGTATGTTAGGGATGTACCCTCATGACCGGGTGGGACGGACCGTGAAGGGACGGGGCTACAGGCCGGGGCAGGTCGGCCTCCAGGGCGGCAGAGCACCGTCTCAAATCCTGCAGAGCCGGATCAGGCAACTTGCCCGTGGAATCAAGGACAAGCATAGCAACAACCAGTCTTTGCAGTCGAGTCGTGAATCTGTGTCTGTGGCGACCGAGTTTAAAAATCACAAAATGGCTGAAAATGTTATCGATGACTCGTTCAGAACTCAAACTGAAGCCGCGATCCGCGGCGCAGCTGGGATACTTAGATCGAACATTAAAATGATACAAAGAAACGGAAACATAGATTCGCGAGTTGTTTTGGAAAGAAATGTGTCGAGTCACTCAGTTAAGGAAGAGGGAGCCCCGATGAGTGAGTGTGAGTCATCGACGTGTCGATACAAGATGACAGATTCAGAGTCTTCGGCTGTAGTACAACCGACTCCCCAAACATCACCGGCTCCCAATTGTCGGGCGCGCCGTTCGGCTGTCTTCCAAATCCCGCCCGACCGCCATTCCGAACTCTTACCGCAGTTTGCAGAAAACGGACAGAGGAGACCCGATGTGCCTTCGACTCCGACCGATTTATTCGTGCAAAGTAAGGACAAATTTGGGTCTTGTTTGTCATCGGCTTCCAAAACTACAAGATATGAACTACGGCCTTTGGTTGTGGAATACCCTCCCGACCTCCCAGCACGGTATCAGCGGTCTTTCCCGGCTCCTTCCACTCCAAACTCCGTTGTAGAATTTTCTTTTAATTCGCCATCAGCGAACCGTGAAGACCGAATGCCCTCCGATACACTTTCGGAAAAGGATCTACCGTCTTCACCCGGTAGATCGCATTCGCTTGATCCAACGCCAGCGGGCTCGCCTCTGCTGAACCGAAGGCCTTCGTCCTCGGGACCGACCCATTGCCGAAGCACCAGTGTTACGAACATCTCCCGCGCATACAAGGCCCGAAGACGTTCGGTGTTTGGTCTGGGACTAGCTTCGTCTCCCCAAGGTACTACGGGGACCGCGAATTCCTCCAGTTCGACTCCCGGACCGCGACGGGCTAGCGTGACCGAGATCTTCCGTCGAAGCAGGCAGTCTCGGCAACAAAGACTCTCCGTGTATTTACAGGTGAGTGTGTACCTAAAACCTACGGAATGTGGCTAAGAAAAGAAGGGGAACCCGTAATATTGAACAGTAACCTAAATCGTCAGGATTCAAATAAACATGGTTAAGACATCTGCCTTGTATGCAGGAGGTCGTGTGTTCAAGTACCACCCGAGCACGCTTTGATTTTCTTTGTCCTAGTGTCTCAGGGAAGCATGATCGAGTATACAATGCTCACCAAGTAATGTCGGGTAAGGGCAATACAAACCCCAATGATTAAAAATCATTCGTCCACAAATAAGGTTATTAGGGCGTTGGCATTATTACCCCTGGTCACTGGGCTCAATTATATCATCCCACCAAACTCCCTGGGTAGCATGCAACCTCGGCTGCCCGTTAGGTAATACCCTTACATAGTCATATACAATGTTACTCCTAAATGGTGGGAGGCAATTTATGGCAATTAATTCAGATTATCTTGAGCTCAGTGATTCAGATTGCTCGGCCAGAGTACTCCACATAAGCTCACATTAAAAGAAATATTGCTAATATATATTTATTATATCCTTGCGATTTCAGAGTATAAATCAAGGCAAAGAATCGGTAAGTACGAGTCTTTAGTTTGGCATTCCATGAACAATTCACGGTTTCTAATTACACAATAGGAACCATAGCAGCTCCATACCTTCATTGAAACAAAAAGGGAATAGTACAGTGTTATCACAAAATGTGAAACACTCGCGGGGCAAAGTTTAAACGAAAAAAAATCATCAGCGTTTAGACAATACATTTTTTAAACAAATGAATAGTCACGTCATTCTTAGAAAATGCCTTTGGAGTTCCAACACAAAGTTTTCCTCACTGTGGCGCATTAACCATCAGTAAATGAGAATGGAAAATTACCATGGGTTTTGTAAATAAACCAAGCAATGTCTAGTTAAAGGACATTTCCAATTAAAGCGATATTAACAAGCTCGTTTTTGTCATTCTCAAATTTTTTTCAATTTAATTTCCAGGCGATTGAACGATTGAGGAGGGTATCGAAAACAGTGAGGATTATTATCGGCATTTGTCTCGCATTGAAAAGGTAGTAAATAAAGTCCGTATTAAACAATCTATAGAGCCTTTGCACGGCGGCCATGACGGGGGGGTGCAGTCACATTGTCACCGTGTGTCATGCATGAGTAGGTGCTTTGTGGTTCTATTGTTACATCATTTAAATAAGAAAACCTGCCTCCTGTCATGGCCGCCGGTGCAGAAGCTCTATTGAACTGTATAAGTGCATACATGATACTTTGTGGTGGTTGTTAGTTTTTATATGGAATCTGTGGTAACTAAGGCTCTTTATGCCGTCAACTATATACGGTATTAGTGTTTTAACTCAACTTGAGGTTACGAAGAAGGAGATGCAGTTTTACAAGTGGGAGGAAAACCCTCGGGGAAATCTCTTGAGGGGAGAACCCACGCGGTCAAGCAGGGAATGCAAACCCAATCTACATACACGCCTGGGAATCGAACAGACGCCAAAGGTGAAAGGCGGAGAAAGAACCACAACGCATATCCGACCGACAGTATTTCTGCATTGCTTACACGATTTGTGAGCACATTTTGCGAGCAAATGTTTGCTTGCTCGTGACAAAGACTGTGGAAAAGGATTACTAACTTTTGGACCTAAATTGTAACTGTTTCTCCTTCAAACATTTTAGTTATGTGAAGACGTCTGAAAGCAGACAGTGGTCCTTGATCGAGATGCACCTTAACATCCGGGCGGACATGGAGAAGACACTTGCCTTTGACCCCGTCATGTTCGCCAAACTCAGAGTCGTAAGTCAATATTAGCCTTGTGCACGTTTCATACGAATAACATCTGATGTACTGACATACTTCCCTTCATGTGCACATTTAATACACACTTGACCAGACTAAATGTTTGTTGCTATGTGGTGCACGCGGTAGGTGTGATGAACAGAATCAGTAAAATCCTGCAGTAATCTGTTAGCGTCAGTTAATACATTGACATTGGCACTGTGAATAGCATGCTGCTTTCAATGATTGTTGTTATCACAATCCTTTAATAGTTTTTGTTTAGCTTATAACTTGAATGAACGCATTAGAACGGTTCAATCGGACCTCTTAAATGAGTTCTATAGAGTCAAAACTACTGATTGGACTGGTGCATGCCAGACTGATTATGTAATCCAAGCCTCTTCTTCAGAGCGAGGTTTGGAACGCACACGTAACTGGCACTTTTCCAACTTTCACTAAAGCTGGATTGTTTTTTGGGTTTTTTTTCACAGACGCGGGGATCCGAAAAACTTCGGAGTATACTCTCTACCAAACGTTCTGAGCGAACTAAAGAGGATATCGAAGTTGTGAGTACAGCGAATTTACCCCCCCCCCCCCCCCCCCCCCCCCCCCCCCCCCCTCCCCCTCCCCCCCCCCCTCCCCCTCCCCCTCCCAGTTACATCCTAGTTTATCAATGTTTGTACTGCCAGGGGCTTGTTTTCGCGAAGCACGTTTCAGAAGTACATGTAGTAAACTGTTCAACCAATGAATGGTTTCGGTTGCTGACGACCGAAGCTAAACCATTGGTCGAATCCGCAGTTACGTCATAAACTTGTTTCTGATTGTGCGTGGTCGCGAAAGCAGACTCCACATGATTGGTTGTAATGAGTTATCTTTTTTAACTAATTGAATATGGGGTGTCCCAAAAATATCCAGGTCAAACCTGGCAACCTCAGAATCTATATTTTTCTAGATCTTGGTGGGGAATCTTCTTACATGAAAAACGGTATTTATTGCATCGAAATCAGCCAAGCGAATCAAACGGTATGTCATTTTTGGTGCAGCAAGGTCAGCCCTCATATAGGAGTAACTGCTTATTTACTAATCCTGAACCGGGTGGCCAGTTCTTGTTGTCAAATTTAAACCAGATCTGGTTCATGAACTATAGACCGTATCGAATAGCCGCCATTTCGTGGGGCAGTTTCTTTGTTCCTTGAGTACATGCATGGTTGCACATATTGTGCTTCCATTGTTGAACGGTTTAAGTAACAAAAGGTGCCCCGCAAAATGGCGGCTATTCGTTACGGTCTATAGGTGTGACTTTGCTGCACCAAAAATTACATAACTTTTGATTCGCTTTGACTGATTTTGATGTAATAAACACTATTTTTCGTGTAAGGAGATTCCCCATCAAGATCCCGGGAAACAGATTTTTAGGTTGCCAGGTTTGAGACACCCTGTACTGTCTTAAATTTTACTTCAGGTCTTAGCGCTTCTCCGTAAGAACAAGACGTTTGCTGATTACAATAGAAACACGCAGATGGCCCTTGCTAAGGTCATGGAGTACCTCAAGTAAGTTAAAGACAGATTATATGATTGGAAAACCTTAAATTTTGACAAACTGCATTGTAGAAATTTCAGTCACATAGATACAGTATACTTCAGAAATTAACGATAAAAAACATGCATGTTTTTGTGTTGAATAATTGATAAAAACAATTCTGCAGACAATTTTTAAAGCACCTTCAGCTGGCAATTTCTCCCACGAAAGTACCACGGGAAAAATCGTGTGGTCTTCGTTACCATTGCTATCAACACTTTTACTTGGGTTTTTATTGTCAACTCGTGAAGTAAAATACATTTGTAGGTAACTGCAAATGATGTATTGGGGCTTTAAATCGGAATAAAAAGTTTTGATGTTTTATTTAAGGTATGAACCCCGTCGAATCATTTTGAAGGAGGGCCACAAGGCCTCGGGGTTCTACATCATCCTCTCGGGAACGTGTCTGATCAACCAGAAGGACCTCGATCCTAGGAACAACGAACCCTTCGTCAGAACCATAGACGAGATACACAGTGGAGACTCGTTCGGGGTACGCAGACGCTTACGAAAGCGAAGTTGTGCACAGTGCACGAACTATGACTCCGTCGTTCTAATAACGTTTGCAAAACCTGTTTAACCAGGTCTCAGTAGTTAGTTGACAATTTTGTACTAACTGGCGAGACCTGTTACTTGATTTAAATGCATGACCAGGTCTCAGTGGTTAGTTGACAATTTTGTACTAACTGGCGAGACCTGTTACTTGATTTAAATGCATGACAAGGTCTCAGTGGTTAGTTGACAATTTGGAATAACTGGCGAGACCTGTAACTTTATTTTATTGTATGACCAGGTCTCGGTGGTTAGTTGACAGTTTGTACTAACTGGCGAGACCTGTTACTTGATTTAAATACATGACCAGGTCTCAGTGGTTAGTAGACAATTTGTACTAAATGGCGAGATTATCAATTATAATGCAATATTGAATTTGGAATACATGCATTAATGGTGTCTTTGCTCCCTTTTTATGCCAGGATATGGAACTGTTGAGCGATTGCACGCGAACTGTGAGCGTCGTGTGTAAAGACGAGTGCGAAGTTCTCCTCGTTGATAAAGAAGTAAGTAGAGTCGGGTTCACCGTAGGAGAGAATGGCATAAAGCAACCAGACCGTTCGTTGTTAGGCATTGGCGTGCAACACGTAGCAACAACAACATATTATGTATGGACTTTCGAAACTACATTTGAAAGTGAAGAATTCGGGGTGACAGCCACAGTGCAAAGCTTACAAGCAAAAGGCTAATTGAAAAATAGTGACGTAATTTTGTTTGGGGGTGGGGGTCCTCCATTAAAGCCCAATCATTTGCAGTTACCCAAAATTTTACTTCACTGGTTGACAAGAAAAAAAAGACTAAAAGTGTTGATAGCAATGGTAACAAACACCAACATGATTTTTTTCCGTGTAAAATGGTACCTTTATGGGAGAAATTGCCAACTAAAGGTGCTTAAAAAATCGTATGCAGACATTATTTACCATTTGTTCAACACAAAAACCATGCATGGATTTTTCAGGTTTTACTGCATGTGTATTCAAGTATTACTGCATCCGTGTGACTGAAATTTCAACAAGGCAGTTTATCAACATTCTTCCTTAGTGCTGTTGTGTCTATTTAAAAAAGTTTTCCAATCATGTAATCTGTCATTTAAGGACTTTAACACCATCATCCGGGCACCGCTGGAGCGAGAACGGGACGAGCTGATTAGTTTCTGCAACACGCAAAATGTGTTTGAGAAACTGCCCACAAGTATGGACTTTCAAGGGTATTACCATGCTATCTCGACCAAGAAGTTCAAGTAAGAACGCGTTTAAACTGTTTAATCGTGTCCCCTGAATCAGTTCTATATAGAGTGCAAACTGATGATTGGAAAGGCACCAGTTACGTATGCGTTCCAAACTTCAATGTGAAGACGAGGCTTGGTACGCATAAGTAGTATGGCACCTAAATGAAATCAATATGGGTCTTTCCGCAGTAATGGGGTACATTTCTGTAACATTCAAGATCTTAGGTCCCAGTTCACTTCAAATGTCTTAATTTTATCTTTAAATTATCAAGCTAAACTGAGGAAATAACTTTTTCACCAAGGAGTACGAACAATAGTCCTACAACATACATTTGTGAAAACCCCGTGCACAAATTTTCCTATTAGGCTACGCATGTAACAAAGACGGACAAAAGTCACAAAATGGTCTGTCCACGTTACATACGTAATAGGAAAATTTGTACACAAGCTTTTCAAAAATGTATGTTGTGGCAGCAATTTCTTACCTTTTTGGGCAAAAGTTATCTCCTGAGAACAAAACAAGGACATTTCTTTAATTCTGAGATAAACTAAAGATAGCCTATCTGAAAGGAATTATTGACTTATTTTTCAAATGTACCCCATTACTGTGAACAGACCCATATGTAAACGGAAATGAATCAAATGGAAAGGAATAGAGTCAAATAGGTTCAAATTAAACCTTGTGACAATGAAACAAGTATCTGGACAAGTTACACATTGATTCCAGTGGATTCTAATCGTATTAAACCATGCCGAATATCATCAGAAAAATGAACCAAATTAAATCTTTGGTTGAAAGTTTGAAGATTCTCTTACTAAGCTAAGCCCGGTTCATACTTTGCGCGAAAGCGAGCGCAAATTTGACGTTCGCAGCGAAGTTTTTGCGCTGCGAATTCGCAGAAAGAACTAATTTCAACTTGCGCGACATTCCTCCGCGAAATGTTTGATGTCATATTGACGTCGGATTCGTGTTCACCTTCGCTTGTAAATTGCGTGAAGTATGAACCGGGCTTATAAAGGGAAAATAAAGTTGTAAATATGTTTTTATAGCTCACCCAACGGATAACAAAACCTTTGTTCTTGAATGCAGACCAGGTGTCGTTATCACAAGTGACATCAGTGAAAGTGATTTTATCTACGTGATAAGATCAGTAAGTGACTCTGAACATATTTTGATTTTTATAAATGTTAATATAGGTTTTCTCGAATTTCGAACTCATCAGAAATGCATTCGATTTCGTTTATAGAAGTACGTATTCAAGTGATTTTGATCAGGACGCAATTTCTCTGGCTCTTATTTATTTGCACGTTATTCAATTTCATTTAAAGACATTCACATTTGTTAGCTAAGACAACAAGATTAGAATTTGCGTCATTCAAATACAAAGCATTGAATCTTCATTCAATTTAGCACAAGCTCGGGACTCGGGCGAATTTGAATGATTTTCGCTGGTATTTCAAAATCGAATGCGCATATAGTTTTAAATTTGAGTGCGACATTTTCCCGATTGCGTGCTTGAAAAACCAAATTGAATGCTCTCTTTAAATAATTGCATGGAGGATGATCCCAAACTGCATTCAAATTTGCGCTAAAACGAATGCATCTGAAACGAACTTGGGAGGTACCTTGTTAAAACTGAACGAGAAAACCTATAAAATCATAACCATTGAATTTGTTTCAATTTTTTCATGTTTCCAATCCATTTTATTGCATTACATTATGCCAACTGATCGTGATATGCCAATTTCGGTTTTACAATAAATATTATTTTGTGTTTTTCATTTCAAATTTAATCCCAGGGTAAATGCAGAGTGATTTCCGAGATTCGAGAAATGAAAAAGAAACATCCAACTGACAAGAAAAAGGCGCGAAAACTCAAACGTAGCTGTAAGTTAAAGAGACTTGTCAAAAACGAAAACAGGATTTTTGAAATATTAATAAAATATTGAGCTTTTGTGATGCCAGCGTAATTTTGTAAATCATTATCTCGAATGCATACAGTGTTTTCCATAGCCTTAACATTTATGCAGTCTGTTTTTTTTTTAAATCAGGGACGGTTATAGAACCTCTGAGAGACGATGGAAAGTTAATTCCTGACTCCGAGCTTTTTCGCACCTTGCGACACAACACCTTCCTCTCTGTAACTGAGAAAATGGTACACAATTTCACTTTTTTTAAATTCGGAATAAGGCCTGCTTCAAACGTCGCGCTTATGCCGTGTCGAATAAAATTCAACTTGGCACGACGTTAGC
This sequence comes from Henricia sp. BOLD:AAB3569, assembly GCA_037783545.1. Taxonomy (NCBI): domain Eukaryota; kingdom Metazoa; phylum Echinodermata; class Asteroidea; order Spinulosida; family Echinasteridae; genus Henricia; species Henricia sp. BOLD:AAB3569. Next base: position 2,028,448 of record JBBELK010000429.1, on the reverse strand, counting down.
AAGGCAGTGGCTTCAAACGTCGAACTTAATTGCAAACTCCAAGTGGAGCATGGCGGATGAGTATTGGGCACGTCATGGACGTTGTACACGTGCGTTTTCCATTCTGTCCATTGTTCGTCGCCATTTTACTATTTTGATGCACTTGTTTGTTGGTTATTTCTTTATACTCACATACGCGCTGCGAGCATGCGCATTCCTAGTTGTGAACAAAATTGCGGACCAACTTCGAACTGGAATTAAAATTCGACACTATACAGAAGCACGACGTTTGAAGCCGAGCCGTCCTAGTGCCGCACTAAATTGAGATAGCACGGCAGACCCTGTCGAGCTAAATTTTTCTGCCGTGCCGAATTTATTTTGCCGAGCCAAATGGCTTCAAACGTCGTGCTTGTGCCGTGTCGAATTAAACAAATCAAGTTGAATTTAATTAGACACGGCATAAGCGCGACATTTGAAGCGGGCCTAACATGTTATTTATCTTTTGTATTTTATTTTATTTTGCTTGATACCGCCTCTTGGCACTGTCTTTGTTTTAAAGATTTTTCATGATCGAAACAAGTTTAAAACCAGACAGCATTACATAACTAAAGAATAACATTGATAAAGTACCTTGTCAAAATTTCAGCCACAGTGAATGGTAAAACGTTGTCTGCAAACAATTTTTTTAAGCACTTTAGTTTGCAATTTCTCCCATGCACAAAGGTACCATTTTCACTGGAAAAATCATGTGGTATTCTCATTGATATCAACACTTTTACTTGGGTTTTTCTTGTTAACTCGTGAAGTAAAATTTTGGGCAACTGAAAATGATGTATTGGGGCTTTAAGTCTTTGTTTAAACCTTTCATTCTTTTCTGTTTGTAGCCTTCGGGTGAAGATACCTATATTGGCAGTAAAGTACCAGTTATACCAGAGAGTATCTTTGAAGAAAAGGATCGACTGCAGACCAAGCCCTATCATGACGGTACGGGTTTCGTTTGGTTTTGATTGATTTCGTTGATTTTGTTTTGTTTAGTGTCGCTTTGGCGTCGCTTTGGCGTCGCTTTGGCGTCGCTTTGGCGTCGCTGTGGCGTCGCTGTGGCGTCGTTTTGGAGTCGTTTGGCGTTGTGTTTCTTTTTTCTTTTTGTTTGTCTTCCGTCTTTCCATTGTTCGTCTTTCGGGTTTATTGGTTAACCAATCACAACCTTTTTTATTTTCTGTTGACAGAACCTGTCTCAGCAACACTTCACCAAGTACGCGCTGCCGCATCCGTTACATCTGATCAGGTATAGTACAATCATGGTTTTTACATGTAACAAGAGAATTTCCCTCTGATGTTCTTGCAAGAATAAATGCGATCCGCTCTGGAACAAGGTAGCATAAGTCGCGAAGGCTAGGTCTAGTTTTTGCGACCATAAGAAGAAATCTGTGCCAGATCCACGCTCATTAAAATACAAAAACACAAAGGAGTTCCAGACGAAACACGGACATTCCAGGCGGTATCTGGGCACTTCATACAAGTACAGTACCGTAGGTGGTCGTTTTAAACTTTCAATTAAGTAAGTCTGGCGGAATGTTTCAAATTAACCACATTTTATTTTCTATTTACCTATATAGAAGCACAACAATCGTATGTTGTTCCTGAATTCGAGTCGTCTGAAGTCTACATACGCTGAAGTTGCCATGCTGAAGAAAGGCGACTTGTTTGTAAGTTACTGTCCTAAACATCTACCGAATTCTCTTTTATGATTGTTCACTACGTATTCCAGTTTTATAGTTTCGCGAAAGGATAATCTCGTGCGTTGATTGGTTATTGGTTGCCAGGGATTGGAGACGTTAATGACGAACAGCCAATCAGATACTCGCCTGAGTCTAGTGAGTGAGGGCACCGAGTGCATTGTCATCTCCAAAAAATTCTTCGCCGCTCATGCCACGGCCAGTGCGTATTTCCATCGATCGACCAAAAGGGTAAGTTAAAGATACATGTATCAAAAAAGGTCGGAAACTCAAGTTTGTCTGGCCAATTATCTTTCTACCAAATCATTGTCTAGTGTTTTTAGAGTGTATTATAAAAACAAATATGTGCATAAGTCAGGTCAGTACATGATCCACGTTTTAAGAAAATGAAAAACTGTGTTCACAGTTCATACTTTGAAGAAATTGATTGAAGCCCCGTCTTATATTTAGGCTGGTTCAGTCGCTATACTGCACGTAAAATGGAGCCACGATACCACGCGTATAGTCAGGGACCATAGTTTGCTTCAAATTGAGGGTGCCCTTATAAAAATGCGTGTGCATGTCCATTAATATAAATGTGCATTTATATAAATTCATCTATCATTTTCTCATGCGTGATTTCTTGGTTTTTGACCAGATTATTGAATACCCGTCTGCCCAGTGCACTCTGGACAAAATCCGCCAAGCGAGGGCGTGGTCTTCATACAAGGATTCTGTGGTGAGGGATGTCTGCAGTCAAAAGATAGCGAAAGCAAGCAACGTCAGCCGATGATACCATAATTATATTTCATTTGACCATATTTTTCTTCTCACTATGTTAGGTGCATTCGATTGGCCCCCACGAGTCGGCGCGAATTTAATCTCGTTCCCATGATCAAGATTATTTTCCTCGCATTTTACCTTCATTAGTACAACATATTAACTGAAATTCATGTTCGTAATTTGATTGTGCAATATCAGGCCCGCTTCAAACGTCGCGCTTATGCCGTGTCGAATTAAATTAAACTTGATTTGTTGAATTCGACACGGCACAAGCACGACGTTTGAAGCCATTTGGCTCGGCAAAATGAGTTCGACACGGCAGAAGATTTTAGCTCGACAGGGTCTGCCGTGCTAACTCTATTTACTGCGGCACAAGCACGGCTGGGCTTCAAACGTCGTGCTTCTGCCGTGTCGAATTTATTTCCAGTTCGAAGTTGGTCCGCAATTTCGTTCCAACTAGGAATGCGCATGCTCGCAGCGCGTATGTGAGTAAAGAAATAACCAACAAACAAGTGCATCAAAATAATAAAATGGCGACGTACAATGGACAGAATGGGAAAACGCACGTGTACAACGTCCATGACGTGCACAATACTCATCCGCCATGCAATTAAGTTCGACGTTTAAAGCCAATGCCGTGCTTACACCGTACCAACGTCGTGCCATGTTGACTTTAATTCGACACGGCATAAGCGCGACGTTTGAAGCGGGCCTCAGTTATGTATATTTTTAAATTCAAGACCGACTTTAAAGGTTGCCGATTTATTTTCGGGACCACTGTGTATTCTTGCCAATTTGTTTTCTTGTAAGTTTTTAGATTTAAAAGTAATGTTATTCTTTTCAAAGACATTGTGGAAATAGACATTGTGAAAATAGCTTTCTGCGGCGCCTGGCTTCAAAGACATAATTCACACCACTCAATTAAATAAACACAGTAGAAACATCAGGCTTTGCATAACAGTATTCTGTATCTTTAATCACGAATAGTAGACCCTTAAATGGTTATGGTCGAGTCCATTACAAGTCCATCACAAGTAGTGCTGGGCGACTAGTGGATTTTGCTACTCGCGAGTAGTTGCAGCAATTACTCGTTGGCAACGTATCAAAAGGCCCCCCAAAAAACAAAACACGTACATGTACGTAATTGTACGTAGGCCTATATGTTGAAATTGTCAGCATAGGCCTACACAATAAAATTCAGTTGCACACAGGCCGTCTTTTAAGAAAGTATAGCGTAATCGCGATTAATCGCGAGTATGTAACGGTACTCGCGGCGCCGCGATTAATCGAGTAGTTTAAAAATGCTAATCGCGAGTCCGAGTACCGTTTACTACTTGCGATTAATCGATTAATCGGGCTATTCGCCCAGCCCTGATCACAAGTCCCTGGGTCTTAATCCAAGTCACAAGCTGTTCAAATGAACTCCAACAAAGGCATTCTTTTGTGCGTGTTCATCCTTTGCTTCTTGTTACTGGACTTGTGACAGACTTGTGCGGGATTTGTCAGGGACTTGTGATTTTATTGGCTCCAGACTTGTGATAGACTTGTAATGGACTCGACTACAACCATGGACCCTTTGCACATGCGGCCATGACAGGGGGCAGTCACATTGTCACAGTGCGTCATGCACGGTCGAGTAGGCACTTTATGGATCTATTGTCAACATTTAAATATGGAAACTTTAAACTTGCTCCCTATGTCATGGCCGCCAGTGAAAAGGGTCTGATAGGATGTAGTGACGTCACTGTTTGTTTCCATGCGTACTTCGTGTGTTGCATATAGATAAGTATACCCAGCACGATATGTGGCAAATGGACTCCCCCTATCGCCCCTATACCTCAACACACTCTTCCCTTTGTTAACGCCACCTCCCCCTAAAAACTGAAAGGAATTCCTTGGAAATTCCTTGGATGTTTTAGACACAATGGGGAAACAATGGTAGGGGGGATACCCTCTGCCACATATCGTGCTGCATATACCAATAGGAAGTATAGATTCGTAAATGTCTTGGATTCCTTGAACGGCGTTTTGTTTAGTGGTGCAACAGTTGAATCACTCATGCGTATAATACAAACTGCATTCTGCAACAACAGAAGTTATGCAGTCATTTCCCGCGGTACCGTGTACGGTATACTGGCATACTGCTAACACATCCGGTATTGAATCGTCTGTCTGACAGCGAATCCAAATCAGTGACGAACAAGTGCAATATAATACCATGATTCGAGACTACCAGTTGGCTTCATAGCTCAAGGGCGCCTGCACGTTAAGCAGAAGCTCGGCGGTTCGAATCACGGTGGAGTTGCTTTTCACTGCATCCAGATTTCTCGCACTCATGGACATTTGTCCACATTTGTATCGAATTTATTCACCCCGTGGTCCCTGGGTCATAGTCCCTAAAAATAATTACTTATTCATAGCGACGTTTTCTAACTCAAAGTATAGCCTACTTTCAAAACGACCAGTTAGAGGATTCAGAACATGATTTCGACATTTCGTCTTTTTGATTTCGTCTTTTTGAAGTTTGGAGTAGTAAGTTTTATGAAAAAGTAACCAACACGAGCGGATATGTCTTCAAATGTGTACACTGGAACTTTGAACTTTTCGGAAATTTATGACGACGGCGCGGAACGAAGGAATCTTTGTGATAACCGCGGGAGCCAGGATTTACCCAGGAAATATAGGAACCGAAACAGGACACCAGACACAACGATGTAAACAACTTGTGGCTGATGGGTAAGAATTAAGACGTTGATTATTAATAATTTTGGAAAGAATTGAGAAGTTGATCATGGTTTCGGACCTTGTGCACAAAACATATGAGACTGGATGAAAGTGTTTTCTAAGAAAATCTGGGTTCATTTTAACACACGGACACCCAGGATTTTCCTTGTTATGACATATTTTAAACCATGTAAAACGTTTAGTTTGATGATAAAAACGCACAATTAGGAGGGGAAAAGTGTCATGAATTTACTAAGGAAGAACTTGGAATTTTTTAGAGTTTTGACCCGGAAATTTTGACCCGGAAAAGTGTAATTTTGTTGGACCCGGCAAAAAGAGTCAAGCCCCCTGGGACCCGAATCCGGGTCAATCTGACCCGGTTTTTTTAAAAAGAGTGTATAGGTTTAGTGCATGGGGTCTCAGAGGGTGTCCGTGCATGGTAATCTTTTCAACCCGAATTTAGGAGTGAAAAAATTAAGATTTGTGAGGAAACACTTGGAAAGGAAAACCATACCATACACGTTCGCCATGCAGTTGAGACTATGCATGCACTAAGTCCATGGAGCATAACATAAAAATCCTAAGTGTCCCCTGACCCAACATTCAATTCCTCTGCAGCAATGAAAATTGCATAAGCATAATTAAATTTTATTCTCCCAGCATCCTAATACATATCTACAAAATCTTTGTCATTGATACGAAAAAAACACCTAAATTTGAGAATTTGCCACTTTCGACTTGGCATCCGCCATTGTCAAGGAAATTGTCTGTCTGAGGTCCCTTTGCACCTCTTGAATTGCGCGAAATGATCGAGAAGGTTTGCGTAACATTTGGAGTGATCCTGCTTTCGGCTCGGCAGCCACACACATTCCCCCACCGTCTCCAGCGACATTGAAGGAGGCCAAGTCGAAAGTTGCGAATTCTGAAATTGACTTTGTTTTCGTATATGGCGTTTAAATCTCAACCTTTTGGACAAAGCTGATGAAAATCACTCAATAAGATTTGTCAGGCCTCATTAATACATGTGAAATTTTGGTTTAAATCCTTTGAAAAATGACAAAGTTATTTAAGATTAAAGGTAGCTTACTACACGTAGGTAGTAAGCACACATAAAACATGTCGGAGATGTAGCAGAAAAGAAAATTTGCCCATAGGCTAGGCAGTAAGCAATTAAATTAAATCGATTACAAATCGAAATGCATATTTTAAAAATGAACAGCAATCGGCAAAAACATGGAGTTTTGCAAAATGATCTAAATGACGCGAATATAACTTAAAGCACTCTTGAGAAACGACTGATTGTTACAGAGTTCTTCGAACAAATCTAGTCGACTACGTAGTTGCTCACTCGAACTTGCTTTTAGTAAGTGTCCCTCGATTCGAGGAGTTCAGTGAGAATCCCTCAATTCAAGGAACGCTATCAGTGAAAGTCCCTCAAACTAGTACAGATACCACCCGTAGTTCGAGGAACTCTTAGTCGAATTATATTGCTCGTTCGTTCGTTGTCGCCACAAGTTCCGAGTTGTGTAACGGATGCCGCTTTCCCGTTCCCCTATCCTTGTGGAGACATGGCTTTGTTCTCGTGCACTAACTCTGATGAATGGCTAGAATTTGGTTTAAAAATCGTCATAGAACCCCTATTTCAACCAGAATTGTTTTCTCGGGCTGAAATTTCGACCGTACTTTCCTAATGTTATACACTAAAAGATGTAGCGACCAGAATATTTTGGAAATCCCTTTTTTCAAAATTAAAATCCATATTTCTATTTAGTGCCATCCTTGTGGAGACCTTTACATTCTATTGTTGCCTATAGAACCCATGTATCCACAAGGTACCGAATTTCGTTCGCGTTTTGCGTTACACACTGAAGCGCTATATGCAATGTACAAAAAAACTGAGGTTGATAACATTTACAATTATACTGCTAATCATAACTGCACACTAGCTGAAGCATGAAAGTTAACTACGTGTATATGTAAAATACCCCGCCTCCACCCGAATTGCGAAAAATGCGGCGGTGATTTATAAGAAACACTCTTTTCAATAAAACGTTTACAATGATCGCCAAAGGCAACGTCCCCTTTCCACTATAGACTTTTATCACGGTGCGTCCATCTTTGTCTTGTTCCCCATACGTGTTGGGTACGATCAGTGCGTCCGCGCAATAGCGCGTGTAGGCCTATCTCCCTTTGGGAATCGCTGTCAACGCAGCGCGCTCTTGATCGCGCAACGCCTGCAATGAAAAATTTCAAAACGGGACCAAACTATTTTTTTCTGCAAGCCTTGCTTTGGTTACGTTCCATTTAATAAGAGAAAAGGGAAGATGGCCGCACCGTGATGAAGGTCTACTCCTACAGAAAACTGCTCGGTACTTTGAATCTTGTAAAAATACAACTTTTTATTAAAAAAATTGGTACGAGAATATGCCACCCTGTGGTCACGTGACTATTGTTGATCTTAGTTGTATTAGGCGGGCCTCCCACTGTGCGATTTTTGCCACGAATTAGCTACGATTGGGTACGATTGTGTGTATAGAGTCTATAGGCAGTCTCCGATAATCGTACTAATTCGTAGGAAATTTGTGGCAAAAATCGCACAGTGGGAGGCCCGCTTTAAAGGCACAGGCTTGTCAGCAATGCGCGCGCGCCAAATTCGTGCTACGAAATACGCAGCTCCATAGCAAAGGCACGGAGCTGCGTATTTCGTGGCACGAATTTGGCGCGCGCGCATTGCTGACGAGCCTGTGTCTTTAAAGTTTTCAGAGTTGTATGTTTTCACAAAGTGGTGCTAAATTGTCATTCTTCAGATCATGGTTTTTACAGGTCATACTCGTTGTACCTATCATTATATCGATCAAACTTACTTCCAAAGTCAATAGGCTCTGCAGATCTGCTCATGCTCTTTATTCGACTCGAGTCGAGCCGTTCCGAGCCGTAATCCACATTGTAGTCCAGCGGGTCATACGACCGAGCCCGGTGCTGCAAGTTGGAGACGGGCTCCCGGGCAGACGGCAGGGACGGCGGCGGGATCGGCGGGGGCTCCTCCCGCCTAGCGGTCATCTCCAGGGAACTGTATCTCTGATCCGGTTCAGAGTCCGCGTACCTACTGCCGTTGGCCTCGGGGAATGCTCCGTTGCCTGTGCCACCCATACGGGTCAGCGCGATGTTGGTCGGTCGGGATCCACCGTACGCGGTCTCCTGCTGGTTACGGGGGTTGCTGCGCTTGCTGCCCCGGAGCATCGCGTCTCGCACGCCGGAGCGCATGTTGTACGAGCCAGCAGTGCCGGAGACGTAGGCACGCTTGTAGCGATCCAGGAGCTGGGCGAAGTTCGAGGACATGTTCAGGGTGTACTGCACCTAGAAATGTTCAAAACACCAAATCATTTCAGTTATCAGAAGATGCCGCCATTTTTTTGTTGATCCACCTACAATTTATTGGTCACAAGCGGACAGATATAGGCCTATTTTCTGTTTTCGGTAACTTGATTTTTTCCGTCGCCTGCGGCGTCCATTATATACTTACCGAAGATAGGAGAAGCAATATACAGCCAACGAACGCCATGGAGAAAAACAACATCAAGTTCTGAAGCATAAACAAACAAAATAAGTTGAGTAGAAAACCATTTTTTATATTATATATAACTTTGTATAGGCTTGTGTCGAACCAGCCATTCAACACGCTCGGTCACGCGGTCGTCGAGTGGTTAAAATATCTGCCTGGTATGCAGGAGATCGTGGGTTCGAATTCCACCCGAGCACACTGACGTTTTTCTCGGTGTCTCGGAGAACTCAAGTTACGTTGGATAGGGCAAAACAAACCAGATAAACTTACGCTGTTGCAGATATTCCTTATTTTGTCGCTGCAGACTAATTCCTTGTCCAGTCCAACTGGGGTGTCGGGCGGTAGGAGACCTTTAAACGAGAAATTAAGACGGCTGTTTCGAATTCTGATAATTCAGAATATACAAGATTTAAAACTAATTTTTGCGTTTTAATACAGCGGTCTGCTTATGCATATAAACGTGGGCAGGCGATGTGAAAGTCGCGCGGCGAAATAACAGGGATGAGACATACATAGACCATTTGCAGATACGGTCATGTATAGCCTATACAGAATTTGTAAAGCCTAAATTGTAATCAACCCATGACAGGAAAAACCTCATTCAAGTCATGGGCGAAAGTGAAAGATAGACGTGGTACCAACTGTCCAATGCAATGGTTCCACGTGGTTCACAGCAAATTTAATGTTTTTTCTAAGAACGAATTCTTAAAGCATTTACTTCATTTTAACGACAAAACATCATACTTTGTATTTTAGACATCGGCAACCCTGTGAAAAAATAACCGTCTTTATACGGCCGTTTTTGCCTATAGACTTGCACAGGTCTGAGTTCCTGTGTTTGGTCTGTGGTGCGGTGCGTGCAGCGCGCCCTATGGACTGATGCCCTGTCTAATCTCTTTTCTTCTGTCTCGGAAGACTTTCTGAGACGGAGGAAACGGAAGAAAACAGATTGGCCAGGCCACCGGTCCGGAGGGCGCACTGTGCGCTGTGCGTTGCAGACCGAGCACGGGAGGTCAGACTTGGGCAAGTCTACGCCTTGAATTATTGGCAGACCGCCAATAATTCGAAATATTGACAGTAATTGTTCGATAAACGTTGGTCGATTTTTTTTAAAGCGAATAACTGTTATGTTTCTAGAAAATTATCAATTCAAAAAACCTTTTTATTTTTCGAGGTGCCACACCCAAAACGTACGGACTGTGTATCTTTAACCCTAACTTGTTTTTGTCTGACGGACACGATAGACAAAAATCTGACAGTGTGGACTGCGCGTCAAATACCCTCAGCCCTGTCAGACACGATCAAACTTGTCTGCCAAAATATTGAATATGCAGCTAAATTCAGACAGTCTGAAGTCTGGACACTAGACAACAGCCAATCAATGGACAGTTTGATAACATGTGACATTTTGAGTGGCAACATGATTGAACAAAATCATGAAATATCATCAGACTTGTCTGATAGTGTTGATGATGTCACACTTACAATTGTCATTCACGTCTGTCAAACGAAAATCTCAGAGTGGACATTATCTCGAAATATGATGACCTACCCCACTGCACCAGGTCCAAACACGTCTGTTGGTCCATCTCGACCCCGAAGCACACACCGCGATTCAAGGTATACATGAAGAAAACTGGCACCACAGCGAAACACGTGGCCGTCAGCCAACACAGGAACATTAGGTACGAGATGACCATAAACTACGAGAAAACATGAAACAACTATAGTCAACAATGGCTTTCATGAGGATAATATACGTGTTTGTGTCCGTGGGCAAGACACTTAATCTCAATTGCCTCGTCAACCCGAGCGATATATGGGGAGCTGTTGGGGGGGAAATTCCACAATCTAACTGCTGATATGGTTGTGCGCCTTGGGCAGGTATAGCCACCTAAAAGTTGAAGCGAAATGGTTCTGGTGATTTCCTGATGGCAGCGGTAAAAAAAGAAAGGCAACAGCGCCAGGAGCACCCCCGCAGGGGCGGACATGTACGCTATATAAATATCCACCATCATTATTATTACCGAAAGATCAAGGAGGCTGAGAAATAGAACATATTTTATAAGTCAGTATTGTGCAGGACCGCCTCTTGTGTCAGGGGTAGCTGCACCTTCCGTAAGAGCGCCACTCTGCCTGAAGTGCCTCTTTGATAGGACTGTTTGGGAGACACTGGGATGCAGTGATCAGGTTGAACCAAGTTGATAACCCAACACATTTTGTTTTCTGAGAGCCCTTAACCTCGGGATTCTCACAGAAACAGAAAATAGCACATTTCTTTGCTGTGGGAATTCGGAATCACTTTGTTCAAACGGGTCCTCTTGGACCTGGACGAAATAGCTTAAACGAAACAATCTTGAAAGTGATTCCAAAGTGATTGGTCGATCAGTGCCTTGTTCACAAGCTCAGACTTCCATGTATGTACTAACCACGGCCGTCTGGCATCTGCCGCTCTGCCTGGTCTTAAACCTACAGCAGTACACGGAGCGTGTGGAGCCGGTTCCCAGACACCCGATAGCGAGGAAGACTATTGCCAACAGAAACATGAGAACAGATAGGCAGTATATCAGGATCTGTATGTTGCTGAACCTGTAGAAAATGAGAAAAAAACCCGCCGATTTGGACTTCTAAAATGAAAGGACTCAAAAGGAGCGTTTCCAGATCACATTTTGAGCACCCCATCTCTCCCATGGGTTTTGCGATTTTGATACGGTGACCATAAATTATAACGCGTCATATTTTTCTCATCACCATTCTGAAATTTCACGCTCTTATACATGTATATTTTCAAGGATATCGTAAAAAAAAACAACGATGTTTTGTAAACTATAGGCCTATCTGGTTGCATAAAGCAGTGCTGGCAGTAATTACACCTAACTCTTTGTTTCCACATCCAATTTGGAAATTGCAAATTTTGCAAATTTCATGACTGTTTTCTTTTTGGAGAGGTATTTTATATGATTTTTAGGTTAGAACGAAATCCATTTTCTAGAGAAAAAAATCTGCACAAGCTCCTTTAATGCTCGCATACAGGATTTGCAATGTCCCAAAATTTAATCAACAATTTGACCGCAGAGAAAGATAAAAGTGCTTCCAACTGTCCAATGCAATGATTCTGACATATTTGTTTAAATAACAAATATGATAAAACGATAATCGAAGATGAATACATTTTGATATGTGTATATACATATGTAGACTTTTTTACCATTCATTCTAATTGCAAAAAAAATGCATGGATTTTTGTTCAGGTTTTCTAAAGTTTCACTGCATCTATGTGGATGAAATTTCTACAAGGCAGTTTATCAACATTATTCGTTAGATAATGCTGTTTTCCTGGTTTTTAAAAGTTTTACAATCATGTAATGTGGCTTTCACACTTACCAGGTATTGAAGTCCCCCGATACGGGCGTTCCGACGAAGAGGTCCTGAGCGGCCTCGGCACCCAACTGGAAGCCCACAAGAAGGAGCACATCCCCGGCGATCATGAGGGCACACGCTACGATGGATGGACACGGGAATCTTAGACAACATTCCCTGCATGGTCCCGGCACTGATACGTAAAAAAGGAACATAAACAAGACGTTCTGCAACCAAGAAGTTACTTGCACAAACAAGGTAAGCGTATTACATTTTCAAGTGTAAATATATCGTGGCTTACAAGAGACATTATCGCAAATCGCAAAATCTTTGCAATGTCGCAAATATTTTTTTTTTTTGGAAGCTAGAGAGGCGCGACGCGCGTTAGTTAAACCCATGGCTTGTTACTAACAACGCCCCACTTAGGCGCAACAAGTATCTGACAAAACGTGTACGACATGCATGGCAAATAGTTCAATGATATTTGCGACAAAATTTGCGATATGACAAACTTTTGCAAAGATATTTGCTCCCCAAAAAGTGCGACATCGCAAATGTTTGCCAAGATATTTGCGAAAAATGTTCCAACTAACTGCAAACACCTTATTAATTTGCATAAATGATTAATAAACGGTAGAAAAATGTTTCCATTGTGGCGTTACTTACACCGATTATAGTAATCCACGATTACTTCGTTCCTCGTTACTTCCGAATCGGTGTCCATCTTGAAATCAAAATGGCCGTTGTTGTTGTTCGACGTCCGCGCAAAATAACAAGTTCAACCAACAAAAATGATCACGCACATCCCCCGTAGTTAGGAATAAAAATTGGCGGGAAAACCATCAGATGTAGCAGACGACATCATCCACGTTCAACAGTCGTTGATGTGTTGATAAACAAGGCTGAATTAGCATAGTTGTTTTAGGTCCATTTTGAATTTACGGCAGAAAATTGATTCTCACACGGACATTTTTTTGCAGCAGTTCGGGTTAATATTATTTTATTAACCAGTTTGTTGTACCAAAGCATGTTTACAGTTCAGTTGATTATTAACTCTAATTGTAGCCGAGGGTAAAGTACAGTATACATTCGCAGTACAAATACGCTTTAAAGACGGATTACATGACTGAAAAACTTTTAAAAACGGGAACAGCGTCGCATGACTAAAGAATAATGTTGATAAACTGCCTTGTAGAAATTTCAGCCACATACTACGTGTAAAAAATAAAATGTCCTATTTTTGATCTTAAATAACTCGGCCATTTTCCAAGATTAAACCAAAATTTCAAATCATGTAAACGAAGCCTGACAAATTTTTAAAACTCACTGAATAAAATTTGTCAGGCCTCGTTTACATGATCTGAAATTTTGGTTTAAATCCGTTGGAAAATGAGTTATTTAAGACCAAAAGTCGGACATTTTAAAGAGCACCTTCACTTTGAAATTTCTCCCACAAAGGTACCATTTTACACAGGAAAAAATCACATGGTGTTTGTCACCATTGCTATCAACACTTTTAATCGGGGTTTTCTTGTATGGTCAACGCATAAAATGAAATTTTGGATCACAGCAAATGATGTATTGGGGCTTTAAATTTATTCCACGGTTGCACAAAACGCGCCACCAGCAGACAAACAAAAAATAAGTAAACTGAAAAAGGCGACGTCATGAATTCCGGGGCTTTCAAAATCGTCACTGTTTACGTTAATATGTGTGCATTCAACTATGTAAAAATAATTGTATACGGTCAAAAAGTAATGCAATTTTCTTAATTCTTGATCAGAACAGAAGTTTGTTGAATACAATGAACTTGTGGATAACAAGGCACTGATCGACCAATCACTTTGGAATCACTTTCAAGAATGTTCTGGTTCAGTGTCCATTAAGAGGACATGTTTGAACAAATTAGTGATTCCTACATTTATGTGAGAATCATGTTTGGTAAACTGTTAGACAGCATGATTTCCACTGGTAATTGAAAGCCTAGGTCGAGAAAACTACCTTGTAGAAATTTCAGCCACATAGATGCATTAATACTTCAGACAACTTTTAAACATCCAATCCCGGTTTTGTACATGAAAGAATGGCTCCAAAGATCGCCTGCAGGCGATCTTTGGAAATTCAAATGGTTTTGTCATTTTGGGGGCACTTCAGACGAAATAATTTCACAGGATGATTACTACCATTACCATCTTAATAACAAGTAAGCTTTTAGATAATAATTTAGAAATGTTTGTGGAGGGTAATTACCAAACATGTAGACTACCTTTAAGGGCTCTCAGAAAACCAATTTTGTTGGGTTTTAAACTGATTAAAGGAGCGTGTTCAGGTTTTTCCAGAAAATGGATTTCATTTTAACCTAAGAATCATATAAAATACCTCCCCAAAATACTATCCATAGGAAGAAAACATGAAATTTGAAATGTCCAATTTTGATGTGGAAGCAGAAAGGTTTGTGTACTTACTACACTGTTTTCTTGAACCAGTTAAATTAGTTTTCAAAACATCAGTGGTTTTTTTACGGTATCCTTGAAAATATACGGATTGAGAGCGCGAAATTTCAGAATGGTAATGAGAAAAATATGACAAACGATATGGAATAAAAATATCAACACCCGTGGGAAAAACAGGAGGTTTAAATATGATCTGGTCACGTTCCTTTAAAACTGTGTGTGATGAGCTGACCTCCGGGTCTGCACATCTCCCAAACAATTCTAGAAGGCACTTCAGGCAGAGTGGCACACCCCGCCTAAACAGATGAAATACACTGCTCTGCATAATAAAATAAAACAACAAAACTTCTTTTTGTGAAAACAATGCTTGGCTCAAAATCCTTTATTTTGGAAACTGTATTAATATATACATAATTACCATGTAACCTCATTAACACAACAACTGAGTACTAATTAACAAATAGGTCATTTTATACAGAAAAAAATTCTCAAAAGAACGTATTACACACAGGTTTAAAAACTACATAAAATGCTGATTATATTTATTAAATTACAGCTCCCCATTGTTTTGCTAAATATACATAAAAACACATTTTACATAAAGTAATTCTTGGAGAAGTACAAAATTCCTAATCGTGTCCCTTGAATCAGTTTCATAAAATGCATACTGCTGATTGGAAACGTGCATGCCAGACTGTTTGTGTTTGAAGCCTCGCTATAAAGACGAGGCTCGCTGTGAAGACGAGGCTTGGAATGCATAAATAGTCTCGCACCTTTTCCAATCACCGATTACACTAAGACCTGCAATGCATCGTAAGTACCAAATCCATCGCAACTCGCCGAACTTGTGGCAAAATCACCAAGGGTTCGGCGAGATGAGATGGTTTTGGTACTTGAGACGCGTCGCAAATCTCTGTGATTTAGAAGACACGATTAAAATCTGCTTTCTGGTTTTAAAAAGTTAGGCACGCTTGGTGTGTGTTTTTAATGTTAAAACGCCCCTATGTAAAAACGCAAACCGAAGTACTGGTACATGTACTGCAATTATATACACGTCGCAACATTTGGAGAAATTTAAAATATACACAGCAAAAACAAATCTACACACATTTAGATTCATCTATATAAACAAATTTACAACTTTTCTCCAAAGTCCAGGAAGCCTGTTTTAAAAATGGATTAAACTTGATTTAAAGGAGCTTGTTCAGATTTTTTCACTCTATCATGGCCGCCGTGCATAAGGTCTATTTGGATGTGAAAGCAAAAAACTTGGTGTAATCCGATTACTATTTTATGTAATCGGATAAATTAGTTTACAAAACATTGGTGTTTTTTTTTATGATATCCTTGAAAATATACGGATTGAGAGCGCAAAATTTCAGAATGGTAATGAGAAAAAATATGACAAATGATATGGTATCAAAATCTCAACAGCCATGGGGAAAATGGGGGGGGGGGGGGGGGTGCATTGCCAAATGTGATCTGGACAGCCCCTTTAAAGATAGTACATGTATACATGATTGGTAAACTGTTACAAATAGTTTTATCCCCCTGTGTGATTGAAGATATGTATGATTAAAACTAACCTGAGCAAAAACTAGCTCCGTACTTCGTCTAACTTTTGAGAAAACAGTCAAAAAGGAGTTTGCAGTTATTTCGCCCTGAACCACGGCCTGTGCACGAAGTGGTTTTGGGGTGAATTGAATTTTCGTCTCATGAGACGAAAACTAATTGTTTTACTCATTTCTCAAAGACTATAGCACTTCAGACAAAACCATTTCAGGGGAAGTTTTCTACGGTCATCATGTTTATATTGTGTAAGTTAGGCGTAAATCTGTGAACATTTCTGATTTTCGAGATTACCAATGATGTTATGCTGCCTTTAAGAATCACGAGTATAATACATGTACATTGAATAGAACAGTGTAACTGTTTGTCTAAATTAATGCGAATACAGCACTTCGTTTGAGTACAATTTTAGCCCCTTTAGAATACCTATACACATGTAATTAAAAACAACTGCAACTAGATTTCTGGTAAAAATATATACACATGTACATAACAATGCAGTTTTACTTTGGTTCCAAGCAAATGAGTACTGTCTTCATTCATATATTAAATTAACGACCTGCATTTTTCAATGGTTTTATGAGTGAAATGATATGTATGAGCAATGTACTAAATGAATACAACGCAATTTGGTACCAATTTATGAATAGTGCAGAAATATACCCATTTGCCCTTCATTTGGGTGAAGAAATTTCAAATTAATGCATGGTTACAAGTACAACATAACTTTCTAAAATCTTGTAAAAATTTTCCTTGTAACCGATTAAAAGCCCCAATAGAGCTTCTGCACCAGCAGCCATAACAGTGGGCAGGTTTTCTTATTTAAATGATGTAACAATAGAACCACAAAGCACCTACTTATGCATTACCCATGGTAACAATGTGACTGCCCCCTGTCATGGCCACCGTGCAAAGGCTCTATACAACATTTGCAGTGACCCAAAATGTGACTTCACGAGTCGACAAGAAAAACCCGATTAAAAGTGTTGGTAGAAATGGTAACAAACACCATATGATTTTTTTTTCTGTGTAAATTGTACCTTTGTGGGAGAAATTGCTTTAAAAAAATCGTTTGCAAACGAATTTTAAGGTTTTCTGAAATCTACGGGCGTGTTTGTTTCGGACGGATCCAGATCTGCGCAGATCTAAGGTGAGCTCGTTCACTTCGCACAGATTTTTGTGTGAGTAAATCGTGTCGTTTCAATTTTCAGAGGCAACACACGATGCAAACAAATTTAGGTTGCTTGCTTATTTGTGATGAATGTTGTGGCTGAAATTTGGAACACAAATTTGGTAAATAAATTGCAATTCACGTGATTTGAGATGCTAGTTGAGAGCAGTTTCGTTTGTTTCTGCGCGGTAAAACAACTCGGGATCTGGATTCGGATCTGTCGTATAACAAACATGCCCTTTGTGGCTGAAAGTTCTACAAGGCAGTTTATCAACATTATTCTTTAGTTCTGTAATGATGCTGTTCCTGTTTTTACAAGTTATCCAATCATGTAATCTGTCTTTAATCATTACAGACAAAGACGTCAGTTCTTGTTAGTGTCTGTTCTTGTTACATAAATTACACGGGAAAATTGTACAGATGATTTTCGACATTAATGTTTCCACACTATTTGTTACGATTTTGGGACTACATGTAGGTTATCAGCTTAAAACAATTTGAAGTTATTTCTCGGTCGCTAAATACACATCTTTACCATGGAGAACTGTGAATTTGCCCCAGGAGACAAACACAGTTCAGACATGAGTCTGATTATACCATGTACTTGGGTAAAACCAATAACCTAAAATGTTCTAATTTAACGCCACAAATTCCACATACCGGTATTAGTTATATGAAATGTTCGTCGAAGCCTCCCCTAAGTGGTGCTCTGTTCGATGCACCAGAGCCAATAGAGGGCGCTGGTTCAGGGTCAGTGAAACTACTGAGAGGTCGCCGATGACTTGCTCCGCCATTGTAGGGGTCATTGTACCCCCAATGATCGCGATTATTGCCAAATACCGCTTCGCTGTTGTCCCCGACGCTATCAGGACGAACTCGGCCGAGCAAGTTACTGTCCACGGTGTCAGCGTTGTTCTGGTAATTATCAGGTTTAAAGTTGTTGCTGGGATAGTATTCGTCAGGTTTATAGTCATAATCACGGTTATAGTCAAGCGTGTTCATTTTTATGTTGACTGGAAAATTGCCACTGGCATTGCTGCCGCTCACGTGGCTAAGGCTACTGCTTGTGTGACTCGGTGCCCTGCCGTTTGTGTGTGGATTGCCATTGACGGTGTTGGGACCAGTGTCCAGCCCGGTCACGCTGACAGCCGGCTCGTCCATGCCATGGCGGAGGCCATTATAGGCTGGTGGTGGGTGTAGAGGCCGCGACGTGTACTGATTCTGCAGTGCCGAGATGGGTTCCCGATCGTAGTCCAGAACATCGCGGTCGGAGCCCCTGGTGGCATATAAGTTGTCCCCGCTGCCGTTTAGTACGGAGTTTTGGTAGCCCTGGGTCATGTGCAGTGTGGACGTGGTGCCATTGGCTACGTTGGGCTTGTCGTTGTTGGTGTCAAGGTTACCGTCAAGGTTACCGAGGGAGCCGCGCGATCCGCTGAGAACATTGTTTCGGCTGCCGCGCAAGGAGAAACGACTGCCGCGCATGGAGTGCCGACTGCCTGAGCGGACCAGGTAGGCTCCAGATTTACGGTTGACGATCCCGTCTTTGAAACGGTCTCGGAGTTTGGAGAAGTTGGCGGCGAGGTTGATCAAATAATGCACCTAAACGAAAGATATGAAGTTTTTGAACTAGAAATCTTTTGAAGTCATGTTATTTAAGTTGTAAATAAAACAAGGTGGTGTACATTCCAAAGAGAATTTCACACATAACACTCCCATGCAACACCCAAAGAACAATTTGATTTGTGGGGGAAACCTGAGGGAGTGTACCACTGTGCCTCATAGCTCAGCTGGTAGAGCATCTGCCCGGTGTGTCAGAGGTCTTGGGGGAAACCTGAGGGATATACCACTGTGCCTTATAGCTCAGCTGGTAGAGCATCTGCCCGGTGTGTCAGTTGTCTTGGGGAAAACCTAAGGGAGTATACCACTGTGCCTCATAGCTCAGCTGGTAGAGCATCTGCCTGGTGTATCAGAGGTCTTGAGGAAAACCCCAAGGGAGAATACCACTGTGCCTCATAGCTCAGCTGGTAGAGCATCTGCCCGGTGTGTCAGATGTCTTGGGGGGGAAAATCTGAGGGAGCATACCACTGTGCCTCATAGCTCGGCTGATACAGCATCTGCCTAGTGTGTCAGAGGCCTTGGGGGAAACCTGAGGGAGTATACCACTGTCTTATAGCTCAGCTAGTAAAGCATCTGCAAGGTGTCAGAAGTCTTGGGAAAAACCTGAGGGAGTATACCACTGTGCCTCATAGCTTAGCTGGTACAGCATCTCCCTGTTGTCAGAGCCTCAGAGGTCTCGGGTTCGAATCCCGATAAGACCCATATGACTTGCCTCTCATCCCAAGTTTTGTTCTAATTACACATTTTTAATATAAAAATTTAGTATTATTGTATTATTTGATATCCATGTTTGTTTGAATCTGCAGTTGCGTTAGAAACTTTTTCTGGTTGTGATCGCGAAAACAGGCCCAAGAAAACAACAAAGATTCTTCTAGGGATTATGGCAATTGTTTGTATAAGATTGTGCATCCATTTTCTTACCATTGACAATGTGACGAGAATTGCAGCGAAAAACGCCAGGGAGTACCACAGCAGAACAATCTGTAATGAGAAAAATCAGGAAATGATGTAGAATTTGGCCGATTTGCATGATGCTAGCCAACTCCTGGTGTCCGTTAGTTGGGGAGAATCAGGTTGGCGTAGTGGTACCTTCCTCGCCTTCCACCTCGGTAGCCCTGGTTCGAATCCTGTCCGTGTCAGTAGTGGATTCTCAGTCCCTGCTTGATTCTGTGGGTTTTCCCAGTATGTAGGGGTTTTCTTCCCACCTCTAAAACTGATAATTTCTCGTCTTCTCATCGCAGGTTTCTTCAGGATTACGAGCTACAGTGCCTTGGCACTTTTGAGGAATCGTGACCTTTAATTTTTTGAAAAAATAATGTATGGGTCTATTTCGAGCCCAACAAAGCCGGTGTGTCCCTTTAAAGTTAGAACACATCATTGGTAATCTCGAAAATCAGAAATTTTCACAGATTTACACATAACTTACACAATATAAACACGATGATGGTAGTAAACTTCCCCTGAAATGGTTTTGTCTAAAGTGCTATAGTTTTTGAGAAATTAGTAAAACGATTATTTTTCGTCTCGTGAGATGAAAATTCACTTCGCCCTGAACCACTCGCCCCAAAAGCCACCTTTAATTGCCCCCAAACCACTTCGTCCTGACACCACTTCGGCGCAAAATACTTCGTGCACAGGCTGTGCAAATAAATCTTGCTGTGGTTTCTTCCTTACGAGCAACGGGCCAAGAGTTTTAAAGATTGGCCAAATGTTTAAAGAAATTACAGAACACTAATTGAATACTCACGCCGGTACATGCTTCCTCCAACTTAGCATCACATATCTTATCCCTGTTATTGGCGTCACTTTGATAGTCCACGGCCACAAGACCTAGAAATAGTTGAAAGAAACCAATGTTAAAGCCCTAATACATGTACATCATCTGCAGTGGCCCAAAATTTTACTTTACGAGTCTACAAGAAAACTCGACTTAAAGTGTTGATACCAATAGTAACAAACACCACATGATTTATTTCCATGTAAAATGGTACCTTTGTAGGAGAAATTGCCAACTAAGGGTGCTCTATATAAAAAATTAAAAAATATATATAAATTTATGCTGTTTTATTTTTGTTTTTTTGCAACGTTTTCCAATCATGTAATGTGTCTTTAAAGTAGGCCTCTTAATACCATGCTATTGTGGATCCGTTTTTCGTGCAGTATATCCAGGAAACCAGCCTAAATAGGACGGTGGCTTTGCACATTTTCTTGAAAGCATGAGCACAGTTTTACATTGTTTTCTAAGAACGTAGATGAGGTACATAATCGACTTAAGCCGGCTGTACACCTTGCGTTCCGACGCCGTTGCGATTGCACAGACATGCCAAATTTGAAGCATGCTCGAAATTCTGCGAATGCGTTGCGACGGACACGTACACAAAATCATGACCACGTCGCCATCGGAACGCATCGCAAAACCCGTACACCTTGTGATGCGACTGTACAACATGCGCTATCGTGATCGGATCACTGACGAAACGCAAGGTGTACGGCCGGCTTTATATACACAGGTTGGTTTTTTATCTATAAATCACACATGGGGATAACGCCGTTTGTAACAGTTTTCAAATCATGTAATTAGTCTTTAATTGAGAAATATGAACGCTTACTCCATTGTTTGAGATCGATGCACGGCTTATCTATTTTCCGGTCTCTTTCTGGGTCATAAAAGAGACGGGCCTCGCAAACTCCGCGTCTTTGGATGTAGAAAAAGAGGACGGGAACCAGTGCAAAGAAGCACTGCGCCAGCCAGAGCAGGAACACGAAATAGGCCACAATCATGAACTGTATGGAGGGGGAACAAAATATGTTAGAATTTTGTGCCTATCATTTTTAAGGAAAACGAAATTTAGTGACAAAGACGTTGACATGCCCAAATGTTTTTTGACTCGGAGCACTGCAAAACTGTTCGCGCTAGCTTGCAAAGCCAAAAATATCGCAAATAGTGCAGCAGCAAAAAGGTGTTCTTGTGAAAATTTGCGATATGGGTTTGCAAGCTGTTGCGCAAGTTTTGAACCTGCCAAAGAAACTGGCGCAAGGAGCCAAGCTGCACTGGGCATCTTTCGCAATGCATGGCAGTGCATGGCAGTGCACTGCAGAGCAGGGAATTTGTGCGCTCATTGTGCCAGTGGGCAATAACATTTCGCAAGAAATTGCAATGAATTGCACAAACTTTAAAATACCGCAGATTTTGTTTCTGAAAAAAATGTCAGCGAAAAAATTAACACAGGCTAACGCGATTGGTGGGCAATTTACTTTTACTGGAATAATGTGGTCCAGCGTGTAATTTCAAAATGTGAATAAAAATGGAATTATTGAACTGGACAGAAGTTTGTCCACAATTGAAAGTTTGAACACACATTTTATGACACTACAATCTACTCACCACGCCCGTCTGACATCTGCCCTTCGCCCGTGACTTAAAGCGCCACATAAACTCCTTCCGCACGGCTCCCGTTCCCAGACACGATATCCCCAGGAAGGCCACGGCAAGAATTACCATGATCGCCACCTCCACGTAGCAAGCAATTGCTATGTAAGATAACCTGAAGAAGATACATTTTAAAAGAAATGCAAATTATAACTCTGACTTCTCCATAAGAGCCAATGAGGCAGGGTGTGCCACTTAATAATAAGTAATAGCAAATTCTTGTATAGTGCAGATGTCTGCGGTCTGCCCTGCAGGGTGCTCCTGGCGCTGTTGCCATTATTACCGCTGCCATTAAGAAATTACCAGAACCATTTCACTTCAATTAGGTGGCTGCCTGGCCAAGGGGCACAACCCTATCAGCACAGATTGTGGCACTCCCCATATCGCTTGGGTTAACAACGCAATTGAGATTAAGTGTCTTGCCCACGGACACAAAGACTGTACAAGTGGGGCTCGAACATCTCAATCATGCAGGACTTTTCTTACCAATCGTCCATATCCTGGCTGACATCTGTCCCCCGGAAGATTTCGGAGGTCTGCTGGCCTGCTAGGACGGCCGAAAGACAGAACAAGGCCACGCCGCCAACGAAGGCTAGAATAGCGAGTATGCTGGGGCATGGACATCGGATGCAACATGTTCTGCATGGTCCGGGAACTGGAAAAATAGAGCGAACATTAAAACGGGTTGTTAAAGCCCAAATTGAATATTTGCAGATGATGATTTTTGACTAATTCCTGGAACAAAAACTTTACAGATTTGAAGAATTTCCACAAAATACATTGGGGCCTATTACCTGCAGAAATTACCTTCTTAAACACAACCCAACTTGGGTTGACAGAATGGGCCTTGTCGGGATTCGATCCAGAGACTTCTGACTCAGTAGACAGATGCTCTATCAGCTACATTGTAAGCTGAGGCACAGTGGCATAGCCCTCAGGTTTCCCCTAAGACCTCTGACACACCAGGCAGATGCTCTACCAGCTAAGCTGAGGCACAGTGGCATATCCCTCGGGTTTTCCCCAAGACCCCTGCCACATCCGGTAGATGCTCTACCAGCTGAGCTGAGGCACGGGTTGAGCTTAGGTTTTCCCTAAGACCTCTGACACACCGGGCAGATGATCTTCCAGCTCAGCTATAAGACACAGTGGTATACTTCCTCTGGTTTTCCCCCAAGACCTCTGACACACCAGGCAGATGCTCTACCAGCTGAGCTATCAGGCACAGTGGTATACTCCCTCAGGTGTGGTGGCCTAGTTTGACTTATTATTTTCTTTTTTAGATGACAAGGTCAAAGTTGCGCACCACAATAACAGCTGGAATTCTAAGTCTTGGGGAGAACTCATAACAGGCAGACAGGTGTGTGAGCAATACATGTTAATTTTTTTTTTTTTAGTTTGCTGAGTAAATAAATGATGGGATGCAAGATGAAACACACTCTCATACATGTAAGTACTTCATTTAAAGATAGTATACATGATTGATAAACTGTTACAAATAGTTCTATCCTGTGAAATTGAATATATGCGAGCAAAAACCAGCTTCGTACTTTGTCTAACTTTTGAGAAAACGGTCAAAAAAGAGTTTGCAGTCATTTCGCCCCAAAACCACTTCGCCCTGAACCACTTCTCCCCGAACCACGGCCTGTGCACGAAGTGGTTTTGGGGCGAAGTGGCATTTGGGCGAGGTAGTGTTTGGACAAAGTGGTTTGGGGCGAAATGGCACTTGGGCGAAATGGTTTTGGGGCGAATTGAATTTATGTCTCGCGAGACGAAAAATAATTGTTTTGCTCATTTCTCAAAGACTATAGCACTTCAGACAAAACCATTTCAGGGGACGTTTTCTGCCATCATCATGTTTATATTATCGTGTAAGTTACATGTTATGTGTAAATCTGTGAACCTTTCTGATTCATTGAGAAACCAATCATGTGTATAACTGCCTTTAAGGGACAACGCTTGCAAAGGGTTGCCTAACTCTGTACGCTTTATGTAAGTCGCCATCTTTTGCAGTTTGGCAGTCGGACTTGAGGGTGAAAACAATTTGAATTTGCTGAGAACCATGGACTGTATCTTTAAGTAAAGTCTAAAATCATTTCAACAAGTCCACCAACTCTCAAGACTCAAGTTCCAAAATATGTTGACTTGATCCAAGTATGTATCTTGATCAACCAAGTATGGCCAAAGCTGCCTATCAAAGCTGCATCAA
This sequence comes from Henricia sp. BOLD:AAB3569, assembly GCA_037783545.1. Lineage (NCBI taxonomy): Eukaryota > Metazoa > Echinodermata > Asteroidea > Spinulosida > Echinasteridae > Henricia > Henricia sp. BOLD:AAB3569. Next base: position 2,003,879 of record JBBELK010000429.1, on the reverse strand, counting down.
TACACAACAAAATGGTACATGTGCCGGACATATCTGGGACACATTTATGTACAGTCCCTACGGAAGCAAAAACAGGCACATGTGGGCCACACAACATGCTCACAGGGTTGCCAAAACATTTATCAAGTATGTTGTCAACATAGATGACAGCTCCTGAGTGCTAGAAAGCCCCAAGTGACCCCCCAGTGGAACTAGACAAATACCCTGCAACTTCTGAAGCCAAGATTCTGAAGTTTGGATAAATATTGAACTCACGTAGCAAGTTTGTGAAAGGGTACTGTGGCTTAGTTTTTTATCACTTAGTGGAGGTTTAACGAGCTGGGACCTTCTAAATTTGAGTTCCCCCCACCATTGTCTTGATTGGGAAAACTGAAGAGTTTCCCCAAAAGCATTAAAGCCATACATCATTTGCAGTTACCCAAAATTTTATTGTACGAGTTGACAATAAGTGTTGATAGCAATGGTAACAAGCACCACCTGATTTCTTCTCCCCCCCCCCCCCCTCCCCCCGTGTAAAATGGTACCTTTGTAGGAGAAATTGCCAACTTAATTAAGGTGCTTTTAAAAAAATAAAATCTGCAGACAATTTTTTACCTTTCATTCAACACAAAAACCATGCATGGATTGTTAAGGTTTTCTGAATCATCTATGTATGTATGTGGCTGACATTTCTACAAGGCACTTTATCGACATTATTTTTCATGCATACCGGTAAATACCTTAGGCAGTTTACGCATCCCTATTGGTTGAGAGCACGTCACATGGCTATTCTTAAACGGACGATAAAGACCAAGGTCAGTCTTAAACACTTTCTTGACTGGCCCGCATTAGTACCCGCACCCTAGTCGGCAAGTATGGATCACACGCACATGTAACTGCACGCACCCGAAACGCAAGGCTCGGGCCATTAATTATCACTCATCCAAGCCCCTAGCCGGTTTTAAACGTATGTTTAAGACTGGCCAAACCCACTTTTATTCCCCAAGTTATGTATGTAATGCTTTTTGAAAGGTTTTCCAATCATGTAATCCATCTTTAAGGTACAGCATGGAGCTCCATGGGTACAGTAACCTGACTACCCTGTGGGCCAGCTAATGAATATCAATCCCCATGGGTCACAGCAAAGGTCAGGGAACCATACCCACACAAACATCACTGCATGAGATCACAGTTGGCTGGTGTCAAACCAAATGTCTGTACGTTTTTGTATGGTACTCCTCAGGTGAGTTCAGTGATATGGGATACTGCCCAGAATTATTGTTTACATGTCAATGACACTATACATGTACTGTGTGTAAAATATTACACATGACACAGTGCATGACATAATAAAAAAAGCCACAAAAAATGACACCAATGGACCAAAACGATAGCTGATTAAACGAATGTAGAAAGGTTAATTGTTGCTGATTGAAGAAATGTAGAAAGATTAATTGATGAGTGAAACGGTTCAGAGATTTTTTAAACAGAATATGGCCTATATTGAATACTCCTATGAAATCCAGAAAATGAAACGTTCTATCCCAGCAAAGGACGAGGTATGTCAATTTTGATTCATCAAAACATCAGAAGAAAATAAGGATTGGACGTTTTTAAAACCGAAAAAAATAAGAAAAAACAGTTTTGCCGAACGTTCAAACAAAACCCAATTTTAAATAGTTTACAATGGTTTTCGGAGGGTTATTTGTAATGAAATTTAACCACTTTGAGATGGGAACTGTATAAGCAGTTCTAAGTGAGTGTCTTTGGGGCGGTTTATATAGAATTAGCCCATGGGTCAGTACTACCAGGACAGAGCTGGTCTCTCATCTTGGGTCAAGTCAGTTTTTAGTTTTTGACCTGTGACTTGACTCTGGAGAAAATAATTTGTGACTGGACTTGGGAAATAAGATTGATTTGCGACTTGAAATAAAAACCAGTTATTAAGTCTCCAGCCCCAGAGACACTCACACTGCATAACCAAAACTGCAAGTGCAGTCTCCTGCTTCAGGGGAATAAATAAGAAAATGCCTACTGGTAGCTGCTGCGAAGGGGTTAAATAAATATGGGGTTAAATAAATATATTGGGGGAGGGGGGTGCTGTAGTGGGGGAGACATATCAATTATTGATAGACCTCTATAATTAGTAATACCGGGTTTATATATTGTAATGTATTTGTACTGATAAGCTGATGGAAGGGATGGTTTAGTTTTTGACATTTTATAATTTTACATGTGTTCAATTTATCAATTATTTCATGGTTTATTAATTGCACTGATGAGCAGCCAAAATAAAGGATGAATTGCAGCAATATAATAATATATTGGGGTAGGAGAGACAATTAATAGACCTCCATAATGAGCTGATGAAGGGGATGGTTTTGTTTTAGACATTTTATAATTTCACATGTGTTCATTTATTTCATGGTTTATTAATTGCACAGATGAGCAGCCAAAATACATTTTAGTTTGTACAAGTAAAGGTCAAAAGTACTAATTTTTCATTTTGTATGGTAGGTCACATGTGGCAATCTGCTATTAATCAGATATTAATTTTATTTTACAGAAGAAAATCACTGACAGTGACAGTGATACTGGAATAATTCTAGGAAGGATCAAGTAAGTAGGCCTACTTCTATTTGACTTTTTATATAAATCGTTGTCTAAAATATTCTTTACTTATTCAGCATGTCTATATCATAAGATTTGTAAGAGAAATTCCGTGCATGCTTGTGTGAAACCTATAAAAATGAACGAACAAAAATGGTTAAATACGTACCAGAATACGGCTGCTCAAAATACACCGATTCCGCAATACTCCCAGCGATCGACATCTTCGAAATTTCCAACTGAACTCAAATTTTCTCGGAATCAATTATCAATCAAATTTTACGATGTTAGTCCTCGGTTTGAGCTGATACAGTCAATCAATGATACAGTGAATTATGGTCGATTGTTGATCAAAATGGACGCATCTTTCGTCACGATTTTAACGGGACAAAGTGGTTTGCGCGTGGGATGATTCAGCGGTTGAAAATGCACTTTGCCTCCATGTTGCTGCAGTGCATTATTCATGCATAAATTTGCACATACGTTGAACTTGACAAGCGGCTAGTGTGATATTGTCGGTACTTCAACCAGCACAAACCAAGTTCAATACCATGGTATGGTTCACTCAACAAAACACTGATGCCAGTAATAAATTTTAGAATGCGCGAACGACAAAACAGCCCAGCTTGCAGGGAATTTTGTGCAGAATAGGCAGCACACAAAAGAAGCAATACCGTTGGTTTGTGTTAGTGGAATCGCCATTGTGCATATTGCATGCATAGTGCATTGCATGAACGGTTCATCATAATGCATGATGACGTCATCATGTTTGGTTTTCCAAGATCAACAATGCATGAATGGTCGGTGAGCTCGTGCTCGCCATACCTGTTTCGTGAATCAAATTGAAGATATAAAATTATAATTAAGGAAATTAATAGGCCTACTTGTTGAACGATGAAAGCATTATTTGCAGATACATACACAAGATATGGTATGGTGCATGATCACCATTGACATTACTGAAACCATGGAGCTATAAAAGGATGCTGAAACAACCAAACTACTTGGGATGGAAGAAAAATCGTAATTGAAGGGCCTTATCGGGATTCGAACCCGCGACCTCTGACTCACTGGGCAGACGCTCTACCAGCTGAGCTATAAGGCACAGTTGGTTTCTCCCTCAGGTTTTCCGTATGGACCCAATTCTTCTCTCGGTGTTGCATGGTATAAGCGCAACTGACAAAGTAACGAACACAACATCTGGTATGGTGCCTGCTCCATTGAAATGAAACAACCAAACTTGGGATGAGAGAAAAGTATTCCAACTGTGCTTTATGATAGCTCAGCTGGTAGAGCGTCTGCCTAGTGAGTCGGAGGTCTCGGGTTCGAATCCCGATAAGACTCTTAATTACAATACATGTAATTAGCTTCAAATGTATCAAATCATGGAAATTCTTCATACAAATTGAATTCATATCAATCGAGTTTGATGCAGTTTGACTAGCAGGTGCACAGTATCGCAGATATCTTTCTGATTTGTATTAATTGATGGCGCAAAAAATCGTTTACCGATCTGAGGAACTTGCCTATGTAAGCTACATGTACATGATGTGGTTTTTTGCACCATGTTTTTCTACGTAGCTTTGGTTTTTAAAGCAAGTATTTATAAAATTGTAATTAAACTTGCTTACAGGTGCCATAAGCTACAAGATTTAGTCAAAAAAAGACGGCTTGTGTTTTCCAAGTTGGTATAATTTATAGATTTTATGAAGTTTCATAGACTAAGCTGTATTATTTTGCCTGCCGTTCAACAACAGAGGGCGTGCTAGATGTAAACAAGTGACGTCACGGGTCACCACCGAATTACTGGCTTTGGCTGTGGATTTAAGCCAGTATTTCGGATGCAGCCTTATAGGCGTTGCAAAACTTTCAAAATTTTAAATTAAAATTCTCAAGGGATCGTTAGACTAGATGGTAAAGCTGGTAATTTCATCTTGTATAGAAATCCGCGACTATTTTCTTTTTTATTCATATTCATCAGTTTTAGTCCCAAATAGCTATCAGACAATGTTTACGATTTTTATGTATGTATGTATACTACATAGGCCCCTATAATAATTCTTTTTCTGTATTTCATTTCCCACACTTAAAAACTGCATTGGTTAAAAATTAATCAGTTTTGTGAAAAATGTATGACAAGTTCACTTGCAAAATACTTTCAGAATCTGAATGAAATTGTTGCTCCTTTGTGAATTTCAGCTTGCAAAGCGAGTTCCTACATGAGCTTTCGAGATGTGCATGGCTGACACATTGTTGTAAGAGGGCGCTATTTTGGGCTGTTGCGAAGGTGCGTGCGCGCGATTGTCGGAAAGATTGATCGTGTCCGCCGATTGATGTGGCACCCAGCGCCAACGTCTTGAATATTGGTTTTGTGCAGCGTTAACAATACATAGACAGGCTTCTGGCTAAAAATGGCTTCCAGTGTCTCCTGTATCGGTCCTCATAATCGTGTTTTTACATGTGGAATACGTATATGACCATTTCAGTGCCATTGTGCGTTTTTGCGTTACAAGAACATAACACTTTATTCCTAATGAATTATTGTCATTTTTTAGAAACTTGATAAAGTGGTACACGTTATTCTAAGGCAAAGTATATACCAGCTAATGACGCAGCGTCCTTGTACCATTATTCAAGGATTTATTTGCAAAGTGGTTAATTTTCAAATCATTTGTGCCATTTCCACTAAGGCACAGGCTCGTCAATGCGCGCGTGAGGCCAAATTCGTGCCACAAAATACGCAGCTCCATGCCTTTGCTATGGAGCTGCGTATTTCGTGGCACGAATTCGGCCTCACGCGCGCATTGACGACCCTCTGCCTTTAATTAGTTAGTGCTTTTTAGTTAGTGCTTATACACTGCATGTGCGCGAAATGTAGGCCTACGTTAAACCGACGGTAACAGCTGCGTAGATCCACTGCATTGAATTGCGACGGAAGCGGGATGCAATCGACGTTGACGAAACGGCAACAGCAGTAGCACCGCTGAAATGTGAAACTTTTCAACTTTAGGCGTTTGCCGCTATAGCGACTACCGTTGTCGTTTTCTATCCGCTAGTATAGGCGTTTATTGTACGCTGTGAATTTCTAAAAATAGTCGCGACATTCACCTCACGAACAAGTCAGCTTCTGTCTCGTACGCTGCCACTCTTGTCCCATGTGCGACCTGTTTACGTACAGCACGGTACGTACTGGCGACGCGATTCTTTTGAAACGCGTGGTGGCAGCAAACAAACCGGCCCTTTTCTATTGTTTACGTATTATTAAAACGTTTGGGCTGAAATGCGCATGCTCAATATGACGTACCAATGGGAAAGGACCAGTTTGTTTGCTGCCACCAAGCGCCCAAAAGGTTTACATTGTCAACACGGCCACTAGTCTTTGTAAAATACGTTTTACCTTAGTTCCGTTTGTGTATACGTACGCGCAAGCGACATTTCACCGTAGGAACTGGGAACTTGTCTATTTTAGCGAGACTAAAGGCGGATACACACTATCGCGGAAAAATCACACTTTCGCGCTGAGCTCACCGCATTGCATGAGCTCCCAATCGCCGATTATTCCAAAATAGAAAGTTCCACTCTGGTAACTTGGGGCTTCTCTGATACCTCATTGGCTGCGCGTTGAAAAGGTCAGCGCACCGCGGTCAAAGTTCAACAGATTTGAACTTTGACCCAGCTCAAAACGTTTTGCGCGTCGCGATAGGCCGCGCACAAGCGGCAAACCAGTTTGTGGGCAAACCATTGTGTACAAACCAATGGAACAGTGTGATTTTTTTCCGCGATAGTGTGTATCCGCCTTAACTGTCGCAGTGAAGAAAATAGACAAGTTCCCATATACGGTGGACTGTCGCTCGCGCGTACACACGTACGTACACGAACGGAACTAAGTTAGAACGTCTTGCACAAAGACTACACGGCCACTTGCGGCCAGACAGACAAAACACTGAAGTATTATGTATGACAAAATAATAATCAAGTGAATTTCATCCGTCAAAAGTCGGCGTTTGAAGCAAATGGAACAGTTTAAATCAGTTCTTTTGTCGATCGCCACCGAATCAGAATTGAACACGACAAAAAGGCGACCGTTCAAACTGATTAGAGCCGGGAAAACTGCGCTCAATACATCAACCTAGAAAATAAACATTAATCAATCTCTCAGTGATTCCTCTGTGTAGCACGCAGTGTTTAACCCTCCAAGCGCGTATTTCACTGGACTAGAAAACGGATTGAACCAGAGAAAACAATCGATTTCCCCTTAATCCTGACCTTTATTATATCAAATACGTAGGTATTAACGTAAAAACTTCCCTTCTACACAAAAAGTGAGACCTATTGACAACTCTAAGTCGTTTTCAACCAATTGTTTTACAAGTATAATGTTAGCGTTTGCGCCACTGTTCATGGGTACGGGTCCGTTACCGGCGCGGCTGTCACACCCCAATTTTACAAATTGTGAAAAAGTACGGGGAAATAGGGCAACTAAGCGTGGCTACTACATTAGCTCTCCTCGTCGGGGCCAGAAGCCACTTTGCCAGGTACATCCTCGGTTCTATTTCCTTCGCATTCTGTTAGCGTTGTGATTAATGAGCCCTACTCCTCGTGCATATATGGCGCCTGTTAAAGCTCGTCCTGTATTAACCAATTGTCGAAAATGCACCCATTCCAACATTTTACGGAATCCAGCAAATTCCTCTCGTGTTGAGAGCAAAGTGCCTTTAAAGCTGGATATCTATAATACCCGGGCTTATTTTACTTTGGAACCAGCATTTATACTTTAAAGGCAGAACACATGATTGGTAAACCGTTGCAAACGGTTTTATCCCCCTGTGTGGTTGAAGATATGCATTTTTAAAACCAACCTGAGCAAAATCCGCTCTCCGTATTTCGTCTAACTTTTGAGAAAACAGTCAAAAAAGGTTTTACGGTCACCTCGCCCCAAAATCATTTCGCGCCGAACCACTTCGCCCTGGACCACGGCCTTTGCACGAAGTTTTTTTGGGGCCGCATTCGGACGAGGTATAGTGTAAAGGTGAAGTGGTTTGGGGGCAAGGTGGCTTTTGGGGCGAAGTGGTGCAGGGCAAAATGGTTTTGGGGCGAAGTGAATTTTCGTCTAGTGAGATGAAAAATAATTGTTTTACTCATTTCTCAAAATCTATTATAGCACTTTAGACAAAACCATTTCAGGGGAAGTTCACTATACCGTCATCATGTTTATATTGTGCAAGTTATGTGTAAATCTTTGAACATTTCTTTTTTCCGAGATTACCAATGATGTGTTCTAACTTTAAAGGGACACACCGGCTTTGCTGTGCTAATTTGGGCTCGAAATAGACCCATACATTATTCTGAAGCGCTTTACAGGGTAAATTAGATATATCCTGAAAAGACGCCGTCAAATTTGGCCGTTTATGAGCATTTTTCAAAAAGTCAAGGTCACGTGACTTTTCGGAACCAGATTATGGTTCCGAAAAGTCACGTGGTCTTGTGAGTTAGTTGTATTTCCAGCCGTAAAAAACCAGCGCGAAGTGCGAGTTGCTTTTGTCATTCGCGGTCATGGTTTCTGTTGGAAAATAATGTCCTACGAACACGTACATACCGTATTTTCCAATTTGTACACAAATCTGCCAACAGATTTCATAAGAAGGGTTTCTGGGCGTTGATATGGACGAGAGAATCTCTCGGATTTTCGTGTCTTCGCTTCGCGTTCGCGGCGATAAATAATATCCAAAGAAAAAACGGCATAGTCCTATATTGAGGGCGCTGAAGACACCAAAACGTTGCGTTCGATGTGCTTCCTCGAATCGGCGCTGGCCTGAGGGATCATGCAAGGTGTGATGAGTCGGGGAAAACAAGGAATCAAGGTTAAACACGTGTCGACCCAGATCGAACGCCACCTTTATTTACAAACACATGATACATACATCGCGACGGCTGGTAAAGCATATAGCCCAACATTTGTCTCTTTTGTTAATTTTAAACATTTCTGGTTAATTACGTGACACTTTGATAATTTTTTTCACAACAACTATCGAGATGTTATTGTCAAGGATGCTAGATTGCTACATTATGTAAACAGTAAGCCGGGCAGGTTCGATTCACCAGAGCAAGTTCGATTCGCGACTATCGTTAACTGTTAAGGCGGATACACACTATTGCGGAAAAATCACACTGTTCCATTGGTTTGTACACAAACTGGTTTGCCGCTTGTGCGCGGCCTATCGCGACGCGCAAAACTTTTGAGCTGGGTCAAAGTTCAAATTTGTTGAACTTTGACCGCGGTGCGCTGACCTTTCCAACGCGCAGCCAATGAGGTATCAGAGAAGCCCCAAGTTACCAGAGTGGAATTTTCTATTTTGGAATAATCGGCGATTGGGAGCTCATGCAATGCGGTGAGCGCAGCGCGAAAGTGTGATTTTTCCGCGATAGTGTGTATCCGCCTTTAGACTATTTCCAAATGAATGCAGTCTCGTCAACGATGGTAAGTCGCGTCTGGTCGACCATTTTGAACCAGCCCACAGGACACGGTTGCGCTATAGTCACCGCTACCATTAGGTATTTAGATGATGCAGCGTTTTAAGCAGAACAAATGGACAAAATTTCAAATGGGCTCTGACAGCCTCGTCTGGCCATTGTATTACGTCACGCATCTTTTTATTTGCAAATTCTATCACAAAAAAACGCACTGGAACCCTCGTTTCCAATGACAATTTAAAATTTTCCTATTGACTAACCGAAGGCGTTTGCTCTTGAACGTTAGTGCGCATGTGTGTTGCCAGGATGACGTTTGACCAGTGGACGAGTTTAGGAGCAAGTTCTATTCACGACTATAGAGTTAGTAAATGGTCAAACGTCATCCTGGCAACACACATGCGCACTAACGTTCAAATGCAAACGCCTTTGGTTCTACAATTAATTCCCGCCAAACGCCGCATCAACTCTGTGCCTAATGGGTATACCAGTGACCAGCGCGACCGTGCCATATAGGGCTGGTTCCAAAATGATCGACTAAACTCGACTAACCATCGTTGACTAGTAAGACTGCGTTTGGTGGGAAATAGGCGAACTATAGTAAACTAAGAGTCGTGAATCGAACTTGCTCCCCTAGTTTCATCTGGAGTAAGGTTCGGTTCAACTAACATCGTTTTTTTCTTTTCCAATATCCATTTATTATTTAAATACGTGTATGTCGTTAGTCACGGTGTTGTATAAGCCTAATAGCATAATTTTAAACCACAAAATCCATCCATTTGTGAAAATTACATGTTTATTACAGCTGAAATTATTATTTCACATTTTTAAAAATTGCGAAACGACCTTCGAGAGCATTAGCATGCTCCTCCATGCGGCGAAAGAGCCATTATGATTGTTAATGGCCACACGCGCGCCTTAATGAATATTAATTGTATTTCCTCTAAATGTTTTCAGTGGTCGTTGACGTATACCTTATATACACGGTTTATGCACTTCTGGTACATCCTGGGGCAAGTTTGATTCACTAGAGTTGACAACTGGTCAAACGTCCTCTTGGCAACACATTGGTGAGTCAATAGACAGCCGAAGTATGACGTATTGCCAGCATGATAATTGGCTCTAAAAATCAGTATCATTGCAAAAGCACAGGGAAACGGTTTAGTGATTGTTAGTGTGGACCCATTGCCTTGGCAACTAACAAGAGATGACGAAGTGAATAACTTCGGCAGTCTGTTAGCCTTTTCCGTGTTTCACCGTAAATGGCGTCTGGTGTACTGACGTACTCCTCCACATGCACATTTAGTATCCACTTGACCAGACTATATTTTTGTTGCAATGTGGTGCACGCGGAAGGTTTGAAGTACAGAATCAATCCGTGTTCACCGTAGCAGAGAATGGCATAAAGCAACCAGACTGTTGGTTGCTAGATAATGGCGTGCACCACGTAGCAACAATATCATAGTACCCTATGTGACGTGAATCGAATTTGCCCAAAGTTTCAGTTATTAGTCTAACCGTAAGGAACGGACTTGGCCATAAAGTTAAAGCCCGTTGGCCTACACGGGAATTGTAATGCCCCAAAATATTAATCAACCGTTTGACTGGGAAACCTTATTCAAATGGAAGATATAAGTGGTTCCAACTGTCCAATGCAATGATGGTATTTTATTAAGTTTTGTTTTGTTTTAAGAAAACGATAATTATATAAATGCACACACTTTTTTACAAGGGCGCCATCGTGCTCAAAACATCTAGGCTCCTGGCTACTGTGATATTATACGTATACGTTTTCCGTGCGGTATGACCAAGGAACCAACCTGTATAGGACGGTGGCTTACCACAATTTCTTGAAAGCATGGATACAGTATTTCATAGTTTTCTCGGAACTGGGCTGACTTGGTTTCATCATACACATCCTCAATAGACTGCCGAAGTGAATACGTCATCTTTTGTCGGTTGCCTAGGCAATTGGCTCTAAACTAAACATGTGTCCCTGTGCGTTTGCAATCATATGGTACTTTTGTCAAAGGGTATGATAGTTTAGAGCCAATTGCCATGACCAAGCACGTCACACTTCGGCTGTCTATCATACATGACGATAACGCCGTTTGTGACAACAAAATTCCAATTATGTAATCTGTCTTTACGGCTAAATTATTTCCGAGGAAATTCTGGTTTAAAAATTTTACATTTTATCAAACGTCATTCGAAAACGTAGACCGGATGCGACACATTTCGATTTCATGCAAAAAGCCATTGTTACTAAGTGGTTACATTCGGGTCAACTCGTCCCCGGGTCAAATCTCAAAGTTTGGCTTCCAAACGTTCGGAAGCTGATGTTGGCGTACTTTACAAGGAGTGCACCCTGATTTCAGTTAATTGAACAGAATCAAGAAATCAGATTGGGCATAAAGTTAACGCCAAACATTGAAGAAAGTAATTGATTTTAAGTGTTTGTTTCTGTAGTTTGGATCCGGGCAGTAACTGCGCCGGTTGACAGATCATTCGTCGCGTCTGCGTGGTCCGGCCGACAAGTGGCGCGGTAAAACAACCGCCGAAGTGCGTGCTGAAACCTCTTGTATTTGAACGAGTAGATGAACGGGTTCACGAACACATTCAGCGATATGAGAGCCACCGAGATGACGTACACGGTGCTTGTGAAACTCAGCGGTCGCCATCTCATGTTGTGAAAGAAGAACAAGAATTGATTGAGCGACCAGCAGATAATGAATGTTATGAAAACGATGAGCAGGGCTTTGAAGATGTTACGCCGTGCGCGGAGCAGAGATTCCCCCTGGTTGTTCCGGACGCGCTGCTGTTGGTTCTCGGAGCTGACGCTCGGCACAATTTGTCGCGCACTTCGGGATAACTCGATGGCGATTCGGGCGTACATGTAGGTCATTAAAGTCAGCGGGATTGCGTACTGAAGCAAGAAAATGACAACTCCCAGGCTTTCTCCGTTTGCAGTGGCCACACAAGTTCCCGTGTCGTCAACGTGCCACTGGAAAAATACGTAAACTCGGAAAGTGAGAACCACGAGCCACACGCACGCTATGATGAGACACGTGGAGCGTTTTCCGCTGAAAAAACCGTTCGTAACGGTAGGGGTAAACGATAGCGAAGAAACGTTCAAATGTCACGGCTAGTAAACTGTAAGTAGACAGAATGAAGAAATTCAGGAGAAAGTACTTCGAGTTCCAGAAGGTGCAGAGAAACCGGCCAAGGGTGCCGGGCAGGGCTGGGTTGAAGGGTGAAATGTACTCGTGCAGGAGAATAAATATCGATGCCATAAAGTCTACGGTGGCTTGGTGCATGATTAAAGCGTTGGTGTTGGTGTGCATGGATTTGTCGAAAATGATCACAATATTGACCAAGCCGTTTCCGAGGATGCCTAAAATACTTGCCGTTGTATTAACAATCCGTAAGAACAGAGCTGCCATGTTTGCAGACGATTCAGCAATTCCGCACAAAGATCAATACCGGTGCAACTAAACACCGACCAAGATCCGACTAAATTTGTACCATGCAGTTCTCGACGGGGGTTCTTGCGTGCCTGGTTTTGGAGCGAAATCTTCGTAATTTCGCCTCGCAACTCGCGCGCTTCTTCGTCGTTATAACAACTGCCCAAAACGCCACAACCGGTAAGAGTTTGATACATTTCATATTTGATCTGCTGTTAGACTACCTATTTAATATGCAAATGAGGCGTTATACGACGCGCAATGAGCTCATTCTGCACGTCACCACGCATTGCCCAACAGCCAATGAAATTCCCTGTATTAAATGCAACACACTAAAAATATGCACGTGATGCCGAAATTATACAAAACTGCGAGCGTCGTAAACCAAACGTATCAAATTCATTATTTTTACTGTAGGTGGATGACAGTTTAAACCATCGGTTACAGTATTATTTTGAGCAAGTCTTAGAAAAGTGGAATTGGTCTAAATATGCATTTTGTCTTATAAAAAATTATCTTTGGCGGAGTCATTGCATTGGACAGTTGGAACCACTTTTGTTTTCCATTTGAGTAAGATTTTTGTAGATCAAAATGATTTAATTAACATTTTCAGGTCATTTCAAATCCTGTATTTTAGCTTTTATTAGTAGGGAGCGTGTTCAGATTTTTCCAAAAAATGGTTTTCGTCCTAACCTTATATAACAATCGTATAAAATACCTCCCCAAAATACTATACATGGGAAGAAAACAGGAATTTTGCGATCTCCAGTTTGGATGTGGAAACTAAAAGGTTGGTGTAATCACTGCACTGCTTATTATGTAACCAGATTAATTAGTTTACAAAAATATCCCGAGATAAATTATATTATCCTTGAAGATGTACGGATTGAGAGCGCGAAATTTCAGAATGCAATATAAGAAAAAATGGCGAATGATATCAAAATCTCACTACCCATGGAAAAAAATGGCAGGCTCAAAAATGTTATCTGGTCACGCTCCTTTAATTTTTTTTTTCGATCAAATGGTTTCATTAAAATGTTAAGACATTAAAAATCATGTATATTTCTAGCTTTAAGTCCGCCAAATTTTCCAAACGTTTTGCTCGGCATATAATGTAGCCTAATAGAGCCTTTGCACGGCGGCCATGACAGGGGACAGTCACATTGTCACTGTGTGTCATGCATGAGTAGGTGCCTTGTGGTTCCATTGTCACATCATTTAAATAAGAAAACCTGCCCCCTAGCTGTCATGGCCGCCGGTGAAGAAGCTCTATTGCCTCGTTTTACAAAAATGGGTTGCCAGCCAAAATCGTATGTGTATTTATTGGAATTCTGTTACTGTTTCTAAAGCCGGCCGTATACACCTTATGTTCCGACTCCGTTGCGATTGCACAGACACGCCACATTTCGAGCATGCTCGAAATTCTGCGATCGCGTTGCGACGGACACGTACACAATCGTGACCACGTCGCCATCGGAACGCATCGCAAAACCCGTACACCTTGTGATGCAACTGCACAACATGCGCTATCGTGATCGAATCACTGACGAAACCCAAGGTGTACGGCCGGCAAAAGGCACAGGCTCGTCAGCATGGCGCGCGCGTCAAATTCGTCCCTCGAAATACGCAGCTCCGTGTCTTTGCTACATGGAGCTGCGTGTTTCGTGGCACGAATTTGGCGCGCGCATTGCTGACGAGCCCCTACCTTTAAGAACTCGCGTTGACATAAATTATTTTGAATGGTGTACTTATTTTTACAAAGTATACTAAGTAATTTCTATGCCAAGTAACTTTTTGTGCTTAGCAGCGTAATAATGTAATAATTATGAAATCCCACACCGCCCAGATGCACTCGCTTAATAATACTAAAACGTACAGCAAAAACCAATCGCTGCTTTTAACAAATTCAGACGGGACACATTATAACATTCGTTCCAAAATCCCTCTCGATTGTGACATCCGACGTTCAACTCCCCCTCTTGTCCATTTTATAAAGTGAATCCCGAGCCTTTAAACTCGCCTTTCTCTCTCTATAGACTTTGAATTCTCCGTTTTTGTTCCAACTCGGGGACTAATATTTTCGCCATTGTCCTTATTGAAACCCGAGGGATGAAGTTTGCAGCAAATGACCGAGGCTAATCCGATAAAAGTGGCCATCAAGTGGAAAGGAAAGAACGGAACAATACGCTGTACTTTGAATTTAATAAAAACCGTGCAACGTTGATGTTGGGGTAAAAAACAAAAAGCTTGTCTATTGTAGAATTTAAATCCCTACGTACTTCAAGTTGCTTCGTCAAGCTCGTAAAAACGGAATAACAAACGTTGGATCTTGCAGTTTTCACTAAAATACCCCAAGGTCGATCGTTTGAAACATCACTGCAGATGCACCTGTACCCACCAATTTGGCTAATATAGCGGCCATATACAATAAAAACTCATTAAAACGAGTACTCTAATGCAATATTCTGCTTAATATAAGGACAATATTAGGTCCTCCCAACAAAATGTCAAATTATAGCACTGGCAGCCTCGTTACTACGGAGCTCTGGAAGTGCCATCCAACTTGTTGAGACTCTGACATGATTATTTATCGCATAGCAAGAAGACGACACATTCAGTGTAAAATATCGCCATCCAGAGTGATAATTATCTGGGAAAGACGACATACAGAGTATAGGAGATGACATACTGAGATAATTTATCGCGGGATGTCGACATCCAGAAGAAAGGATGTCGACATCCCGAAGAAAGGATGTCGACATCCCGAAGAAAGGATGTCGACATCCCGTGTAAATATTTATCACGGGATGTCGACATCCCAAAATAATTTATCACAGTATATGACGACATACAAAAATATATAAAATGACGGCATTCCAAGAAAATTCATCACAAAATAACATTTTTTTCGGGATGTCGTCTTCCTACATCCTGGATATTCGTCACCCCGTGATCAATTATCACATAAAAATCGTCATCCTACATTCTGCATGTATGTCGTCATCCAGTGATAAATTATCTCGGGATGACGCCGTCTGACATTCTGAGTGTCATCTTCCTGAGATTATTATCACGGGATGATAACATTTTGTACTGAATATGTTGTCATCCTGCGATAAATTATCGCGGGATCTCAACAAGTCGGGTGGCACTTCCAGAGCTCCGTACCGCCAGTATACATGTTAGTCCGACATATTGAAACAGGAGTAATTTCTCCTTTTTCCGAAGGTTCCCGAAGTTACCCGAATGCACGTCCGGACGTTATCGTTAATCGTCGGTCAGTGTTTCGCCGCGTGTTTATTTTACAATGATGCAGACAAGGTTTGAATTTGATTTTTGATGCTATAATGGGCATGTGTTTTATTGGCCAAATATGGAATAACCCTTTTCAAATTGTAATACACTCGTGCCGTAGCGCGGTGTTATGCGCTCCTAAAAATAAATGCATGACGTAATGCTTAGTGCTATTTTAAACACCACGGTAGCCGGTCCTCATATTCAGTCGTTGTATTTGGAATATGTGGAGCGGGAACCAGTCTAGGCCATTAACTGTCAATGGTGTATATAAATCACATTTTGAGTAAAAATATGGAGAGCACTTCGTGGGGTAATTTCTGAGTTCATGTTAGCCTTTTATTTCAAAAGCTCTTGCGACAATTTGTTTTTTATTTCTTTAATGGACACGAGTGTCATTTTTCAAAAAAATATATTGGTGTTATTTTGCACTTTGCTTTTTGCAAATATAATGCACTGGCTTTAAAGATATACCGTATGTGCGTTTTGGGTGTAGCACCTCGAAAAATAAAGGAGACATCAACGGAGACATCAACGAAAAAATCGACCAACGTTTAGTTATCGAACAATTACTGTCAGTATTTCGAATTAGTGGAGCTAGGTCCGCCAATAATTCAAGGCGTAGACTTGCCCAACTCTGACCTCCCGTGCTTGGTCTGCAAAGCGCAGCGCACAGTGCGCCATCCGGACCGGTGGCCTGCCCGATCTGCTTTCTTCTGTTTCCTCTGTCTCGGAAAGTCTTCCGAGACGGAAGATAAGAGATTTGACAGGCCACCAGCCCATAGGTAGTCTTTGTGACAGACTGTCTTACGTTGCTTGGTTCGTGTACGTGCGCGGTCGACATTGCACCGTGTGGACAGGGTACTAGTTTATGTGCCATTGGGTTCAGTACCCTGTCCACACGGTGCAATGTCGACCGCGCACGTACACGAACCAAGCAACGTAAGACAGTCTTTCACAAAGACTAGCCCAGAGGGTGCGCTGCACGCACCGCACCCGCAGACCAAACACGGAAAGTCAGACGTGGACAAGTCTATAGGCGCAAAAAACGGCCGTACTAAAAACGGCGTTTTTCACAAAGTATGTTTTGTCGTTAAAAAAAAGTAAATACTTTTAAAATTCGTTCTAAAAGTTTTTTTTTTAATTTTCTGAGAACTACGGACTGTATCTTTATAACAAAGCCACTCCAAAACCTACTGTCTTAAAATGTTTGCATTAAGACTTTGATCACGATTTTTAGACATCAAAACAGCAACAAATATGAAATACATGTGCCTTATTTGATGTAGGCCTATAGTGGTTTATTACAATAAACAATGGTGTTAGCATTCATTTTTATAAGAAAAGTGGAATTTATAGGTTTTAATCGCCAGCGATTATGACAAACAATCGCTGGGAAAAAAATAATTTCGTTTTTTAAAAACCTAAATCGAACGCATGTTTTACCTTGGGTGTACATCTCTGAACAAGATCATTTTAATTATAATCTTCTTTTTATTTATTATCTCTAACTAATCAATTAAAAAAATTCACTCGTGGTCCACGGCTAATTTCATTCAAGGTTATGCTATCATTTATTTAATTTAATTTACTTATATATTTTTTGACTAAGAGCCGCTTTCATTTCCAATGCCCATGATTAGTTGTCGACCCGCATGTTTCCGAAAAGAATAGAGCGATTTTCCGGCCTCACTCCATGCATTATTAAAACTGCCACATGTAATATTGCTCAATTAAGACAAACCCACGAAACATGAGACGCCGAATTACGGACGCGCATAAGACCAAAAAAAGCGAAACAAAACGCAAATTCGCACAATATGGACACATTCAAACCGACCCAATTCAATACATGCACCGTCACAAATCGTTGGCCTCGCAATCTAGACAGACAACAATAGTTTCCGTATTTGAGAATTTTCCGATCCACCGCAAAAATGGCAGGAATTAAATTTGCTTGCAAAACTAGTGGCGCGGTTTCAAAGGCGGTACCGGCAGGTGGATTTTTCAATACCTCGGCGCTAAATTAATAAGCAGAAATGTCCTTTAAACTTTTTTTTTTAAAAGCTGCTCCACTTTTTAACGACCCTCTGGCAATAATAGAACCTCAAAAGCCTTTATTTTGAAAACATTTAGTCCTTTTTCGATCAGTTGTGAATTCTACTTAGCTGAAAATTAATTTTGTGTCGGTTTGTGTGAACTGCTTGTATAGTGCATTTCTATTTTACGGTGACCAATGGTGGATATTTGTATTGGCACATAAATTGTCAGCCATGGTGGGCCGACACGCATAGGTCAAAGTGCATGCATTGCCTCACAAACAATCACGCGATATTCTGCCACATACAGTTTGTACAGTCTGTGTTGTATGCGGTGATCCGGGTGAATTTTGGTTTCAACGTCGGGCGATTCGCTGTTCAAAGGTAGGAAAGCGCATTTTTATGAGTATATGGCATCCCTGCATTACTAGCCCTTTACTCAGTGTGTGCTGCGGTACCTGTCGACCCTAAAACATAAATACCTTTGAGTTTTCTCCAACGAATCTGTGCTTTCAACGCCGAGTCCCGTTGCTTTGTACGTTGTGTGTCGCCGTTTTTTGCGATGGCTTGTGAGCACGTAGCAACAGTATCTAAGGGGCGGGGTTAACTGGGCAATCTCGGAACTATGCATTCAGATTATTGTAATAATTTGGAGAGGGAAAGATCGGCGCAAGGATCAATTTAGTGCGTCCGTCTGAGGCCTGGGGCCAATTCGCCTATTTGTGCGTTTCGCATGGTTAGCGTCTTGTGTACTGACGTACTCCCTTTCACGTGCTCACTTGACCAGACTAAGTTTTTGTTGCCAAGTGGTGCACACGGGGGGTGTGAAGTACAAAATCAATACTGTGTTCAGCGCGGGAGAGAATGGCATAAAGCAACTGGACCGTTGGTTTCTTGGAATTGGTGTGCACCACGTAGCAACAACAGCAGCATAGTATGTGACTTTCTAAACTGCACCTCAATTTGAAAGTGAAGAATTCGGGGTACCAGCTATTATGCGAATTTTACAGGCAAAATGCGAATTAGCCATAACAGCCAAAGCCAGTAAATTTGGATGCAGACTAACTGTCTCGTCTCGTCAGTTGTTTGCCTGACATTCAGCTAAGAACGCACTTCCCGAACTCCCCATTACTCGCATGGAAACAACGTTACAGCATGGAGCTATTATACACTACTCAAAAGAATTAAAGGAACAAGAGAACATAATGTTTTTGTCATGGTCTATATGGGCTACCGTTAGAACAAAAGGCATTAAAGTTGTGTGAAAATCATCCAGGTGTTGTCAATTGATTCTCAAACAATACTCAACAATGTATGGCGAAATTTATTGATGTGGTAGCCTGTTAACATGACTAAAACATGAATGAATAAAAATATGGACATAATCATCTGGCAGGTTATCATGACTATCCGTACATTGTCCACGTTTTGGCAAAGTAAACGTTAATTAATCATTGTCTAGTAACTGGTATGACCTCCATGTGCTTGTATGCATCCTGACAGCGTCGAGGCATGCTTAAAATTAACTGTCTTATGGAGTCTTGAGGAATGTTCTCCCACTCTTCAACCAAGGCATCTCTGAGTGTCTGTACAGAGTCTGGAGCATGTTCTCGACCTGCAACACGTCTGCCAAGCATGTCCCATGCATGCTCTATAGGGTTTAGGTCAGGAGATCTTGCCGGCCAGGGCATCGTGCTGATTCCCTCATTCTCAAGAAAGTTCATGGACACTCGTGCAGTGTGTGCACGAGCGTTATCTTGCACCAAGATGAAATGTTCACCTACGGCAGCAGCATATGGCCTCACAACAGGTTCCAGTATCTCATCTCGATACCTCAAACCTGTTAGTGCACCACCAGCTACCACGACGAGGTCCGTACGCCCCTCCAGGGAGATACCCGCCCACACCATAACTGATCCACCTCCAAAGTGGTCAAATTCGACAATGTTGCAGTTGAAATATCGTTCCCCCGACCGTCTCCAAACCTTTACACGTCTATCATTGGTTGAAACAGTGAACCTGCTTTCATTTGAGAACAGTACTGGTGCCCACTGGTCCATCTGCCCAAATTGATGGTTTCTAGCAAAGTCCAGCCGGGCTCTGCGGTGTACTACGGATGATGGGGCATGTGGCTGGTCGTCTGGCTCTCATACCATCTTCATGCAGACGATTCCTGACTGTTTGATTAGAAACACGGACATCAGTTGCCCTGTGGAAGCTTGTGGCTAAGGATCTTGCAGTAGATCGTCGATTTCGACGTGCCAGGATCCTCAGGTATCGGTCCTGGGGAGGGGTAGTCACACGTCTGCGACCTTGTCCTGGCCTCCTGGTGTACAGACCATCTTCCTGAAAACGTCTCCACAAACGGTTGATGACACTTACGGACACATCAAAATGTACAGCCACCGCACGCTGTGTATTGCCAAATTCAAGGAGCTGGACAGCTCTATAGCAACCTCAGCTTCAGTTAACTGACGGCGAACACCAGTACTCAGTCCCAGCAGACAGACAACAAACAACAGAATTGGAAGAACCTTCATTTTGTTGCAAGAAGTGATAACAACTAGTGATGACAAGTGTACCAATACCAACACCTTATACAGGGTAAAAGAACACGCCTGTGGACACCCCCGTGTCCACGTGTTAGAAGACACGCATGATTTCACCAACATTGTTGAGTATTGTTTCAGAATCAATTGACAACACCTGGATGATTTTCACATAACTTTAATGCCTTTTGTTCTAACGGTAGCCCATATAGACCATGACAAAAACATTATGTTCTCTTGTTCCTTTAATTCTTTTGAGTAGTGTAGCTCCATGGTTACAGTAACGAATTTGACCCCGTACGTCCCGTCTCTGTATTGACACATCGGAGTACCCGAGGCAGGTCGAACGCCTTAAAGCTCATTATATACATCATTTGCAGTGACCCAAAATTGTACTTCATGAGTTGACAAGAAAAACCCGACTAAAAATGTTGATAGCAATGGTAAGAAACACCACATTATTTTTTCCCCTTGTAAAATGGCACCAAAAGATTAATTGCAAACTGGAGGTGCTTAAAAGATGATTTGGAAACGAAACACAAAACCAGCATGCATGCATGGATTTTTTTCATGTTTTCTGAAGTATTACTGCATCTATGTGGCTGAAATTTCCACAAGGCAGTTTACGAACAGTATTCTTAAGTTATGTAATGCTGTTGTTTCTGGAATCAGTAGGCTATAAATGTTTTATCTATGCAAAATATATGCATGGCCTTTAAGACGACGTCAATGCATGTTATTCGATATTTAGGGTGTTCTCGCCTTTCAACCACGCACATGGCTCGATTTTTGGCGTATATGTCGTGATATTTATGTACTTCTTCGCTTTTTCATTTCCGGCCTGATATTGAAAAAGGAGTTGTGAATATTTCCGGAATAGCATGACTGACAGGGTTTGGCTTAGGTTATTCGGCCCAAGGCGAACTGTCACAAGATATCCGATGTGTTGAGTTGTTGCTTCTATAATCACAGACCTGCAGTGTGGATGGACACACCAGAATAGTCGGCCATCTGTATTACTCCAGGAAAGACAATTAATGAACTAAAAATGTTGAAGTTCATGAATTTCTGCCTTGCGGGTTTCGTTCCTTACGCAGTGGCTTGTGTTCTTGCACATCTCTCATTGCGATACATGCTTTTCCCTTTAATAGGCCAGCCCCTCGTCATTCGCCCCTTTCCCGCCTTTCCACCGTTTTAACGCAGTGCCCATGTGACTAATTATTGAAAGTCGGCTCTTCGATATGACAAATTTATTTAGTCAAAGCAGCTGACCAGTGTCTAATTAGTCGGACATTTATGACTAACTGGCTAAGTCGCTCGACTAGGGCATTAGTCGTGTTATACATGTTCTCATCCTGGGCCTAATTTTATAAAACATGTTAGCACCCGATTTTTGATTAAGCGGCGCAAGGGCCCCTTATTTAGGATTTTTATCAATGAAATACATGCTTTAAAACCACTCTACTCAGTTAAAGTCATAAAAATCTTATTTGGAGCTTGCTTTGGGGGTTAAAACAATGGTTTTTAGTTTTTATGCTAATGAAAATATGCATATTCATGACGATATTCATTACGATGTCACAAGAGGCAAACACAGGAAAATCGAATTCAACTGTGCACAAAAGATTCCACTTTTTTCTAAATTTTCCTGAAACATTTGTAATCCATGGCTGTTTGAGTTTGATTTACATGTTGCCTGCTGTAAGCCATGAGAAAACTGGGGGTAGAAACTGCAGCAATTTGCCACAAGTCCAACTTGAAGTCTTATGTTTTTTCTTAACTTTTCCCTTCTGTCTTCCTTATGTGATTCACTCAAAACAGCACCCTCTGTCTGTGATTTATTGCAATGAAATCTTCAAAGTTGAAAAAGGCCACCTTTTATTGATTTTACATCCAAACGAACAATACTATGTCTTGCTGAACAAGTAATCCGTCATTATGAAGCAAAGCTTAGGCACAAAGTTGTTTAGCATGTCACAGGCCCTTTAAGCGGCTGATGGCATTTCATAAAAGAACTAAGCAGTCGTTTTTTGCTTAAAGCCCTTAGCAAGCCAAATGGCATGCTAACGCCGCCATTTTTTTTATTTTGTTCGTTGCGAAGCAAATTACTAGAGTAAATATGGTGTTGCGACGGCGCAGAATTAGAAGACGACGAGGAGATATTCCTTTTAAGCGGCGTCCTAGATTGTTTAGAGACGGAGAGAATCCGCTGGAGGTGTATAATGCGACGCAAGTCTGGCAGCGCTATCGATTTCGGCCGGGCACAATTTTACGTTTGGCGTGCCACAGTATGGACACAGTAATGGCGGATAGCAACCAGTTGTCAAGAAAGTGAAACCGAAGAATAATATCAGGTTTTACCTATGAACACACATTTTATCTCGGTGTTGACGCACGGTAGCGCAACTAGGCAAAGTAATGAACACAACATATGGCATGGTGCCTGATCACCATTGAAATAAAACAACCAAACTGGGGATGAGCCAATTTATATCCATCACGATTCTTCTTACGCCCAATTAAGTTGCTACTGCGTAACATCCATTCTCTATCGACGTTCTTTTAATTTCTGTTCATCTGCATGTATCGGGTAGAATACAGGTCGCAGACGAGAAAAGGCAAATTCGGCACGGACGGAAAGTTGCGTGCGTGGAACGAATCGCACGGTATCTTGGCAACGCTCGTTTGGTAACGACTCTATAGCTATATATAATCCACGAATATTAAGACAACATACATATTCAACTATTCATATTAAGTTACCCGCCTTCCCAAATCAAATTCTTTCGGCCAAAGATAATTATGCATTGACGCAATTTTGGAATGAACGCAAATTTGCAGAATAGAGGTTGTTTTCGTGAACATGACCAGAAGCATGTTTGAAACGCAATTACGGTTTCAACCAATGATCAGCTTCGGCCGTCCGCAACCAAAGCCATTCATTGGTTGAAACGTGTCTGTTTATGGTCGCGAAAACGGACCGTGTCCGAATCACGACGAAGAAAGTTAATAATAATTTTGTTTTTTGACAATAATTTTTAGTAACTCGCGAGACCCGTTACTTGATTAAAATGCATGACCAGGTCTCATTGGTTGGATGACCATTTGTTCTAACTGGCGAGACCTGATACTTGATTTAAATGCATGACCAGGTCTCAGTGGTTAGATAACCATCTGGCGAGACCGGTTACTTGAGTTAAATGCACGACCAGGTCTCAGTGGTTAGTTGACAATGTTGTACTAACTGGCGAGACCTGTTACTCGATTAAAATGCATGACCAGGTCTCGGTGGTATAGTTGACAATTTGTACTAACTAGCGAGACCTGTTACTTGATTTAATTAAACGCATGACCAGGTCTCAGTGGTTAGTTGACAATGTTGTACTAACTGGCGAGACCTGTTACTTGATTAAAATGCATGACCAGGTCTCATTGGTTGGATGACCATTTGTTCTAACTGGCGAGACCTGATACTTGATTTAAATGCATGACCAGGTCTCAGTGGTTAGTTGACCATCTGGCGAGACCGGTTACTTGATTTAAATGCACGACCAGGTCTCAGTGGTTAGTTGACAATGTTGTACTAACTGACGAGACCTGTTACTCGATTAAAATGCATGACCAGGTCTCGGTGGTATAGTTGACAATTTGTACTAACTAGCGAGACCTGTTACTTGATTTAATTAAACGCATGACCATGCAGGTCTCAGTGGTTAGTTGACAATGTTGTACTAACTGGCGAGACCTGTTACTTGATTAAAATGCATGACCAGGTCTCATTGGTTGGATGACCATTTGTTCTAACTGGCGAGACCTGATACTTGATTTAAATGCATGACCAGGTCTCAGTGGTTAGTTGACCATCTGGCGAGACCGGTTACTTGATTTAAATGCACGACCAGGTCTCAGTGGTTAGTTGACCATCTGGCGAGACCGGTTACTTGATTTAAATGCACGACCAGGTCTCAGTGGTTAGTTGACAATGTTGTACTAACTGGCGAGACCTGTTACTCGATTAAAATGCATGACCAGGTCTCGGTGGTATAGTTGACAATTTGTACTAACTAGCGAGACCTGTTACTTGATTTAATTAAACGCATGACCAGGTCTCAGTGGTTAGTTGACAATGTTGTACTAACTGGCGAGACCTGTTACTTGATTAAAATGCATGACCAGGTCTCGGTGGTATAGTTGACAATTTGTAATAACTGACGAGACCGGATACTTAATTTAAATGCACGGCCAGGTCTCATTGGTTGGATGACCATTTGTTCTAACTGGCGAGACCTGTTACTTGATTTAAATGCATGACCAGCAGCCGATTTTACGAAACCTTACGTATTATACGTAAGCCCGCTTGCGCAACCTTTTATTGCGGATTTTTCTTGTCAACTCGTGAAGTAAAATTTTGGGTCACCGCAAATTGGGGCTTTAACGGACTTTCATCAGAGATGTCCGCCCTGTTGAATCGCTAAAACCCCAGGTCCCGGTTCGTTCCGATTCAATCTTTTTTTGGGTAACTGCAAATATATTTTTCCAGTACATGTAATTGATATAACATAGCATATCACTCATCCGATAATCATCTTTGTCATTTACTGCATAAAACCAAGGCCAACAAATTGGAAATTTTATAGGATAATTTCGTTTCAATCTTATTATTTTTTTTCGTATAAGCATGTTGTAAGTTCTTGAAAGGATTTACAAATTCCCCAAAGCCATTAATTGGATGAAAACTGTTTTCTGTGTAACCGTTGTTATGCAGCGGCGCGGAAAAAAAAGAAAGCCCAATAGACAAGGCATATAGAAAAATATAGGGGGATTTGCAAGAATAATACCTCAATAACCTTGGCCTTCATCGCGATATGGCCGTTTCTGATGCAAAGTCTTCCTTAAACAACGCCTTTTGACTCTAAAAGCAAGTTTTGCCCGAGGTTTATGTAAACGTGGACCACGGATTTGTTACCGACGTATGCAAAGGATTCCCAAACCTGTCAAGCTCTGGCCGTAAACAAACAATGTCCCGGTGGGCGCTCGAGCTGAAAATCCCTGCCCGGAATTAGCCACTCTCCGCCGGCAAATCGACAGTCTGTCATTCGCTATTCTGTTTTTAAGATCAGTATAGGCCTAACTGCTATACGCGATGCTGAATTGTAAATCTTAGACTCTGACAGCATGACTCGCCGTTTAGTTAAAGACGGATTAGGCCTATGATTGGGAAAACTTTTAGGAACAGCATTACATCATAACTAAAGAATAATGTTGATTAACTGCCTTGTAGAAATTTCAGCCAGATTCAGTTATACTTCAGAAAACCTTAAAAACCTATATGCATTTTTTTCTGTTGAAATGAATACTAAAATCGTTTGCAAACGATGTTTTAATCACCTACGGTTGACAATTTATCCCACAAAGGTACTATTTTTACACGGGAAAACTCATGTGGTGTTTTTTTACCATTACTATCAACACTGTTAATCGGGTTTTTCTTGTCAACTCATAGCATGAAGTATAATTTTTGGGCGACTGCAAATGGTGTACTGAGCTTTAACGGACTTTCATCAGAGATGGTCGCCCTGTTGAATTGCTAAGACCCCGGGACCTGGTTCGTTTCGATTCAATCTTTTTTTTCGGACGGGCAGTGAATTAATGGTACATTTTGCCCCAAATCCCTTGAGCTGTTGCACCTTGATGGTAGGGCCGAATATTGTGACGTGTTTCCATGGAAATCTATTTAAATATCGAGCCGTCGGATAAAGCAGTACACGAACACGGTTCGGTGTAATTTAACAAAGAGCAATGTTGCTATATAGGCAATTAAAGGAGCGTGTTAAGATTTTCCCAGAAATGGATTTCGTTTTAACCCAACAATCATATAAAATAGCTCTCCAAAATACTATCCATAAGAAAGAAAACGGGAAATTTGCAATCTTCAATTTGGATGTGAAAGCAAAAAGGTTGGTGTAATTACTGCACTGCTTTATGGAACCAGATAAATTAGTTCACAAAACATCGATGTTTTTTTTATTTGTATAACTAAAATATACGGAAAGAGAAATTACTCAATTTCAGAATGATAATGAAAAAAAATGACTAGGGCCTATTTTATGATCAAACATTTTCTATAAATAAGCACGTACATGTCTTTATTCAGAGTGACAAATTAAGACACATTGTATAGAGCCGCTTGGTTTCCGTGGAGATCAACATAAAACGAGTTACGTGCACGAAAAGTGAAGTGTCGTACACATGAAGTGCAATGGCGTTTATAATTCGGTTTGTGCTGTTTAGCCTCTTTTGTGAACCTATATGGACTTTTTTTCTGCCGACAAGGAGAAAACAGATTTGTTGGTTGCTTAAAAGAACAACAAAAATCAATAGTTAGGCCTATTGAAAAATCTTCATCAGAATTCAGGCGCGGTGCAAAACGTTAAAACCATTTTGGTGTGTTGCTCTTTTGTAGCGGGCCTCGCACTGTGCGATTTTGACCACGAATAGAGCCTTTGCACGGCATGTGTCATGCATGAGTAGGTGCCTTGTCAGTGGTTCTATTGTTACATCATTTAAATAAGAAAACCTGCCTCCTGTTATGGCCGCCGGTGCAGAAGCTCTATTAGGTATACGATTAGCTAATTCGTGGCCAAAATCGCAGTGCATGGGAGGCCCGCTTTAAGCCTAAAACCAGAATAATGTTTAGTATCGATTTGATTCCCCCTCAGACTTAATTGAAAAGAGGGAAAAACAGTTATTGTTCAAGAAGTTTTGTATCGCTGGAAATAGAGACTGAATGTTTATTATATTATAAATTATGCAAATGAATGTAAAAATGTAAATTATATGCAAATGTTTCAAACTTATTGTTCACAGTTTTGCTTTGTTCTATTGTGTTTTCTTATTTTCTAAGAATTGTTTCACTCAAGTTGAATACATTAATATTACATTTTTGTCTTCGATTTTAGATGATTTTTTTTGGGGAGGGGGAAATAAACTGATACCCGCTTTAAATTTGCTGCGTGGCGAAATTTGCTGCGTGGCGAAATTTCTGCGTAGCGAAATTTCTGCGTGAGCGTGGGGACGGCGAGGCTTACTACTTGATCGATTTGTCCACGTACATTTTTGTCGAAACGGTGTTTTTCTTTCTCGGTATTTGTGACAAAACAAATAGCAATTTTCTCGCTGTTTACCGTGGCACACAATAGGCACAAACATTTTATCTTGCCCTAGAATATTTGCCCTACAAATGAAAATGCAGCTAGAACTTTCACTTCTCAGCGACGTGTATATATTCAACGCGGTGTAATTAGCGTTTTGCGTGTAACATTTTGCATACTGGCTTCGCGCCTCAAATTCCTCACTTTCAAATGGAGGTGCAGTTTTGAAAGTCACATACTATGCTGTTGTTGCTACGTGCATGGTGCACACCATTGCCTAATAATCAACAGTCTGCATGGTTGCTTTATCTCATTTCCTCCTACGGTGAACTCGGTATTGATTCTGTTCAATGGATATACTTCACACCTGCCGCGTGCACCACTGGTCAAGTGGAAACCAAATATATGCATGTTGTTGTTAATAATTTTATGGCATCTTCGGCAACTAAGGCCCTTTATGCCATCAACTATACGGTTTTAGCTTTAAATATTCTTTATTGTCAACTTGAGATGACGAAGAAGGAATTGCAGTTTTAGAAGTGGGAGGAAAATCCCCAGGGGGAAACCCACGCGGTTAAGCAGGCACTGCAAACCCAATCCACATACACGCCCCGGATTCGAACCCGGGACGCCAGAGGTGAAAGGCGAGGAAAGAACAAGTGTGTATGTGAATTGAAGTATTCCAGTTAAGACGCTTCTTTTTCTTTCGTATGATCCCCTAAAGGGGTCTGGTTGCATGCTGAGATTAGCCGACCTAAGCCGTTGCCCTGTAGCCACCTAGGAGGTTCTTCAGCTCGTCAAGTGCGAGAGAACAGGAAGAAATTCTCAGGTGGGAGGAAAACCCCACACACCAACGTAGGGACTTGGGAAAAAAAGTCAAAGTTCGATTTTGATTGAAAATATCATCTCACATTACAGATTATTTTATGTTAATTCTAAAACAGCATTTATCGCATAAATTGAGCAAGCGGTAGCCGAGATATGCGTCTTAGGAATCGGCCGTTTTCCCGCGAAATCGTGCGTGTAAACTGATTAGGAGAGAGCTCGAAGAATGCGATGCAGTATGAAGCGCCCCCACAGTGACATATTGCGCCAAGCCAACGAAGATATCTTCAACTTCAAGTCTGATTAGTCTTAATTCAACACGGTTTCTCGTTTTGCGTTAAACTGAGTAATAAGCAATAAAGTGCCAATGCGCCCTCACGTGGCAATTGCGCGCCAAAATAACACTCATCCACAATGTACGTTTTTTGCGTGTTGGCAGTACACGCGTACCGAAGCGTAGAAGGGACAGGAATAAAAAAGTCACACATGTAATAGGGTAAAAGTGGGGGTATTCGACCGGATAAGGTTCATTTTAGCATAACAGTTGCGTCTGAGGAGAAGCAAGGCAAAAGTTTTCGACAATCGCAAGTCTAGGTAACTGTCTTTCATTTGCATCAAGCCCGAAACTGGAGGACCGATGAATGATGTGCAGTTTGACCACCAAAATGAGGTGAAGATGATGTGGAATTCGACTACTGTGTTGGGTTATTCGTCCAGTGCCATTTGTACTGAATACATAGTATTGATGGGACTTTGTTTGTTCGAAAATAAACGTACTTGAGTGGTAATTTTATTCTAATCGGCGCAATTTCATAGCGTGCTACTTGTGTGTGCATGCATTAGAAACACTTTTGGCCATCTATTGAAACATACAAATGATATTCAGAGGATAATTTTCCTGCATGCCAAGAAAATAAGAAATGAAAAATATTGGACCGTTCGGATCCGTTTGCGCGAGGCGCATGAAATAAAATTGTCAGTGCTTTGAAATTTTGAATTCTTTTCCGAGACGTGTGGGGGTGTGCGTATCTGTGTGTTTGTTTGTAGTAGGCCTAACAAGTGTTATTTACTCGATTCCCGCACTTAAACGCCAGAAAAGGGACACAGTCACAGGATTTCCGACTCCGATTCAATATACTCTCCAGCTAACATACCACAACAACGAAGTCCCGGGCCGTGTGCATCAAAAGCACACCGCACAGGAAGCAAGACTAATACAAATAATTAGTAATACATGTACAATGTTATACAATGTAATACATTAACCCCAGGCGGCACGTGGCCAGACTCTTCTGGCACGTGCCAAAAGGATTGGCGCGTGCTAGCTCTATACGCAAACTAGGTCAATGCTCGGCAGAAGTTCCGTTCTGCCTCCAGAGTCTGATTAAAGGCACAGTCTCGTCAGCAATGCGCGCGCGGCATATTCGTGCCGTAGCTCGACGAAATACGCCGCGCAATATATGACTGCTTCAGCTGACGTCTAGTCAAAAGCGGTCCCGGTTTTCTGGTAGGCCTAGCTTGTTCGCACAATGGTGTCTGTTGCGAAACTTTATTGCAATGCGGCGGTGCTCGGCCCGGTCACAAGTGCAGATACGTATTTTAACCATTCAATTTTGACAAAAATATCCAGCAATGACTGGTCACAATTATGTTAACCAAAATGAGTCTCATTTTAAGGCAAACCCTATGCAAAAGAATGGAAAACGCATGACGAATGAAAAACGAACCAAAGGAAAGGCGCCTTATCCTTTTTTTCATCCGTCTTGCGTGCGCGTTTTGCTCCACCCGTTTGTCTGTATCGGGCCATAGAGCGATTGAGATGCAAATAGATTTTTAAAAACGCAGGATGGATAAAATAAACTTATCGACCTGTAAAGGAAAGGCGCCTTTATTTGGTGTAAATCGACACACAAACAATTGAACAATCGCAAACACCTAAATTCACCAACCAAATTGATTTTGCCAATTTTCAGTATTGTTTCACTCTGGACAAAAACATATATTCGTGCCGCGTTCCCGTAAAGTTACGCACAAAAATGCACGCACAACAATCGCTTAAAAACGATACAGTGTGAATGAGCGTTAGTAAACTCATCCATAAAGTTTGCAAATTTGTTTTGATAGAATTAATGTGCACCCACCACCAAACTAAAAAGAAAAGACAAGAAATCATGCGTCTTGTAGAACCCAAATTAAGTTGTCCCCCTACACCTATAGAACTTTATGGCAATGAGTACAGTGACAGGAACTGTCAGCAATATCGATAAATTATTGGCTTGGCGGTCGATTATTTTATCTAACAATTTCGAAATAGTGTTACCAGCGTCAACTATTATGTGGACGTTTCAGAAGTGTAAAATAACAAAAGATACACTCAACGTACGTAATGCACCTATCAATTGTTTCCCCCACCCCTCCCCACCCCTCCCCTCCCCACCCCTCCCCACCCCACCCCTCCCCCCACCCCTCCCCCCTGCGCTACTCCACCCCATAGGTGGGGGTTTGGTCACATTTTTCATGCCCCAGGGTGGGGCATTTGGCCCATTATCTGTGCATTTTTGCACCCGAGGGTGGGGATTTTTCTCACCTAAATGTTGCCCCAGGGGTGGGGATTTTGTCACGCAAAATGTGACAATCCCCACCTCTTAGGTGGGGTAGCCCGGGGGGAAGGGGGGATGGGGGGATGGGTGGGGGAAACAATTGATAGGTGCATAAATGAAGCGGATTCCTGAGACAGTTCACATTAAAAACGCATCAACGGAACAAAAATTAACGGATCGGAGACGACGTACGTCAATTTTACGTAGCCTATAGAAAAATTTACGTATCCGAAGGTTTCGTACGTCAAATGACATATTACGGAAGAGTTGATTCGAGGTCTACTTGTCCGTCGATTTTTCATCCGTCATGTCCGTTGTACGTACAACAGCGCAACCAAAATACATCCACCATATAGTACCACAAGATGGTTCGTTTGAGAAAAAAAATCCTTTGGCGAATGTATTCTTTGTTTTGGAACATGTGTCTAAACTCAGGCGGCTGGATCGCTGCTATGAGCTAGCTTTGCTCGCGGAATTGGAAGGAACGGATGAAAATGGCGCGCGCGATGCGTGCTTCTCGTGTGTGTTTTGCTCAGCTCCGCATATGCGGTTGTTTGGATGCGTCGATAGTGTGAACCACTAGTGAAGACGTTAGTGTGTTTCGTGATGATTCATGGAAGATACACCACAAAGAAACAAAATGCATACAAAATTCATCCATCACGAAAAAAGCGACAAATCCCCATAACCGGTATCCGTTTTTATGCTACGCGTATATGGAGGCCGACATCCGTTAGTTACGCGTATGAAAACGTGTGTACTTCGGTTACGCATCACGAGAAGCGCATAGAGTCCTGACGTATCCGTATCGGTATCCGTGACGGTGCGAAACCTCCCTAATATGCACACGTGAGGGCGCGCGACGTCTTTGTCTATGTGTAAGCTCACATTTATGCCTGGAATGAAGACTACGCACTCGACAAAGTGTGCAAGACGGAGCCGTTAATCATTTTTGTGTTCTAAAAATAACAAGCAAGGGGAATGTTTTCTTCAATGAAATTTGGCACAAACATAAACAACTATCTCCCCAAACTGTGTGTTGGTTTCACAAGTCTGTTTAGCAACATGAACTACCTTTTTTTGGGTCATAAATCTCACTATCAAACAAACATATTGCTGCGCCCCACTATAAATCTTTTACAAATCGTTTTAACAAATGCATATCGTCAGAAAAGTATGCCTTTTTCCACGCATCTATTTAAAAAATGAATTGAACAATGTTGTGAGATTTTAGAGCGCATTTTTCATGATGCGCCACTTCAGAGACGGCAAAAATCCGCTGTGAAACTAACCATTACTAGTGTACCCAGTGCGCGCGCGATGACGTCACTGATTTCCAAGTCCCTACACCAACGTGTGAGGAAAACCCACCGAAATAAGCAGGCCTCTGAGAACCCAATCCACATACTGACCCGGACGGGATTCGAACTAGGGCCACATACTAGGTGGAAGGCGGGGAAACTTGGAACCGCTTTGCCAACCTGACTCCCCACACCAGACGCTGTTCACGTGAAACGTGCAAAAAAGCTAATTCTGGAGTTTGCCACATTTTACCAACAGCAGCGAATCCAAACAATGGCGCGTGGCGGCCAATGTAATCAACAAAGTCCAGACACTTCCGGGGTTGAAACTCTACTCAATTTAATTGCGTCTGTCATGCCTGTGTGTGTACACCACTGACGGAAGCATTACTTTAATCTTCTGCTTGTTATGTTTTGTGTACGAAGTTGTCTTTTAATATTTATAGCAAGCAGAATTTAATTAGCTTTCAAAATCTTCATATCGTTTCAGTAGCTGAGGTTACCTCAGCTCTAACTTACATGTGGTTATTCGGACATGTCGGATGTGGTTTTTGGATGTAGAAAACCACATCCGAATAAAATGATAAAGTTAGAGCTGAGGTAACCTCAGCTATCGTTTCAGAGTGAATGTGTGCATTTCACGACCCACCCAAATGACTCAATTAATCAGCCATCCTCGGCGCAAATTTACAACAAGGTGTAATAAAATAAAATGTATTTTGTGTCCTTTATAGGATCGGAGCAGCTCATCCAATTAGTGCCGTCCTTCACGAAAGTTAATGGACCAGTACATCAGCATTACAGAACGTGAGTTGTTTTCGCCCACTTTTTTCACGTATCCGCCATATTGGATTTAAAGGCCCAATGTACGGTATCATTTTTACGGATTCCTTTGCTATGGAGCTGCGTATTTCGTGGCACGAATTTGGCGCGCGCGCATTGCTGCCGAGCCTGTGCCTTTAAGTTGGTACTTTCTCTCACAAATGTACCATTTTACACAGGGAAAATTATGTGGTGTTTGTTTACCATTGCTATCAACACTTTTACTTGCGTTTTACTAAAAAAAATTGTTAATGATGTTAATGGGACTTAATTTAGGGAAACAGTCATGTCAACTGTAAAAATAATTGAAAAGTTAATTCAAATGAATTTGTTAAAAATTGACATTTTACAAAACTAAACAAACGACTTATTTGCATTCTCGTCATCAACAGTCAAATAATATGAAAATAATGAAACTGCGTTTTGTATTTTCCTAGTTTACGAGGCAAGACAGAAGTATGTCGCAACACCATGCGATCAGGGCACGTTGGAGTATCAAGGGCTCCCTCTACCGAGTAACGTCAGCAGAAGCACCATGCAAGACCTCAAGGAATGGGAGGCCAGACCTGACGATGTCTTTATAGTCACTTACCTCAAAGCAGGTATAGCTTTCAAATATAGAGGTTCATTTTAGAAGTTCACATACTATGCTGTTGTTGCTATGTGGTGCACACCACTGCATACTGGTTGCTTTATGCCATTCTTGCCTAAAGTGAAAACGGTACTAATTCTGTACTTCACACCTGCCAAACTTGGAAGGCACATTACATAGCAACAAACATTTTGTCCGGTCATCTGGATACAAAGTGTGCTTGTGAAAGAAAGTACGTCAGTACATCATACGCAGACACTATTCATATGGCTAATAGAACTTGGACACAATTATGATGGCACACTTTGTTTACATGTATGTTTTTTTATGGGAGTCTTAAAGGGAACAGGATAAATGTGTACAGTTAAACAGGTGGCCTGTCAAATCTCTTTATTTCTCTGTCTCGGAAGACTTTCTGAAACAGAGGAAACAGAAGAAAACGGATTGGACAGGCTGCCTTGAATTATTGGCGGACTGCCGATAATTCGAAATATTCACAGTAATTGTCGGATAACTAAACGTTGGTCGATTTTTGTCGTTGATGTCTCATTTAAAAGCGAATAACTTTTATATTTCTAAAAAATTATCAATTAAAAAAACAAGTTTATTTTTCGAGGTGCCACACCCAAAACGCACGGACTGTGTATCTTTAAATGGGTGTGATGCAGTAATACTTCAGAAAAAAACTAAAAAATCCATGCATGTTTTTTTTGGGCGAAAAATGGCGAAACAAAATTGTCTGCTGACATTATAAAAATTAAAAAAACTTCGGTTGGCAATTTCTCCCACAAAGGTACCATTTTACACAGGGAAAAATCATGTGGCGTTTGTTACCATTGCTTATCAACACTTTTAGTCGGATTTTTTTTTGTCAACTTGTGAAGTACAATTTTGGGTGATTGCGAATGGGCCTTTAAAATGACAATTTTCGGTTTGCATGTCTTTTTGCCTACAGGAACAACCTGGGTTTCTGAGATAGTGTCCTGCATAATGAACGATGGTAACTTGAACGCCGTGAAGCAAAGACACATTACATCACGTGTGCCGTTCCTCGAACTCGTATTTCCAGGAACTCCCGATTATGTAAGTTGTTGTTACAATACTCAAAGAGGTAAGAGCTGAGAAGTTGATCTGAATTTTGTTTCTTCTTTTACGAAACTGTGGGGTACCGTGGCCGAGTGGTTTGAGTCACTGACTCGCAATCATAGGTGAAAACTTGGGGTTGCGGGTTCGAACCTCGATTCCCCCCGGCTGCGGTACCTGTGCCCTTGAGCAAGGCACTCAAGCACACTTGCTCCATCCTTCGGAAGGGATGTAAAGCCGTTGGTCGAGTGTGTTAGGTAACGGTAATGCACTTTAAAGATACCAGAGCATTCTTTCGTGAAGTGTCTCTGGCCATTTCTAATTTCTAATTCTTCATGGGTTTCCTCACGCTTGCGAGTAACAGTGCAATGGGCCCTGTACACCTCCCAGTCCACCTTCTGCCTCTTCAAACAACACAGAAACAAGCTAGGTTCATCTATGTCTTTATCAAGCAGGATTGTAGTCGAGTCCATCACAAGTCCATCACAAGCCTTCACAAGTCCACCACAAGTCCCTGGGTCTTAATTCAAGTCACAAGCTATTCAAATGAACTCCAACAAAAAGGCATTCTTTTGTGCGTGTTCATCCTTTGCTTCTTGTTACTGGACTTGTGACAGACTTGTGCGGGATTTGTCACCGCGGACTTGTGATTTTTATTGGCTCTGGACTCTGATACACTTGTGATGGACTAGACTACAACCCTATCATCAAACGAATCAATCAAGATTTGGGTCTTTCCATAAATTAGGGGTAAATTTGTTTGTGTCCCCTGTTTACATCTAACATCATTTTATTGTTTTTTGGGGTAAATTCAGGACACATTCTTTAAATGCCTTCTATCTCAAAGAGTGAGTACATGGTTTGAAGGCAATATGAATGATACTTGTAGGGGCAAATGGCACATATCGGGTGTAACAGGGGACACCAAAATGTCACACTTTTGGACCACTAATTTATTATAAGACCGATTTCCCAAATGAGAACCCTCTTATCTTACATCTTCTTTTTCTCCCAGGTGCCCCCAAATCACAAGATTTTAGACGAACTGCCCTCGCCTCGCGTCATCAAGACACACCTCCCAGGTCACCTACTGCCTCCTCAGGCTTGGCAGAAGCAAGCCAGAATCATCTACGTCCTTCGCAATCCCAAGGACCTCGCCGTGTCACTCTATCATTTCGGCCAAGCTTGGCAGGACAAGGGGTTTGGGGAATTCCTGGATTTGTTCATGTCTGGGAAAGGTGAGTACAGCACTCGTGTGTTGACATGTTGAAGGTTGGCTTAAATGTATTATAGGATAAATTACCAAGCCATTACCAATTGGTAGCCAGATACTTCAATTAAAGGCAGTATACATGATTGGTATCTCAAAAATCAGAAATGTTCACAGATTTACGCTAACTTACACAATATAAACATGATGACCGTAGAAAACTTCCCCTGAAATGGTTTTGTCTAAAGTGCTATAGTCTTTGAGAAATGAGTAAAACAATTAGTTTTCGTCTCATGAGACGAAAATTCAATTCGCCCAAAATGCCAAAAACCATTTCGCCCCCAAACCACTTCGCACGAGTGCCATTTCGCCCCAAACCACTTCGCCCAAACACTACATCGCCCAAATGCTACTTCGCCCCAAAACTACTTCGTGCACAGACCGTGGTTCAGTGCGAAATGGTTCAGGGCGAAGTGGTTTTGGGGCGAAATGACTGCAAACCCTTTTTTTGACTTTTCTCAAAAGTTAGAGGAAGTACGGAGCTGGTTTTTGCTCAGGTTGGTTTTAATCATGCATATCTTCAACCACACAGGGGGGTAAAACTGTTAGTAACAGTTTACCAATCATGTATACTATCTTTAAGTCCTTAATGAGTCCTTCGGAGGTTGCTCTAGTGCCGGGGGGAGCTACTGCATCCCACTCGGTTAACGAGCATGATGTAAATTACAGCGATTTATAACGTATGTGACACAGACACTATGAGCAGCGGTTTGGCAAGGACTCCATTGAAATTAATCTCATCATACTTCGTGCGGCAAGGTATATTGTTATCGCTTGTGGGCTATACATGTACTGCATATGCCTTACATTTATATTGTTGCATCATATCTTATGAAAAACAGTTAAAGGCCCTGTAGATGATCTGTTTTTGAGCGATTCTGCGAATAAAACCATTATAAATCAAAAGAAAGATATAAATAAACTCATCCGAAGAAATTTCAGCTTTGTCAAATGTACCACGTTTAAAAAAACAATGAAAATCCATATGCGTTTTCCTGGTCTTGGCGGGGTGTTTCAAATATTCGTTCTCAGTTGATCGGGTACTATGTGACTTGCGTCATGCACTCTGTGGCGCACATACTGCGTGTGCGCGCGATTCATAAAAATGCATCGCGTTGGAACACGCACACGAAGTACACAGCGCTCATGCATTTTGGACCGCGTAGATGTCAACCAAAAATAAGTAAATCGTTTGCAAACCATCTAAATAATTTCATCTTTACGGATTATTTTTTGGTAAAATTATATCATTTTGAGCGAAAACCTTTCAGTTGCTATTAATTGAATCTTTACTTTCAGAACTTTTCCCCTGTAAACTCGTCGATTACTTTTTGGGGTCATTGCAAATGATCCACTGGGCCTTTAAAGGCACAGGCTTGTCAGCAATGCGCTTGCGCCAAATTCTTGCGCCAAATTTGGCGCGCGCGCATTGCTGACGAGCCTGTGCCTTTAAACACTGAATTATGATTGTCCATTGTTTGGTTATTGGCAGTGGACTATGGCCCATGGTGGGAGCACTTTCTATTCTTTTGGAGGAGACGAGACGAACCAAATGTCTACATCATACGGTATGAGGATATGCATAAGGTACGTCGACACCTGCATGAAATTTAGGATTCAGGTCCAAGCCCCAATACATGCACTTATGAGTCTTTCCACGGTAAAGGGGGCATTTTGGCAACACAGACCATATTTTCCAGAAAATACCTTTGTCTGGTCTCAAAATAAAAGAAATAAGTTTCAGTTGTTCTTAAGAGATAACTTGAGCCCCAAAAAGGTTACAAATAGTGTGACAACATGCCTTTCTAAAAACCCTGTGTAATTTCCAATATACGCTCGTAACCCGGACAGCCTAAAATGTAACACAAGTGTCCGTCCCAGAACAACTGAAACTTATTTCTTTTATTTAGAGACCAGACAAAGGTATTTCCTCGAAAATATGGTCCGTGTTGTCAAAATGCCCCCTTTACTGTGGAAAGACCCCACTTCACAAGTTGACAAGTAAAAACCGGATTAAAAGTGTTGATAGCAATGGTAACAAACACCACATGACTTTTTTCCTGTGTATCTTGATGGGAGAAATTGTTAACTGAAAGTGGTTTTTAAAAACATTTCTCCAGTCAACGTTTGTACCATTCATTTATACACAAAAACCATGCATATATTTTTTTTTAGGCTTTCTGAATCTATGTGGATTAAATTTCTACAAGGCAGTTTATCAACATTATCCTGTTTTTAACAGTTTTCCAATCCTGTAATTAAAATGTCTTTAATTTTGACCCGTTTCGGATTTGAAAGCAATTTTTGAGGTGTTATGGCCTAGTGGACCGAACTCAAGTTCCTACCGGTATATGCCACATATACATGCGGGTTTAAATCCTGGCCATGACAAGTTGCGCCACTTTAGCATGCTCACTTAAATAGGGACAGAGGCAGCTTGGTTGTCTCGATGTGGACTAGTTACCCCTCCCAGCCCAACCGCCTCAACTCGTATAGTTAAGAAACTGGTAAACTCGGTTGTGTGAGGGGGCTGGTCTCTCTGCATTTGTCTTAGGTAGCCCTTGCCTCGAGAGGCCTGTGGGCCTTGTATTAAATGGGCAACTTGCATTTTAAAAAAAGTCAGTCTTTTTTCTGACAGTGACTTTGCAAAATTCTTTCCACAGGACCCAAGCCTAGCTGTTGCCTCCTTAACAGAGTTCCTGGGAAAAGACCTCAGCGAAGAAACATTAGATTCCATTGTCGACCACTGCTCATTTGACAACATGAAACGCAACCCCATGGCTAATATGGATGCTATCAGACCCAATGCACAGCGTCAATTCATGAGAAAAGGTATGCATGTTTGGAATATGAAAACACCTGTCCGGTTAGCAGGTACAGATTAGCCTATTGCGCGTAACATTTCCATAATGGCTGGTGCTCTAAATACTTGAGGTGCAGTTTGGAAAGTCACATACTACGCTTTTGTTGTTACGTGATGCATGCCATTACCTTAAAACCAACAATCTGGATGTATTTCACCCCTATAACATAGCAACAAAAATTTAGTATGGTAAAGTGGATACTAAGTGTGCATGCGAAAAGAAGTATGTCAGTACACAAGACGTTTTTCATGCGAAACACGCAAAAGGCTAATTGGGTCATTCTATAAATTTGGGGTCCAATTTTTCTGTCCCCGTTACATCTGACATCTTGTAAAATGTTGTAGTTTGTAAATTCAGGACACATTCTTTAAAAGCCTTCTATCTCAAAGAGTGATTACATAAAGTACAATTCATGAAAATATGTTTTGAAGGCATTTTTAATGATACTTGTATGGCAAATAGCACATGTCGGGTGTAACGGGGACAGAAAAATGTCACACTTTGGACCACAAATTTATGGAATGACCCAATTTGGAACTCGTGACTGTTGTAATAAGTTCAATGATTGCAACCATTTTTGTTTCAAAATCTAACGTAAATGTCGGCATAGTCGCCAGGAGCGTGACATCGCCACCCTATTGATGAACAATGGCTGATGAATAGGGCGGCGACCTCACGGACCTGGCGACTATGCTGACATTTACGTTAGATATGGAAGCTGTAAACCTATTTCCCTAGTACGTGTTGCATGCGGGTAGGAATGATTTGAAAGTACAGTACTCCTATTATGGTTAAAAAAAACTAAAAAAACAAAAAAGATCGAAAATTCCAAGGAGCCTGGGAGATGTAACATTTTATTGGTCAGTAACATGTACCTATTGTAGAAAAGCTGACTATACCAGCTTTCTGAAGAGCCGCTGAGGCAGGGTGGGCCACTCTGCATGAAGTGCCTCCCTGAGCTCCTGCACTTTTAGGGCTGTTTGGGAGACGCACATCCCACGCAGGTTCAACAGAAAATGTCACATGTCATTGCTGTAGGAATCACTCTGTTCAAACAGGTCCACTTGGACCTTGAGGAAATCACTGAAGCAGTTCAACAGCCTTGAAAGAAATTCCAAAGTGATTGGTCGATCAGTGCCTCGTTATCCACAAGTTTACTGTATTCAAAAACTTATGTTGTGATCAAAAATAAATTGTTAACAAAATATTGTGGTTCCTTAATTGTTTAAAACAATATCTATTGGTATGCACATGCCTAAAACCACCTCATTTCTACTTTAAATTGTCCCAGGCATCATCGGAGACTGGAAATCTCACTTCAAGGTGGCTCAAAATGAAACGATGGACGCTTTCATCAAGGACAGAATGGCCAACACAGGTCTGAGCTTTGACTTCACCTGACCCTCGATCTAAACCCAAGACGATAACAAGATTTTGGAGAGACATTTTCACCCATTTCTTCAGAGCTGACACAGGTTTGCAACAGTAATACAGCCAAAACTCATTATTATTCAAACTTGGTGCCAATTTTATAAAACCCATTCGATTCTCTTGTTAAGCACCTAGCAAACCACACTGCATGCTAAGCTACCGATTTTTTGCTAACGCGACGCCATCTTATTTCATTGCCATACTTGGCAAAATTAGAGACGCATATTCCAACAGATACACAACTTTCAGCTGTTGTTGAAATATCTCGGTCAGCGACAGGCAAGGGTCTTCTGTGGTAGGGACACAGATCTCTATTAACAGCAACATAAGAAACGACTGTGTTATTGAATGGCACATCACCGGATTCAGGCAGTTTGGAACGCATGCGCGTGTAGCATGTTTTGTGTTCGCACATAACACACGCGATCGTCACAAACATTGAGAAAGTGCGCATGCGGGAGGTTTTACGTGTAATTCAATGGGGAAGTGCCCAAAACCATGCTAATGAGAAGGCACGGTTATGGACGTCCCGGCTCCGTTCTAGTTTTTAATGGAAACATTACCATAGATGGTATTTGAAAATTTTGATGTTGACTTAAGCAAAGTAGACAATGAACATGTTTGGACAAAACTACATAAAAATATATTTTCTATATACAGTTTGTACATGTAATTTTACTTATAAATTGGACGGGTGTACAAAATTTGTTACTTTTTTAAAGAAGTCCAATACATTGGAAGCCACGTTACACGACAAAAATAGGAAGCCTAATTCAGTCATGTAAGCAACTAAGTCTATTAAGCCGGTCGTACACCTTGCGTTCCGGCTCCATTGCGATTGCACAGACACGCCAAATTTTGAGCATGCTCAAAATTCTGCGATTGCGACGGACACGTACACAAAATCGTAACGACTTTGCCAAACCCGTATACCTTGTGATGCGACTGCACAACATGCGCTATCGTGATAGGATCAAAGATGAAACGCAAGGTGTACGGCCGGCTTTATGTACCAGGCCTCGAAATTCATTTTCAAAAGGGCACGGCCATTTTCCCTTAGTAAAGTTCAACTGAATGAGGAAATTGAACATTTGTGTTAGAACCTTTTAAGGGCAACACGTCAAAAGCAAAGAGCACCGATGGCAATTTGCCGTGGTGCTGTGGGTTATTTCAAGGCCTGATGTACCCCTAATTACTTTTTGAAATTTCAGAAAGTCAAATATGAGGACATTTCAAGCTGTTAATTGAATTACTAATGGGGTATATTAGCCTAGTGAACCAAACTCAAGTTCATATGCCAAGTAGCTGGAATGTGGGTTCACTTCAAATCCTGGGGCCAATTTCATAGAGCTGCTTTAGCATGAAAAACTTTGCTTGATAAAACGAGGTTACCACCACAAATTTCATGTGATTGTCATGGTAATGAAACAGTCCTCTATAAACACTGGTCATACCGGTACACTATTTCTATCACATGAGGATTTCACTGGTAATGTTCTCTACTGAGCAAGAGTTTTTTGTACTTAAGCAAATCTTTGTGCTTAAACACCTATGAAATTAACCCCTGGCCACAAGTTGACACTTGCTCTCTTGAGCAAGGCACTTTACCATGCTTGCTTATAATAGAGGCAGAGGCAACTTGGTTGTCTCGACGCAGACTGGTTAACCCCTCCCAGCTCCACTGGTACTGTAAAGAGACTGGTCAATCCAATCTTGTTTCAGTGTGAAGGGCTGGTTAGTCTGCACTTGACTTTACCTTGGAGTGGCCACTGGGCGACTTGTATTAAAAAATCTAGTGTTCACACGTTGTGAATGAAGCACTTTTAAAGTAATTAGAAAATGGAGACATAAGCTGATCTAAGGAAATGTTTCACTTATATTTATTTAAAATAAAAATTACATGAAGTTGTATTGCACGGTTGAGTTTCCTGAAGACGGAATACGTTGCATTATTGTACCTATCGTCACTTGGCCTCGATTTCCCGCGAGCTGTCGCGCCCTCTCTCTGATCTCGCAGCAGCCAATTCTTCAGCCTCTGCTTGCGCTTGAAACTCGGCCACTCGCTGTAAAAACTGGGGTCAAAAAATAAACAATTAACCATAGTTTGTTTGCTTTATTCTCTTTTATAATGATCCCCTTATTGTCTACCTACTATGTGAACAATGAGTAAATTTTTTTATTATAAAACTGTCTTTTGATTGGTGATACTTTTTCGAGGTTGTAAACTGAAGTACTTTGCTGCAAAACCACATGACTGCGGTGCAACAGGTAATAAGAAAAATTATTCTCACAAAATTATGCTGCATTTTTAAAGTTACTTCAAATCTCACTTAATGAAGAGCGGTACCGTTTAGGTGACTGCGAATGAAGCTGTGGGAGACCACGGTGACTGGGTCGCACGCGCCGCGCATCAAGCGTCAAGATTCAAGTGTCTGACGCGCTGTGTGGTTTTCGAGTGGTGCGTTAAAAATAACGCTTGCTAGGCGCTTGACGCACTTGTGCAACCAGACATGTCAAATTGCTTCTTTGAATGAAGAGGCGTGCGTTCACATCAGGAAATCTCTTTATCGAATCATCATAGAATCTTCTTAGAATGAAGCGATTTCTCCAGTGAGAACAGGGTCATTGACATTCTTAACGAACACAAATACACATCTCACCTCCGGCATTCTTGTTCCCTTTTTCTCGACAAACTCCTTGAATGACTTTGAGCCATGCAGCGGAGCTAACTGCTCATCCATGCCCAAGCTTTTCTTCTTAGATTCCGACATCTCTTTGTCTTTTACTGCTTGTGGGTCTTCCAACGGCTGAACAGACATAAAAAAGGGGGAAATATCTTAACACATTGTTTAACAAAGTGAGTACAGCTCATTGAGACTTGATTTTTTTTCTCCAGTCTATTTCAGGGGCTTCAAACCATCAGGGGCCAATTTCATAGAGCCGCCCAACAGACTATTTTCTCTTCTTCGAATGTCATGCTATTTCATAGACATCGTTAACGGTAAGCAACTGAAAACGTGCCTTAACTGCAGAGCTAAACATTGCTTAAGATAGTGACGCAACAATAGCAGTCTCCAAGCGCACACATGCTTAACCACACCGCGACCATGAAATAACGCTTAACTTGTCTGCTAAAGTAAGCACACCTTTTCAGCTTATGCCCAAGCAGTCAGTGTTCGACTTAGACGGGTGCACGCATGCACTGGTGCATGTACTTTTTTACCTGTGCATGTAAGGATTTGTATTTACGTGCACACCGTGCACGTACCGTGAAAATGTTGACAACTTTGGACGGCCCCTTTATGAAAACCTGATTGACAGTAAATCCCTTTTCGTTGGCATAATGCATACCTCATCAATTCTCCGCCTACTCCATGTTTTAGGTGCAAGGTACCAGGCACCATACTTCATTTTGAACCAACTTGGTTGGTAACCGCCATACTGGATGAATGGAGGGAAAAAAAATCATAATGAATAAAATTACAAGTTCAGATCAACCTCAAGGCTTCTTAAATAAATAAGTTTAACAGCTTCTGATTAATTTAGGCCAAACAAAATAAATAGTGCCTTTACGGTAACGGCCTAAACAAAATCCAGGTAGGTAGGTAGGAAAATAATTTTATTTTGTCATTTTTTTTTACATTCCAGTTCATGCATTTGCGTGTTGTTTTGCAATGTTTGAAACTCACTATTAACACTATTAACCATGTTCATGTACAAGTGTAGAAAATGTTATGTTCGTTGGAAATTATT
The DNA here is from genome assembly GCA_037783545.1 of Henricia sp. BOLD:AAB3569. Classification (NCBI taxonomy): domain Eukaryota; kingdom Metazoa; phylum Echinodermata; class Asteroidea; order Spinulosida; family Echinasteridae; genus Henricia; species Henricia sp. BOLD:AAB3569. Next base: position 1,959,784 of record JBBELK010000429.1, on the reverse strand, counting down.
GCAAATAGTGCTCATTTAAAATTATCAACTTGAAAATTAGCAATAAAAAGTTTGAGGTCGGCAATTTGGCTTCAAAAATTTCAGGTAGGTCGGGTTACCGTAAACACACCATTTATTTTTTTTCGCCTTACTAACATCATTGGTACTTAAGAGCCGAGTTATGTGTGAAGTGCTGAAAAAAATCTTAAGCATCTTAAGCCGTAGACCATCACATGACATTTTCTCCACGACTTGTCGCGCAACTCTTTACTACATACAAATCTTGAGAATTCGGGGTGGGGGGCGGGGTAGAGTGTATAACTTTCTGATTTTTATTTTTTACGATTGACAACTTCTCACAATTTTGAAATAATACACCATATACAATTTGCAATTTATATTGACATGACTTTTTGAGAAGGTGTGACAAGTTGTGAGGAATTCATGAAAATCTGTCGAGGGCCACGACCTCTCACGACATGGGTACGGGCCTACAGATTTCCACAATTTCCAGTGATACATCGTACGACTTCACTTCTCATGTCATTATATGCAGAATCTGCACAAAATAAATGTTCAAAACTGGCCAATATCAGAATTGCAACAAATTACCACAACTTGACCTACCCTTGCACATCATGCAACTTTTTTCCTGTCGTGAACTGAGTGTTCAAACATTATGAGAAATAGAAGTCACATGGGCAACAGGATTTATAATAAAATTTTAAAAACGGGTGGTTTTAGACCTATAAAGGTCCCCCACTCTTTAACAGCCCACAATCTAAGAATTCTGCATAACTCACCAATTCTTTCTGAGTCATTTCAACCTGTTCCAGCGTCTGCGCGGGCATCTCCTCCTGCGAAACCGTTGCCGACATTCTCAACTCTGGCGGCACATTCGTCAACTCCACCACGTGTATCGGCACCGAGAGGGCGGGCTTTGTCTCATAACCGCTGGCAAACAAGCTATGAATTGTGGACTCCTCCACGTTATTACTGTCCCCACCGAGACCGGAAACCCAGTCGCAGAATTCTTTGGTGACGTTTTCGATGTGCTCGTCTTGCGCGGGGGATTCGCTTCTTCGGCGACTGGCTTTGTTGTTGCGATCGTCTTTTTGTTGTTCATCCTTACGCGGCAACCAGCGGTAGGGATTGCGCACTTTGGTTTCATCGGACGATCTAGAAGTTGTAAATTTGAATTGATATTCAAAAACTATGGATGCTAGGATAGGGCGACAATTTGTGTGTAAAAAAGCTATATTAGGGCGACATGCTCAATAGGGCGACAATTTGGTGTCGCCCTAATATTTTTGAGATTAAAAGTCTTTTTTTTTTAGGTCAAAAACCTTTTTTTAGGTTAAAAAACATTTTTATTAGGACTAGAACCGATTCTCTTAGGTTTGGAAGCATTTTTGGAAGCTTTGGGTAAAAAAATAGGGTGTCATTTTGAGTGATTCTTGCCGAAATTTTTGTGGTCCCCGGGGAGAGGCTTCCCGAAATGTCGCCCTATTGCTGCATCCAGAGTTCTTACAAGAACTGAATCTTTGTTCAATGAATATTCAAAACATTAAATTTACAAAGGTTATTGCTAAATTCAAGGAAAATAATGTGCAGTTTGTTTCCACGTTTTGTTCACTTTTTTATTGGACTTCAATTTGCAGCCCATAGGATGAAGTACATGAAGCAAACAATCGCAAAGGTGTGCAGCGGGCTTAAACATCGAGATACATAAGTGGGTGGTGCCATTGGCAGCCGATACATCAGGTGCTCTGGGATCTTTTAAAGCTGCGTCCGTACAACAATGAATCGCGACGGAAGAGGCAACCAACAGTGACAAAATGGCAACGGCCCTGCAAACCTACCCTTGTGATGATCCCGATACAGGTCTGTTCAAGTCCTCTGCCGGTTCCGTCCCTTCTTGAGACTCTGAGCCGAGAGTCTTGTCGAATTCATCACCATTTTCACTGTCAAGATTCATCTCGGGGTCGAGAATCTCAACAACATCCTCAAAAACCTGTGATAAAAGAATCAAAATGGCAATTTTGTATTTTTTAGCCGGGGTGTGTGGCCTCGTGGGTTATTGTATCGATATAAGTTTCTGAGCCGAGTGGCTGGAATGTGGGTTTGAACTCCGGCCATGACGGGTTGTTATACTTGTGCCCTTGAGCAAGGCACTTTATCATGCTTGCGGAGGCAACTCCCAGCCTCATGCATATTATAAAGAGACTGGTCAATCGGCTCTATTTTCCGTGAGAGGGGCTGGTTTCTCTGCACTTGACTTTCGTAGCCTATGGGCCTCGTAATAGGCAACTTTTAAAAAATAATAAATCTATACAAAATAAAACGTGTTTAGCTATTTGATTTCCATGTTGATTAAAGGGCCCCTTATTTAGAATTTTTATCAATGAAATCTATGCTTTAAAACCACTCTACTCAGTTAAAGTCATAAAAATCCTATTTGGAGCTTGCTTTTGGGGTTAAAACAAAGGTTTTTAGTTTTTATGCTAATGCCAATATGCATATGGGTCTTTCTATAAATTAGGGGTCCAGTGTTGGTGTCCCCCGTTACATTTTACATCTTGTTTTTGTAAATTCAGGACACATTCTTTAAATACTTTCCATCTCAAAGAGTGAGTACATAAAGTACAATTCATACAAAATGGTTTAAAAGCCGATTTTATTGATTTTTGTACGAAAAATAACACATATCAGGTGTAACGGGGGACACCAAATGTCACACTTTTGGACCCCTAATTTATAGAAAGACCCATATTCATGACCAAGGTCACTATGTCACAAGAGGCAAACCTAGAAAAATCACATTAAACTGTGCACAAAAGATTCCACTTTTTTTTCGATTTTCCTGAAACTTTTGTAATCCATGGCTGTTTGAGTTTGTTTTACATGTTGCCTGCTGTAAGCCATGACAAAACTGGGGGTAGAAACTGCAGCAATTTGCCACAAGTCCAACTTGAAGTCTTATGTTTTTTCTTAACTTTTCCCTTCTGTCTTCCTTATGTGATGCACTCAAAACAGCGCCCTCTGTCTGTGATTTATTGCAATAAAATCTTCAAAGTTGAAAAAGGCTACCTTTTATTGATTTTACATCCAAACGAACAATAGTATGTCTTGCTGAACAAGTAATCCGTCATTATGAAGCAAAGCTTAGGCACAAAGTTGTTTAGCATGTCACAGGCCCTTTAAACACTTTGCGAAATATTGGATTTGTTACTTTGCCCAGTAGTGCATCCAAGCAACAAGAGAAAAATTGGGTTTATATGAAAAAACCTGAGAGAGTATACCACTGTACCTCATAGCTCAGTTGGTAGAGCATCTGTCCAAGGTCCTGGGTTCGAATTCTGATAAGGACCATATGATTTTTCTCTCATACCAAGTTTGGTTGTACAAAATTATAGTTGTTAACGTAATTAGCAGCTAATGCCGCAAGTGTGTTTATACATGTAAGAACCAATTTATTTTTTAAATAAGTACCTTTTAATAAAACAAGAATCTTAAAACAAGAATCATTTATAAAGATGGGCCAACGAATGTCGGCGGCTAGGGAACCCCCGCACAAAAACCCGCACAACAAGTACGAAGTGTCATGGCTCCTGCCCACTAAAACAATTCTGCTTTGTGATATTACTGAATCGGTCGATATAGGAAGCTCTTTGCACACTCAGCAAAAAAAATGTGCCCGTCGTAAGAAAAAAAGTTCTCGCTCGTACCTAGCGCTCCCTTAGGACAGGCTGATGTGCCTTCACAGATTTCTGTATACGTCACACAAAGGTCGCACTTACAGATGCGCGGAGCATTGAGGGTAGGGCTGGGCGAATAGCTAGATTAATCGCAAGTAGTAAACTGTACTCGGACTCGCGATTAGCATTTATAAACTACTCGATTAATCGCGGCGCCGCGAGTACCGTTAAATAGCAATTACGCTATACTGTTACACTGTGACAGTCCCCTTTGTTAAAAGACGGCCTGTGTGCAACTTAATTTTATTGTGTAGGCCTATGCTAACAATTTCAACACATAGGCCTACACGTACAATTACGTTTTTATTTTTTATTTTTTTTGGCCTTTTGATACATTGCAAACTACTCGCGATTAATCGACTAGTCGCGAGTAATTGCTGCAACTACTCGCGAGTAGCAAAATCCACTAGTCGCCCAGCACTAGTGTCTTGCTGCCAGACTTATTATTAATAACAAGTATGCTAATGCTTATATATCCAGTGCAAAAATCAAATTTACGTCGGATATGAGTGTACTGAGTGTGAGACCTGCCAAGAGAAAGACGTGACCTCGTGGTCACGTATCGTATAAAATCTGACCCATGAGGGCGCAAATCCCAGCGCCCTGTAAGGGCAGTGAGTACGAGCGAAGAAAAAAAATAAGAGAATACAATATGAAGGGACTCACATCGGGCGGCATGCTTTCTTCAAGGTGCGGATAAAGCGCGAGTGGGTGCTGTAACAGACCATACTCCATCTCATTAATGTGATCTCGCCGTTGTTGCTGCAGCGGCAAGCTTCGTAGGTACGCCACCTCTTCCTCTGTGAACCGGTGACGATTGACTGAACGGGGCTTGGGGTACTTCACCGTCGTGTCACCGTGAACGTTGGGCTCGATTTCCTCTTTTGTGCCCTGTTTAAAATTATTCATAATATTGTCAAGGATTGTACATCTAGCCTCCATTTTGGGCACTAGTTTGTCACGCCCCAACTGGTGTTTCTGTCCCAAGTTATTGTTGGGACATTCCCAAGACAGATTACATGATTGGAAAACTTTTAAAAACAGGAACAGCAGCATCACATAACTAAAGAATAATGTTGTAAAAATTTCAGCCACATAGATGCAGTAATACTTAAGAAAACCTCCAAAATGCATGCATGTTTATTGTGTATTGATCACGTTCACAGACGCCATTTTCGTAGGAAGAAATGCTACTGCGTATTAAACGCTATCAAGTACGCGCACGTACACGCTGTAACATGTTCCAAACACTCGCGCGTGTTGCTCGAAATTTGTTCAAAATATGGCGCAGCCAGTGCGCGTCACAAAAAAATAAGCTCTGATGCACGCGGCGATTTGTAGAATGTGACGTCATTTGAACGTGATCAATTAATGAATGGTAAAAAAGTTGTCTGCAGACAACTTTTTTTAAAAACCACCTTCAGTTGGCACTTTCTCCCACAAAGGCATAATTTTACACGGGGAAAAATGTGGTGTTTTAGTATTTATTTTTCTTTTCTTTTTTTCTTGTCAAGTAAAATTATGGGTAAACTGCAAATGATGTAGGCCTACTGGAACTTTAAAAACCGACCTTAACAATGATTGAATCTGTGACTCTAGGCGGTAAACCATCTCTGAAATCATCCAAGCCGTGCAGGAAGAACTGCCAGCGACTTCCCTGGAGTGTCTTGGAAACATCTCCCGGCTTCTTGGTCTTAAGAAACGTGGTCTTCAGCCTTTCCTTGTACCTTGAAATTAGAACCACAATAGCGATTGCCAAATAGGCCTACATTATTATTATTTTTATTTATTTATTTATACCTGACCGGCCGGTTAGAGTTTGCGCCATCAACTACATGCTGTGATGCACGCACTATTGTTGATGTCCCCCAACGTGGCGCGGCCCCTAACGTGGCGGGCTTTACTTTCCGTTCTCTCTTGGCGCAATAAACAATCTGTTGCACTTGGCATTAAATGGAAATAAAGTTCTCAAGTACCTTCATAAATTCTAAAACTGAAATACGGAGAAGAATCATTCAGTTACTAGAAATTCACCGGAATGTGAAGGCATCGCCGTTCGCTTCAGGTTGTCATGACACCATACACGGAAGCCTGTAATAGGCATTTCACGTGAATAAAACCAGGCATACTGGCGTTGTGTACAGTGTCGCAGTGTGTGCGTGCAAGTGGTCTTTGTGGGCCATCGTAGTAAGGCATCAAACCATTTCAGCCAATCAGCGACGCGCTCCACGTTAGGGGACAGTCCGGGCGATTTCGGGGAAAAAGTGTTCGTTTTGTCCTGATTGTTTGTGTTATTTTATACTTAAAGTATTACTTTTTATTGGAGCCTATGAATTATACTACAAGGTGTGTAAGTTTCAACTAATTCTGCTAGGGGGTTTTGCTATAAGGTGAGCGGATTTCCAGTGAGTTGTTGAAGTGCGCCAAGTTAGGGGACATCACTATACATCCGGGCACTTTGCTCATTCAAAAAATGTGTGCGTATCACGCAAGAAATTAGTGATAGAAGGAACAGTCTCGAAATCGGACAGAAAATTGCACTTTTTCCAAAAAGGAAAGAGGGCGCTATTTACAATTAACGGTCGAGTTCGGGCGGTCTGTTTTTGACACGTCCGCACGTCCAGGTGTGCGTGTTCGTTCGTTGCCGTTCGGGGCCGTGTGGCCCGTGTCAAAAACGGACCACCCGAACTCGACCGCCCGAATAGCGCCATCTTTGTCCCACTGGTGCCAGCCCATAATTAAATGCGCCAGCCATACAGGGCCATTTTTACATGTGCACGTGCACAGCAAGTGATTTTGTCGATTGGTGAAAAAGATGGGGAGTACGCAAGTTGGAGAGTATAAATGACCACTGGCACTGCGTCTGCGGTATGTGTAGAACGTGTACAGATTTTTATTTTACCCCAATAATATTGCAGTTTCCTGTAAAAAGACTTGTCATTCTCAAAAATTCTGTCATTCTCAAAGTATAGGACTTAATAAAAATACTTTCAGCTATCTGGAAGTCATGGAAGTAGGCCTACTAACTAAAGTAATGGTTTCGAGTCAACTCGGTCCCAAGTCAACTCGGTCCCAAGTCAACTCGGTCCCAAGTCAACTCGGTCACAAGTCAACTCGGTCCCAGGTTAACTCGGTCCCGAGTCAACTCGGTCCCAACGAACTAAGGCCCAGGACAACTCGACCGCTCTTGAAAATGTACAAGATTTCTAAGCAGCTCAATTTTTTTTTTATTCATTTGACGCAATATGCCGAATTACTTTAAATTTTTGTACGTCATGACAAATTCATACGCGAGGGCTTGTGAAAGCGAACTTGACGCGAATTTGACAGTTTGTGCCACAAATTTGCTTGGGCCTATTATTCAACTTAAAATAGGGCCTAGGCGAATGTTTACTGCAAATTGTTTGATGTCAGATTTACGGGCAATTTTGGTGGGGCGCGGATTGCATTAAACGGTATCAACATTTTGGGTTGTACTCTCGTTTTTAAGCATGAACCGTGCCGCAAACCTTGATATTTTCCTGGGCCCAATGTCGTGCGCGTGCGGCATAAGGCGTTACTTTTATTGGCGACTACGCCGATTATGATCTTCAAACTTTTCTTTTCGTAGCCTACATTTATTTGCTTATTTTGCCAATGACGGTCGAGTTGTCCTGGGGTTTAGTTCGTTGGGGCCGAGTTGACTTGGGGCCGAGTTGACTTGAGGCCGAGTTGACTTGGGACCGAGTTGACTTGGGACCGAGTTGACCGTGACCGAGTTGACTTGGGACCGAGTTGACTTGGGACCGAGTTGACCTGTACCCAAAGTAATGGTTATGATGGTTTGATTTTGACGTTACCGGGTTACGTGACCGCCAAAAAGTTACATACCACGCTTGTTCACGGATCTTTTTGTCGGTTAATGTTTTCACAAGTGCTAGATCATACTTCCATTCTGCCATTATTAGTTGTTGCAAGAATTGAAGTTTCGAAAATTGGAAGAATCCGTCGTAAAATAACAGTGACAGACAGTCGACACATGTCATGGAGGCTTCGCTAGTGTTGTTTACAGGCCGCACAACAGCTTCGTTTTGCTTTAGTATACCGCCGCTGTTAAGGAAAGTAGGACAAATTGTCACTCTGTGAACTTGGTCAAAAGTGCAAAATGCAACACTGCTAGAATTCTAATGAGCTAAATGTTTAGTTTCTTTCGTGGTTAAACATCACTGTTATATTTTTGTCACAAATTATAACCGTTAAAAGAGTAACAACGTATGTGCGTATTGATATTGCGGAAGTGATTTGGTAATGTCGCCATGGTTACACCTGTAAACTTCAGCTTGAACTCTTGAGGGCGCCCTGTTGCATGTCTAAAGCGGAAACGATAGTGGGAGTTTCTAGAAGAGCTGTTGAATTTTGAGTTCTTTCCTGAACAATAAAAATGCAGGAAGTTAAATATAAAATCAGAGGTTTTAAAATGTTGTCCATTGCAAAACTCACGGACAACCCACACTCATCAGGTTTTACGTTCACGATTTAGAACGCTGATGATCAATTTATTTCGCTTCATGTTTCATGGGATTACATCGTCCCAATGTCTTGTACAGAGTAGGCTATAAATAATTATTATAAAAATGACAGAATATTGCATTTTCATGGCAAGCAGGGTGGCGCAGAAGAGACTCGACGCGTTGGGCTCATAACCCAAAGGTCCGAGTTTCAAACCCTCGCTCTGCTTAAGACCAGAGATTATTTTTACCTGAACTATTTGCTTTCGGGCCCAAAACAGAGCTTTTTCATGAGGATTTTTCCAGAAAATTAATTTTGTTCTAACCTAACAATCATTTCAAATATCTCCCCAAAGTACTATCCATGGGAAGAAAACGGGGAAATCCATTTTGGATGTAGAAGCAAAAAGGGTCGGCAAAGGGAGTTGCACTGATTTATGTAACCGGATATTAAATTAGATTATAAAACATCGATGGTTTTTTGACAATATCCTTCAAATTATACGGATCGAGAGCGCGAAATTTAGAATTATAATGAAAAAAATTGACAAATGATCACATAAAAATCTCAACACCCATGGGAAAATAGGTGGAGGGGGCTCGATCAAAAATCTGAACACACTCCTTTAAAATTGGATGTCCGCATTCCTTGCGTAACCCAGGAGAAAAAATACATTTGCAACCATCTAATTTTTCCCACGGCTCCTCCGGCTTAAGCATTTGGGCGTTAAGACCTGGAAATTCAACGTAAATATTTACATTCTTGGTAGTTATTTCTGTTATCTGTCAATGTCGTCTTCTTGTGACCATAGAACGTGACATTTTTACGTTTGGCGTGCTGTCCGTAACCGTGACGCTTGGTAAATGAGACTCCAGTTGAAATTTTGAAAACTGCTACAAACGGCGTTATCTCCACGTGCGATTGAGGATTGTACGATAAAAAAAAATAAACCTGCATGTGTAAAAGTGAGATCAGTACCCCATCAACATTCCGAGAAACCAATGGAAAAATGTCCAAGCTTTCGAGAAATTGTGCGATGCTATCGTCCTATTTTATATTTAGGCTGGTTTCCTGGCTATACTGCGCGGTAAACGGACCACTTGTTTAAGATGTTCAGACATTGTATTACTAGTATACGTCACGCGTCTTTTCATTTACAAATTGTATCACAAAATGATGGCACTGAGATCCCCGTTTTCTATGACAATTTAAAATACATTAAAGGCAAGGTTCGTCAGCAATGCGCGCGCGCCAAATTCGTGCCACGAAATACGCAGCTCCATAGCAAAAGCATGGAGCTGCCTATTTCGTGGCACGAATTTGGCGCGCGCGCGCATTGCTGACGAGCATTGCCTTTAATGCCATGGTATATAGTCATTGCCCTATAGTTTTGTTCATGTGGAGGTTCCCTTGTAAAAAGTGTTTGACATCGGGCGGGATGCGTACAAAATTTTACACCACTGCGAGGGGGAAACGAGGGGTTTTGTACCTTTTTTAGCGTCTCTAGAGGAGACTATATAATAGGTTATGGTTTAGGGTTTAGGTTTAGGGTTGGTTATTTTTTAAGGAATTTAGGGTTTTGAATGCGGTCGGTTTGCAACCAGCTTTGTGGTCTGGTTAGAAGAGAGCTGGACTTGCAATCATAAGTCCCTGGTTCGAATCTCAGTGTTGTTTGGGATTGTTCGAAATTTATCGGTTTCTTCTTTTTTTCTAATAGTGAGAGTAAGAGTTCTGGCTATTTCCAAGATTGTCACTTGTGAAGTGTCACTCATTGGAAACTTAGTAGACTCTATTCGGGTTGAGAAATTGGGCTAACCCTAAGCTGCGGTGTAAAATAAAAAACACGCGGACGGGATAATACAGAATTAATTGTTATTGGGACGAGACAGCAATTATCTAGGGTTACCATCGCTAAATTAAAGGTTGGTGGTGCTAATATTTCACCGTCATTGGCTGTTTGTAATTTAGGTGTTTGGATGGATTCAAGGTTTAATATGGGTAAACAGATCAGTAGTGTTTGTTCGGCAAGTTTTTATCACCTTCATAACATTAGGCGTATTCGTAAATATTTATCTCGAGATACCCTAAATGTTCTAACACATGCATTGATAACCAGTCGATTAGACTATTGCAATAGTCTATACTATGGCTTACCAAAGTTGTATTTGGACAAACTTCAGCGTGTACAAAATGCTGCAGCCAGACTTGTGTCCGGTGCTACGAGACGTAGCCACATTTCACCTATACTAAAACAGTTACATTGGCTTCCTATTTCTGTTCGTATTCATTTTAAGATAATGTTATTGACTTTCAAGGTACTTCATAATCAGGCACCTAAATATCTCTCTGACTTATTAAAAATGCAAACAAACTCTGGTTATTCATTACGATCAGGAGCTACTCCTCAGTTATGTCATCCGGTGGGAAAGATGTTGAAGACATCGGGTGACAGGGCATTTTCAACAGCAGCTCCCACACTGTGGAATAAGCTGCCACAAAGCATTCGCTGTACTCAGTCACTTGCAGAATTCAAGCGAAAGCTTAAAACACATTTGTTTGTTACTGCTTGTGAGTGAATAGGCAAGTGGGCCCACGCTTTGTTGTATTTGTCTAGGTTTGTGCCAGTGTAAGCGTCCTGTAACAATTGCTGTCTTTTTGAATGTTTTAATGTAATTACTGTATAGTTATTGTAATGCGCATTTGAACATGTACATGGAATTTGCGCAATATAAGTTATTATTATTATTATTATTATTAATAATTGTATTGGACAGTTGAAACCGCTTTTATCTTCCATTTGAGTAAGTTTTTATTTTTTCGATCAAACTTAAAATCCTGTATACGAGCTTTGCCAAAAAATAATTTCAAGAAGACTGACTCGTGTTTTCTATTTTCCTACAAGTATCTGTCAGAAAACCAACGTCACACTGATTTTAATTTTGACCATTATTTTTAACCAAACAAGTGTCAGATCTGTGCGTGCACCTGGCTCTTTCATAAACCGATGTCTGAGCCGCAAACTCGCCACCAAAACAACTTGACTTTTTGTGTGACGTCATTGCGACACAAGCCGTGTGTTTTTGCTTCCGATTAGGGTATTATAGCGAAGGGAATACATTCAACTGTTTGTCGTGCTGTGCCGTCATATTCGTTTAATCGCAGTGAAATGTAGGCTGTTTTTTTTATAGTTTTTGAAAAACAAATATTTGTATAGTTTTTGAAAAACAAAAATTATGTTTGTTTACTTGAAAGAGGCCGTTATTAGTCGCGTGGGCCTTATGTGTATTTTACTATAAAAATTGTCTGGAGATAATGGCTACAACCTAAATCCGTTGTTTTTTAGAGTCAAAATCTTCCTGGCCACACGGGATTATACAGTATATATGACGTAGACACTTTACGGCCTGCAAACATGCATGGTTTCCCGCGCACTTTCCATTAAAAAACAGATTAGTCCTATATGGAAAACGTTTAAAAACAGGAACAGCATTACATAACTAAAGAATAATGTTGACAAACTGCCTTGTAGAAATTTGAGCCACATAAAATGCAGTTCATAAAAACCTTTTAAAAACCATGCATTTTGTGTGTGTGTGTTTAATGAGTGGTAAAAATCGTTTGCAACATTTATGAACTCTTTTCGTCGGGTTTTTCTTGTCAACTCGTGAACTTAATTTTGGGCAACAGCAAAAACTAAGTGAACTAACATGTCGTGATGACGGCGTACGTCGTGACAAGCTTTGCAAGGAATTGCGTAAAATAAAGGCAGTCGGTCTCAAAACAATTGAAGCGATTAAGGGCCAAAATATGAAACAAAAAGGTCAGAGTGGATCTTGGTCACGAGTTGGCTCAATATGCGATGGAATCGAGGCGTATGACGTCACAGGGGTTCTGTTTTGAGCACGTGAACTCATTGTTTCTCAAGTGTTGTTAAGCCATGAAGGAAGGAATTTTACATGCAGCGTGCAGAATTAGCCTTTTTGTGTGCAACAGTTGGTATAATGTCTGACGTCCCAAATTCTTCACTTCCAAATGGAGGTGCGGTTCAGAAAATCACAAACGACGCTGTTGTTGCTACGTGGTGCACGCCAATGCCTGGCAGCCAACAGTCTAGTTGTTCTGTCATTTTCTCCTATATATGGTGAACTGTGAATACGTTATTGATTCTGTACTTCACACCTGCCGCGTACACGTCACCACATAGCAACAACAATTAAGTCTGGTCAAGTGGATACTAAATGTGCATGTGTGAGGAAGTTCGTCAGTACAGATACACTGGTTATTGCCAATTAGTGTTATATTATGGGGAAAGAACTACCGTACATCTACAGTACCTGCGACGTGCAGAATCCGTGCCACGAAATACGCAGCTCCATGTAGCAAAGGCATGGAGCTGCGTATATTTCGTGGCACGAATTTGGCACGCGCAGTGTTGACGAGCCTGTGCCTTTAAGTAAATTCAAAGCGAAGTTTCCAAGTCGTTACGAACGAAGTAGCATAAAGACGCCCTGTAAAGAAATACCCGTGCACACGCACTTATATGTGATTTTATCTTCATTATCGTTTTCTTTTTATTTTCCGCCCGCAAAATATCATTTTGGCCGGAATTATTGCATTGGACAAGTTGGACCACTTCTAAGGGCTTCCACGTAAAATTGTGGGGTATTGCAAATCATGTATGCTTTAATTTGTGCAAACCTTTGCAATTAATTTTTGCAAATAATGGTGGTACAAGCTGAGCCCTCAGTCCTCTTTGACCAAGATGTATACATGTGCAGTGGGAATTACACCAAGCGCACGTGCAGTCGTCACAAAAATGTCGCCTGCAAGCAAAATTTAGGACGGACCTCCGAATAAGGACAAATAACGTTTTGCGTCAAACGTGCACCAATTAAAATGTCCCAGGCACATAAACCCTACTTTACAGTCCAAAATCGTAAGCATCTTTCAAACTCCTACTAAAATCCAGGTCTCCCAAAATTCTGAATTGCGTCACTCCAACTTCAATCGCAAATTCATTTTCCCGGGTTTTGGCCGGGGAAAGCCCGTTTTACGTGCGTCCCAGGTGCGTCTCACGGCGCCCCTGGCCTATCCCTCGTTCCCCTCCCGCCGGCCTCAGAAACCGTGAGTAAAATTGCCACAATTTTTTTCCCGATCGCGCGCGCGCCACACAGCGCGTGCTCCTGATCCTGACCACGTGCATATCCCGCTGATTATCACACCTCCTTGGCTGCTTTCGAGCGCGGCACCAGGTGCTCCATGGTGCTCCATGGTGCTCACCCGAAAGCGTGTGTAAGCATGCGTGTGACGTAACGTTTCCACCACCTGGGAGCACCAGGGACGAGCGCTCGAAAGCAGCCCTTATTTGTACTGAAGGGGTTGTGGTGACGTCTTCAAGAATGTGGGCATTTGCGAAACGCGTATCTTCGTCGTCGACTTTGGCTTAGCGTCGATTTCAAACGGCTAAAACCTTTATTGCACTCTAAAAATATTATACCAGATTTTCGTGACAAGCACATGCACTACAAATTTGCAGTTATATTTTCAAACATAACTCCATAATTATTGGTAATGAGTGATACGCAATTTATTTGCTTACGTTTTTCAAGATAAGCAGCAAATCTTGTGAAATGATGGCAGTTTTTACAGCAGTTCTGAGCGGTATTATGCCTAAAAGCTGGTTTTGTGAATTATAAAAATTTTCTTAGCACATAATTTATCTGCTAATTTTATGTGACGAGTGCTTACTAATATTTTGCTAAAGTTTCAAAACATACAAATTTGGTTGATAACCCAGTTTACAAAGCAGCTAAGGTCTTTGCTATAAGCACATTTTTGTGCTAAACATCGACATGAAATTGGTCCCAGTACCGCGTGCATTATAAAATTACCTAGCACACATGTGTTAAGTAAGATTTATTAACTGCACTATTAATTGCAATTACAATGACGTCACATTTTGTTATTGCGTGCACTCTGTCTAATGCCGTGCACCCACAGAAAATCACACCTGTAACAAAACTTGCATGACGTCATTGATTGCGTGTATTGGAAAGATCACATACCCCGCAGATGGCATAAACAAGTGATAATTTCACCTGATTGGTTTGTTTTGCGCAAATGGACGAGCACACGTTCTTTAATTAAAAATGAACATTATTGGTGAATCAGCCTATGACGTCATAACAGTCACGACCGGTCATTGACGAATCACGCGTTCACGAAAGGGCAATAGTTCGAACGGCCATTATTACAGATGCGCTCGATTAGCTTACTCGAGTCAGCCCTGACCCGAGGTATGATCGTGCAAACTAAGATAATGGGACACGTTTGAAACGCGTGGTGGCAGCAAACACATTTCCCCCATTGTTACGTCCGTTTGAGCTAAGGTGCGCATGCTCATGATTAGACTGGTTCCCGCTCCACATATTCCACATACAACGACTGAATATTAAATTCAGTCTAGTCAAAGAATTTTTGGTCTGGGTACCAGACTAGCTCATAATGACGTACAATGGAAAAGGATCGGTTTGTTTGCTGCCACCAATCGTCTCAAAAGTGTCCTATCCAAGGAGGCCGTGGGGATTCGCTCATTCCCAGCGCGCCTTACAGGAAACGCGTGACGCAAAGGTCACATATACCTCCCCGCGGAGCATTGTGGGTTGCTTGCTGCCCGACGAATAATTAATAAATAGTATTTTAACGCTTATATATCCAGTGCAAAAATCTTTCTGCGAGACCTACCTCGTCTGCTGGAAAATTGTATTTACGTTCTGTTTGCAAGAAAAAAAAGACGTGACCTCGTGGTCACGTGTCGTATAAAATATTGGCCAATGAGGGCGCCAACAAATTAGCCCGTCCCAGCGCCCTGTAAGGCGCTTGGAATGAGCGAATTCACGGCGCTGCAATGCACAAAAAGTTGCTTGGCCCAGAATTTTTATAGTTTTATAAAAATAGATTGTCTAGCCAAAATTTTCGGATAAACTGTGTTATTAGAAAGAATAAATACACATCGCGTACGATTTTGGCTAGCAACCTATTTTTTGGCAAAAAAAAATCGTTGCTAAATAATTTTTTGGGCTAAGTGGCGCGACGAAATTGGCCCTAGATATCCGGATCGAGTTTTGGCGCTCATAAGCAGTAACATGTTTGTAACGTCAAGCGAATTTGAACCAATCATCGTCCTCGGTCGACCAAGGCTAACCATTGGTTGAAAAAAGTCATTACGTCAGAAACGTGTTTCGGCACGGTAGCAAAATTTTGTCATCTCCAAAAAAATCACTGCACTGTGGCCAGCCATATTAGTTGAAGATGTGCACAAGATAGGCCTGCGTGACTTTTATCATTTTCGTTTTTATCTTAGAATCTTTCTTTTCCTTTTTTTATAGATATTTTTGACCTTTATCCGTAAAGTACGCCAGCCGATTTAGCATTCTCTGCAGGCGGTGCTACCTGTACGCACGCCAATACATAACCCAATCTATACGGCACGTGCGCGCGTGTGAGTATATATACATACCATAATGAGTACGCCGTATTATAATGATCATGGCAATCGTATAGTGACCCGAATGCATATATAGCGTATATATCTACCTCCATGATATAGTGTGTACATTGAGTGGTCACTATAGTATAAGACATCTACATCAACGACATGCGTGTCATCTTTATGCTGAAGATACCAGTTTGTTATGATGCAGAACGGTTCATTTGTTTGCTGTCGACATTGTGATTGTTGTTATCGTTTTCAACGCAGGTTATTGTCAAAATCGTCCATTTGAAACCTCACATTATGTGTTCTGCTGTGCTGTGCACTCAAGGAAAACTAACATGTAAGCTGCGTTTGTACCGGGATGCATACAACTGTGAAGCCTAATTGCGACTGAAATGTATCATTTGGTATCCAGTTTTTGGACAACTTCCAAGGTTTCTTTCAACGAGAATTGACACGCCATTGTACTCAATCAAAACAAACACGAGTGCATTTATGATGTAAATGATTGTCATTTTATCACCATCTTGCATTTGCGCGCCATTTTGACCCTTCGGTTTGCAACTTGTAGCTCGCGACACGTGCTTCAGCAGACGTTTTGATTGTTCTCTTGGAAAGGGACGGGGCACCGAGCATATAGAGGCAGCCTACGGATATTGAAGTTGATTTCATGGTGAATCTTCCAGATGGATCTTTTGTTTAACCTCCGGGGTTAAAACGGATACAACAACGACTGAAGTATACGGAGACTGTGCAGTTTTTAGATGGGCGTTCAGAGCCATAACACACGAACAAGTAAGTGCATAAAACAGGTAATTTATTACGAGGATAACCTAGGTAAGAATTGAGAAGTTGACCGTTAGTTTTTCCCCCTTAAAACGACTTAACTAGCATCAGTTAGTGCAGACGTGACATGCAGAACAATTAAGGCGTGGGGAAAATGTAAAATTTTCTAAGAAAACACTTTCAACCAGTCTCATTTGTTTTGCATATGCACAAGGTGAAGGTCTAAAGCCATGGTCAACTGCTCAATTCTGTCCATAACTTGTTACAGGTATAAATACCGTACACATTGGCCACTAATTCTCCCTAATATGACATGATAGAAAGTGTAAATTTGGTTAGGAAACATGATTTTAGCAATGAGATAATATCGAGTTTTTCTTTGAAACACCTGGGTTTTTAAAAAGTCATGCTCCATAGACTTAGTGCATGAAGTCTCAGTGGCGAATGTGTATGGTAGTTTTTCCCATTTTGTGCTTACATTGTTGACCAATTTAAATGTCAAACATTGCCCTACAAGATGGCAGCTATTCGATACGGTCTATATCATTTGCATTGACCCAAAATTTTACTTCATGAGTTGACAAGAAAAACCTGACTCAAAATGTTGATAGCAATGTAACGAATACCAAATAAAATGTTGCTGTCCGAAATTGCACCTTTATATCGTAAATTAATGAATAGAGGTCGTTTAAAAAAAGTGAGCGTCCACCCGTTTTTTTTATTTACCTCGCACAAACATATAAAATATGCATGACACACTGCTGCATCTATGTTGCTGATATTTCTGCCAGCTACTTTTAATACAATGTAGGTCCTTTTGATAATGTTATTGTTCCAATATATGGCGGTGTCACGGGTCACTAAATCCTCCCGTGTTTGTCCTCCAGATCGGGGAGAGAACAATAGAGCCACGTGGGAAACGCACGTGGCTGCTTGCAGAAAAGCACGAGGCTCTAAAATGTTTCTCTTCCCTTCTGGAGGACAAACACGAGAGATGTTTAGTGACTCGTGACAGTGTGAAACCGCTCCATAGTTTTTTTTATTTATTTATTTACCACATCCAACAGCGAAGGGACCGCCAATTACAGGAATGGGAGCAAGTGTGGTTGAGTGCCTTGCTCAAGAGCATAGGTGCCACAACCCGTCGCGGCCCGGAATCGAACCTACATTCTAGTACTATAGGGCCTATAGCACAGGAATTTAAATTCGACGCACTAGACCGCTCGGCCATAACACCCCACGAAAAGTAGAATCACCTGCAAAATGATACAATAGGCTTAAAGGCACAGGCTCGTCAGCAATGCACGCGCGCCAAATTCGTGCCACGGAATAGCAGCTCCATAGCAAAGGCATGGAGCTGCGTATTTCGTGGCACGAATTTGGCGCGCGCGCATTGCTGACGAGCCTGTGCCTTTAAAATGACTACGTCCTATCAATCGTATAAATACCTCGCCAAAATACCATCCATGGGAGGAAAACAGGAAATTTACAATCTCCAATTTGGATGTGGAAGCAAAAAGGTTGGTGTAATCACTGCACTGCTTTATGAAACCGGATAAATTAGTTTACAAAACGTGGGTGGTTTTTTGACGATATCCTTGAGAATATACTGAGTAAGAGCGCGAAATTTCAGAATGGTAATGAGAAAAATGTAACAAAATTTATCAAAATCTCAACACCCATGACGTAAGTGGGGATCTAAAAAGTGACATGGTCAAGCACATTTTAAGTGTATACAGATTATGTTACTTTATATGTGTGTGTGTATTTTCTTTATCATTCCTGCGCCTCTCCCCCTCCCCCTCCCCCTCCCCCACCCCCCACAAAAAAAGTCATTGACGTTAGCAACGCGGCGTTGTTGGCATATTAGCCAGGTGCTCACGCAGTTTGACATTTACAAAGCGACCAGCATAATTAGTTACGCTTGTTGTTTATGACGCTTGACATTTTGGTTTTCTAATCACCAAGTGCACTTAGGAATTACAAGTCGCACCGATGCTTAAAGTCATCATTTGCAGTTACCTAAAATTTTACTTCACGAGTTGACAAGAAAACATAAGTGTTGATCGCAATTTGGTAACAAATATATACCACATTATTTGTTTCCGTGTAAAATGGTACCTTTGTGGGAGAAATTGCCAACTGAAGGTGCTTTTATTATGCTTGAGCCAAATCAGATAAAATAATGATTGCAAGTTAAATTAATTGCGGAATTGGCATAATATATAATATTTCACCATATTCACCATGCATAGCATTCAAATTCTGAAAAAAATAACTCGAAGAACTTGACAGTTTGCATAAGCGTTGGTCCTGAAATTCCATAAATATTTTGATTTATTATTCGCCATATTAGTAAATCATGGACTAACACTTCAACAGGACAAAGTCTAAACTCTAAAATGCATTATATTGATATTCTTTTGGCAAGCGTTTGGGAATGCATTCCCATAAGCTAAATGAATAGTTGACCAACAAAATAATAACCGGTATGTGGAAGACCGTATGGAATAGCTGCCATCTCGTAGGGCCGTTTCTTTGTTCCGTGAGGTCATGCATGATTGCACATTTTGTACTTGCATTATATTGACATATTTAAACAACAAACGTTGCTTACAAGATGGCAGCTATTCGATACGGTCTATACAGTAAACTGCTCAAAATAAAATCGTGTACATTTTTTTAAATGGTTGTGAAAGTGTCTCGGAACAATTTGCTGTTTTCAGTTTACATAATGCGTTGGTTTGTAAAATGATCACAATTCGAAACTGCAAAAGTTTCATTCCTTTTTTTATTGCTCACCGAATCTACATTATAATGATGTGTTTCCGTAGTAAAATTAATTCCGTGCTAAAGGCCATTGTATATCATTTGCGCTGACCCAAAATTTTACATCATGAGTTGACAAGAAAAACATGATCATGATGATGTTGTTGTTAATTTTATGGCATCTTCGGCAACTAAGGCCCTTTATGCCATCATAAATAATACGGTTTTACTTTAACTGTATACTTTATTATCAACTTGAGATGACGAAAAGTGAGATGCAGTTTTAGAAGTGGGAGGAAAACCCCGGAAATCTACTTGGTAAAACCCACGCGGTCAAGTATAGGGACTGTATGCAAACCTAATCCACATACGCGCCCCGGATTCGAACCCGGGACGCCAGAGGTGAAAGGCGAGGAAAGAACCACTACGCCAACTGAAGATGTACTTTATTAGTGTATACCTACTCACTTTTTTACCATTCACTGAAGACAAAACCACATATGAATTTTAAAGGTT
The DNA here is from genome assembly GCA_037783545.1 of Henricia sp. BOLD:AAB3569. NCBI lineage: Eukaryota > Metazoa > Echinodermata > Asteroidea > Spinulosida > Echinasteridae > Henricia > Henricia sp. BOLD:AAB3569. Next base: position 1,939,993 of record JBBELK010000429.1, on the reverse strand, counting down.
TTCTGAAGCATTTTTTAAATTGCTGCATCCGTATAGGCCTATCTGGAATTTCCACAGTGCTGATAAAAAACACTGCGCGGATCTGTACAGAATTTGTAAATTTCATACACTGAAAAATGTGACTCTATACCAATGACGTTATTCTACCAAGCTCATGTACCTGAAGCGTTGCGGTTGTACAATGCATTTACGCCTCATGACGAGGCGAGTATCACCTCATGTTGAGGTATATAGGCCTACCTGTAACGATACAGGTCAAAACAATTAACAGATAAGCCTACATTAAAATGTTTGCACTTTACAATAGCAACCTCACCAAACCAGGCAATTTGTAAATTTCGAAGAACATTTGATACCCATACAAACAATGCAACAGTGTTTGCAGAATTTATTTTTCCAACCTTAGCCCTGTATATGCGTAGTTTCTATGCCTGGTAAAGCTTCACGAATCTTTGTATACTTGGCATTCGTCTAAAAATAAACGACATCAGTGAAGACATTTATGGAATCTCGGCCTGCCAAGAAATATGAGCGACAAGCGAGAATGATTTAACCCAGTACAATTATGAAGATATATCCACCAAACTGGGGTGAAGTATAAGCATGGCCAACAGCCCGTATAGGCCCCTACAGGAATTACAATGTCTCAATATTTTTACCATTTGACCGGATTTGACTGTCCAATGCAATGATTCCGCCTGAGTTGATATATCTTTATGAGAAAACGATACTTAATTGTTATAGATGCGTGTGCACACGCATTTTTTTAATGATGGCTCCCTCGTGTTAACGAGACTATGCTCCTGACTATACTGTGGAATTATGGTTCTATCTTTATGAGAAAACGATACTTAAGATCAATTGTTATAGATGCGTGTGCACACGCATTTTTTATGATGGCTCCCTCGTGTTAACGAGACTATGCTCCTGACTATACTGTGGAATTATGGTTCTGTGTCCGTGCAGCATATGATAGCCAGGGAACCAGCCTAAATAGCCTTTGCACAATTTCTTGAAAGCATGCTGGAAACATGTCAGTTTTGCATTGTTTTCTCCAAACATATGAGGTACTAATCAGCTGACTTCAACACAAGTTCGTTTTTTGTATAGCACACATCCTCAATTATGACATGACGCAATTTGTAACAGTTTTCAAACCACGTATCCTACTTTAACTGAGACGGTTACTGGAATGACATAAGATTACGCATTACGTTACGTGTGAATTACGTCTAAATCACGTCAATTACGTGTAGAACGAAACCATTCGTGCTTAATGCATTAAGTAATAATTGTAAATTACATACATGTATAACGTATGCACATTGGCACAAGCCTATAAAACTAGGACACCTTTTAACCTTTGTTGTCCGTGTTTTAATGAAAGGCCAGCACACGCCGGGTTTTATTCGCATTATCCAAATCAGTTGACATTTTCAGTGATATATTAGCTACCCCAAAAACCGTTAAAATGAGCCTCGGCAGTGCCGCGGGAAAATTCATGAGGTATAACGGCTTGTTTGGCAATTGTCTCTCCCCGCAGTCCACCGTACATTATTTATTCAACCTCGTCGGGTTTTTTGGCGGGATAAAAGACTTGAAAGACGCGGGAAGGCAAACAAAATGAGGGCATAATGAGAAAGAACGCGTAATCTACACCGATCCATCAATGAACGCGAATCATAATAATAGGCCTCTGCGCCTCCACTGCATGTATTATGCTTACTCGAGAAAACACTGTGTATAAAACGTCTACTGTATAGCATCGTAAACTTTGTGAACGATTTTAGCTTCGGGATAGAAATATGACTATTGCATGCCTTCGTCGTGACGCATAAAACGAATTATTACGCGCCAAGCGACCGATATTTTGGACATTCTGTATCGAACGACATTTTGTTGTTTTTCGACTGTGAAAGATATTGACGAAATCTTGTGTAACTAAATGTGTAATAACGTTGTATTTCTGTTACATTGAATAATGTTTAAGTAAATATTTTGAAAAGAACATTTAAAAGTACTTAGTGTCTAAATTAAAACAATTTGAATGACCTGAAGAATATTGCGGAAAAAATGCCTCATTTCAGTTTCCAAATTAGCTATATCTGCGCGTAACCTTTAAACTATGGCTAGCGCCCAAAATCTTGACCCTCAGATAGAGATGCAGTTTAGAAGGTCCACATACTATGCTGTTGTTGCCACGTGGTGCACGCCAATGCCTAGCAACCAACAGTCTCGTTGCTTTATGCCATTCTCTCCTGCAGTAAACACGGTATTGATTCTGTAATTCACACCTGCCGCGTGCACCCGGTCACACTACATAGCAACAAAACTTTAGTCTGGTCATCTGCATATGGCATGCGAAAGGAGTACGTCAGTACACCAGACGCTATGGAAATACATGTAGGCCTACGCAAAAGGCTGATTGAGCTATTTGAAGCACGCGACGTTTTTAAAGAAAAGTAACTCGGAGAGAAAACAGGCCTCTTGAAAAAAAAATACATAATTATGTCACGCAAAGTGGTACAGCTTTCTCGCAAGGGAGATATTCTGACTACCGCTCGACACGAGAAAAATGGGGCTACAGAATGTTGAAGATGCGCGGTCGCTGGTCCGTTAATTCCCCAAGTTCCCCTTGACTCGCACGGTCGATCGGAGCTTTCCTCAATAAATTGCACACGACATATCTCGAGTAGGCTTCCAAAATAGGCTGGTACCGGTGTTGTCTTAAAACCCATGGGATTGGAGTGTATAATGGGATGGCAACACGCCTCTCCCATCGTTAGACGTTAGCATGCATGTATTTGGCAATTTGAAAGTTGAAAGCCCCATTACATACATCATTTGAAAAAATGTTACGTCCTATATACTAACGCTTCATAGTGTTCCAAAATATCTGCATGTGAACCATGCGTGTGTCAACATTTCTAGTGACCTGGGGTCAATTTCATGGCGCTGTTTAGCACAAACATTTGTTTAGCACAGAATTTCTTTGCTCTGTAATACAGGTTACCAGCCAAAATTGTATGTCAAATTGTGTATTTTTAGGAACAGGAGCAAAACATCAGTAAATACACATCACAAATATACGATTTTGGCTGGCAACCCAGTTTTGCAAAACAAAGCAAATGTTTGTGCTAAACAGCGCCATGAAATTGGCCCCTATAATAACCTCACCTCTACATATTGGTGTTACACTTAGGACACTCTTAATTCATGTACATTATATTTAAAACAACCATTATAGAATGAATTTCGTTGGTACATATTCTTGGGTTTCACTTGGCTTGACAACGGTTGCTATCCGCCATTACTGTGTCAACACTACGGCACGCCAAAGCGAAATATAATTCAACACTAATAATTTAATGTTGACGCATATTTTCGCCAATGTTGCGCGAGGAAAAAAGTTGGCATGACTTTTAAATGTTGATAGACTGTTTGAAACTGGCATACCGTGCTTTTGTTGGTAAGTTTTTTTTAAATGTCGAGACTTGTTTTTCAGGGTTGATGGCAAAATTATCAGTGTTTAATTATTTTCGCTTTGGCGTGCCATGGTATGGACACAGTAATGGCGGATAGCAACCGTTGTCAAGCCAAGTGAAACCCGAGAATAAACTTGGTAATGCCCAACACACAAAACAATCCATAAAACATGTCGCCTACAAATCATGTTTTAGACTCGGTGGCGATAAGTAATGATTGCTTTTTAACAACCCAGTTCAGAAAAAAATGTAGGTCTTTTTTTATTTTGCTATGTACTCAAAGGTTCGATTTTTCAATGTTTTGCTCGGAGTTGAGGGGGAAATCAGGTCGAAGTCACCGGCAGTCACATAGTCTATTCAGGCGACTCGAGCGTATTCCGAGCACGTCCAAACTAGACGGAAAAGTTCATTACCCTCGCCTCAACTGAGGCATAATGTTGGGTTCCATAATGTTATATTCGGGCCTGTTTGAGGGACATTTTAATGCCACAATATCCATCATTTGCAGTTACCCAGAAAACGCATTTGAAGATGAATATTTACAAATGCGTGTGCGCGCGCATTCTTTTTACAAGGGTGCCTTCGTAACTGGGGGGCTTTTCCAAATCTCGGCTTCGTCTCCGGCTCCGTCTCCATGTGGTTTACATGGAGCCTGAGCCTGAGCCTAAGCCCAAGTGGAGATTTGGAAAAAGGCCATAGTCTCTGACTATCGTATTTTCTCGTGCAGTACAATCAGGAAAAATACCTAAATAGGACAGTGGCTTCCTATAATTTCTTGAAATCACGGACACAGTTTTTCATTGTTTTCTCTCAGTGAAAGTGGGTTGACTTACACGTTAGTGTAAAGGTAACATAAGTCGCGCTGGCTATATAGTATTCGTTTTGCGACCATAAGGAGAAATATACCCAGCACGATAATGTGGCAAAGGGACTCCCCTAACGCCCCTATACCTCAACACACTTTCCCTTTTTGTTAACGCACCAACCCCCCTAAAAATTGAAAAGAATTTCTTGGATGTTTAAGACACAATGGGGGAACAATGGTATGGGATACCCTCTGCCACATATCGTGCTGCATATGAGGAGAAATCCGCGGCTAATATAATCCATGCATGCACGCTCATTAAAATACCAAAACACAATGGAAATTCCTGGCGGTGTCCAGATACCGCATGTGTTCCCCTGGAATGTCTGTGTTACGCCTGTAATTTCCTTTGTGTTTTGGTATTTTAATTAGCGTAGAAATGCCACAGATTTCTTCTTATGGTCGATAAAAGAATACAAGGGTCACACACTATGAACATCTAACAATGGAAATTGGGCACACACCATTGTTACTAACAATGGGGTTACAATGAACATGTACATGTTTTTGCTCATAGTATACAAATATTGACTGCAATGAGGGGCATGGTTAAGATTATAGGCCCAAGGTGATCTCGAAGCCATGACTATGCCCCGAGGCGGAAGCCGAGGGGCATAGTCATGGCTTCGAGATCACCGAGGGCCTATAATCTTAACCATGACCCGAATAAACAGCAGTCAATATTTGTTTTATATACCGAATGTGTAGATTTTTGTCATCTGGTTGGTTAAAAGTAACGAGACATCATATACAGTCATGACAGTGGTCCTTCGCGTTTCGATTTCGGAAGCTGGTCTACGGCGGAAAAGTTGTATATTTACAGCAAACATTGTAGCATAATCACCTGGCACTTTAGTAGCACATTTCACCTGACACAGTTTTCACTGTAGGCCACTTCTCTTACTTTCTTAAGGACTTCATCATCTACGACAGACGACAAAATTACGTCGAGATTCCGCCATTACCGTCCTGATGAATGTTTACGTGAAGCGCACAGCTGCATAGTTGGTGCACAGCTATAGGTATGCTAACACATGTAATGCGCGCGTCCGGAACCCGCTAAATGACTATGCCCAGCTGCATAGTTGGTGCACAGCTAAAGCTATGCTAACACAACTAATGCGCGCGTCCGGAACCCGCTAAATGACTATGCCCGGGGCATGGCAAAGACTATTGACCAGTTGGCATACGCGCCGGGTCTAGCCGATTCAATGCCCCCACTTTTAACCAATCAGATGACAGGAATCTACGCATGAGGTATATAATGACATATACACAACCTCAATCACACACGAATCATGATAACGCTGTTTAGAACAGTTTTCCAATCCTGTAATCTATACCTTTAAATTCTTCGTAAATAATGGACAAATTCACGTATCCCGCCAAAAGAGGAAAGATGTTTTTCTCTCGGAATTTGAATTTTGGTCACGTGCGAGCCAAAGGCGCGTTATTAATTCTCTTCTGTGTATTTCATGTGATCGTGATAGAGTTGTTGTTATCTCCGAAAATAGCCACGAACACGGCCAAAGAAGTTGTTAATTTTATGGCATCTTCGGCAACTAAGCCCTTTAAAACCCAACACACAAGACAATTCACGAAACCGTAAAATAACTGATAGTTATTGACCAGCCTTTTACAGTGCATGTATTTTAATTTTCGTGTTATTTTAAAACCCCACAGACCACATACATGAGATATTGACATTTACTTCAATATATACGGACATGCATTCTCAAGAATAGCATCAACATTTCCCTTATGGTATAGGTATACATGTACACCGCTAAAAGGTGTAAGAATACACACTCACGGAGCGGCACATGTTATACCCTTTTAATAAAGACATCGCCTTTACGGTACGGTTGACGAAGTATGACGTCATAGATGGGTCGGGTTGATATCGGAGGTAAAAAATATATGAGAAGTGCACTCCGATACTTACACCCGTTTCATACAGGCGCTCTAGAGTCGCGCCGAACTAAATTGTATTTGGAGCGACTTTAGGTCGACCCAAATAAAAGTTGGTTTTATACAGGCGAGCTTTCAGGCAAACTTTCGCTGCGCGTCACTGCGCGAGACGCTCTTAGTCGTTCTGATAGACTGGAACAGTCGATCTTTCGACTTCTGGTGAACCAAGTCGCTCCTGTCTGTTTCATACGTCGATCTTTTGGCGAACTTAATTCAAATTCTGGCAATAATTTAGTTCGGCGCGACTGTAGTTGTGTGACAAAAACGGTTGGTCATAAGACTACTAAGGTGTGACGTCAGTTGTTTGGGTCTGAACATTGCTGTTAATCTGAAACATCCATTGCTTAAAGGGATTTTTATCAATGACATCTATGCTGTCAAACCAATATACTCAGTTACAATCATAAAAATCCTATTTGGAGCTTGTTTTGGGGGTTAAAACTAAGGTTTTTAGTTTTTATGCTAATGAAAATATGCATATTCGGTTATGCTGACCGATACAATAATTATTTTACACCTCCCAACCTTCTCGAGTACAATACGTCTCTTTTCTTTTATTTGTTTTATTTTTATTTTTATTTGTTGAACTGTTTGAGCGCGCTTGGTGGATTTAGTTGATTAGTGCATGACATAACAAGTTATCCGTGTATTTTATATCATTATCATATATAGATGTTTACGTGACATTGTGTATACGTTTTAATGCAATTGTGTGTTTTAAACAATACCTTGGACTATCTGTGAACTGGGAGCGCTCCCACTACTTATAACCGTCCGAGTGTAGCCTCCGTGTGTCCTCCGGCTTGGGGAGTTCGCTTAATACCCGGCCATCTAACCGAGTTAAGCAATTAATAAAACGTCTCCTCAATATTACGGGCCCGGTATACGTATAAGGCCAGCGGTGACGGTCAGACACGGAGCGGCCACGGCGACCGGCGGCGGGATGGCGTCATTCCCAGGTTAGCCCTATATAGCTCGGATACCCTGGACGTGTTTGAAGTTTGGACGATCCGGTGACGTAGTTCTAACACCTCCAAGGGGGAAAGGACATGTCATATTGCGTGGAATTTGAGCGAAATTATGCACTGCGCTGCTGCCAAAGTAAATTTGAAGATACACAACTCACAATAAGACTGTACTAGTTAGGGATATTGGTGTGGTTCAATTTTGGTTTTTCTTTTTTCAAATGACTGTTTTCACCTATAGGTCCTATTCCGTAGATGAGGTACTGAGCTGACTTATACACAGGTTGGTTTTTATCATACACATCCTCGAGCACACATGGAGATAGTGTCTTTTGTGACAGGTTTAATAATAATAATACACACTTGTATAGCGCCGTCTATCTAGATAAATATATTCCGAGGCGCTTGAGAAAAGAAAGAGCAAATATTGAAATAATGAGTAGTTAAGATGAAGCTGCGGAAGCATTTTTGGCGTAACAGTTCTTAAAAAGAAAAGTCTTCAAATGTGATTTAAAAGTGTCCAGACTGCTATGATCTGTGGTATCTAAGTTCTGGTGGTATTGTTCCAGAGTGTCGGTGCGCAGGAGGAGAAAGCTCTATTTTGGGTTCGGGGAATTTCTAAGAGGTGCTTGTTGGAAGATCGTAGACATCGTTGAGGGATGTAAGGGGTAATGATGTCCTGTAGATAGGTTGGTGCCAGGCCGTGTACTGCCTCTCATGTTAACAAGAGTATTTTGAATTGAATACGTTCCCGAACAGGCAACCAGTGGAGTGACTGTGTAGTACCGGTGAGATGTGATCGAACTTTGATCTCGAAAATCAGAAATGTTCACAGATTTACGCCTAACTTACACAATGTAAACATGATGACCGTAGAAAACTTCCCCTGAAATGGTTTTGTCTGAAGTGCTATAGTCTTTAAGAAATGAGTAAAACAACTAGTTTTCGTCTCATGAGACGAAAATTGAATTCGCCCCAAAACCATTTTGCCCAAGTGCCATTTCGCCCCAAACCACTTCGCCCGAGTGCCATTTCGCCCCAAATTAATTCGTCCAAACACTACATCGCCCAAATGCTACTTCGCCCCAAAACCACTTCGTGCACAGGTCGTGGTTCAGGGCGAAATGGTTCAGGGCGAAGTAATATTTGGGCGAAATGACTGCAAACCCTTTTTTGACTGTTTTCTCAAAAGTTAGACGAAGTACGGAGCTGGGTTTTGCTCAGGTTGGTTTTAATCATGCATATCTTCAATCACACAGGGGGATAAAAACTATTTGTAACAGTTTACCAATCATGTATACTATCTTTTAGACTCTAGCGACAGCATTTAACTCTTTCAGTTCATACCAATGTCGTACGTGTACGTTCTACCGTTTGTACTCTGAAAGTGTTATCGTACATTTATGATCTTAATTGTATATATTTTTTCTTCCATCACGCCAATTGTCACGCATGTAAGGCTTGAATTTAAAAAAATTAAACAAAATGCAAAAAATTTGCACTTTAAGGTTAAGTGTTAACAACAATAGCCACTGACTCTTTTAAGGTTTAAGCGAACCTGCCCCAGTAAACTTGGAGTTCGCGCAACGCCCGCACAAGTCGTTATATATAGCGATTTACACCGCAATAATTGATGCTTTGCAGTCTTAAGTAGTCCCATTAAAATTACATACACGTGACAATCCTTGCACATGCTGTAAACCTCGCACACAAAACACAATAATATTTATTGCGCTTATATAAAAAAAAATATTTATCTTATAAATATTTGCCAATAATACCGTAAAACTAACAACATTATATAAAATTGAACATATGACTGTCCTGGCGTAAATTACCATAAAATACATACGTGGGAAGTCTATATCTCTCATTTTTTTCCTTTTCATCTTGAACTGATGGTAAATGCCCATTATTATTCAAAAATAATTTAAAAATACTAAAACGTCTTACAGCGTTTCGGGACAAAAAGCAAAACACTTTTTGAAGTCTTATCTTTTTAATTCTGTTAAATTTTATAGGGGTCACCCATCACTTTCATTCACTAATTTCCACTTGAAATAAGGCCACTCCTATACAAGAGTGAAAATTGCCAAACGGATAAGCGTGCCTTTTTTAATAAAAAAACAAAAGTACCGTAAGTTGCAGAGCAAAATTTAGGGCCACTTTCGTAAGCTAGCTTGTCTAATATACTTGCATTTGAAAGACGAAAACCTGCACATCATAATGATGGGTAATATTTACATTGGACCACACCCATTCAGCTCTCAACTCTCTCCTTTTATAAAAACAATAGAGGATTTTCGTAATGTATGCAAATTCCATGCATACTTCACACATAGCCATATCGGGGTCAAATGACTCTCTTCTAAGGAGTCACTGCAAAATGAAATGTTTCGAAAAATCCTGTAAATTTCGTCAAATATTTGTGATTTTTACTTCAAAGTCAACCTTCAGCTTCAACGGACACAAAATATGAAACAACATTTAATAAATAAATGTAGGCCTATTTCCACATGATCCAAAATACATTCCCTTAAAGAGTGTAATCCGAGCAACATTTAGTGAGCCGCCTCTTGTGGTTATTCCATTGTTACTGCGGTGTATTTCTAAACACCCTGTAATCATGTAAACATCATGTAAACACCCTGGAGATACACCGCAGTTTTCATTCGTCGGATTAGTCTATAATTGACTCTTTGAAAGAGTCAGATGACCCTTAAAATGGGGTCATTTTCGACATAGTTATAGACTATACTTAAAGAGTCGCTCTGACTCCGTTTTTGATACGAGTGTTTAATAACAAATGGTTGCTCCTAACGGCCACAAAGCTTGTCCGGGGCTTGTCCTACCTATAGCAACAACTAATGTATGCAAAATGAATTCCAACCATAGAAATCGAATTTAAAGTACACGTAACAGGTGAATGGAACGGCTCATCACTAGGCAATGTCACAAGAAAATCCACGAATTTGAATATCTATTTGAGACGAGACCATACAAAATATTAATGAGACCGGCGCATTGATCTCTACCTATTTAGTGGAGTGCGCATCCATCTGTCAAGCGTAGTAATGGATGATAGCAAGCAGACATGTTGTGTTTTAATTAGCTACCGGGCGGCCCCGCTGGGAGACGAGCGGCGCTGCGGTCACCGTTGAATTGAATTTCAGACCGAGCTACGTCAAAAACCATCCAGGGCCGGCCCAAGCCCCGAGATCTCTGCTTCGCTCCAACACCTCCAAACTCCATCCTTCCTAATTAATTTCAGACCGATAAATGAGGCAGGAGAAAAACGCGGGAGCGGGGGACGTTTACGCCCCGGAGGAGTGAAAGAAAGAAAAATCGATGAAAAGATAAAACTGAAAGAACAGATTACATGATTGGGAAACTTTAAAAAACAGGAACAATATAGTATTGATAATCTGCCTTCTGGGTCATTCTATAAATTTGGGGTCCAACGTGTGACATTTTTCTGTCTCCGTTACACCTGACATACTGCCATTTGCCATACAAGTATCATTAAAAATGCCTTAAAAACATATTTTTATGAATTGTACTTTATGTAATCACTCTTTGAGATAGAAGGCATTTAAAGAATGTGTCCTGAATTTACAAACTACAACATTTTACAAGATGTCAGATGTAACGGGGACAGAAAAAAATGGACCCCAAATTTATAGAATGACCCTTGTACAAATTTCAGCCACATAGATGCAGTACTTCAGAAAACATGAACGATCCGTGCATATTTTCTGTGTTGAATGAATGGTCTAAACAATTGTAAAAAGGGCATCTTAATGCAGTTGGCAATTTCTCCCACAAAGGTACCATTTTACACGGAAAAAAATCATGTGGTGTTTGATACCATTGCTATCAACACTTATGGTCGGATTTTTCTTGTCAACTCATGAGGTAACATTTTGCGTAACTGCAAATGATGTATACATGTATTGGGGCTTGAACTTTTGACTTCTGATATGCTTGTTTTCCCCCAGACCTCAACTCGCACAGCTATCCTTATATATTTAGCCAAGCCACACGAATATGGGTCACTCCCAAAAGGAGGCAGCATTCTCTCTCGCACACACAAATTGCGTCGTGCTCAATCAAGTCTCCAGGCCTAAGATGGCAGGGACCAAATGACGTCATCATGATTGCTTGCCAAGTGCATTTATTTGTTCGCGCCAAATTGCAAACGGCAAATGGATTTGGGTGCTAATGAGTAGCTGGGTCTTTCTATAAATTAGGGGTCCAAAAGTGTGACATTTGGTGTCCCCCGTTACACCTGATATGTGTTATTTTTCGTACAAAAATCATTAAAATGGCTTTTAAACCATTTTGTTTGAATTGTACTTTATGTACTCACTCTTTGAGATGGAAAGTATTTAAAGAATGTGTCCTGAATTTACAAAAACAAGATGTAAAATGTAACGGGGGACACCAACATTGGACCCCTAATTTATAGAAAAACCCAGCTTGTTTAAAGGGGCGTGTCCAGATCACATTTTTAGCCGTTCATTTCGTCGCGCTTTTTCCATACTGGCTAACATGGCCAAACTGCATGTTTCGAGTAATTCGCGATTTTAGTTGGACTTATTCTGGTCCTTCGAAATCACTGTTTTTGAGAATAAAATCTAACTTTTGGGTTTAATAGCCTTCTTGCTTAATGTCTAAACTTTAATTAATTACGTAATTTTCATTTATTTGATTAATCTCTGAGCAATTATAAAGCTTGAACGTGTTCGCCGGTATGACAAAAAACAAACTTCGATGCGCGTGCTGTTAGCCACCCGTAACGCTATGCACTTTCGGGTTCGTCACTATGAGAAAAACTCAAAACGGATCTCGCGGACTATAGACTTATCTCTATACTATGCCTGTTCGTCAGTTCATGGATGTTGAGATTTTGATACCATGATAGAAAACACAATTTACATGCTGACGTCCTTTTGTACCCAGACGAGCACTGAAGTGCCACTGCGTGTCGGTTCGTGGTGTCACCGACAATTTCAAGTTCGCGCTCTCGATCCATATTTTTAAGGATATCGTAAAGAAAACACCAATTTTTTTGTAAACTAATTTATCCGTTCCATAAAGCAGTGCAGTGATCACACCAACCTTTTTGCTTATACATGTACATCCAAATTGGAGATTGCAAATTTTCTGTTTTCTTCTTATGGATAGTATTTTGGGGAGGTATTTTATATGATTGTTAGGTTAGAACGATGTCTATTTGAACAAGTTTGGCGGATGTGGGGAGTTTGCCCAAAACGCACCCTCACCCCCGGCTACCCCCATCCGCCTCTCCTAACCCCTCCCCCTCCACCCTCCCAACCCCCTGCCCCTATACCCCTACCCCTATACCCCCTGCCCCTACCCCCTGCCCCTTCCCCCTCTACCTCCCCCTACCCCCCCCCCCCCCCCCACCTCCCCTTATCCCCAACCACCACCCCCCTTCCCTCTGAGTCGGTGTACCGATTAGGCCTGCATTTCGACGGTTCATGATCCGCAATAAACATCATAATTGATCAATCCCCAGCGCGTGCAAGCCTCGCATTTACGCGACAAGTCCCGGTCAATAAGGCGATACTGTGGTGCAAAAATAAACACGAAAGCAACATTTGAAAATACATAGGATTGCCATCGCGAGCGAAGAATGTGGCCTAAGCACGCTGCAAAATTAAAACCAAACTATATACAATCATGCATATTTTTAGCAATATTTTATAAATAAAAGCAAAACACTTTTTGAAGTCTTATCTTTTCAATTCTGTTCAATTTTATAGGGGTCACCCATCACTTTTATTCACTAATTTCCACTTGAAATAAGGCCACCCCTATACAAGAGTGAAAATTGCCAAACGGATAAGCGTGCCTTTTTTAATAAAAAAACAAAAGTACCGTAAGTTGCAGAGCAAAATTTAGGGCCACTTTCGTAAGCTAGCTTGTCTAATATACTTGCATTTAAAGACGAAAACCTGCACATCATAATGATGGGTAATATTTACATTGGACCACACTAATTCAGCTCTCAACTCTCTCCTTTTATAAAAACAATAGAGGATTTTCGTAATGTATGCAAATTCCATGCATACTTCACACATAGCCATATCGGGGTCAAATGACTCTCTTCTAAGGAGTCACTGCAAAATGAAATGTTTCGAAAAATCCTGTAAATTTCGTCAAATATTTGTGATTTTTACTTCAAAGTCAACCTTCAGCTTCAACGGACACAAAATATGAAACAACATTTAATAAATAAATGTAGGCCTATTTCCACATGATCCAAAATACATTCCCTTAAAGAGTGTAATCCGAGCAACATTTAGTGAGCCGCCTCTTGTGGTTATTCCATTGTTACTGCGGTGTATTTCTAAACACCCTGTAATCATGTAAACATCATGTAAACACCCTGGAGATACACCGCAGTTTTCATTCGTCGGATTAGTCTATAATTGACTCTTTGAAAGAGTCAGATGACCCTTAAAATGGGGTCATTTTCGACATATAGTTTCTAAGACTCTACTTAAAGAGTCGCTCTGACTCCGTTTTTGATACGAGTGTTTAATAACAAATGGTTGCTCCTAACGGCCACAAAGCTTGTCCGGGGCTTTTCCCTATACCTAGCAACAACTAATGTATGCAAAATGAATTCCAACCATAGAAATCGAATTTAAAGTACATGTAACGGGTGAATGAAACAGCTCATCACTAGGCAATGTCACAAGAAACATCCACGAATTTGAATATCTATTTGAGACGAGACCATACAAAATATTCATGAGACCAGCGCATTGATCTCTACCTATTTAGTGGAGTGCGCATCCATCTGTCAAGCGTAGTAATGGATGATAGCAAGCAGACATGTTGTGTTTTAATTAGCTACCGGGCGGCCCCGCTGGGAGACGAGCGGCGCTGCGGTCACCGTTGAATTGAATTTCAGACCGAGCTACGTCAAAAACCATCCAGGGCCCAGTCCCCGAGATCTCTGCTTCGCTCCAACACCTCCAAACTCCATCCTTCCTAATTAATTTCAGACCGATAAATGAGGCAAGAGAAAAACGCGGGAGCGGGTGATGTTTACGCCCCGGAGGAGTGAAAGAAAGAAAGAAAAATTGATGAAAAGAAAAAACTGAAAGAACAGATTATTATGATTGGAAAACCTTTTAAAAACAGGAACAACAGCATTACATATAGTATTGATAATTTGCCTTGTTGGTCATTCTATAAATTTGGGGTCTAACGTGTGACATTTTTCTGTCTCCGTTACACCTGACATACTGCCATTTGCCAAACAAGTATCATTAAAAATGCCTTCAAAACATATTTTTATGAATTGTACTTTATGTAATCACTCTTTGAGATAGAAGGCATTTAAAGAATGTGTCCTGAATTTACAAATTACAACATTTTACAAGATGTCGGATGTAACGGGGACAGAAAAAAATGGACCCCAAATTTATAGAATGACCCTTGTACAAATTTCAGCCACATAGATGCAGTAATACTTCAGAAAACATGAACGATCCGTGCATATTTTCTGTGTTGAATGAATGGTCTAAAAAATTGTAAAAAAGGCATCTTAATGCAGTTGGCTATCAAAAATTATAGTCGGATTATTCTTGTGAACTCATGAAGTAAAATTTTGTGTAACTGCAAATGATGTATTGGGGCTTGAACTTTTGACTTCTGATATGCTTGTTTTTCCCCAGACCTCAACTCGCACAGCTATCCTTATATATTTAGACAAGCCACACGAATATGGGTCACTCCCAAAAGGAGGCAGCATTCTCTCTCGCACACACAAATTGCGTCGTGCTCAATCAAGTCTCCAGGCCTAAGATGGCAGGGACCAAATGACGTCATCATGATTGCTTGCCAAGTGCATTTATTTGTTCGCGCCAAATTGCAAACAGCAAATGGATTTGGGGGCTAATGAGTAGCTGGGTATAAATTAGGGGTCCAAAAGTGTGACATTTGGTGTCCCCCGTTACACCTGATATGTGTTATTTTTCGGACAAAAATCATTAAAATGGCTTTTAAACCATTTTGTTTGAATTGTACTTTATGTACTCACTCTTTGAGATGAAAAGTATTTAAAGAATGTGTTGGGGGACACCAACATTGGACCCCTAATTTATAGAAAAACCCAGCTTGTTTAAAGGGGCGTGTCCAGATCACATTTTTAGCCGTCCATTTCGTCGCGCTTTTCCCATACTGGCTAACATGGCCAAACTGCATGTTTCGAGTAATTCGCGATTTTAGTTGGACTTATTCTGGTCCTTCGAAATCACTGTTTTTGAGAATAAAATCTAACTTTTGGGTTTAATAACCTTCTTGCTTAATGTCTAAACTTTAATTAAATACGTATTTTCCATTTATTTAATTAATCTTTGAGCAATTATAAAGCTGTGAACGTGTTCGCCAGTATGACAAAAAACAAACTTCGATGCGCGTGCTGTTAGCCACCCGTATATAACGCTATGCACTTTCGGGTTCGTCACTATGAGAAAAACTCAAAACGGATCTCGCGGATGCGGACTAGACTTATCTCTATACTATGCCTGTTCGTCAGTTCATGGATGTTGAGATTTTGATACCATGATAGAAAACACAATTTACATGCTGACGTCCTTTTGTACCCAGACGAGCACTGAAGTGCCACTGCGTGTCGGTTCGTGGTGTCACCGACAATTTCGCGCTCTCGATCCATATTTTTAAGGATATCGTCAAGAAAACACCAATTGTTTGTAAACTAATTTATCCGTTCCATAAAGCAGTGCAGTGATCACACCAACCTTTTTGCTTATACATGTACATCCAAATTGGAGATTGCAAATTTTCTGTTTTCTTCTTATGGATAGTATTTTGGGGAGGTATTTTATATGATTGTTAGGTTAGAACGATGTCTATTTGAACAAGTTTGGCGGATGTGGGGAGTTTGCCCAAAACGCACCCTCACCCCCGGCTACCCCCATCCGCCTCTCCTAACCCCTCCCCCTCCACCCTCCCAACCCCCTGCCCCTATACCCCTACCCCTATACCCCCTGCCCCTACCCCCTGCCCCTTCCCCCTCTACCTCCCCCTACCCCCCCCCCCCCCCCCCCCCACCTCCCCTTATCCCCAACCACCACCCCCCTTCCCTCTGAGTCGGTGTACCGATTAGGCCTGCATTTCGACGGTTCATGATCCGCAATAAACATCATAATTGATCAATCCCCAGCGCGTGCAAGCCTCGCATTTACGCGACAAGTCCCGGTCAATAAGGCGATACTGTGGTGCAAAAATAAACACGAAAGCAACATTTGAAAATACATAGGATTGCCATCGCGAGCGAAGAATGTGGCCTAAGCACGCTGCAAAATTAAAACCAAACTATATACAATCATGCATATTTTTAGCAATATTTTATAAATATTGTTCAGTTATAAAATATTACTCAATTATAATTGCGTGCAATTATGCAAATAATTTAAATTACAGACGATAATATTGGTGCTGTGCGTTCGATACCCGGTGAGACAGAGTCATCAGGGGCAAGTTCGATTCACGACCACGGTCAGCCACTGGTCAAACGTGGACGGCAGTCGTATACACATGCGCACAAACGTATGAACGCTTTTGGTTAGTCAACTGGTCCGCACAAAATTCTGCATCAACTCAATACCTGATGGCAGTATACCAGCGCGACCGTGCCCGGCCCTGTGGGCTGGTTTCAAATGGTCGACCAGACACGACTAACTATCGTTAACTGGACTTTAAGTTTAGTCGAGTTAGCTATAGTTGTGAATCGAACTTTGCTCCTAGTGAATCTTTGGTGACCAATATGTACTATGTACGCACTTTAAAGGCCCTGTAGATGATCTGTTTTTGAGCGATTCTGCGAATAAAACCATTATAAATAAAAAGAAAGACATCAACAAACTCATCCGAAGAAATTTCAGCTTTGTCAAATGTACCACGTTTAAAAAAACCATGAAAATCCATATGCATTTTCCTGGTCTTGGCGGGGTGTTTCAAATATTCGTTCACAGTTGATCGGGTACTATGTGGCTTGCGTCATGCACTCTATGGCGCACACACTGCGTGCGCGCGCGATCCATAAAAATGCATCGCGTTGGAACACGCACACGGAGTACACAGCGCCCATGCATTTTGGACCGCGTAGATGCGAACCAAAAATAAGTAAATCGTTTGCAAACGATCTAAATAATTTCATCTTTACGGATTATTTTCTGGTAAAATTATATCATTTTGAGCGAAAACCTTTCATTGGATAGTTGCTATTAATTCAATCTTTACTTTCAGAACTTTTCCCCTGTAAACTCGTCGATTACTTTTTCGGTCATTGCAAATGATCCACTGGACCTTTAAAGTTGCCAGACGTGTTTTTACGTGGGTGGTGTTTACTGGATGGGGTGAGGCATAGATTTGTCTATTATGAATGTCCTTGTGTCCAATCTGGTGTGAAATACGCACGTGACTGTGGAATGTATAAAATGAAATGTGTGTCGAGTTAAGTATTTTTTTCTTTACTTAATGTAACCCGTTTTGCTTCAATTCCAACCGTAACGTAGCCTACGTAAACACCTTTTGTCGTTAAAATCGTGTTAAATTTATAAATAGACCCAAATGCGGCGAAATTGACGATTTGGACAATACGTTCTGGGTCGTAACGAGAAAGCATTGATGAATGGTTCGACCTATATTGGCGCTAAACGTCCATTGGGATTTTTCACTTCCAGAGCTATTAGCAAAAAATGTATCGATCGATGGAATTCGAATTATTTTTTATTTCTAAAACACAGTGCTTTAACGCAACTGATGGACGAGGCTTGAGCGAAACATCTCTGGAGTCGATTATGGTTCGATCGCAAGTGCTTCTGTCTTTTGGAGGAATCGATTATTAGACAGCCGAAGTGTGACGTGGTTGCCATGGCAATTGGCTCTAAGCTAACATGGCCGTCGGAAAAAGTACCATTGCAAAAGCACAGGGATACGGTTCAGTGATTTTTAGTTTAGAGCCAATCCATAGTTCCGACCTGTTAATCAAACCGAACCCACCGACCAATCACAACAGAGCTAGCAGACAGCGCCCATACATAGGTCAAAGCGCACTGCCTAACAACAACATCACGTTGGTGCCAACGTTTGCAAATGTTCGCGTAAGTGGCACGAATTTGGCCTCACGCGCGCAATGACGAGCCTATTTCGCCTATAAAAAATGTATTATGACGTCTTCTAAGACGGACATCACAGCTAATTTTGTATGGCAAAAATAACTCGTATCTAAAGGCACACAAAACTTGAAACATCTATATTATGTTAGGTATGACATGAATGTGTTATATTATATGAGTCAAACAGGTTTCACGAGTTGGTCCAAAAGTGTCAACTATAGCCACTAATGAGACCTGGTCAAACAAGTTTCGCGAGTTAGTCCAAAAGTGTCACTAGCCACTGAGACCTGGTCAAACAGGTTTCGCGAGTTAGTCCAGAAGTGTCAACTAGCCACTGAGACCTAATCAAACAGGTTTCGCGAGTTAGTCTAAACGTGTCAACTATAACCACTGAGACCTGGTCAAACAGGTTTCGCGAGTTAGTCCAGAAGTGTCAACTAGCCACTGAGACCTAGTCAAACAGGTTTCGCTAGTTAGTCTAAAAATGTCAACTAGCCACTGAGACCTAGTCAAACAGGTTTCGCGAGTCAGTCCAAAAGTGTCAACCAACCACGAGACCCGGTCAAACAGGTTTCGCGACTTAGTCTAAACGTGTCAACTATAACCACTGAGATCTGGTCAAGCAGGTTTCGCGAGTTAGTCCAAAAGTGTCAACTAGCCACTGAGTCTAAAAAGGTTATACACCAAGCTACCCCAGAGATATCTTTGTGGTTCCTTAGTCCTATATAGCCTATACTGTAGAACTTAAACATATAAATCCTATCTCTAAAGTCGGCCTCGCATTGTACGTCCTTGCTCCGAAATTCCCACGATTATAGGTAAGATTTGGTGATATTACCATAGACTGTCCATAACATAGACAATCTTAGATAATATCAACAATTAATCTTACCTAATCGTTGGAATTTCGGAGCAAAAATCGCAATGACAGACCGGCTTCGAACCCTTCCAATCAAGTCGTCTTTTTGAAACGAACTCTACATGAAAGTGAAACGGTCCTCTACATGAAATATTCTTCACCCACGCCAAAACTCCGCGTAGTTCATCGAAAAATATTGCTATCTACCTATAACAACGCATATAACGTGCGTATACAACACGAGCCTTACGGTGTTATTACGAGAGATCATTCACCTGGAAGCGCACACGCGTCTTTTCCCAACAAACCAAACATCACAATGCGTTAAGATCATATTTCCTCCGTCAAGTAGTGCTATTTTTGTGGCCGTAAAGACTGTTGCTGCTACATATTGCGACCCGAAGATGTTTGGCCGGATAGATTGAGGACGCCAGCACGGCCGAATAACCGGGCTTTAGAGTTTAAGTATTTCTCTCAGCTTGTCCATATCACGTCACCGGACACATCAACGTTTGTACTATATAACGTCATCCGTTTTGCTTTTTTTGTTTGCTTATAGAGCTACGTGTGTTTTACTTATAACACTCAGTTGTGTTATGTTATAGGGATCTGCAAGTTTTGAGGCGCAATACATCATTTGCAGTTACCAAAAACTGCAAATGATAAAAAACAAACCACTAAAAGTCTACAGAAACAATGAACTAGATAATTTGGGGCCACGTGCAAGTGTTTATAGCGCAACAGCATTTTAAAAACTATTTTGAAAACTGTATTGGCAAAAAAGAAACCTGCATGTATTCTTGGGTTTCACTTGGCTTGACAACGGTTGCTATCCGCCACTTCTGTGTCCATACTATGGCACGCCAAAGCGAAAAATAATTCAACACTGATAATTTAATGTTGACGCATATTTTCGCAAATGTTGCGCAAGAAAAAAAGTTGGCATGATATTTAAAGGAGCATGACCAGAGTTTCTGGAAAATAGTTTTCGATGTAACTTACCAATATTATCAAGTAACTCCCACACACACCTCCCATGTCCCAAAAACCCGAAAACATTCGCGATTTCCAGTAAAAAATTGAACAAAACTATCGAGTCGGCTTTCAGTGGATAAACATTGATACTGGAAAATTAGTTTACAAATAATCGGTGGATTTTCGACGATATCCTCGGAAATATGCGGCCTAGAAGCGTGGGAGTTTCAGTTTCGTAATCAGAAAAATATAACGGATGTTATGATATAAAAATCTCATGACCCATAAGGTAAGTCCCGGGGAGTTATGGGTAAAAAAAAGTGATCTGGTCACACTCCTTTAAATGTTGATAGACTCTTTGAAACTTTTGTTGGCAAGTTTTTTTTAAATGTTGAAACTTGTTTTTCCAGGGTTGATGGCAAAATTATCAGTGTTGAATTATTTCCGCTTTAGCGTGCCATAGTATGGACACAATAATGGCGAATATGATAGTTGTTGACGTCACGCGTATGGCACGCCAAATTCGACACTGATAATTTTGCCATCAACCCTGAAAAACAAGTCTTAACATTTTTTTAAACTTGCCAACAAAAGCACGGTATGCCAGTTTCAAACAGTCTATCAACATTTAAAAGTCATGCCCACTTTATTTCTTGCGCAACATTTGCGAAAGTATATGCGTCAACATTAAATTATCAGAATTGAATTATTTTTCGCTTTGGCGTGCCATAGTATGGACACAGTAATGGCGGATAGCAACCGTTGCCAAGCCAAGTGAAACCCAAGAATTTGCCCGCTAAAAATATCTTCACAACGTTCACCCAGGACGCTTTTTCGAGTTTTTTTCTCTTTTCCCCAACAACATCATCGGGAAAGATTGATCTCGACATATCTACCGGGACTTTGCCTTCAATGCCGCTACGCCACGGCTTTCCCGCCGTGTTGTTTTGGCCCGGATTTCATTATTGTCGTGGACTTCTTTTCAACCGTGCATGATCCAGGGGCCCGCAATGCCGGCCGGGCCGAGCCGGGAGTTTGTGACTGACTGACCGTGTTTTCGTTAAACTGATCCCGGCTAATCGGTGCGTTGTTTGCGTGTTGTGATGACGTAATGAGGACGTGGTGACGTCAAGCACTGTGCCTCGTGACAAGCTGTCGTGCGGCAGCTCTCGAGGGGGGAGGGAAATTTGCGGAAGTACCCTAAAATTGAACTTTCATTCACTTATATCAACGTTTACAGAAATGTTCTTGTAAACTACTTTTAAAGGAGCGTAAGCTATCCAGATCACATTTTTTAACCAATGTTATCAATCCGTATATTTTCAAGGATATCTTTTAAAAAACACCGATGTTTGGTAACCTAATTTATCCGGTTCCAGTGTGCACAGTGATTAGGCTACACCAACCTTTTTGCTTCCATATCCAAATTGGGATTGCAATTCTATTTCTGTTTTCTTCCCATACATAGTATTTTAGGGAGCTATTTGAAATTATTGTTAGGTTAGAGCGAAATCCATTATTATTTGTTTGAAACAATGATGTCACGCTCCTTTAAAGGGCCTAAGTTGCCGAAGATGCCTTAAAATTAACAACATGTTTTTGGAAATTACTTGTAATTTATAAGTTGACAGTTTAGGATGCATCAAAGGATTGTAAAACGGTAACAAAGGGCATTATTATCTTCATGTGTAGTTGGGGATGTGCGATAAAAACCAACCTGTGTGTAAGTCAGCTCAGTACCGCATCTATATTCCAAGAAAACGTGTACATGCTTTCAGGAAATTGTGCAAAGCCACCGTCCTATTTAGGCTGGTTCCCTGGTGGTACTGCTCGGAAAACGGAGCTATAATACCATGGTAGTCAGGAGCCTAGTCTCATTCACACGAGGGCGCCCTTCATAATAATTAAAGATGACGTCATCATGACGTCATCATATGTCGAGGCTTTGAGTTGATAAACTGCAACACCGATACGAGTGCGAACTTATACTATAGCTTCGGCTGAACGTTAATAAGTTTGACCACTCGTGCGATGCAAGAAAGTCGCGTGAACCCGTAGACGAATCCACAATTTCGAACATGCGCCAAAATGGCGACCTTCAGAAAACCAAAACAGAAAACGCAGATGCAAACGTTCTCGTGTCGGCGCTCACAAGCTGCAACACTCGGTCTCTGATCGACCTTTTGGGAGGTGTGGGGGATACTAATTAATGCGGAATCCCTGGCTATGACGTCAGCACAGCGATTTAACACACGCATGAAAACGGCCTCAGATAGCCGGGACGCCACTGCGACCTCGTGCCGAGCTTGGTAATACGAGCAATATTTTTGGACAAGCAGTTGGTGCGAAATAATCCATAGCCATTCCAAAAACGGCACCCAGGATCATTTTCCATGCTACCTAATGTCGTGAGCCGTAGCCGTCTCGTACCGACTATCGTTCATCATCTACACGTTGGCTTGGAAAACGTCTCAAGCCAGCGTATGACGTACACGTGCTCGAAAAACAACATTTTTAGGGAGCTATTATAGATCTGCGTTGGCTACATTGCACGCGAAATAGTCAACAAGCTATATGGGAGTTTGGAGGGAAAACAAGTATCAGTTTAGCTTCTGAAAGATAACTTAGTTTACCTTTTTCTGGCTCCATATGACGAGATAAGGCAACCTGTTTCGAGTGAAATGATTTGAAGTGAAGACGCGATGGGTGTTACGTGGTGGCTTTTTGGCGATGTGGTTTGGCTTGAGCCTGATTGAGAATTTGGAGGCGAAACATCGCAACGCCCGATACGTCTAAATGATGCTGTTACAGATATGCGACGGTTAGTACACTTGATCTGTAAATATATTTTTGTTAATTTGACTCGCTTTAAAAATATATACCTAAGGGTGATTGTTGTTTAAAGGCATTTGCAGTGTATTTAAAGGCACAGGCTCGTCAGCAATGCGCGCGCGCCAAATTCGTGCCATGAAATACGCAGCTCCATGCCTTTGCTATGGAGCTGCGTATTTCGTGGCACGAATTTGGCGCGCGCGCATTGCTGACGAGCCTGTGCCTTTAAGTCCACTGTTGTTAATATTTTCATAGCATCTTCGGCAACAAGCTTTAACTTTTAATTTATTATTAATTCTCTCGGACGAAGGAGTTTTAAAAGTGGGAGGAAAACCCCGGGAAATCTCCTGGGGAAAACCCACGCGGGACTGCAAACCCAATCCATTACACGCCCAGGAATCGAACCTACAGCCGATTTCACAAAACCTTATACGCAATTGCATAAGGCCGCTTGCGCAACTTTTGTTGCATAAGCTGCGCAACAATTAATCTTGCGACAATATTTCACGAAAGTTGCACGCATTTTATAACTCAATCTTCAGTTATCCTTTTCTTATAAAAATATAACGTCTCGAGTAGAATCATTGCAATGAAAAGTAGGAACCACTTCTACATTCCCGACCAAATGGTTGATTAAACATTTTGGATATTGCAAATGTATACGAGTTTTATCATTGTTATTTTTAGGAAAATAGTATTTATTTACGCAAGTCGGTCTACGCACATGCGACCATAAATCCTCCCCAGACCGCTTTTCGCGAGATGCGTACAACGCATGAAAGTATATGTCGCGTTTCAGATTCGAAATGGATTGTTGAGTGGAAAAGTGGTGATTTTATAACAATAATTTCATTTATTAAATTAGGGATTAAAAGTGGGTTTAAATGGTCTTAAACATACGTTTAAAACCGGATAGGGGCCTGGACGCTGATAATGGCCCAAGCCAAAGCCACAGGCTATTATCAGCGTCCAGGCCCTTATCCGGTTTTAAACGGAATGTTTAAGACCTGTCAAACCCACTTTTAATCCCATTCATAAATAACTTGTTTGTGTAAATCGGTAAAACTCACCAAACTTGCATTCACTTTTTCACTTCATCTTGGTGTTTGTACGTTCAAACTGCTAGCTGTGCGTCAAGTTGTTTCTTCGATCGCGCGCGTTATGCGTATAATGCAGATGTGTTGTGTACGCGCACGCAGATGACCCGGTAGATGTCGCATGCACAGTGCAAATTTTGCTGTCGGGCGAGTGCAGTTTCTGCGTACGTACGTGTGCGAGTTCCATACGTTTACTGGGGCGCAGGCAGAAACGCGAGCCAGCTAGTTTTAAACACTGGTTATTATCATTCGTTTAAAACCGACCACGTGATGTGTTCTTCGCCAATGAGGATGCGTAAACTGTCTAAGGTATTTATGAATGGCCTTTATATCATTTGCATATGAAACTGTTAACAAATTCCAGGCGCAACGGCATTATAAACTGCCTTGTAGAAACTTCAGCCACATATAGATTAAGCCCGAACTATACATCGGTTTGCCAAGAAAATCGGCCAATATTTGGCTTTTGCCGATAAATCGGTATCGGCAAAAATCTGCCGATAAATGACTGATAAAATTAAATCACGGACATACCAATGTTTTCCAAGAATGTATAATCAGGGGAAATGTGTGTTGAATGAATGGGAAAAAGCGTTTGCACTTTACAGATTTTAGTCAGGTTTTTCTTGACATAACTCAAGAAGTCAAATTTGGGGCCACTGCAAATGCATCCTGAGAAGTCAGAGAATTTCCACTCTGCAAAGCGACGTGACAATACCCTGAGGAAATACACGCAAATCTGTGGAGCGAGCCGGCTGTTGTCTTGAGCCAACTCACGCCCGAGTCATTTTGATGTAATTTAATCAATTCGGTCATGTTATGCCGAAAAGAAACAATTTCTATACTTTCCAGAAATTGTATTGGGTTCCGTTCCTTATGACTGTCCCATTCCTACCAAACTTTCAAACGACGAACCTTATTTACTCCGCAGTTTTTCAAATTAATAACAGGGATGCATGCTGACGAATGTAATGGAACGGATTCCCCAGTATGCTTTAAAAAGCAGTCAATCGCCGACGCGGACAACGGCCAGCATTACCGAGTACATGTATCACATGCATGCACGGTGTTTACAATCTGCGCGCGTTGTTACATTTGAATGCCTGCAATCGTGCTGCAATTCACTGCAAGCGTCCTGATTGGTCCAGCAGAGGCGACAAGATTTCTGTCGCTAGTCCCACCGCCAAAAGGGGCCTTTTTCAACAGGGCCACTGTACGCAGGAGTTAGGGAGTGCGTTAAAGGGGCACTGTTGCAAGAGGATGCTGCAAATGATGTATGGGCTTCAAATTCTGCGTTTACGTACGTATCGGCGCACGCATAATACGCAACAGGTACCCATGCCGCCACTCCCACCCTCCCCCTTTCGTGCGTACTTATTTTCGGACGGCCCCTTGCCGGCTGTTCGTCTTTTTTGATGCCGCCTATCGCTGCGTGTCTCCGGGGGAAACTGAGTGACGCGTCGGTGCATGCGCGTGGTCTTGTCAACCTATTTCTGGACGCTTCTGTCGCTGGCTCCCACCCTCGATCTTTCTCGTGGGACTAGACAAAGGACCATGTGACGTTTGCTAGGCTATAAATAAAAATTGGAAGATCCTCCACTATGGAACCGCCATATTGGCTAAAAACAACGATCTAACATGGCGGCAATTTGTGTGCGTTCTGTACCAAAAAACTAACACGGCATCAGTTTAAGGTCAACTCATTATTTTGTGAAGTGAAGATCTTTTACGGTCTAATTTCTACGATCATCGTAACCGTAAAGAAAAAACCTGCATGCACACGGCGGGTAGTTGCGATCAGTTTAATTTTGTGTGCGCTTCTTAATTTTTAAAGGTAGAGGCTCGTCAATGCGCGCGAGGCCAAATTCGTGCCACGAAATACGCAGCTCCATAGCAAAGGCATGGAGCTGCGTATTTCGTAACACGAATTTGGCCTCACGCGCGTATTGACGAGCCTGTGCCTTTAACAACTTGTTAAGTAAGAAAAAAAGACATTCAGGCAAGTTACCGTGCCCAAAATCATGCAAATGAGGTGGCCCAAACTATGCAAATGTGCCCAAAACTATGCAAATAGTTATGCAAATGTCCCAAAAGTATGCAAATGAGTGGCTATAAATATGGTAATGAGGCGCGGTTATGCGCGTACGGCCTCCGTTTCTTATCTAGATTTTAATGGTATCTGTGAGTTTTATCCACAGGTTCTTTCTCGGCGCGTTGGCTAAAAGTGATGCCGCCCTCTTTGGCTACAAAATAAATAGAAAAATTGCCCCAAAAAATCCACGTTCGTGAACAAAATTCACGCAAAATGTGAAGAACGCCCTCAATTGTTTTATTTTGGCAGTGGTCGCTCTCATTTTGTCGCAGGGGTATTATGCCTAAGTTGTTCATTTAACTTCAAAAAAATGTTCAAGAACACACAAAATGCTTGCAAATATTTGCAAATAAACAAATGAAATAAGTGATTAAAATTAATTTTCCGCAAATTGTGGTACAAATTACTCTCAACGTTTTCTAATTTTTTGGGAGTCCAAAGATTTTACCTTTAAAATAATGGACTATGCTGTTGTTATTTCGGAGAATAATAAAAGCCATGTGCCTGTTCTGCAGACATCAACTTCGGGGATTGTCGTGCGTGTGGAAGGGGACCTCAAGTCGAACATTAACACTAAAAACTCAGTTATTTCACGCTGTCTTCGGTAAAATTGAGGAACAGTTGTCAGGAGTGATCGTGGACATTTGCTCTTAGATTTTTGAGGTTCCGGGACTTACTGTCGGCGAATTCTTCCCGAACGCGTCCAGGGCCTACCCGGCCCGTTTTTGCACCGGCCGTCAATGCTCGCGTAACAGGCGTACGGTTGAAGCCCGGTGCCGCTTGTGAATGAGAGATTGCCGTACATTCTTTCTCTGTAGCATCAAGCTTCGAAAGACATAAGTGTGACACCACTTTGCCTGCATTTTATCGGCATATCCCAGGTCTTCAAATCCACCAAAGTTAACTCCGAGGATTTTCAACTTTTCCTGAACTTGGCGTATTTGAGTACGAATGCACTCAGTGAATTCTTGTGCCCTGCGGTTTTCAAATTTTATTCTCCTGTTTATTCCGTGCTTTGGAAATGTGTGGTCTTGCGATGTCGTGTGATTGATTGGTGAAGCAAACACCTCTTGACAGTTAACTAAATAATGAGCTTAATTCCATGAAGTCTGAAGCCAAGATGTCTTCTTGTTGACAGATGAGCTCCGTTTTTTTTGTGCATCGTTAAGAACTTGTCTTGGCCTACATGCTCTTCTTCGATACAGGATCTGCTTTTTAGGAGTTATCTTTTAAATTTAAATTGTTATCGATTGCGGTAATTTATCTTGAGGATCAAAATGAGTGTCCGGGGTCCAAAGAGTGACGTTCTCATCACGGGTTCGTTGTCCCGTGTTGACAGTGGGCGCGACCGCCACACCCTCAAATCAAAAGGAACAAACGCAGATGAGACGGATCTGTCATTCTACATGAGCGACATGGGCAGCAGTCTCCCCAACATGTCAAAAACGAGCAAGTCGTTAACGAGGTCGGACGACTCGCAAAGTTCTAGTTTTTACAACTCGCCCGATATGAGTCCCAAATCGGATCAGATTTTCAAATTTGACCTAATTGGACCCGGGTCGAAAAAGATCGGCTACACAGTGTGTACAACAAGTTCGAGCACGAGTAAATTATTGCGGAGGCCTAAACCAAAGCCTGTAGTGAGTCTATCCAGTGATTCGTCGCCCACCGGACCGCACAAATTTCTACGCGAGTCTCGCAGCCTGGACCGCGAAGACGAGACCGATCGTTTTCCCGAGCCGCGTCAATTACGACGACAAGAAACATTTGATTCGTCAACGAGCAGCGTGCAAGCTCTACAGGAAAAAATCGGCAACAATAACGTTATCGGCAGGCCTCCGCTACGCACCGCGAAATCATTTGATTTTGGTTATCAAAGCGCAAACAGCGGGGAATCGCAGAGTAGTTTACAACAACCGCCGAGCGGTAGCGAGACTCTTCAAGTCATAAGCACGTCGAGGGTTGTCCCGTCCCCGGCTACGAAGCGTAGGATAACCTATTTCCAGAAGCTCGCGTCCAGCGTTCTGTCCGGTAGCCGGTCCTCGTCATCCGGACCGTCCAGCCCGCGTGATCGCAAGTCAACCAGTGGCTCGGGCGAGTCCTTATCCGGACTTCCGAGCAGTCCTGATTATACCAGCAGCGATGAGGGAGGTTTTGACACTTTTTCCCCACCTTCTTCTCCGACAGTTATGCACAAAGGCCGGCAGAGCACTTCGCCAAGTAGCAAGTTCATGCCTAAGAAGATTTGGAGAACAAAGTCGAAACCCCAGCCAGCCTCCTCCACGCCTTCTACCCTCTGGAATCCTGAGGTAAGAAAGTTTTCTTTTTCAAAACACCCTTTGCACACGATCACACAAGGAACTTCGAAATTATTTTAAAAGGGGCAGGTCATTGCGGTAGACTTGTGCATTTTCAAATAATTTAGGCCTAAAATTTGTTTTATTTTGATTGAATAGTCAATATTCGATGCGTGAATTTTAACATTAGCCTTTTTATTGCCGAATTTGCTGCCGTAAAATATAATCGGTCCTCATCAAACTATAGACTTTATGTTGTAACTCGAAGAGGTTTTTGCAGAAACTATTGTCGGCCCTTGTACACTAGACTCGTGGTTGGACACAAATATGACATCAAAGTGGCCGTTTTGGCAAAAAAAAAAGGATTTGAATTCTTCCTACACTAGCTAAAAGACATGTTTGGTTTGGAGTGGAAAAGCACAAACCAAATATTTGATTGAGTAAAATGCTATTGAAATATTCGATGGACGATCGAATATTTAAATATTCGATTCGTTAGGCACAGCCGTACACTACGGCCTTAATTTTGTCCATATATTTAAAATAGCACTAAGCTATGTAAAGTCCTACGCAGCCTTTGACCACCCCCCACTTCCCTCCCCCTCCTCCCACTTCCCTCCCCTCCCCTCCAACCCCCCACTTCTCCCCTCCCCTCTCCCCCCCACTTCTCACTTCCCCCTTCCCATTCCCCCCTTCCCACTCTTTGTAGAACCGTAAACATTTTTACAAATTTGGACAACCCCTAAGGTGGGGTCAACAGGTTGAAAGTATCCATCAAGATTGGGGTAGAATTCTGGTATTTATCCAGTATTTTGTTCTCATGACTTCCAAGAATGCAATATGTGTGAGTTTGATGAAACACAAGTTGTGGGGGAGGGTCAAGATTTTAGTTTTTACTCCAGAAAAACTAGTTTAATTGATTTTGTATAAAAGGGGGAAAAATCAAGTTAGAAAATATGCATATTATCAAGAGATTTACTTGCATGTTTTATAAATACATTTTTTTTTAAAGGCATTTTCTCTCCTTTTTTTCTTAAAACTGAGGGTAAAATATGAAGTTTTCCTGGGAGAAACTTTGATGAAAAACCTATGGAACTGTTTTCATAGGTTTAAAAATATATATATTTTAACGAAGCTATACACCATATTGACACCATATTGTTTAGTGAGGACATGCATGGTTGCACATTTTGTGCTTACATTGTTGACCAATTTAAATGTCAAAAGCTGCCCTACAAGATGGCAGCTATTCGATATGGTCTACACTATAATACCGGTACGTAATATAGAAATATCTAAGCAATTTAAGTAATTTCTAAAATGCAAACAAGAATGCTCATGCACACCTATCATGTTTTTTGTAGGTTAAAATCACACTATGAATTTCAAAAAGAAACCTCAGGTGTTTTAAAGGCCCAGTGTATCATTTGCAATGACCCCAAAAAGTAATCGACAAGTTTACAGGGGAAAAGTTCTGAAAGTAAATATTGAATTAATAGCAACTACCCTATAAAAGGTTTCCGCTCAAAATGATATCATTTTACCAGAAAATAATCCGTAAAGATGAAATTATTTAGATTGTTTGCAAACGATTTACTTATTTTTGGTTCGCATCTACGCGGTCCAAAATGCATGGGCGCTGTGTACTACGTGTGTGTGTTCCAACGCGATGCATTTTTATGGATCGCGCGCACACGCAGTATGATGTGCGCCACAGAGTAACGGACGTATACGTCTGTGCACAGAGTGCATGATGCAAGCCACATAGTACCCGATCAACTGAGAACGAATATTTGAAACACCCCGCCAAGACCAGGAAAACGCATATGGATTTTCATGTTTTTTTTAAACGTGGTACATTTGACAAAGCTGAAATCTCTTCGGATGAGTTTGTTGATGTCTTTCTTTTGATTTATAATGGTTTTATTCGCAGAATCGCTCAAAAACAGATCATCTACAGGGCCTTTAAATACATTCATGATGTCCAGCTGTTTTCTTTTGTTGGGAGGGTACATGTATAGCAGACATTACTTTAAATAAAAGTGCAGGTACATGTATGAATTTTAATGTAGTTATGGTCTATTCTACAGGGAAGTGTTCATGTACGCATGTATTCAGTAGGCACTAAACAAACATATGTTATTCATGATTTGTTGAAAGATACGTGATGTGTTTTGCAAAGTGGCTTCAAAATAGGGCAAAATTTCAGAATTGGGCTTATCAAAAATCACTCGGGTATGAGATTTTTGCTGCAGAAAATAATACACTACTAAAAAAAAAATGTATTGTTTTTTTCCGGTCTTGAATTTTTTCTTTTGTTTTCTTCAGCGAATAAAATGAGGAATATTTGATGAATGATAACATGAACTTATTCAGATGTGCCTTTATAAAATATCAATTACTGCAGGAAACACAAACAAATCGGACCGAAAAAAAATTGTCCAGTTCACATTTTTGACGCCCCTTTTTCCTATGGATGTTGTGGTTTTATTATACCAAAATTTTTTCTCATTACCATTCTGAAATTTTGAGCTCTCAATCCTTATAAATATTTTCAAAGACACTGATGTTTTGTAAACTAATTTATCCGGTTTTTAAAGGCAGTGCAGTGATTACACCAGACATTTTTGCTGCCACATCCAAATTGGAAATTGGAAATTTTCTGGTGTTTTTTTGCAGGGATAGTATTTTGGGGAGAGATTTGTAATTGGGTAATTCCCAAAATTAGGGGTCCAAAAGTGTGACATGCTTTTTAAGTGTTTTTAATGATTAAAAGTGGTTTCCCAGTAGAAAATAATTATTTTTATTTGAACAAATGCCACTCAAATTTAATGTTTGTGTGTAGATATGGCACCAAGGTTAATGCAAACTCATTCTACAGCCATAACCCGGGACACCAAACTCCTGAATATTTTTCAGGAATCAGAAAACAAAATATTGAAGAAAATGATGCTGCCCCTATAATCACAGGCCACAGTCCATTACTGAGAATTTGTGGTCATAAGTGGTGATTTTTGAAGCAGAGAGTGTCATACGTAACTGGGACACCAAACATTTTGGACCCCTAATTTTGGGAATTACCCAATTGTTAGGTTCTAAAGAACAAAATTAAATTTCTAACAAAATCTGAACAACTCCTTTAACTGTCGATTTCACCATCTTGAAATTGCTCCACCAAGCAGCATTTCAAATCTTATTCGAATGCTGAGCACACAAGCTGCCGTTAATAAGAGTGTTTCCCTCGAGACAACGGAGAAGTAAAAAGGTGTTATTAATAGGGCATCCCACCATGCAGTGCCCAGGTACAACGGTGCAATCCAGGCACGAAGCGTTGGCCAGGTTTTTTGCAAATCCCCGGGAATGATACAATGTAGCTCGGGTTGCATCTGCCAGCTATATAGTGCAAGGGCGAGGTTCTCAAGTCTTCTCGTTTTAAGATTCGCTTCGGGAGATAAAGAATTTGTCCCAACCTGATCACATCTCTTAAAGGTTTAGAGCATCATTTGCAATGACCCAAAATTGTACTTCATGTGTCGACCAAAAACAACAACAAAATTACTCAAATTGTTGATGGTAATGATTACAAACACCACATGAATTTATTTATGTACAAAACCAACAACTAAGAGTGGCTTTTTAAAAAAAAATGAGTGTTTTTTACCATTCACTTAACACAAAACCATGCATGGATTTTTAAAGGTTTTCTAAAGTACCGTATTGCTGCATGCAGCTGAAATTTCTGCAGGCTAGATTACTTACATCCTTCTTTATGTATGTCTTTATTCCAGGTATCCGTAAAAAGTAAAAAATATTACAAATTTGGTCTTTAAAGGCAAAGGGCTCGCCAGCAATGTGCGTGCGCCAAATTCGTGCCATGAAATACGCAGCTCCATAGCAAAGGCAGAATAAGAATAAAAGCCATCTTCATTTTTTTGCAAAATATCCATGTTGCTAAATCTAGCTATCCTCGAATGATGCTATAGTGTTCACATACAGTTATATCCAAACATTTTTGCAAGATATGTATTAAACTGAAAGAGTGTCGTCGTGCGTCACAGAACATTGAAAAATTAAAAAATAAAGTGAAGAGCTGCATAGCTTTAGCGACAACTGTAGATTTAATTTAGCTGAGCAGCTAAAGATCCGGTGGAAAAATCAAGCAGTCATTAGTGCACACATTTCCATACATTTCCATATTCCAGGATTCTACTTCACAGGTTGACAAGAAAAACCTGACTAAAAATGTTGATGGCAATGGTAACAAACGCCACGAACAAACTTCATGATTTTTTTCCCGTGTAAAATGGTACCTTTGTGGGAAAATTGCCAACTTAAAGGCACAGGCTCATCAGCAATGCGCGCTCGCCAAATTCATGCCATGAAATACGCAGCTCCATAGCAAAGGCATGGAGCTGCGCATTTCGTGGTACGAATTTGGTGCTCGTGCATTGCTGACGAGCCTCTGCCTTTAAGGTGCTTTTAAAAAAAAAATCTGCAGACAATATTTGTTTTACTATTCATTCAACACAAAAACCATGTACGGTATGGATATTTGTTCAGGTTTTTTGAAGTATTACTGCATCTATGTGGCTGAAATTTCTACAAGGCAGTTTATCAACATTATTCTTTTAATAGTTATGTAGTTCTGTTGCTCCTCTTTTTATAAGTTTTCCAATCATGTAATCTGTCTTAACAAATCATCTGCATGAAAAAAGCCAAGTGTCACAAAATAGCTGTTGTGTCTAGAAAAGCCATTGTGATTTTTTTTCCCCAGAATGTGAAATATTTTGAATGAATTTTCCCCCCCCCCCATGAGTGTCCAACTCGGTACGCTTGTTGAAATGGCAGCAAACCTATGTGTGGGTATTTCTCTACATCCCCTTTTGGCG
This sequence comes from Henricia sp. BOLD:AAB3569, assembly GCA_037783545.1. NCBI lineage: Eukaryota > Metazoa > Echinodermata > Asteroidea > Spinulosida > Echinasteridae > Henricia > Henricia sp. BOLD:AAB3569. Next base: position 1,906,483 of record JBBELK010000429.1, on the reverse strand, counting down.
ATAAAGATAATATTTTTCCACATATTTTCTTTTCTAAAAATAGAAGAAATTACTTCTATCGAGCTGAGAAAGATATTGATTTTTATACAGTTGAGATAAAAATACTTATCGAGCATGTCGAGCAAAAAAAATAATGCAAGTCTTCAGTTTATGGTTTGGGGCGTATCTTAAATGATCTCTGGGAGGGGTGGTTATCTCATTGAAGGGTTTACCCTCTGTAGGGCTGAATGAGCTCACGTGATAGCCAATCCCAACCAGTGAGAAACAACTGCAATACCGTGATTTGAGACCGCTAGTTGGCTTCATAGCTCAATTGGTAGGGCGTCTGCACATTAAGCAGAAGGTCCGTGATTCGAATCCCGGTGGAGCCAAGTTGCTTTTCACTGCATCCAGATTTTCCAAAATCATTGACATTTGTCCACTTTTGAAAATTTAAGGTGACATCGAGATATTCACATAACAGCTTCATTATGCATGACTGGATAAAGCTGCTGTGTGCTGAAAATTCACACTGTCAGATAGATTGGTTTTGTTTTCACTCAAAAAGTGGAGAAAATTTTTGCATTTCCTTTGTTCCTTAATATACAGGGTGTCCCATAAAAAATGAAACCGAGATTTATCGATGTTTAATCATACTTTAATCTCAATCTTGAATAATAAATGACACATATTTGGAAAGCTTAGTTCCTCATCTTTCATTAGATACCACTCATATGATACATACTTCACGCATGAATGAATAAAGACAATATGAAGCAGGGCTACCAAAAAGTCGTTGGCACAACGATACCTGAAGTTCAAAGAAATAATCACATTTCTAAAAAGTTCATTTCCTGCCCTTTCGTATGATACCTCAGTCAGGAAAAATGAGCCAGGGATGACAGAGATATCCTGCATTTAAATATGGATTGAATTTCCATGTTTTTTTTAAATCATTCGGTTTTTTTTCACACCTGACCGATTTTTTGCATGAATGGATTCAGAGATGGTCACTTGTGCATTAAAAACGTGCGTGTTGAAACCCCTGAAATTCAGGTATCGTTGTGCAAACGACTTTTTTTTTGGTAGCCCTGCTTCATATTGTCTTTATTCATTCATGCATGAAGTATGTATCATAAGAGTGGTATCAAATGAAAGATGAGGAACTAAGCTTTCCAAATATGTGTCATTTATTATTCAAGATTGAGATTAAAGTATGATTAAACATCAATAAATCTCGGTTTCGTTTTTTCTGGGACACCCTGTACATTCATTTCCTGATATGGAATCTTGTGATGCCTACATGTACTAATAACTTTAATAAAAACTAACCGTAGGTGCGTGCAAAAAAAATAAATAAATAAACCTTTTTCAGGGGGAGGGGGGTTTACTGTAAAAATGGCTGCTGTACAAAACACACCAAGGCAAAAAATTACTGATAGATCGTCCAACTAGCAAGCCATCCGGCCAACAGCCAACAGCACCTATTGCATTGTGGGACACGGTGCGTGGACGAGAGCTCTCTTGTTATTCCAAACGGCCAATTTTGCCCGTGGAGATGTTTTTCTTTTTTTGAGAAAAGAAAAATCAATATTGCCTACCGAAAGAGGTGACAGCGATGACATTTTACGCAGGACGTTGAATCGACTTCGGGCATTCTTTTTTTAAAAACCCATCTGCATATCGCCGTCCAAATTGTAATTTTTTTTGTCTGTCAGATTTGGCTTGCATTATCTCCACAGTTGGCTCGGTTGGGCAACAATCCATATGTGAACATTTTCCTTTACTAATTTGACCAGGTAAATTACCCGGAGGCTATTTAAATTGACTTTTTTAGACAATAACAAAGGCAGGCTTGGGACTTCAATCAATTGTGACTTCTATAATTTTTTTAAAATGTTTTTACGAAAGATTTACATGTCCTCTTAAACTACTGAAAATTAAAATTTTTACAACAAATTAACATTAAAGAGATGTTTTATTTGCTGTTCCTTCCTTTAAAAACTCTAAACATGAATTATTTTTATTGTTGGGATTTGTATTTAAAATATATAAAGGAGCTCGTTCAGATATTTACAGAGAGAAGATCATGTAAAATTACCTTCTAATGGAAGAAAAAAAACCCCCAAAAAGTTGGTGTAATCACTGCCCTGCTGTATGTAACATGATATTAAAGCTAGTTTACAAAATATTGGTGGTTTTTGACAATATCCTTCAAAATATACAGATTGACAGCCAAAATTTCAGAATGGTAATGAGAAAAATATGACGAATGATATGGTATCAAAATCTCAACACCCATATAAAAAAATATGGATTTTTAGTGTTGGGGGGGGGGGGTTTGTATTAAAAATGCCGATTGGACCTGTGTTAAAATTTTAAAAAATGTAGGCATAATTGTAATAAGTTTATCTTCTGTACATATTTGTCTTATCCAGGAGGTCAAAAGATAAAAGTATTTAATTCACCTTAATTGCTCTTTTGTGTTGGTTTAACCTAAAACTACAAATGAAACACTCAATTTTTATCTCATCGAATATTGACAACATCAAAATTATCGTTGAAATTCCGATGTTTGTTTGCAAGGTTGAGTTGCGTTGGCCCCGAGATAGATTGAAGATAATCAGACTCAGGAGTTTGTGTTAAAATCAAGGTCGTATAACAACTTGTTTTTCAACTGATTTCAACTATTCTCAGAACTGACCTAATCAGGGGTGGATTATTGTTTCGGACTTGTCCTTTTCTTCAAACAAATTTTAGAGTTGTTGTCTTCTGTATGTGATTGAAGACATAATCTACCGGTATGACCGAAGGGCACCACCTGTCTTTCGCAGATATGTAGAGCTCCTTTTGGCAATCGAGGTAATATTTTTCTACAAATCATGCTTTCATATTAACCCTCAAAATAGAAGAAATAACTTGTTTCAAGAAGATAACTTAAGCCCCAGAAAGGTAGGATAGTCTGACAACATACATGTAGCGTTCTATAAACTCCCTGCACAAATTCTCTGCTAACTTGAGGCCTGTCCGCATTGGATTTTTTTTAAAAACTGACCGAGACAATGGGTACTTTTCTCGTTGTGTAGACAGCCTAGGACGTTTTCCTCTCAGTTACTTTTCCTGAGTCCAGTGGTTACTTTTCCTGGCCAACTGCTGCCCAGGAAAATTGACCTGGTAACTTTTTCCGCGACGATAATTCCATGTCGCTAAAATTTCTACAAAACAGTTTATCAAAATTATTCTTTATTTTTGTAATGCTGTTGTTCCTGTTGTTAAACGTTTTCCAATCATGTAATCTGTCTTTAATATTCAATAATTCCCAGTGTGTTTGTGTTGTATCATGAACCTTATGGCATGGCAATTTTTAATTCACAGATTTACCATCTGTCTATTTATAATGAGCCGTGTTCGTGTGCAAATATCCAGCACAATGGAGTTGGTTGTTTGCATAATGTCTCGGAAATCTTCCAAAGGCCTTTTCACACTACAGCTTCTCAACCTGGGTTGAACTCGACTAGGAGTGAACACCGAGACCGCCCCCGGTTGAAATGCAAATGTTCAACCCGGCAGTCGACCCCGCATCGTTTTACACTTTTTTTCGCTCAAACCGCGTTTATCTCGCTCCGGGGTGAGTTCAACCCTGAGTTGAACAAGGAGGATTCACACTCCTGGGGCGAGTGATAATCAAGCGTTGGCGCATGCGTAAGTGCTGTCCCCTCCTGGAAAAAGTTCAAATTTTCCGACTTCATCATCGCTTTTCTGCCCAGTTGTTCTCCTTTGCTGCTTGCGCCATCATTTCACAAAGAAAAGTGCAAAAGTGAGTGACAGATGATGTAAAAAAAAATACCCTCTCAAAATGGACGCTCTAATCTGTGCACATTTTCATGTGTACGCGCAGCACGTTGCCGCTTCATGTACATGCATGCAAATTATATAACCAATGGTAAAAGTGCACACAAGCGGCAATAATCTCAACCCGGGGCAAACTCGACCCTGCTCGTTTCACACTACCGTTTTCAACCCGGGGCGAGAGTTTCAACTTGGGGCGAAAGATTGCAATTTCCCTAATGTAACGATTTATTAAGATTTCACATTTTCAAATTTAGTATTAATTTTTCCCGGGCCTTTTTACCTTGCATATACACTCGACCAAGAAAATTCTGTCACCAGTAAGACATTTGTAGATATCTATTATGAAATTGGATTTAATGTAGGAAAATAATATATCAAATTTTAGCTGAACATATCACTCAAAGGAATAGAGCTCAACGGAGTCCATGATGGCAAGCTTCACGGAACAGGAATGCAACAAAGGAGTGTGGGGTCAGAATGAAAAACACAAAAAAACAACGATGTCAACTTTATTGCACTCAAGCAAGGGGAGTTACAGTTCAGTATTTTGCTTCCACCATACCTTATGCAATGGCACGATTCAGATTGGACAATTTAACCATTTTGATATAGATGTTTTTCACAAGACATTGATAAATCAAAACTCACTTAAAAATTTCCTAATTGTCTACACACAAATTGCCCAAATCACAAGTTGCATTGTTCTTTGGTGTTTTTCATTCTGACCCCACACTCCTTTGTTGCATTTCTGTTCAGTGAAGCTTGCCATCATGGACTCGTTGAGCTCTATTCCTTTGAGGGATATGTTCAGCTAAAATTTGATATTATTTTCCTACATTAAATCCAATTTAATAATAAATATCTATAAATGTCTGACTGGTGACAGAACTTTTTTGGTCGAGTGTATATCAAAAGTGTTTGCTTCCCAGACTTACCCAACATACATGTACACACTATACCACAAGTGGTGTTTATTCAGTAAACATAATACCCAGTAAAACTTGAACCAAAATCAGGTCAACATCATAATGCCGATATTTGGGAGGTGGAGTCTGCCGCTGGCCTGTATATTGACTCTTTAAGGTTAACTGGTTTGACATTTACAATTTTTACAAATGCCTAGATTACGGGGGCGGCCATTTTCATGATGTTTGACATGGAGTTGAGAGCAAACATTTATGTTCTTACAAAACTATGGGGCAGTTCTTTTCACTGTATTGGAGTACAGCTGCAGAGTTCAAAGTCTTTTGAGAAAGAAAATGGCGTAGCTTTTCGCTGAATCAGATGAATAGAGGCATAGATACTGTGGAAAGTTTCTGTACTGTTACTACAATTATGAAAGAATGTAATTTCCGGTTTTTTTTCTTAAATTTTGCCATTTTCTCTGCAAATGGCAAAATTATGTTTGTTTAAAAAAAACTTTTTCACATTTTTGGTCAGCCTAAACATTCAACATTTACCGAAACATGATTTTTATTTGCAATCGTTTTCAACAAAGGAGTGTTTTGAAATGTTTGTGTAAGTGGCAAGGCCAGTTTTCTTGAAAAATTACTCAGCCATAACAAAATGAAACGATCAAACTTGACATGAGAGGAAATACCACTGTGCCTTATAGCTCAGCTGGTGGAGCGTCTACCTAGTGAGTCAGAGGTCTCGGGTTCGAATCGAATGAAGATTTTTCTCTCATTTCAAGTTTGGTTGTTTCATTTGAATGGTGATTCGGCACCATACCAGATGTTGCGTTCTATAAAAAATGGTAAGTTTTTACTACAATTTCTACCAATTCAGGAACGCAAATAAATTTTGTATCGATGGAAAGCTCATAAACCTATCATGTGCAGTTATATCCATGGCATTGCATTTGAACTTGCCTGAATACAATGTGCTTGATCAAATTGCTGTGACAAGACAACCCGTCCGTCTGCTCGCAAAAATCTAAAGATGGGGGACATTTCTCATTTTGCCGTGACAAGTCAAATTTGTCAATTATTTTTCAAGACTTTTTCAAGAATGTTATTATTTTATTACAATTTTGCCAATATTTTAACAGAATTTTATCAGCTTTCATAAATGTTTCACAATTTTATGGTACTCGAACACCCCAATCCCCAAAATATTCCGCAAAATCAGACCCTGGGATCCGAATATAAAACTGCATAATGCGGACTTGTTCAGTTGACTCAAGGCTTCAGAACGTGACGTGAGCCATTTCCGCACACGAATCTCCTCCAAGTGCTGCGCCAATAAAACAAACTTCCGCCCAAAATGAATATGAGAATTTCAAGCCCATTTATCGTGAGCTGTCCGGGACTAGAAATAATTGGTGTTTATTCAGACTTGCCAATGCCGGTGAGTGGTTCGGATGATAAAGTGCTTTTTATCTTTCGACATTAGAATGTTCTCAAGTTATACATTTACATTTTTCCAAACCTGTTTCAGGTTTTGGAATGCTTAGTACAGGCCTTTTCACACTATTAACGTTCGACCCGTGTCGAAATCTACACGGTTCCACCCCGTGTAGACTTATTAAAATTTCAACATGGGTCCAATCGGCTACGTTTTCACACTAACGCAACACCGGCATTTTTTCTACACGCGTAAGGTTTCGACCCGTGTATCGTGCGATCGTTTCACACTACGCATACGGCCGGCCATCAACACCGGTCAAATCGGGAAAATCCCCCACATTGCATTGTGGCGAGTCATCTGATTTTCCAAATATTGCCATTTCTTGTTGTTCCATCGAGCTGGTTTTGGATAGAATTGTCAGCCCAAATGGCCAACATATAGCAGCTACCTCCTCTTCACTCCATGTCAGCCTTTTGTCTGATTTCGGGCCCAATTTATAGGACATATTAGAGAACAAAGTTGTAATACGTTTAGCACGGTAAAAAATATGTACACGAACTGCACTAAATAATGCGCAAAAAAAAGCAAAACCCATGCTTGGTTGTTCGTTGCAAAACAGCATTCACATGTACTATACAGTGCAATGCTGCCGTGCTCCAAAATCTACACGGGTCCAAACTTAACCCAGAGGCATTCAAACTGTGGTTTTCAACACGTGTCAAACTTTTCTACACGGGTCGAGATCTCTCAACCCACCTCCCAACTACTGGCAACTGAAAAAATCCCAGTTGCCGCGAGTTGCTCATATTCTACTTTCTGGCAACTAGTTGTACCCAGTTGCGTCGATGTACGCGTACTTGCAACTAGTTGCTGCCAGTTGCTCGCGTGCATCTCATCACGAGCGCGCACATCGACAGCAACTGCAAGCACAGTTGCAAGGGCAATGCACTCTGCGCTTTACCGAGTTGCTGTGTCGATGTGCGCGCTCTGGAAATGTAAATATAGCTGGATGCTCCCAGTTGCAGCTAGTTGCGGAACTAATTCGTTTCTGTCGATGTGCGCGCTACGCACACATCGACAGCAACTGATCAGTTGAGTTGCTTCCAGTTGCAATGTCGATGTATGCTAGGCTTTAGTTTCAACACGGGCCGAGCGCTCTACACGGGTCATACAGTGCTGTGTTGAAATGTTGTAGTGTGAACAGTGGACACGTGTCGGACCCGTGTACAACGGCCTTTATACACTGCAGTAAAATTGAATTTTAAAAATTTGCTAAACAAAATTAATGCAATTTTCCTAAAATATCGATTCTTGATCGGAACAGATTTTTGTTTAATACAATGAACTTGTGGATAACAAGGCACCGTTCAGCCAATCACTTTGGAATTCCTTTCAAGACTGTTCCACTTTAGAGATTTCCTCTAATTAGCTCTAAGAGGACCTGCTTGAACAAAGTGATTCCCACAGTAATAAAATGTGACATTTTCTGTTTCTGGGAGAATCCTGCAGTTATAAGGGCTCTCAGAAAACCCATTTTGTTGGGTTTTCAACCTGATTAAGCCTGTGTGAAATGAACTGATCTCTGAAGGTACGCCTCTCAAAAATGGCCGTAGAAGTGCAGGAGCTCAGGGCGGGCACTTTATGCAAAGTGGTGCACCCTCAGTGGCTCTTACGAAAGCTGATGCAGTCAGCCTTGCCACAAGATAAAGGTGCATTTTGAAATATTTACAATCTTTTAGTCTCCTCAATCGTTCTGTTGTTATTCTTTTATTGTTTATTCTTTTATAATCTGTAGGCCATAAACTTGAAATAGGCCAACATTATATCTTGTTTTGGTTGATTTAACTTTCCAATCATCAGATATTACTTAAAGGCCCTGTAGATGATCTGTTTTTGAGCGATTCTGCGAATAAAACCATTATAAATCAAAAGAAAGACATCAACAAACTCATCCGAAGAAATTTCAGCTTTGTCAAATGTACCACGTCTTAAAAAAACATGAAAATCCATATGCGTTTTCCTGGTCTTGGCGGGGTGTTTCAAATTTTCGTTCTCGTTTGATCGGGTACTATGTGGCTTGCGTCATGCACTCTGTGGCGCACATCATATACTGCGTGTACTAAATCGCATTGGAACACGCACACGCAGTACACAGTGCCCATGCATTTTGGACCGCGTAGATGCGAACCAAAAATAAGTAAATCATTTGCAAACGATCTAAATAATTTCATCTTTACGGATTATTTTCTAATAAAATTATATAATTTTGAGCGGAAACCTTTCATTGGGTAGTTGCTATTAATTCAATCTTTACTTTCAGAACTCTTCCCCCTGTAAACTCGTCGATTACTTTTTGGGGTCATTGCAAATGATACATTGGGCCTTTAATTTAGACACAACTTTTGAACCAAAGTAAAGCCCGCCGCACACCTTTGCGATTTACCGGATAATCGGATCATCGGACCACATACTGGAAAGGTGTGCGCTGAAACAATTCGGGCCGGTCTGACCGTACGCTATAGACCGGAGCAAATCAAACTTGTTTGATTTTTCCGGATTCGATGGTCCGGTGTCCGATGTGCCGGTAAATCGCAAAGGTGTGCGGCGGGCTTTAGTACAGCTAGTGTCGATCCAAGCATGCCTATAGGACCATGGGGGAAGGACAGGCTCGCAGTCCATCACCATTGTGTACAAACATGACAGGTAAACAAGCTGACCTCATGACTGTGAGCATAACTGTGAACCTGCATGTGTTCAGAAACCAAACACAATACCTACAGGGTTAGTCTGATAATCCGATTTAAAAGTCAGTTTCATTGGAAATCATAGACCAAATAATACAATGACTGCATACATATAGGCTGGATTATCATAGCTACCGGATTATGCAGCTTATTTTTATCACTAGCAGGATATAAAAGATATTCAGAAAGGCGACAAACAAGGGCGACAAACAATAAAGGGCGACAAACAAGGGTGTCCTGCAGGTGAAATATTTTTCTACCTTGTATTGTTGGCAAGAACACAAAATTATAATTCACTGTGAAACTAGTGGCAGGTTATTCTGTGTCATATCACCCAATAGGTTAATTAAGCCTAACTATGTATGTTCGGATTTTGATGAAACTTGGTCTACTTGGTGATTGGGATCTCACAGTGCTCTGAAATTTCTATGCATGTAATACCCTTTTCCTACTACAAACTGCTTAACCCGGAGATTTGCCGCCCCGGCGTTCGTTCACCCCGAGTTACGTTCCCATTTGTTTCGTTAACCCAGGGTTTTGCAAAACCCGGGGCGAGCTTGCCCCGGGTTAGCGCAGTGCGGTTTCCCACTAGACGCGGGCATATCTGTATACAGGGACTAGAGGAACGGAAATGTACAAACATCTTATTCTGATTTTCGAGTAGTCCCATCGAGTTGTTGCCATCAACCAGGCCTGGATGAGGAGCTTTATTTATTTATTTTTTTAACACATTTGTCCTCTCTTTTTATTATGAATTGAGATTCAGAACTACAAATTTTGAGAGGACAAATTATAATTTGGAAGATGAGCACAATTGACCGATGTATTTTGTAGGATCAAATTTGTGATGTGGTTTTCCAAATTAAGCACAAACGTGTCCAAAAATGCCCTGAGGAAAACCGCTACAAGAGATTGACCATTTTTATTTGGTCACATTTAGAATAGACAAAAAGCTAGGCAATGTGTATACGAAGTCCGACTTGAGAACTGCTAAATTTATTTATTTATTTTATTTTTTTGGGGGTGGGGAGGGGGTAATAGTGACGCTTCTCATTACTTCTGGAATGCTTCAATTCATCACACAAATCTTTCACATAAAAAATGAATACACTTGAGTAAAAGTGATTGTCTTTTTCTACTGATATTTAAAAGGATAATTAAATTATTAAGATGAGACCCACTGCATCTAATAATAATCAAATTAGTAGCGATTGCACATGTATCCGTTCTCTGCATAGATTTCTGATCCTTTTCTTAAGATGCCATCGCAATCTAAGCATCTTTTATTCCTTTTATTTCCTCTTTCCTCTCATATCATATTCAGTTTCTAGCCTCTAATTTGGCCCTGTTGTCCCTCGACGAAGCCAAATCCATCAAAAAATGGACAAATCAAGTGATTTCTACCTCAGATGTCCCCATGCCCCACGCTCCCTTGTGTTAATACCCCAGCATGAAGAAAAAAAATGAAAGTATAAGCAGCATACTTTCCCCCTCTTTCTTTCACGGAATTCCCAGGCCAATGCCGAAATTGTAGTATTGGCGGAGCACAATTAAGGTGATCTTGCGTCCATGCCTAGAGGGGCTTCATTCCCACGCTGACGTCATCGACGTGTCAGCGTGGCTGGGCCGTGGCTTGTTAGAGGCCCGTTATTGAAGTTTGCTGCGCAACTGGCCTGAGACCCTCTGGAATTCTTTCTCAAACCGTTATTAAGTACTTCACTTCAAGGATATGCACATTTTTCTAAGCTTTACTTTTGCATTTTTTAAATATGTATTTTTTTGTTTTTTTGTTCTGGCATTGTGAGCCAGGTGAATTATCAATTTGAAATCCGGAGTTTATCCTACAGATTTAAATGCATATGAGTCTTTCCACGGTAAACGGGGGCATTTTGGCAACACGGACAATATTTTCCAGAAAATACCTTTGTTTGGTCTCAAAATAAAAGAAATAAGTTTCAGTTGTTCTGAAGGGATAACTTAGGCCCAAAAAGAGTTACAAATAGTGTGACAACATGCCTTTCTAAAAACCCCGTGTACAAATTTCCAATATACGCTCGTAACCGTGACGGCCTAAAATGTAACACAAGGGTCTCGGTGCTTTCTTTTGTGATAGATTTTGCAATGAAAAGACACGTGACGTTAATGGTAATCTGAAATTCGTTGAAATTTTGTCGCGACATCTTTTGAAATTTTGTATCTTAATTTTTAAGATGGTCATAAAAGTGTTAAAAACAAGAAAAAAAACGACTTGCATGCAATTCGCACAGGACCTTTAACATGGACCTTTCACAAAGCCATTGAGCTTACAGAACATGTTTTGTAATTTGTGTTATTTTACCACGCACCACATAAACAAGTTACACATGGGTCAAAGGTTGGCAGCATGTGACACAGAAGCTGACATTGCCTATTAAGAAATGTTACAACTGAATGCCTAGAATATATTTTGTAATTTGTACCACCGTACCGTGCACCACTTAAACAAGTTACACAAGGGACATTGTCTATCTAGTGAATGTTACGACTGAAGTGAAACTATAGCTTATGTTTTGGGACGACAATTTGACCCCCAAAAACACAAAAGCATGTTTTTGTCAAACATTTTATTTTTTTACATTCAAACAAGACATTAAAAAAATATATATATTGCATCGTCCTTTTTCTATTTTTGGTCCACATTTTCATATCTTTTCATCAGTTTTGTGGACGCCTTTTGTCACCCAAAACTTTTGCACAGTCTAGGACAGCATGTACATCAATTCGTTTAATGCTTATACTTTTCATGATTTTTATCATTTCCTAAATTCAATTACATTTGCAAGAAATTCAGGCATCAAAAAGATTGTTATCGGTAGTCGGCAAGATTTTTAAAAGATAAGTAAACATAGGCCCTATTGCTGTTTAATATATCTAGACCGTTGGAAATATCAGCTATCGGGCTTTTCTTTTTATGACAAAAGGCATTTTGTAGGAAAAGATGAAAATTCTCTTTTAGAAGATGGGCGCCAGTGCACTACTGTTAAATAAAGCTGTAATAAAGCTGTAAATAATTTTGTTCTAACCTAACCTAACTTTCATATGAAATAGCTCCCCAAAATCATAGTAACCCGGAGGAAAACAGGAAATTTGTAATCTCTAATTCGGATGTGGAAGCAAAAAGGTTGGTGTAATCACTGCACTGCTTTATATTCAATACAAGATATCGTTTTTGTACGATATCCTTAAAACTGTCTGGATTGAGAGCGCAATATTTCAGAATAGTAAATGAGAAAAACATGACACATAATATGGTATCAAAATCTCATCACCCATGATGAGATTTTGGTATAGCGGTCAAACAAGTGATCTGGTCAATCTCCTTTTAAGATGTACCTCTCCCCACCACATCACACCCACACCTCCATTCCGCCCGAACATTATATTTTGCTGTTTTATCTTTGTTTACGATTTGCAAACTAAAAGCCAAAACTTTTAAATTTGTATGAAATAACCATTTTTTACTAAGTAAGCTATAGTCTAGAAATAACAGTGCATGCCTGCATGGTTTGCGGTCATTTTCATAGAGAATCTATACACTAATTTTCTGAAAATATATCCTGTTTTCTTATGAATCCATCCAGTATTGAACACCAATCCCTAATACCCACTGAATTCGCACGCTATACCATCATCGACTAAAGTGAAAGCGCGAATGAGTACTGTGTGTAAACAACCTGGAGCATTTCTGCCGCGGAAACCTTAAAAGCGTTTGAAATTGATGCTCTCCGCCCTATACACCGTGGTGTAATTTTTATCACGGAGAGAGAGAGGTGGCGTTATAATCTACTTGCCAGAATCCCCTGGGCTATGTGTATTAAAGGTCGCTTCGACCTGATACACATTGAGTGCTTCTCTTGTAGGATTTTAAGTTGGGATGAGACGGGATACTAGACATTCTGATGACGGTCTGGTAACAGATTCGCCATGTACAAAGTATTACTGCATGCTCAAAATACAGTGCTATGTGCATGGGGACTGCTCACACCCAAAAAAAATGAAATAAATTTTCCCAAATGTTTTCAGACGTTTTGAGCAGTGTAGATTTAAGTACGCAATCGACTGAGAACGAAGAGACAAATTTAGAATAAGTTGTGTTGAAATACCTCGTCAAGAGCTGCAAAACACGGATGGATTTTTCATGTTTTTGGAAAATGTATTGCAATTGATAGAGCTGAAAAGTCTTCAGATATTTTTGTTTTATGTCCTTCTGATTTATAATTATAATGGTTTTGTTCCCAGTTTGCTCAAAAACAGTTCACATTTTCTATGTACACATTTCTGTTTCATACTTGATCTAAAGAGTAAAGATAATTCTAAATTGGCAACAAAGGAAGTGCATGCTGCCATTTTATTTCATAATTGACTAAAATTAGGTTCACACAATGCGCTTTGCAAATGGTCGATTTTTACTGACAATTATACGCACATCTATTTGGCCTTCTTTTTGTGTGTTTACTTAGGTCTTCCATCTGTTCTATTGAAAATATTAGCTGGAGGCGTTTGACCGTAAATCATAACCTACAATGGTTGAATACACTGTCATTGAGGTGTATTGACATGCCTGTATTTTCCAAGTAAAGATGAATAGACGAGGACGTCACAGAACCCTTTCAAAACGAGGATTGCATAGAAACGGTTATTGACATGCAGGCATGTGTGAAATTACGCAGTCAAAGACGTATGTTAAAGGACCAGTACATCATTTGCAGATGTGTTTTTTTGCAAAATCTAGGAACAACAGCATTATTTTTGTTTATATACGGTACTAAAGAATATTACTGATGAAACTGCCTCATCGTTCTAAGTTTGGTTGAGATGCGTAATACTTTAAAAAACCTGAAAAATCATTTTTTTTCAAAATAAAACACCTTCAGTTGACAATTTCTCCCACAAACTTTACATCATTCCACAACCAGTACATCATTTGCAGATGTGTTTTTTTGCAAAATCTAGGAACAACGGCATTATTTTTGTACGGTACTAAAGAATATTACTGATGAAACTGCCTCATCGTTCTAAGTTTGGTTGAGATGCGTAATACTTTAAAAAACCTGAAAAATCTTTTTTTTTCAAAATAAAACACCTTCAGTTGACAATTTCTCCCACAAACTTTACCATCTTGTTACCAAGGTACCGTACCGCGAAAAAAAATATCTCGTCAGCTCATGAAGTAAAATTTTGGGTCACCGCAAATTATGTATTGGGGCTTTAAACTAACTTCATCACTTGAGTCCTGACCTTCACCTTAATTTGAATTTAGTGATAAAACCGTGTGAAACAACCAACCCGGCCGCTGGTTCAATTTCCTTTCACTTCGGAGGTCGTCCATGGGAAGAATCCCTGCCTTGGTAGTGTACGTGCCCTGGGCTTCAGGCCTCTGGACACAGTAGGACCACCTTGTCTGTAATTCTTGGGATGTCGAAAGTTCTCTCAAGCATGAAGATTGGCAAGGTGGTGGCTTTTGGTACTGTGACTACATGTATGTTAAAGATTACAGGATTGGAGAACTTTTACAAACGGCGTTATCTCCATTTGTGATTGAGGATGTGTATGATAAAAAAAAAACAACCTGGACAAATCGGCTCAGTACCTTATCTACAATCAGAGAAAACAATGGCAAACTGTGTCCATGCTTTCAAGAAATTGTGTGAAGCCACGGTCTTATTTAGGCTGGTTCCCTGGCTATACTGTGCAGAAAATGAAGCCATAATACTATGGTAGTCAGGGGTTGAAGAAAAAAACGGCACTAGTACAGTTGCATTCGACCCGTGTAAGCTTATCGAACGCCAGTTTATTTACAAATAATACAGCGCCGAACGGTTGGTAACGCGAATAGCCCAACATTTGGCCTCTTTCGTTAATTTTAAAATTGTTTAGTTAATTACGTGACATTTTGATGATTTTTTTTCACAACGACCATCGAAAAATTATTGTTAATGATGCTACATGTACATATGTACATCACTACATTATGTAAACAGTAAGCCGGTGTGTTCCTTTAAGGTTTTTTTTGCGCCCATACCCGACCCCAATATACAGCACAAATAGCATAGTTTAAAGATAGTATATGATTGGTAAACTGTTACGAATAGTTTTATCCCCCTGTGTGATTGAAGATATACATGATTAAAACCAACCTGAGCAAAAACCAGCTCCGTACTTCGTCTAACTTTTGAGAAAACAGTCAAAAAGGGTTCGCAGTCATTTCGCCCCAAAACCACTTCGCCCTGAACCACGGCCTGTGCACGAAGTGGTTTTGGGGCGAAGTAGCATTTGGGTGATGTAGTGTTTGGACGAAGTGATTTGGGGCGAAATGGCAGTCAGGCGAAGTGGTTTGGGGGCGAAATGGCACTTGGGCGAAATGGTTTTGGGGCGAATTGAATTTTCTTCTCATGAGACGAAAACTAATTGTTTTACTCATTTCTCAAAGACTATAGCACTTCAGACAAAACCATTTCAGGGGAAGTTTTCTACGGTCATCATGTTTATATTGTGTAAGTTAGGCTTACATCTATGAACATTTCTGATTTTTGAGATACCAATCATGTATACTGCCTTTAATAGGCATCTAGGGTAGGCCTACATGTATGCAGAAATAAGTTCACTGCAGGAGCCCCTTGTAGTAATGAATGGCCTCTTTTTGGCCCATTTACATTCACCCCAGTCGAAAAGTACAGAGGCGGGCCAATGCACTTTGCTTCATTGTGTACTTCTGACTTTCCATAAAGTCCCTCAACTTTTAAGGTGAAAGTCGGTGTTTAGTAACAGCAATCAATTTGATTTTATTTGACATATTGCCTATTATATTTTATGCTGTACCGAGCAACAAAAGAAGGGGAAACATTTATTTTCTGCTTTTTGAAAAGAAAAAAAGTCAATCGGAGAGTTGGCATTTTCGGCAGTCGTGCATAATGAAGCTGTTATGTGAATATTTTGATGTCAACTTTTAAACTGAAAATTTATGTTCTTGTTTGGTATACTTCTAGAATTAATGACGACAGTTCTACAAGATTTGGTAAAGGTATACATCGAAAATTGCACATGTACATGTAACATAAAAGGAATGATTGAAATCAGTTTATTTTTACAATTGTTTTGGCAGGCATGACATTTTTCAGAATTTTGCTTGAAATCAGACTTTTTGAATGTGACAAAAAAGCAGTAGTAGTATAAAAAGGTATGCAGTTTTAAAATATTTCGTCAATTTTTAGACTTATTTTTCAATTGATAATTGAAAAATTTCAAATTATCATGGTAGACAGTCTCGTCCTAGATGCTAGCCATATTTTATTGTACTTCATCACACGTCGTTTCATTTGCAAATTTTATCACAAAAAAAACATTATGAGACCATTGTTTCTGCTCTTTTGCTTTGTTGGTTTAAAACTTTAACAGATAAGGACTTTATTAAATTCTTTCATTTAGAACATTAAAGATATTAGTTTTTCAATTTAGAGGTCCCCGAGCCAAGTCGTGATTTTCTGTCCATTTGCAATCTCTCCCGAGAAAAGAATCCCCAATGATTCCAAACCACTTACACAACAAACTCGTCTCAATAAACAGCGGCCCTATACGACCGCGCAGCAATCACGACGCAATACTCCAACTCGTGACAATATCGCGGAACAGAGATATCCATAACAACACCCGACAGGTCTCAACAAGAAACAAGGAATTGCAAAAAGGGGGGGACATACGCGGAATCGCACTCAAATAACAGAAACGGCAAAATTTGATCTCGTCGAGAGAACTCGCATCCTTTTTATAGAATGTGAGAAATCGAGGACGGCAAGTCCAAATCACATCAGTAGAAATTGAATACGTTAGCCCGACTTGCCCCGGGATTTCACTATTCAGCGTTGCTGGCCGCGGTTTACTCACGTTCCTTCGCGCCTAATAATGTCTTCGGGTTCTCGTATAAAAGAGGGAAGGGCTATAGAAATGGTAATTTCAAGCCTGCATCCCCCAGGCTTTTTTTCTATCATTACCAACACCTGACCTTTTATGTCTCCACCGTTACTTTTTTTCCCCCATGATATTCTCTAGGTCTTTCGTGCTCATCCCTCTTCCCAATGTCTCTTTGTCCGTGTGAGTGTCTGCACGAGCGCGGGACACAAATTTGACAAATAAGCTGTTGGAATTTCATAGCTGGCGGCGATGACACTGGGACATCTGGTGAAGTCAGACTGTTGTAAACAAGACATTGTTAGAAATCTATACGTTTCAAACGAAGGAATACATTAATTATTTGTTAATTTGCTTTGAAGAAATGTTTCAAGTGCAGTGCCGCTATAATGTTGGCATGTGGTTTTTATTTTTAATTCACAAAGAAAATGGTTCCAAAATAAAGAGACGTTATTTCATTGTCATAGAAAATCACACTTTTTCATCATCCTCGTATAAAACTCTTTTCTGAAATATAAAAGATCTATGAACGGTCATTATTGCAATTAAAAATCTTGGTTTTAAAGGTACAATACATGATTGGTATCTCAAGGAATCAGAAATGTTGACAGATTTACACATAACTAATTACACAATATAAACATGATGACAGTAGAAAACTTCCCCTGAAATGGTTTTGTCTGAAGTACGTGCTATAGTCTTTGGGAAATGAGCAAAACAATTATTTTTTCGTCTTGCGTAAATTCATTTCGCCCCAAAACCACTTCGCCCTGAAGCACTTCACCCAAAGGCCATTTTGACACAAAACCACTCCGTCCAAACACTACCTCGCCCAAATGCAACTTAACCCCAAAACAACTTCGTGCACAGGCTGTGGTTCAGGGCGAAGTGGTTTTGGGGCGAAGTGACTGTAAACCATTTGTTGACTGTTTTCTCAAAAGTTAGACGAAGTACGGAGCTGATTTTGCTCAGGTTGGTTTTAATCATGCATACCTTCAATCACACAGGGGATGAAACTTTTGTAACGGTTTACCAATCATGTATACTAGCTACCGTATTTTCCTGCGGATAAGACGCTCGGCGGACAAGACGCAGGACCCTAAAATGACCCCAAAAAAGTCAAACGTCAGCAGACAAGGCCCCCCGCCGCATAAGGCGCAGGTTTAACCGCATACAGAAGAACACCAGGCGCCACCCGGTGTCGGTACATTGACACAAAGACGTCATTTTGTTGCCTTTTGGAGCGTTCACTTTTTTTTTTCGAAGCATGAATGAAACCGCTAGCGGCCGCCGGACCGCCACATGTTTGTATATGATTTATAGCAAGGTTCATGAAGTCAAAGACTCAAAGTTACATGCATCTTATGTAGATTGTTTTGAAAATAAAGTTTATGTAACTTAGACATAATAAAAAATACCTTTGAAGGATATGCATAATAAAGAAAAATCTCGAAAAATTTACGGAGAGTTGAAGACGTCGATGACGAAGTCCCCAAGTCAACAAATTCACCGGTTTCTCCGACGGCAGCCGCACAGTGCACAGACTAGTGCACAAAACACGGTAAGTATGAAGGCACATGTACAAACTGTACAGTGCCTTCACCTGGGACGGCCTGACGCATGTGCTTTGTACGATAACAGTTGGCCCAGTCGCTCCATTACGCCCACGGCGATTGGCTAGTTTCAGTGCACGTGGTGACTTTTAAGCGCAAAAAGCCGGCCGGATACCTTGCGTTTCGTACACAAGGTGTACGGGTTTTGCGATGCGTTTCGATGGCGATGTGGTCACGATTTTGTGTAGGACTACGTGTCCGTCGAAACGCAATCGCGTCTGTGGAATCGCAACGGAGTCCGAACGCAAGGTGTACGGCCGACTTCAGAGTACATTTTTCAGCGATTTCGATCTTACTGCCCAAAATAAAATATATAGGCCCTATATGCCACACGTTTTAAAGGTATTTGATTCCCTTTTTATTGTACTATCGTACATGGCTTTTGTCATGCGTTCGGTCCCATCCGATTCCCGAATAGGCCTAAACTAAAACCACAAAGGACAGTGGCACAGAACTTGACATGACATTGTAGGTACTGCAGCCGATCTCACGAAAGAGTGCGCAGCTTGCCTAACTGTACAACCAAATATTCAATCACCATCGCACGCACCCTGACCATCTTGACACGACTGCCGCTTTTGTTGTCGCCTTTCAAGTTGCCGAATGCCGATATGGTAAGCTCGGCCCCCGAAGGCACTCATTGGCTGCTTCACGCAGACCATGCACAGACCGACAACCAATAGGGAAGCTTTTTTCATACAACCCGTAATAACACCTCCAATCATTTGCGGTAATTTAGCGCTCGCTGTCATGCATGCAGCTGGGCTTGAAAGGGCGCCCTCATTTGATGACGAAAAGTTCGGCTTTTGTTATGGGACATGTTCAGTGAAAAAGCCGTTTCCTGCTTACCTTTTGGGCGTGTTTTATGCAGATACATGTACCCGTTCTCAGTCGGTTTCTGTCTGTATGACCATGGTATGACGAAGAAATGCTGTAAACCAGCGTCCAAAACAAATTTGCGTCCGCAATTCATTCTCTCGGTCTTTGCTGGGCTGCACTCCCGGCGACCAAACTGCCCAGGCGACGAGTTCTGTCCCATTTTCCCGAAAATATTCTACATTGCCTATTTATCAATTCCATGGTTTTTGGGCAAACATTCTAAAAATGCAGGCAAACTTTCTCAAAATGCAGCCAAACTTGCAAGATTTCCGATCACACGACCGGTTGCAAAGTTTGATGCACGATCAGCAGCAAAGTTTGAGGGAATTTGAGAGACTATAGACTGAGTAGGCTTATCAAAAATAATCACACGCACACCAAATAAACTAGGCCAAAGCTTCTTTTAATGTATCACATTGTATTACATTGAGCTGCCAGCAGCAGCACATCACAGAAACCACCACAGAGCACAGACAATGTAATACAATACTCCCCAAGTATCAATGGGCAGTGAATTCCCTCAAAGGGGAGCTGTTAATGTCAGCACTTCTAGAATAAGTGGACACAAAAGACGCATCCACGATCTTTTCTTGTTCTTCTTTCGTGGTTTTTGCTTTCGGAAACCATCCTTTTCATACGTTTTCAAACGTTTTCATACGTTTTCAAAGCTTTTCATACTCTCCTGGAATAAAACAAAAAGGTTGTTAGATTCTTTTTAAAATAGGATACGCAGTGATCATCAACAAAAAAATCAATCGTCAGCAGACAAGGCGCACCGAAAGATAAGACGCACCGACGTTTTGGGGGTCTAAAAAGTCAGATAAGACGCGTCTTATCCGCAGGAAAATACGGTACCTTTAATAAGCCTGCTGACTAAAAAGTAACAAAAATGTAAAAACACCAACAAAAAAAAAGCTTATTTTAAGCTTTCCTTATAAGGCTAATAAAACGGCCACTGAAAATTTTGTCGCAGTCTTCAATGGTGGAGACATTTTTATTGGAACTCCAAATCTGAAAATTTGCCGCATTTACGCTATGTCTCGGTTCAGATTCAATCTGCCTTTCCAACTGCAAAAGTGCATGGGTCGTTTTGCGTTGTGGAACTGGCACTGGATTTATCAGTTAAATCTGTCACGTGGCGCGCACTGCATAAGCTCCATCCCAAGGATGCGAAAATTGCCCAATAGATCTATAGGGCGGTTTCACACTGTTACGGGTCACAAAACTCTCCAGTGTTTGTCTCCTAGATCAGAGAGAGAGAACGATAGAGCCACGTGCAGAAATGCACGTGGCAGTTAGCAGAAAATTACGAGGCTCTATTCCCGATCTGGAGGACAAACACGGAGAGATGTTTAGTGATGTGTGACAGTGTAAAACCGCTCTATATTCGAGTAGCGTGTACACTGCAAGCAACCTTGACAATTGCGGGGTTCAACCCTACCCAAAATGTGACTTGAAATCAGACCTGGGTCTGATTCGCCTTTTTTAATTCACCTTTTGCGTTTACACTTGGCGCCTACCCAGCTTCAACTCACCTTTTTGAAAATTGCGGATTTCGTTTCCGCAAAGTTGAGTGTAAACGAGCATTACGTTACATATTGCTCTAAATGTACACGTATTGCACTATTATTAGCACAGTGTGACTTCCGCTGAAGTATCTCTACATCTTGTAACTGTAGCCAGAATCTGAATGTAATTTCCCAATAAAAAGGTCAACAAATGCCAATAGATACAGCATGGAAAAAGTCTCTGTTCCAGATATGTCAGTAACTGCCCATCATGACAGTAATGTTCTCATTGAGTGCACCATCGAACCATGCAAGAAGGCTATAAAAAGAACCGACACTGTTGAATCCTTCATGTCTTAACAGGTTGTTGAAGATATTGTTAGCCCACGCAGCGATCCTTGCCCTGCATTGAGAACGAAGTCCAGGATATATGGAGTGTCAAATACCAGGCAACAAAGTTATAATGGTTGTGATTAGATTGTCCGTGGTTGTCAGCAAATCAAATATTTTTTTTGCTCTGAACGAATTTTAAAAAGCATTTACTTCATTTTAACAAAAAAACCTGCACCGGCGGCCATGACAGTGGGCATGTTTTCTTATTTAAATGATGTAACAATACAACCACAAAGCACCTACTCATGCATGACACATGGTAACAATGTGATTGCCCCCTGTCATGGCCGCCGTGCAAAGGCTCTATACTTTGCATTTTAGACATTGGCAATGTGTAAAAAAAAAAACGTCCTACCATGATCTTAAACTAACTTTGTTATTTTCCAATGGATTTTAATCAAAATTTCACATCATGCAAACAAGGCTTGACAAATTTTTATTAAAGGGCCTGTCACACACTACCGATGAACCTCGCCGGGACTAAACCGGAGCACACAATTAACAACGGCGAGAAAATCGGCAGAGCTCTGTCGAGAAAGCACTTGAAAAATTTGCCATAGCAATACCGATGCAGTACCGGCGTTTCCGTTGTGATACCGTTGTGATACCGTTGTCCTACCGATGTGCTACCGAATACCACTTTTCTGTCACCTTAGTGTTACCGATGCGCCGCCGATGTTATACCGAGGCGCCGCCGTTGTTCTACCGATGTGCCACCGTTGACCGGAGCTGTAGCGGAGTGATACCGTTGTACTGCCGTTTTTTTTTTTTAGCATGTTCAAAAATGTATACCGTTGCTAAGTTTTTCGCCGATGTTCTGACGATGTCCTGACGATGTACTACCGTTCTTAGCGATGTGATACCGTTGCGCTGCTGTACTAGTACCGATCCTCGAAAATCGCCAAATTTGTGCTCCGGTATAGCTCCGGCATAGCTCCGGCGAGCCAAATCGGCTAGGTGTGACAGGCCCTTAAGTTTCATCAGTTTTGACCAAGAGGGTGAGATTTTATAGCCATGCGAAAAAAAAGGTCAATATCAGAATTCACCACTTTCGACTTGGCCTCCTCCACTGTGGATACACCGCTGGAGACTGGTGGGATGTGCATGCTGCAGCCAAAAGCTTCTGAGGAAATGCAGGATCATCCCTAACGTTATTGCGAAACCATCTTGATCGTTTCGCGCAGCTTAACAAGAGGTGCAAAGGGACCTCAGACATAGACAATTGCCTTGACAATGGAGGATGCAAAGTCGAAAGTGGCAAATTCTGAAATGTAGGTGTTATTTTTTTTTGTGGCTTTTAAATCTCACCCTATTGTCCAAAACTGATGAAACTCACTCAATAAAATTTGTCAAGCCTTGTTTACATGATGTGAAAATTTGGTTTAAATCCGTTGGAAAATGAAAAAGTTATTTAAGATTAGAAGTAGGACATGGTTACATACACGTAGTATGTATAGTGCAATGTACGTACACTTGAACACAATATACATAGTATTCTACACTGGTTGCCTTAACATTAATCTTTAAGTTTTGACCTTTCAAATGGCTAATCTGATGACGAGAATCCCGAAGAAACCGCGTCAAAGATTAAAGTACGTCAAGAAAAAAAGATGAATACTTGTCATGTTTTTCATTAGTACTGAGTTATGTTTTTCTCACAGCATTTGGAGATGAAAACAAGCTTGACAATTCCGAAAGTGAGAGCCAAAATCCCGCAAATTAAATCGCCCAATCAACAGTTGACATTTCCAGTGCGGAGCACAAAAACAAATTCTCTTCCGTTGTTGCTTTTTTCTAAAGGTCAACGTTTTAGGAGAAGTGTACATGTGTAGGGACGTCATGCTGAAGAAAATGAATTAAGTTTCCTAATCGGGGAAATTTATCATTTTATCAAGTATTCGGTTTGAAAAACGGAAGGCTATATTTTGTGAATTTTGAGAGCTACGCGTTACCTTTTTTTTCAAAAAGTCCCTAAAATTTGAAGAATTAAAGTTAGTCTACATGATTGGTAAATTGTTACAAATTGTTTTATTTCCCTGTATGATTGAAGATATGCATGATTAAAACCAACCCGAGTAAAAGTCAGCTCCGTACTTAGTCTAACTTTTGAGAAAACAGTAAAAAAAAAAGAAGCTTTACAGTCACTTCGCCCAAAACCACTTCGCCCTGAACCACGACCTGTGCACAAAGTGGTGTTTGGGCGAAGTGGTTCAGGTCAAAGTGGTCCCAGGGCAAAGTGGTTTTGGGGTGAAGTGAATTTTCATCTCATGAGACGAAAATTAATTGTTTTACTCATTTCTCAAAGACTATAGCACTTCAGACAAAACCATTTCAGGGAAGTTTTCTACCATCATCGTGTTTATATTGTGTAAGTTATGTATAAATCTGTGAACATTTCTGATTTTCGAGATTACCAATCATGTATTCTACCTTTTACATTGTAGAAGCCACATTTTTTGAAGGAAATCACCCTGTTTAAAGGCTCAACATTGTCCAACGTGTTCAAATTAATGTGCATGCTCGAACATCGTCCAACATGCTCAAGCTTATTCGCAGATGTTCAAATCGTCATACAAACGTTAGATGAAGTTCTTGAACAAAAGTATGATTTTTGTATTAAAATTGGGCTATAGTTTTGTATCTTGTCAATTTTAGGCGTGTTTTTATTACCTAAACTTGCTCAATCTCAGGCTTGCAGAACATGCCTTTTTCTTTCTTTCATTCATTCTTTCTTTTCTAATAACAATCAGTGAAGAACAACTGCACAACCGTGATTCGAGACCACCAGTTGGCTTCATACATGTAGCTCAATTGGTACGGCGTCTGCACGTTAAGCAGAAGGTCCGCGGTTCGAATCCTGGTGGAGCCAAGTTGTTCTTCACTGCATCCAGATTTCCCAAACTCATGGACATTTGTCCTTATTTGTATCTAATACATGAGACTTCATTTGTCAGCCCAGTTTCTCTCATGTTTCCGGATGGATCTTCCTGCACTGTCACATCATCGTTTTTATATATCTGTATTTTCCTCTGTTTCCGCTCTCTGTTTCCGCTCTCTCTGTTGACTCATAAACTAGGTTAATATTCCCCCCTCTTGTATGTCTTCATTTCCTTCTATCTAGCTTCACAACCAACCTTTGCTTTTTCATAATTCATCAATTGAATTTCTTGGCTCTCCACTTCTTTATTGAGCTCCGGAGGAATGGAAGAAGACAAAAATGTTGGCAGTCCATCAATTGAGAATCGTCTCTTGAGGAAGATAGAGGGATGGGGGAAAGGGGCTTGGGATATCTATTTGACATCTACAATTATTATAAAGTGTGGGCTGTACATGTATGTTTTCCCGACTTGATTATAGCAGTGTTTTAGTCAAAAGGTTTCCGAGGATTTTTAAATAAGTCGCATGTTGCTTGGACTCCTTTGCTGAACTCTTATCCATGGCAGTACTTAAAGAGACACACCGGCTTACTGTTTACATAATGTAGCGATCTAGCATCCTTGACAATCATTTTTCAATGGTCGTTGTGAGAAACAAAATATCAAAACGTCACGTTATTAGCTAGACATTTTTTAAATTAACAAAAGAGACAAATGTTGGGCTATACGCTTTAACGGCCGTCGTATTATGTATCATGTGTTTGTAAATAAAGGTGGCGTTCGATATGGGTCGACACGTGTTTAACCTCGTTTCCTTGTTTCCCCCCCCCTCCCCCCCCCCACCACCACCCCCCGACTCATCGCACCTTGCATAATCCCTCAGGTCAGCGCTGACTCGTGGAAGCAACTCGCACGCAACTTTTTGTTGTCTTTTTAAAAGCGCCCGCAATAGGCCTATCCTGTTTTTTTCTTTGGATATTATTTATCGCCGCGAATCGAAGACGCGAAAATCTGAAAGATTCTCTCGTCCATATCAACACCCAGAAACCCTTCTTATGAAATACATGTATGTTGGCAGATTTGTGTACAAATTTAAAAATACGGTATGTACATACATGTAGTGTTCGTAGATGCAGGACATTATTTTGCAACAAGAAGCGAAACCAACCGCGAATGACAAAAGCAACTCGCACTTCGCGCTGGTTTCTACGGCTGGAAATAAAACCAACTCCAAGACCATGTGATTTATCCGAACCAGAATCTAGTTCGGATAAATCATGACCTGGATTTTTTGAAAAATTCTCAAAAACTGCCAAATTTGGTGGTTTCTTTTCAGGTTCTCTTCAGTCTATTTCGGAAAGAAGTATGGGTCTATTTCGAGCCCAAAATAGCCCAACAAAGCCGGTTTGTCCCTTTAAAGTCGCATTTTGCGTGGTCTTCTTTGCTTTCTCGTATCCATGGCAATACTTAAAGATAGTATACATGATTGGTAAACTGTTACAAATAGTTTTATCCTCCTGTGTGATTGAAGATATGCATGATTAAAACCAACCCAAGTAAAAGTCAGCTCTGTACTTCGTCTAACTTTTGAGAAAACAGTCAAAAAAGGGTTTGCAGTCATTTCGCCCCAAAACCACTTCGCCCTGAACCATTTCGCTCTGAACCACGGCCTGTGTGCGAAGTGGGATTTGGGCAATGTAGTGTTTGGACGAGGTTATTTGGGGCGAATGGCACTCGGGCAAAGTGGTTTGGGGGCGAAATGGCACTTGGGCGAAATGGTTTTGGGGCGAATTTAATTTTCGTCTCATGAGACGAAAACTAATTGTTTTACTCATTTCCCAAAGACTATAGCACTTCAGACAAAACCAATTTAGGGGAAGTTTTCTACGGTCATCATGTTTATATTGTGTAAGTTAGGCGTAAATCTGTGAACATTTCTGATTTTCGAGATTACCAATGATGTATACTGCCTTTAAACAGAAAGCATAAAGTAAAAGTTAGTTTCCTAGACACTGCTGTAAATTTATGGTACTAAGTGCACTTTATTTCATCCATCAATTTTTGTCCTATAGCTTTGCAAACCATGTTTTGGCCAAAGTTCCGTTCGGTTTCTAAGGAGACAACTGCATTCAAGCAGACTCGATACACTAAAACCGTGGTGCCAAATTTCAATTCCGGCAGAAACATCCACCGGCCACGCTTTTACGCATCTGACAGGTAGGCTTTCGGCAGACAATTACACATCCAATCACGAGGAAATCCTTCTCCAGAGACGAACCATTTTAGGCGCGTGCCAGCGCAACGCGGCCGCGCAAAATGTCTGCGATCGTATGTCGGTAGATTTAGCTGCAGTTTCAATTTCGCCTTTTTGTGTTCGTGGGCGGAATGGGCAGGCAGGGCGGACGTGCAACAAAAGAGGGCATTTTGCTAAATTTCCACGGAATGGTGCAATTTAACTCTTTGTTACATGAGAAATTGAGGAGGGATCTCATTTGAAATGGAGAGGGGATAGGCCTATACATGTACATGTACATGTACCGGTATACTCTTTGCAGTGGCTTTGATGTGTTGACCAGCGTGTCCGACAAATTTCGAAATTTTATTTGAAGTTGAAAGTTAACAGAATGTGTAATATACATGTAGGCCTACTGCTCACAAAAAATTGATTTTTTTTTTTTGCTTCAAATTTTCAGTCTTTTTTCAGTAATTTATATGCCTTGTATTATTTACTGCAGAAAAATATCAAATTTCACTCGTCTGAGAATTCTCTTATTTTTCCCACAATTATTTAGGAACAGAAAATTTTGTGGTGCAATATATATCCTCTAGGTTTACACCACGGGCGACTTGCACAACTTTAGTACTACAGTGTAAGGGGAAAAAGACTGAAATGAAATTTTCCCGGCCTTCATTTTTTTGTGCGTTTTCAATAAATGTTATAACAAGGCATATCTTATGAGTGACAGCTTAAATCAGATATGCTTTATAATCAATTACTGTCAAAATCATAAAAAATCAAGGCTGAAAAAGTTAAAATTTTTTGAACATTTTGTTTGAGGCCTTTTTTAACAGTCTAGATAAAAGTATACTTCTGCTAATTGTTTCTCTATCAAGCAGTATAAATTTGTGTAAGAGAACATAAATTCCCATCATATATGACGGCACACTAAAGACCTTCACCAGTACTCGTTATCTTGACTCGTTTGATTAATGTGCTTAACATTCGTTCACCCCCAGAATATGTCATCTGGAAAATTACTCATAAATTTAAAATATCTCCATTCCACTGGGTTTTTTGCCTGCAAAAAAAAATCAAGATGAGCGCATTTTTTTTCTGTGGCTCCCTGTTTACATTGGTCCCGAGCTCGGGATCAAGATTGATCCCCTGATAATAATGCGTCAGTGTTAACCGCAATGATCCTGAGTGCCGCGTTTACATTCTGTAGTTGATCTCGAGCACGGTGCCAGAAGTTGCAGTCAAAGGTCATGCTCTGTGTGTGTATGTACTGATCAATGTGTGCATGGGTTGTGCATGTACAATGTACAAGGCTGCTTGAATTTCGCGGGCTTTTCCCCCACTACGGCTGTGGAGCGGATGCGGCAGGATGTGGTAAAGATTAATTGCTTATCTAACCGCAAACTGATCCCGAGCTCGGGATCGAACCCCCACCAACGCGAGACCAAAATCTCTGTCTAATCCGGGGCCAATTTTACACTCAGTTTGTGATCCGGGGCTGATCCCGAGCTCGGTGTTCGACCCCGAGCTCGGGATCAAGTGTAAACAGGGTATATGTGTCTTATAGCAGTGTGGCTATAACATAAGGATCTGTATTGACAATTTTGTGATATTTAAATGCAGAGGCTGGTCAGCAATGCATGCGCGCCAATTTCGTGCCAAGAAATACACAGCTCCATGCCTTTGCTATGGAGCTGCGTATTTCGTAGCACGAATTTAGCGTGCGTGCATTGCTGTCCCTGTGCCTTTAACCATGAAGGTGTAGAACTAAACATTATTTTCGACATGTTTTTCAGGGGGCGGGGGTGAGAGGGAGCAGGGAAATGAAAAGACATTTGTCTTGAGTACATTGTTTATTTAAGACAATATAATCAGATTCCATTTTGACACTTTGTCATAACATGATTAAAACAAAAATGTTATGACAAAAATGACGTAGGCGTGGGCTGTGCGGATCAGGATGAACGCATTTTTTTCTGTGTGTGTCTTAGCAGTGAGGCTATAACATTTTTATAAGGATCCATGTTGACAATTTTGCGAGATTTAATTTTTTTACGGCGGGGGAGAGGGAGCAGGGAAATGAAAAGACATTTGTCTAGAGTACGGTACATTATATAATCAGAGTTCATTTCGACACTTTGTCATAAAATGATTTTTAAAATGTTATGACAAAAAGGGGCATAGGCTGGGGCACCCACCCCCAACCCCCCAGAATTCTTTGTTGAATTTCGCTATTTTGCTTCATGAAAACAATCAGTTTTCAGAAATTACACTTTCATCAAGAATGCTTGAAGTCGGAGAACGTGCGCACGTTTAAAATAAAAACAACTTGAATATGTGAAGCATTACAAGCCCCTTAATTCCGTTAAATATACATCCTAATTTAACACACAAAAAGTGTATGTATGTAAACCCAAATTAATTCAATGGTTGTTGAGATTTGGCAACTGGCCATGATACGTACTCTTACGACGCACTCGAACCGCGCGTGAAGGATAAACCACGCATTTGTACTTTCACAAGAGCACTCAATGGCACGTATTACTTTACCCGCGCACTCCTTTCTAACCATGCTTCATTTTTTTCCCTTCCCAAATTTTCAATACCCTTCGGAGCTTGCTCGGTGAGTATTTTCAGCCAGCTGTCACACTGTGGCGTGGTTGTTGTTGTCGCAAAATTCTAGAATTCTTCAGCTACAGCACTTATGTTGATCACTTTCCAGCTGAAAAGAGATTGGAAAGTGGGGGCTCGGGAGGGGGCGACATTTGAGGGGAAAAAATGCAAATTTTGTCACCGAGATTCTACGTCACGCTTTTTATGTCACAGGGCATTCACACTTGCGATTTTCCACCCCCGTCCAAGTCGTGGTACGAGTTCGTTGTCCTGTTGAGAACGTGTTAAGTTCTTCTGAGTGCCTACGTGACACTTCGCTGGTGTTATCTTAGACGTTGCATCCAAATTTGTCCTTAGTAGTATGTCGATGTTTTTACTAGCTCGAAAGATAAACAAGTTGCGATTTTATTTTTTTACCTGGCTATACTACCGTAGGGGCGGTGTTATTTTTCGATTCTGAATTTTTTTGTTTCTTTTCAACAAGAAAACAGCATTGTTTATGATTTAAACAAAATTATAAAAGTACAGAATGTATGGAGGAAAAAAATTTGTATGGTCTTATCGTTGTAAACATTGTACTAATTGTAATTTTAACATTTCAAGTTATTTATCATAAATTTTCACAGCTGTCTGGGACTTATTTCAACCAACTTATGAAGGAAATATCTCAATTTTTTTAAACTTGACACTAAATTAAAAAAAAGAATAATAATAACAATTGTAAGAACTCTGGATGCCGCAATAGGCCGACATTTCGGGAAGCCTTTCCCCGGGGACCACCGAAATTTTGGCAACAACCACTCAAAATGACACCTTATTTTTTTACCCAAAGCTTCCAAAAATGGTTACAGACCTAAGAGAATTGGTTCTAGACCTAATAAAAATGGTTCTCGATTTAAAAACAAAATAGTTTTTGACCTAAACAAATGATTTTTAAACTAAAAAATATTAGGGCGACACCAAAATGTCGCCCTAATAGAGCGTGTCGCCCTAATATAGCTTTTTTACACACAAATTGTCGCCCTATCCTAGCATCCAGAGTTTTTCTCGCAAATCTCACAAAAAACACTGCCAGATTCATGGCATTTTGTAATTTCTGTATCCATTAATATTCAGAATTGCAGATACTTCTATTTGCTAAGATAATGTGAATTAATTCTTTCAAAAGACGGAAATTATAATTCCCAAGTTGGAATCAATGATATTACTGCAGAGAGGATTAGCTTTGAGCCTACATAGACAGTATCAAATTTCTGCCATTTCATGGGGCACCTTTTGTTACTTAAACTATTCAACAATGGAAGCACAATATGTGCAACCATGCATGTCCTCAAGGAACACAGACACTGCCCCACAAAATGGCGGCTATTCGATACGGTCTATATACATACACTGGGCATGTTTTTGACGCAGATTCTACCCAACTCCACTATTCCCAAATACAATGATATGTTAAGTTGTTGATACAGAGAAACCTGCTCTTCGAGCCACCTCTATAAAGAGGCCACCTGTCTAAAGTGGCCACATTTGTTCGGTCCCAAACCAGTTTGTACACAAACATATGGAGGTGGAACCTTGATATTAGGGCCCCTCTCTAACGTGGCCAGTGGCCAGGGCACTAGGATTTCTGTGTGTACAATCTTATGGCAGTTAAACCTGGATAATCTGGCCACACACAGTAAATTGCCTCAATTAATCAAGCTACTCTGGTAAATTTTATGAGAAGCTTTAAAAAATTATCAAAAACTGAAATTTTCAACTTTTTAATGAGGAAACATTTGATACACTTCACTTTTAGCAGTTTTTCAACTATAGACATGCACTGTGGTATGTTTTTTTATGATTAAATATTCCTGCATATACCGGATAATGCCAGAAAAGACGAAAAATCTGCTCAGTAGAAACAAGTCTTATCCGCTATTTTCCGGTAAATGGTGGGGAGAAATTTCCCCAGCAATTTACCAGTAAATGGGTTTACCGGTAAAATCCCGGATCTTCAATAGAAACGTGCCAATACATGCAGCATTCCCCTGATGTGATTGGGTCTGTTGTGCATTTCGTTCAAGTAGAATCTTCACAGAATCCGTCTTCTTTCCAATTTGGAGTGTTTCTACAAATTAAAAGTAGATTGGTTGAGAGCACATTAATTTATCACACAGCTGATTGCGGACGACATGCTGTTTGGGACTTGTTTGTCATCGCATGTATTGATGCGAGTTTGTGGAGAAGCAGAATTGCGAGTTGTTCCTATATGTAGCAAATCAGATCAGGGCTTTTCACACTGAACAAATCTCGGGGTTGACACAGGGTAATCTTACCATGCGTTCTTATTGGATTAAAACAAATATTCTTCTAATTTTCTATTTCCATACGGCCAAGTTATACCGTAACTCTGCAGTAAATTGTTGGCCCTGTAAAACTATCATGCCTTAAGTCGTGTTCCCATTGGACTGTTTTGGGTAAATCTCCCGTGGTTGTGCGGAAGAGTAACAAAATTAGGTCCAATGGTGATGCACGGAGAATTAGCGTCCCTGTAAAGTTAACGTGACCACGATGTTAAACTTTTTCCCTGCACCGCCTTAGATTTTCTAGAGTTCGCCATCCTGTAGACTACGTAGGGAATGGGAACAAGTTTGTACAACCTTGTACTCGGGGCAATAGATTTGGACGATGCTGATATCGAATGAGAACGAATGATTATGAGGTTGTTTTATCAGCTGATCAACAACTTTGATCAAGCAACTATAGACCGTATCGAATAGCCGCCATTTCGTGGGGCAGTTTCTTTGTTTC
Organism: Henricia sp. BOLD:AAB3569; assembly: GCA_037783545.1. Lineage (NCBI taxonomy): Eukaryota > Metazoa > Echinodermata > Asteroidea > Spinulosida > Echinasteridae > Henricia > Henricia sp. BOLD:AAB3569. The sequence goes on along the minus strand of JBBELK010000429.1, from coordinate 1,874,704 downwards.
TTGAGGACATGCATGGTTGCACAAAGTGACATTGTGCTTCCATTGTTGAACGGTTTTTAAAAGTAACAAAAGATGGCCCACGAAATGGCGGCTATTCGATACAGGCTCAGACACGCTCTTATTTACAATCACAATTCCCTCATTGTCCTTGTTGTGTCATGTGGGAACTAGCCGCCATTGAGCAAGTTCGATTAAGCGACTATAGTCGACTAGAGTCCCTTGAACAATGGAGATAGTTCCTTGAACAACGGGTCATTGCCGTTGTTCGAGGGACTCTAGTCGACTATAGTCGATTAATCGAACTTGCTCAATGGCGGCTAGTTCCCACACGACACAACAAGGATAAAGAAGGAATTGTGATTGTAAATTAGAGCGTGTCTGAGCTGAGCTGAACACTGAAATATGCCAATTATTGCCGTGTCCATTGTTTGTGGAGTTAAAACTCTCCGACCGTTCAGTGTTGTCATGCGACAACTCTGTAAGGTTACTAAAAAGCGAAATAGTAAAAAACACCTGGTCTGTACAATCCAAGCTTGGGGAAGAGGGAGGGGAAAAACCCCACCATCCACCACTCCTCACCTCCCCCCCTCCCCCCACCTCCCCTCCAACCACCCACTATTATTTATTTTTTGCCTAAACTGGGTGTCCATTTTAGAGGAAAATAATAGAGTTCAAACATTTCATTCTATTTTTACTACACTGCCACGTTTTATCTTCACCCACTCCTGATGTACTCTTTTAGATTGCGTGGCAACATCATGCGAAGACGGAAATTCCATGCCCCAAACCCTTTTAAAATGATTTACCCTATCAATCAATAGGGGTTCTCCAGGGCGCAGTCGCAGAACAAGCAATCGAAGGCCATACTTCTAGGCAGTTTAATATGGATTGGTCCTAGGGGACAAACGATCATGATTCTCTAGTTCTACACAGTTGTTTCAGAGACCGTGTTTACACTTGATCCCGAGCTCGGGATCGAACACCGAGCTCGGGATCAGCCCCGGATCACAAATAGGTGTAAACGCTCTCGGAACCAAACTGGCCCCGGATCAGACCCCGAGATTTTGGTCTCGCGATGGCGGAGGGTTCGATCCCGAGCTCGGGATCAGTTTGCGGTTAGCTGGGCAATAAATCTTCCCCACATCCTGTTGCGGGCTAAAGCGCGCGAAAATTCCAGGGGAGCCCGCGCTCATATTATGTACACGTGTACACGTAGTACATGTATATATACACGCACACAGGTACCACGCATTGTGTGCAGGCATATATGCCTGGACAAAATGCATGATACCCCTACGCGACTCATGTGATGCAATGCTGAGAATCTCGATCGCTGGTGTCCGTTACGAAAACACAACGTACTACAAACGTAATTGGTATCCTGCATTCAGCAATCTCTTTTGCGTGTCCGATACAAACTTCACACGTTGAGAAAAAGTGTTTCTGTATTTCCTCTACTTTCTGCAACTATCTAGCGACACTTTGTCATTATCATACAGCTTAGTTTTTAGTTGTTATATCAAGGATTTCGGAGTGTCATTTAACGATTTCCGACATAGCATAAGTTGACACTATTTCGTCGTGAAGAGAAGTTGACGAAGACGAAGTAGCCGAGTCGAGTTGTCTTCGTGTGAAAAGATGGCAAACGAAGTTCGCGGGCGCTCGTGCAGCAACGACAAACTGGCGAAGTTTTTGGACATTTGGGCCAGCGCAGAAATAATGGCTAAACTGGACGGAACATCTCGGAATTCTGCTGCGTTAGCTTGACCTTTGACTGCAACTTCTGGCTCCGCGCTCGGGATCAACAACAGATATAAACGCGGCACTCGAGACCATTGCGGTTAACCTCAACACATTCTTATCAGGGGGTCAATCTTGATCCCGAGCTCGGGACCAGTGTAAACACGGTCAGAAAGGATTTTGTGCAATTTTTATTTGCACAGTAATTTCTATAACTAACACTGTGTTTACACTCGAACTGGCAAAGGTGGATACAGACCCAGCATTTTTGTTGCGACCACAAAACTGAACATTTGCCGCGTTTACAACTACACCTCGATCCGGCTTAAACTCGCCTTCAGAAACCGCAAAAGTCACCACTAGTTGTAACTGCAGTGCATGAGTTGTTAGGTGTTGGGGGAACTGGTGCCAGATTGGTCAATTAAATCTACCATACCGCTGACACTGCCCCAAGGACACTCAAATTGCCGAATCTGTATTCAGGTAGCGTTTACACTACAAGCGACCTTGACAATTGCGGGGTTCAACCCTATCCCGAAGGTGACTTGAAAAAGGCGAATCAGACCCGGTGTCCCGCTCTCAGATGTTCCGCGTACTCAGATGTTCCTATGACAAAATTTGGTAGCTTACGTCACGGAACGTCATGCGCACAGCGTATGTATTTTTACCAGTTTAGGTGCAGTGCTGAGTTGATCAGCAGAATTCGCGCCATGTACGTACTTTGATGCGCGCAGATGTAGTAACATTTTTGCAAGATGGCGGCCGCGGACATGACGGAGCGTTCATGCCGTTTCGCCGTATTTAGAGAAAAAAACGAAAAAATAATTGATTACTTAGGCTAAGCAAGGGGTCTTACGCAGCAGGGATTTCTGAGAGTCAGAAGAGAGAAACACAATACGATGAGGCCAGTAAGCACGCGGACACATTTACAAGGGGACAGTTTTACCTTTTACACCGGGACATCTGAGCACGCGGAACATCTGAGATCGTGCACGCAACGTGCTGAAACGTTCCGTGACGTCATCGGAACATCTGAGCATGCGGAACATCTGAGATCGTGACACCGGGTCTGATCCGCCTTTTTCTATTCACCTTTTGCGTTTACACTTAGTGCCTACCCGGCTTAAACTCCCCTTTTTGGAAATTGCTGAGTTAGATTCGGCAAAGGCGAATCGAGTGTAAAAGGGCCTTTAAAGGAGCGTGTCAAGATCACATTTTGCGACCTCCCATTTTTTCCATGGGTGTTCAGATTTTGATATATCATTTGTCATATTTTTCTATTCTGAAATTTTGCATTCTCAATCCGTATATTTTCAAGGATATCTTAAAAACAGAAAGTATTGTATAAACTAATTTATCTGGTTCTATAAAGCAGTACAGTAATTACACCAACTTTTTTGCTTCCACGTCCAAATTGGAGATTGCAAATTACTTGTTTTCTTCCCATGGATAGTATTTTGGGGAGGTATTCTATATAATTCTTAGGTTATTAAAATCAAAGTATACATTTTCTGGAAAAATCTGAACACGCTCCTTTAGGAACTACCTGTGTTGCTGAGATATCAAATCTTGTTGAAGGAGCTTGTCCAGATTTTTTTCTGAAAATGGATTTCGTTCTAACCTAACAAAATACTACCCATGTGATGAAAAGAGGAAATTTGCAATCTCCAATTTGGATGTGGAAACAGAAAGGTTGGTGTAATCACTGCACTGCTTTATGTAACCAGATAAATTTGTTTACAAAACGTTGGTGGATTTTTGATGTCCCTGGAAATATACTGATTGAGGGTGCGAAATTATAGAATGAGTAAAAATGACACGTGATATACCCGGTAGTATCAAAATCTCAACACCCATGGGAAAAATGGGGTGAGCGCTCAAAAATTGTATCTGGACACGCTCCTTTGAAGACATATTTTTAAGGAAATGTTCTTAATTTTACAAGCATTAGATTCTTTTTGTAATGTTTTAATATCATTTGTAAAAGAAACAAATTAATTTAATTTTGGTACCCCATTGCCAGAAAGTATGAATTTTAATTCTCACGTTTTCAATTTATATGAATGAAAATATACGACTTTAATGTGGGTAAAAATTGTGTTCTTGAATATTGAACTCACCTCATTTCTAATGAAAATCCAATTTCCATCGAAAGATAAACATTCAGATTTTATTCTTGTATTCCTTTCTTACATTTCCGACACAAAAATGCATAAATTATAACGTGGAAATAAGAAATGTGCAGTTCAGGCAATTCCTGTACCAGCACCCTTCAAACATTGATGCAATGTGCTTGAACCGACGAGAGTCGTATTTGCGGCAGGGAAAACTGCCCGTCGCCTTAACGACGAAATTGATCCCGTTTTTTGTTATTACGGCCGACAATAAATATAGAATGTTATTAGGTAAGACCTCCCCCCTTTCGCCTCCCATACACTCAAGATTTACAAGCTGTAATTACGAGCTTGTTATACGAGTTGACAGAGTGTCAGTTTTGCCGGAGATTTTTTCGTAATCATTAACGACGCTGGCCGTCAATTTTGTTTTACGCCTCGCTGAAGGCTCTGCATGTCTGTCATATGAAAAGTTTAATGTAAAAATCACAAACTTGTAATTGGATTATGTTTAGGCCTGTCACAATCGTGCACGGATTTGCTTGTTATAACGAGTATGTGATATGTGTAGAGCAATGGTTTTGTTGTGCATGTTTGCACAAACTGTAAAAGGATATATCCAGTACACTACGAATTTTAGAGGATACATGTACCGTACTCGATTGCGTACATTTTATATGTTAAGACATATGACTCAGTTGCTATGATACATTTACATTTACTTTTAGGTACATGCATATTACATAAAAGTTGTGAAATCCCTAAGGTAAATTTCATGAAATATGGAAATAATTTGTAAATAAACAAAAATGCTACCATGTTAACATATGAAAAAACGAATTGGACATTAGAAAATGTTTAAATTAGTAAATTAACCCAACACTCCTCAATCCTTCAAAATCAATACGAATTTACATACACCCTAGCAGGGAGTTAGGGTTAAAAATAACGAGAAAATTTCGGAATTTCTGGCTTTACACATATTTGCATAATTTAAATTGTTCATTTTTAGTTGCATGACAAGAAAAATGTGGGTAATTGTGGTTTTGCATATAATTTGGATGTTTAAATTAATTTTTTTAGTAATGCATAGTTCCGACCTGTCAATCAAGCCGAACCCGCCGACCAATCACAACAGAGCTAGCAGACGGCACCCACATAGGTCAAAGTGATGCAATCATCACACAATCACGCGATTTTCTGCCCATACGTATGTTGTATGCGCCAGTGACCGGGTGAATTTTGGTTTCAATGTCAGGCGATTCGCTGTTCAAAGGTAGAAAGCGCATTTTTATAAAAATATGTCATCTCTGCAATACTAGCCCTTCGCTCAGTGTGTGCTACGGTAACTGTCAACCCTAAAACATAAATACCTTTGAGTTTTCTCCAATGAATCTGTGCTTTCCATGCCGAGTCCCGTTGCTTTGTACGTTGTGTCGCCATTTTTTTGCGATGGCTTGTGAGCACATAGCAACAATATCTAAGGGGCGGGGTTAACTGGGCAATCTCGGAACTATGCATTAAGGAAATACTGCAGAACAAGAAAGTCGGCAGTAAAAAGCTTTGCGTGTATTTGCATGTAATTTGCATGTATTTGCATGAATTTCAAATTTTTGCATCACAAACAGTGATTCCCGATATTTTGATTCGTCTGAGAAAATAATTTCCTTGTTTTAAAATACTAATTAAATGTTTTGTAGTTACGCAGGAAATAGGTAAAATTGTATAAGAATTTAACAATTCATTAGAATTAATCCGTTATTCTTGATGTCACTTTGAACGTTCTCATCTAAACTTTACATTTCTGCGAGTGCCCTTTTATGGAAATTTAATTTTGCTCGGTGTGGCCGGGGCAAAACGCTTAAACACGTCCCGCATTGGCACAGGGGATTTCTTCCAGACAAATGAAGATATAATTGCTATGGGCATACTGTAGGCATGCCTGCGTCATTGCTGGGACTGTATTGAACAGAACGCTTTTACTGCATACATTTTGTCTTCTTGCACAACGGACTGGCAATGTTTTTACAGCATATAGTTAGTACAGAGTCTTAATTTCACATAGCTGACAATATAATGCATATTTTACCTGATAAAAGGCTTTTGAGTATTTCTCATCGTGTCTAGTCTTTGGCTATCAATGATAGTATAGCTGTGTCCGCATTGGATTTGTTTTTCTGGAGGTTTTACCGAGACGATGGTAAAATGAAAAATGGCAACATTTTACTGCTGTCCGCATTTGGACTTTTAGACACGGAAACTTTTTACCGAGACCGTGGGAGAGCAATGCGCAGTGTCCCTTTGCAGTTTGACCTTCACGACCCTTCCAGAGCGCTTTTACCCTATCGCTGTGCCCGCACTGAACTTATCGTCTCGGGAAAAGTTCCCTGGTCAATTTTCCTGGCCAGGAAAAGTAACCGCTGGACTCAGGAAAAGTTACTGAGAGGAAAACGTCCTAGGCTGTCCGCATTGGACTTAAAATGGAAAAAGTACCCCTTGTCTCGGTTTAAGTTTCCCCCAAAAAAAGTCCAATGCGGACAGACCTTAAGTGGTTTTATATTCTGTCAAAATAGAGGAAATATCTTTAACCTGTTCTGAGAAGATAACTTAAACCCCAAAAGAGTAACGGTAACTTTCCTTTCTACAATCTCCCTGTACAAATTTCCCATGTAACTTTTATGTAACAAGACGGACAAAGATGTCCCACAGGTGTCTGTCCTTGTTACGTAAGTTAATGGGAAATTTGTGCAGGGATGTTATAGAAAGCTATATGCTGTCAGACTATCTGATCAATACCTTTTGGGGGCTACAGTTATCCTCTCAGAATATGTTAAAGTTGTTTTTTTTCCATTTTTAGAGAAGATAGAAGCATTTTGAAGGCTACACAGTAGGCCATCACGATAGGCCATCAGTGTTGCAAATTGGTCGGCATGGATTTGCCCCACTGCATTGTTGGAAAAAGAGTGGCAAACACGAGATTGTTGTGGTGCTCCGGCAGGATACCCAAAAATGCAGATTGCTCAGTTGGTAGAGTAATTGGCCATGCAAGCCTAGGACCTGGGTTCGAATCCCAGTCGGGGCACTGAAATTTTCTTGTTTCTAAATTTATCTTTTAATAGAAGCATTTGCATGAAAATGTCATCTTGATTTCCAAAAGGGGCTCTGGACCTGACATAGCTCCTGGTATACTGCAAATATGCTTGCGTCATCGCTGGGACTGTATTGAACCGAACGCTTAATTTGGTTTATTTACCGGCAACCTTCTTACAGCTTATAGGCAGTACATGTACATACCAGGGTTTCATTTCACATACATCTTAATATCCATCTTAGGGGTTCTTAAGTCCTATTGTAGGACTTAAGCACAGTCAACTCCTATTGCTAAGACCTTTTCCACTAGATAGGGGAGTTCACACTATCGCGTAAAAATCACACTGTGCCATTGGTTTGTACACAAACTGGTTTGCCGCTTGTGCGCGGCCTATTGCGACGCGCAAAACGTTTTGAGCTGAGTCAAAGTTCAAAATTGTTGAACTTTGACCGCGGTGCGCTGACCTTTCCAACGCGCAGCCAATAATCGGCGATTGGGAGCTCATGCAATGCGGTGAGCGCAGCGCGAAAGTGTGATTTTTCCGCGATAGTGTGTATCCGCCTTAAGTCCTACTTTTGTGAAATGAACCCCAGGGTTGTAGTCAAGTCCATCACAAGTCTTCTTCACAATTCCACCACAAGGGTCTTAATTCAAGCCACAAGCTATTCAAATGAACATTGGTCCAATGTGTTGTGTAACGCTAAAAGTCCCCACAGCAATCTTTTCTGAAGAGTAAGGTGATTCCCCGGTGTATCTGCCTGTCGGCTGCCAATGGCGCCACTCTCTATGTATCTGGATGTTTAGGTGAAGGATACTTGGCTTCATAAGACCCATTATGATGTGAAGCGCAACTGAACAAGTTCATATGAAATGTGCACTATAGAAATACAGTAATGAATGTTCCTAACATTTTCTTCACATTTTCTACAGTTTACATCAATCTGAGAGCTGAAGTCCTGTTCCGTGTACGTCCGCCATAACTGGGGGCCATCCAGTGCCATGAACTGTGCGTTTTGTGTTGATATAAGCTGTTACATTATGTTGTCACTTCGAACAATTTTGCGCGTTTATTGTAAGCTTGCGGCGCCTGTGTTCGATCGTACGCGTTGTGCGCTGTTTGAATTAACAACAACACAGAGCTCCCAGTTCATAGCAGTGGATGGCACCCAGTAATGGTGGACGTGCAGGAAAGGAGTCCTTAGCAACCGGATTCGTCTATAAAGTGATAAGGCATGAGTTATCAGATTTACCTTATTGTATAAATTTATGTAGAAAACCCCCAAAAATTGAACATTTTTGACAATTTTGTCAGTTATTAGCATATTGGAACTGCATCTCTAGTCTGCAAACCAAGAAACCATGATGCATAGATAGAACTACTAAAAATGTCTGGCCAAGTTCCAGTAGCTGCAACTGTACCCACCGTTAACGTTATAACACTTTTTAGCGGTTATCTACGTCCAATTTTATTATTTTCCAAGATTTCCATCAATATTGTGATTGCTTTTAGTGAAATACAAGTCGCGATAAAATTTTAGTTATTGGTTGTTGCTGACGACGATCGCAGAATTTCACTTGAGTGACATCAGCCGTAGGTTTTAATGACATCGTCCAGGCATTTTACCACGTCATTACTCTACTCAAATATTTAGTTTCTTCTCAAATAGCTCCTACTCTTTGCTCGGTGCGATTCAATTATCGCCGTGGTCTGAAGAGTTTTATTTGCCGACGTAAATCATTTCAGTCCCTGGTCCTTCTCATCTCGTGGGTTTCGTCGTCTTCGAGTGCTTGCGTGTGTTTGTTTTCTCTGCTCTCGCAAATCCTCCATCATTTTTCCAGCTCCGAATTTAGGGGCAATGATTTTCGGCATTCACGGAAAACAAGTTTTTTTATGAATTATGATCCTTGAAACGGAATTAGACACAAAATGAGTTATTTTCGCATTTACTTATATCAAGTAGCAGATGTTTGCATTTGACTAGCATCAGTGCAACCGCAAGAAGTTTTTCCTAGAACTGCAACTGTTGCAGTTAATAAATATGGGGTTTTTGTGCTTACGATATTCTAAATAGTGACCATAGTTTATGTTGTGCACAGCTCTCGAACTTCAAAATATATGTGCCGAGGTTATTGATAATAGTTGTATTGTATAATAATAATAATAACAAACATTTATGCCGTGCCAGTATCCGGTATCCATTAAGAATGATGCTCATGGTGCGTAACAATGATACGGGACACATTATGTAGACTAAAAGATACATTTTATTACCCGGAAGAATATAGGCCATATTGCACGAAAATGATATAAAACACCATGCAGTGCATACAGATAGTTTCATATGGTGGGGTGTTATGGCCGAGCGGTCTAGTGCGTCGAACTTAAGTTCCTGTGCTAGTACTAGAATGTAGGTTCGATTCCGGGCCGCGACGGGTTGTGGCACCTGTGCCCTTGAGCAAGGCACTCAACCACACTTGCTCCCATGCATTCCTGTAATTGGCGGTCCCTCCGCTGTTGGATGTGGTAAATAAATAATAATAATAATATTGCCTTTAAAGACTAATGTGTTACAACAGTCGGGCATTTTAAGTCACATGTTAGTTTTAAAGGCAGTATACATCATTGGTAATCTCGAAAATCAGAAATGTTTACAGATTTACGCCTAACTTACACATTATAAACATGATGACCATAGAAAACCTCCCCTGAAATGGTTTTGTCTAAAGTGCTATAGTCTTTGAGAAATGAGTAAAACCATTAGTTTTCGTCTCATGAGACAAAAATTCAATTCGCCCCAAAACCATTTCTCCCAAGTGCCATATTTCTCCCCCAAACCACTTCGCCCGAGTGCCATTTCGCCCCAAATCACTTCGTCCATACACTACATCGCCCAAATGCTACTTCGCCCCAAAACCACTTCGTGCACAGGCCGTGGTTTAGGGCAAAAGGGTTCAGGGCGAAGTGGTTTTGGGGCGAAATGACCGCAAACCTTTTTTCTTAAAAGTTAGACGAAGTACAGAGCTGCTTTTTGCTCAGTGAGTTTGCCCCTGGGCAAACTCACCCTGGAGATCGGCACCTCGTCCCCCTTACTTGAACAAGTGAGAACTCGCCCCTGCCCCTTTTCCCACTACCATTCTCTCCCCGGGGAAAGTGTCTCGCCCCGGGGCCAAATTTTTCAACCCTGGTCCCGAGCAGGGTTGAACTCGCCCCGGAGAATGAACAATCTCGGGGGTGGCACAGGGGTGAGACGTGCAAGTGGGAATCTGGGCTTATTTTCACCCCGGCGTCGCCCCGGGGCCACCCCCGAGATTTTGTCTAGTGGAAAAATGCTTTTAGCTCCAAAGGTAGTGAGTTTGGATCCTCTTTCAGCCCATACCATGGTGTGTACCCTTGAGCAAGGTTGCTTCTCTCCACCCAGGGGCAAAATGGGTACCTGAGAGGGTAGTGAATGCTAGCGGAAGTTTGATTAGCTATTGAGCACCTGATAGGCAGCCGGGGCTGTATCCCTCGGGATAATGATAGTGAAATCGCCTTGATGGGGGTATAAGTGCATGTTATAAGTCCATATTATTATCGTCGTAAAAAAATACCTTTATTTTGGTGACAAGTCAAAAATCAACTCATAATCTAAGATACAAAATCATAATCTTTGCCAATTTCCATGAATATTACATGTCTTCAGGCACTGTGTATGTAAGCGCACAGCCACCCACCCACACGGATTCAGTCGCAAAAAGTGACACACAAATTTATTGCAAATATCATTGATTTCCTGTTTCAATTCCTCTCACAGCAGAGAACGTTTCGGTTTTTGGATCATGTTACATCATTTCAGCCAAAAATCTAATTGATTCAGGGTTGAGTTACGTCTATCCAGAATAAAATTGCACCATCGACTTCTTCCAATTACATCCGTTTTTAAATTACTGGCCATGAGAAGCTTGGGAAAAAAACTTTGTACGTATATACATTAGGATGCAGATACGCTATGAAATAATTTTCTACTCAAGGCAGTTTCACTGAATTTATGAATTATCTAATTTTGTTCAAACTTCAAAAGAAGGTTGTGGTGAGTTGTACTCGAGTCGTACTTGAGCAGCACTCGGGTGGTACTCGGGCGGCGCCTGAGCCGTACTCGGGCGGCGCCTGAGCCGTACTCGGGCGGCGCCTGAGCCGTACTCGGGCGGCGCCTGAGCCGTACTCGGGCGGCGCCTGAGCCGTACTCGGGCGGCGCCTGAGCCGTACTCGGGTGGTGCTTGAGCAGTAGTCCAACAGAACTACTGAGTAGTATTCCCCTAGGCCAAACAAAATAAATGGTGTGTTTAGGGTAACCCGACCTACCAGGAATTTGAGGCCAAATTACCGACCTCAAACGTTTTATTGCCATTTTTCAAGTTGATAATTTTAAATGAGCACCGTTTGCAATAATTTTCAACGAACATAACATTTTTTTCCGCACTTGTACATTATGAACATGGTTAATAGTGTTAATAGTGAGTTTCAAACAATGCAAAACAACACGCAAATGCATGAATTGAAATGTAAAACAAAATGACAAAATAAAATTAATTTCCTACCTACCTACCTGGATTTTTTTTAGGCCGTTATCGTAAATGCACCATTTATTTTGTTTGGCCTTATTGCGAGTTCTTTTTTTGCGAATATTGTGACTGAGTAAAACAAATTTTGGAGATGAAAATGTGTTCTCTAAAATTCCAAAGCATGCCTTTGTCGGACAAATGCATCCAAACAAGATATTTTGTGTGGATCATTTTATTTACATATTTTGGAGCATTTTTATATCTTGCGTCAGTTTGAGGCACGTATTATCGGCCAACAGCACCTTGACCTAAACTTCAAAACTTTAATTCAGTATCCTCTAACAAAAAGCAAATGCCTGATAGAGCTGTTAAAAAAATTACCCAAAATATTAAACCTCTGTTATCATTTTCACTTCGGACGCCATCACGAAACCCCACCATAACCCTAAGTTAGCCCTACCAGCCTCGACCCACAATCACCCAACCAACCCCAACTAATATTAGAATAGTCCCGAAAATTCCTCGGAATACGAATTTTCCATCAGTACAATGTATACATCACTTTATCACTGTAGCGTCTGTTCACACACATTACGGCTCGGCGGCCATTTTTTCCATTAACCGCACACTGCCAAATAATTGCATTACCTAGGCGACGTAGCCACGGTAATATTTCGCCGTCCACTTCACCGGGCCGCCAGCCTGCAATGAGATCTTGTCAAACAGAAATGCAAATGTTTGCTCATTGGGTTATTTTTAAACGCGAGGAGTTAAGGTTTACGAGGTATCTTCACGTTTTCTGGCATTGTGGAGTTTTTTATTTGTTTTTTCCAAAGCATTCCAGAGGGACTTGGCATTATTCACTTTGCTTATCTGTTTACTTTGGAGTTTCAGTATCCATATTCACTGCTAAATTTGTTCGTGACATTTGAATCACAAATTTTGCTTTTTTTATTTGTTTGGTGTTAGAAGGTTGTCGAGCTTGTTTTAAAGATTCGTTTGCTCTTAGCTTGATGCATTCATTACTACGGTTACATGTGGGTCTTTCTATAAATTAGGGGTCCAAAAGTGTGACATTTAGTGTCCCCGTTACACCTATGTTATTTTTCGTAAAAAAATCATTAAAATGGCTTTTAAACCATTTTGTATGAATTGTACTTTATGTACTCACTCTTTAAGATGGAAAGTATTTAAAGAATGTGTTCTGAATTTACAAAAACAATATGTAAAATGTAACGGGGACACCAACATTGGACCCCTAATTTATAGAAAGACCCATGTATTAGTTCAGATTTTAAGATGAGACACAATGTTATGATATGCAATTTAGAGCAAGGTATCTAGGCCTACACAAATGGAATTGAAATAATTTGTTGAGATGTAAATTTTCGTGGTTTTTTTTAAAAATGAAACTAGGCCCCTGACTATCGTGGCATTATGTCTCTACTTTCTGCGCAGTGTAGACTGGGAACTAGCCTAAATAGGACTGTGGTTTTGCACAATTTCCTGAAAGCATGGACACAGTTTTTCATTCTTTTCCTTGAACGTACAGTAGGTGAGGTACTGAGCTGACTTACACAGGTTGGTTTTTATCATACACATGGAGATACATGTAATGGCATTTGTGTAATCTATCTTTAATGAACTGTGTTGGCAATTTCGCTCCGGTGACGGTACAGGGATTAAAAAATAATGACAATGTAAAATTTGAACATCGCCTATTAATGAGAACAATAATGTGGACTTATACTGCTCATTCAGGGGAGCCCCTATCTAGGTACATAGTACACTATCATTACCCTTGATTACAGGGCTCCATTAAATCACTCCATACATCATCTCAGCTCCCTGGGGGGGAGTCAGGTTGGTGTAGCGGCTCTTTCCTCGCCTTCCACCAATGTGGCCCTGGTTCGAATCCCGTCCAGGTTCGAATCCCGTCCGGGTCAGTATGTGGACTGGGTTCTCAGTCCCTGCCTGATTCCGTGGGTTTTCCCCATACACGGTGGTGTGTGGGGCTTTCCTCCCACATCTAAAACTGAGAATTTCTTCCTGTTCCACAGTACTTCGTGGCCATGCTGAAGAACCTCCTAAGGTGGCTACAGGGCAACGACTTAAGTCGGCGAATCTCAGCAACCAGATCCCTTTAGGGGATCATACGAAAGAAGAAGCTCCCTGGGAAGTATACAGCCCCAGCTGCCTATTAAGCACTAAGTGGCTGTATAATCAAACACATTAGAGAGATTTCGCAAGCGCACGGATACAGATAGCGCGACGGATACGTCACAGGTTGTGACGTCATACGCGTCTGACTATCTGCTACGCGTTTGCACGGCACGCGTATCGAGGTCGCTATGCGTAAGCACTAAACGCGTAGTGAAATTTCGGATTTCTAGTGTTTTAATTATTTTTCGTTGCGTTTACGTAGCCAGGTTATGAATGTCTACGAACTTTTTGTGCATTTCAAAGTTTTGGATTGAAAGTAAAATTAGTATCAAAGCCGTGTTGTGCCGGGTAGTTTTCCCGCTGTCGGAAATAGACGCCTTTAAGCTAACACGCTGTAGTTTTGAAGTTGCGAAACCAGAGAAATGCCACTAACGGTTACGGATAGCTAAACTATACGTACGCGTATCCGTCGGTTTGCGAAACCTCCCTATTAACATTTGCTACCCTCTTTTTTTTACGCCTGGGTGGAAAGAACCAATGCATGGCAAAGTGCCTTGCTCATGGTACACGCACCATGGATAGACCGGACCGGGATTCGAACCCACTACCTTTGAAACCACTCACTCGACTGCTCCACCACAGTACTCCACCTAAAACTCCATCCTGTGGACACATTCTCCACGCAAATCCCAATCCCGCAGTTTGTCTTTCAGACAGTGACAAATATCCATGGAATTTGATAATTGTGCCATTGATTTAACCTGCTCCCTGGAGTAATAATGTTGTGATGATAGATTCGGGCAATATTTTTACCACGTAATGTCCCCGGGATATTTATGGCTGTTTCAATTTGTCATATATCTTGCATACATACATGTATAGGTGCCATTTCCTTCTCGGAATTTAATAGGGCTGTTTTTAGAATGGAGCAGGTTATTAACCCTTTTTTACGAAATAAATCGGGGCTAGCATCAAAACTGTTGGGAATTTGTGGTTATAGGAAGCATTCCATTCTGCTGAATATTTTTTTTCCGTGTAAGTACCATTTAGGATTAATAATAATTTATATTTGAATTTCCTGTTTGTTTCACAGCTTATCGGAACATATTTTCACTTTTTATAGGAAAACAAAATATTTCTTTTATCAGGAAAAACCCGATCCAGTGAGCTCCGCCCATGTAAAAACGCATATGGGTCTTTCCGCGCTGATGGGCCTATTTGAGAAATAAGTCAATAATTCCTTTCAGATGTCTTCAGTTTATCTCAAACTTAAAGAAATTCTCTTGTGTTCTCAGGAGATTTTTGTCTGTCCAGTTACATACGTATAAGGGGAAATTTGTATACATGTACAAGCTTTTCAGAAATGTATGTTGTGGCAGCATTTTCTTAACTTTTTGGGCAAAGGAATTTCTTTAAGTTTGAGATAAACTGACGACATCTGAAAGGAATTATTTACTTATTTTTGAAATAGGCCCATTAGCGTGGAAAGACCCATCTAGCAACTTCAGAATGCACACAATAATTAGATTGTTTGGATCACCAATTAAGACCACGTGGATCACCATTCACCACTTGCATGGAACCGCCATATTGGCAAAACAGCGTGGCTTTCCTTGCATGAACATTGACTCCTTCGCGTCGCTATCATGTTGGTTGCCACAGTGACAATGACTTTTGTCATGTTGCAAAATATGACGTTTTGAACGCAGCTTTGCAAGTGGTGAATTGCCTTTCAAAATGATTGTTTGGGGGGCGAGAGGGCTTAATGTTTCTGGATCTGTCTAATTGTTGAAGACCTGTCTTGATCTGAAGATGAAACTTTTTTGTTTTTTTACAGCATTATACGTAGCTAAATAATAATGTTGATAAACTGCATTGTAAACATTTCAGCCGCAGTACTTCAGAAAACCTTAAAAATCCATGCATGGTTTTTGTGTTGAGTGAATGGTAAAAAAATTGTTTGCAAACGGTTTATTTAAAAAGCACCTTCAGTTGGCAATTTCTATGAACACTTTTAGTCTGATTTTTCTTGTCAATTTTCGGTAACTGCAAATGATGTATTGGGGCTTTAAAATACAAGATTTTCAGAGGGTTCAGAACAGAATATAAATGTTTTTTGTGGAATCGACCTTGTTTTTCATTAGTTTGTTTAATGCTCGTCAATCGCGGACCTTTTAAATAAATTTATGCGCATATCGACCCCAAGAGTACTTGCAAATTGAACAATATGTGCCAATGACCCCAGCCTTCACAGAAAAACTGTGAATTTCGTCTCGAAGGTATTCATCCAGGAGGATTTAAGGTGATATAAATGCAGTGGGCGGACCGGCACTCTCCGTCTGAAACCAAATCCCTCTAAAATGTCAGACTCCTCGCGCCATGCTTTGTTCAAAAACAAAAGCGGATGAATGGAAATTGCGAGGGCCGCGGTTGATCTGGTGATCGTTATAAAGACGGAACTTAAGCAATGATTTTCGAAAGTGTAGCAATGAACAAAAAATAAATCGGGATGCGGGATACAAAGGATTGAGAATAGAATTACTTAAACGCCAACGAGAAATCCTGAGAGCCGTATCGTAAATTTTATTGAATGTGTAAAAAAAAAATACTATTTATAAACATCTCAGGAATTTTGTAATGAAACAACGGTATGTGTAGATGTCGGCATTTCCATAGATATTAGAGCGGTTCCTTTCATTCATTCATCTGTTTATTTTTAGAAATTCTTTGCATAAACTGTAGCATCCTTCAATGTATATTTGTATGTACAAGCTGTACATGTACGGTAAACTCCCTTTAGGGATAACAGTTTTCAAGGGACCAAACTAATGCAAGCCTTATTTGGCACTATGACCAATGCATGTACATATGTACACAATAAATAGACCATTCTCATTACCCCAAATTCTTTCCACAGAATTATATTGGACGGAAAGTGTTTTCATAATTTAGTGATTTTCAGTGCATCGTTTTACTCAAAATTCCTTTTACACCGCTTTTTCTCAATAATGCGCAAAGAAGCTTAGTGTGAATTTGTGTGTGTGAAGAGCGTATTGCGCAACTCAAAATGCACAGTACATGCACTGGAAAAAGCTGCGTCCCAGCTTTGGCGGATGGGTTCAGCCCTACCCCAAAGGTTACTTGAAAAAGGCGAATCTGACCCAGGTCTGATCCACCTTTTTTGATTCACCTTCTGCGTTTACACTTAGTGCCTACCCGGCTTCAACTCCCCGGCTTCAACTCCCCTTTTTGCAAAGGCGAATCGACTGTAAACGTGCCTTATGAGCATTGCTACTCCCCCTGGATGGGATGCCAGTCCATTGCTGGTTTACCCCCAGCAGTTTGTTGGGTTTCTCAACCAGTATTTGGGTGTTTCTATAAATTAGGGGTCCAAAAGTGTGACATTTTGTGTCCCCGTTACACCTGATGTGTTATTTTTCGTACAAAAATCATTAAAATGGCTTTTAAACCATTTTGTATGAATTGTACTTTATGTACTCACTCTTTGAGATGGAAAGTATTTAAAGAATGTGTCCTGAATTTACAAAAACAAGATGTAAAATGTAACGGGGGACACCAACACTGGACCCCTAATTTATAGAAAGACCCATTTGCTGGTACCCATATACTCCTGGGTATGGCTAGTCAGTCCTAAACAGTACATTCAAGACCAGCTAGGTACCTGAAAGCTTGAAACCGGCTCGAAGCCTGACCAGCAACACTTCATGCCCTTAGTAAACTAAAATGGCCAGTGATTTACCAACAATAAATTTATCCCATCCGGCTTACAATCATGGTGTCCGATATAGTTAGATAATGGTTTCTTTCCATTTCCTACCAACAGGGCAACTGCAGATGGCACAGTGTGAGCGGCCGCACCGTTACCCTGACGACAACAACACTGATGCAGCTGTCCGACTTGGAGAGACGACAGCTTCAAAAAGTGGCCCACCAGCGGCTGCAGAATATGCACCTCGGTCCGATTATCACGCCCAAAGGTAGGATTATAGGTCTGAAATTCGTGATTTCGGAAAAACTTGAATTTTAAACCTCTTTGAAAGGGGGAATCTTAGTATGTAATCCTGGCCGATTCAGCATCTTAATCCATGTCCAGTTTTAGTGTCGGCTGATAACCACTGTTTTAAAAGTGTTTCAAGTTTTGTAGAGTTTGTGAGTTAAGTAAGGTCGTTTTTGCCCTTACCCGACGTAATTATTAACACTGTATACTGAGTGCTTTCCCGAGACACTATGACAAACTTCATAGCGTGTTCGGGCGTGCTTGTGAGTTACACAGTTCTTGAATTACACGGAGTTTTTGAGTTCGACCACATTTTGGAAGTTGGGTTTTGGAGTTGGGTGCTGAGGTTTGGAGTCATGCATTGTTATAGAATCGTGAATTGTTTTAGGGTTGCAGAGTTGCACCAACTTTTTCGATTCGCGACGAGTTTTGGGGTCAGTGCCGTGTTTTGGGGTCTGTGCCGAGTTTTGGGGTCCCGAACTCCCATTGAGTTTTGGGGTCGAGTTGAGTTTTAAGCTACACTGAGTTTTGAGTTGTACTGAGTTTCAAGATGCACAGAGTTTTCAAGATAAACATGGTAGATTTGTTATAATGGTTTTTCACTTTATCAGAAATTCTGAGTTTACATATTTCTCTGTATAAAAAATGTGTGTCAATTGTGTAATTTGTCATTGGGTGTGCCTGAAGTTTAACCAAACTTGTATTTGTAATTTAAATTTTTAAAATAGCTAATTGGAAAAAAAACTTTATTTACAAACATGTAATTTTATACAAATTTAATGACATTGGAAGTGGTTCTTGTAAATCATTCCAAACTCCCAAGGACGTGTGAAAAATCGTATTGAATTTGGATGATCCAGAAGTCTTGGCGTTAAAATCAAATCGTAAATAATTCAGATGGCGAGTTGAAATTGGTGGATTAAAACCTCCCTTTTCTCTTTGTACATTTACAACTACAGTTGTAGTCAGAAGTTTACATACAACTATGTTAAAACTGGTGTGCTTAAACTTGCGTTGTCACCATTTTTGTAACAGTCTTTACTAAAGTCGTGATTTTGTGGAATTCCTCACGTGCATGCAGTACTTAAAACATAGCTTGCACACCTTGCAATGGTTAGGGTAGTCCTGTTTACCATTTTGGGTGATGATGGTAGTGGTGTACATGTATGTAAACTTCTGACTTCAACTGTATGACTAAATGTTTCTTAACATTGTGTCAGTCAGAATTATTATCAAGATTAGATGTCCTAAGCCAGAAAAGAAAATTACTTCTGAGGAAAAACCTCTTCAGGGCACGGTTTCATACCCACGACGTCGTGATATAAATCCCGAAATTTCCTCAGCAATTTTCCATCATCAATTCCCATTGAGGCTAAAAAAATGATATAGCCGTCCATCCACTGTCCCCCCGAGGGGGTGAATAAGGTAAATCCTCGGCAACGGGGCCTAGATGCTGACGTCAGTGTAACAACGTCCAGGGTCTGCGACTCGCCTCGCCACGTCAGTGCGGGTTCACAAATTCTGGCCCGAACCTGACATTTATTGAGGATGGCACGAGGCAGTCAGAATGTCAGAATTAAACAGCAGGGTAGGGAAAGACTTCAAAAAAAATTACAAGGAGGGGAAAAAAGGTGCTTGTTATGGCATAGGGGTACACCGGGACAGCTCGACGATAGCGTCCTTATTCCTTGAAGAGGAGAGCATGTTTCAGCCGCTGTGCCTCGAGAGTATTTGCTAAAAATGCGTAGCTGTACGTATGAGCACAATGTACACGGACTACCGATTGGGACCTTGCGTGTCCATTAGCGAAAAGTCCATATCGGGAGATGCCTAAAAATACATTACCCTCGACGTGATTTTTTTTTCTGCCTCACCGAGAGATTTTCATGTCTTACGTGCTCTCTTCCAAAGGTTGGAAATTCAAGTGTCTATGCACGTACCCCGCAGGTACTGTAGATTCTGCTGATGTGTGCGTAATACGTACGATATTTTTTCTTCTTTGTGGTGTCATTGACGTACATGTACGTAGTGCCAACACCGTTTTGAGGATGATGCATTGAATGCTGTATGATCTGGCCCTAGTGAAAAATTCCAACACCTGTTCCGAACGACCTCTCGGATTGTTGACTGATAATACCACGAGAAAAAACATCACGAGCTATTGAGTTGGGGTTTTAAGTCCAATTGTACAAAGAGTTACCGATGGTACTCTAATCCACGTATAACATACATCATTGTGGTTCACATTATTACCACTAGTCATTAGGCTCTTAATAGCATTCCTTAAGACCCGTTTACACTCGATTCGCCTTTGCCGAATCGAACTCCATAATTTCCAAAAAGGGAAGTTGAAGCCGGGTAGGCGCTAAGTGTAAACACATAAGGTGAATTTTAAAAGGCAGATCAGACCCGGGTCTGATTCGCCTTTTTCAAGTCACCTTTGGGGTAGGGTTGAACCCTGCAATCGTCAAGGTCGCTTGTAGTGTAAATGCTACCCGAATACAGATATACGGCAATTTGAGTGTCCTTGGGGCGGTACCCGCCGTGTAGCAGATCTAATTGACCAATCTGGCACTAGTGCCATAACACCTAACAGCTCACGCATGCGCTGTAGTTACAACTAGTGGTGACTTTTGCGGTTTCTGAAGGCGAGTTGAAGCCGGATCGAGGTGTAGTGTAAACGTGTCAAATGTTCAGTTTTGCGGTCACATTAAAAATGCTGGGTCTGTATCCACCTTTGCTGGTTCAAGTGTAAACACGGTGTAATAATGGGTACCTAAGAGGGTAGCGGATGTTGTTTGATTGGCCATTGAGTGCCTAAGGCAGCTGGGGCTGTATACTCCCCAGGGAGGCGAGATGGTATATGGAGTGATCTAATGGAGCCCTGTGATCAGGGGTAATGATAATGATCGAGATTTCCTCAGATAAATGCACGGTATAAGTCTATATTATTTCTCTATTTTATCCAATGGGGCGACACTTTTTGTGTACAGAGCCCTATTAAGGCGACGCGCTTGGTTAGGGCGACAATTTGTTGTAGCCCTAATATTTTGAAAGTCAAAATCCATTTTTTTAGGTCAAAAACCATCTTTTTCAAATCGAGAACCATTTTTATTAGGTCTAGAAGTGTTTTTATTAGGTGTGGAACCATTTTTGGAAGCTCTGGGTAACAGAAATTTGGTGTCCAATCGATGTCTTTTAGCCAAAATTTCGGTGGTCGTCTGCCAAAGTCTTACCGGCGGGTCGCCCCTTTGCTGCATTAAGTGATATTTTTATAATTATTATCATAATCATAATCAAATGCTCCTAAACTATAAAGAAGCCACAAATTTAACGAAATAACTGCCCCAGCATTTCACCTAATCACCGAGTTATCCCTGGCAATTGCGAAGAGCAATGACCGGCATGTGAGTTGTTCATATCAAGTATCCGCTGCAATCTCGTTCCCAATATGCAGACATCACTATTTTCCGCATGAGCGCGTTGGCTTCAAATTATATTTTCACACCAATCTCTTGACAAACGCATGAACAAATTCTTAATGCATCAAACTTTATCCCCCCCACCCCCTTGAGATTTTCTCTAATGCATCACAAGAGCTCTCGAAGCTAATCTGGCGCGGATGTGTTAGGATTTGAAGGGCCGGCATCTCGCTGTTATTCTATGAAAATGCGACATTACAATACATGGGAGTAATGTAATACTCTACTTTAGATTTCCTGTTTTAGAGTTATTTTTGTAGCATTTTCACTCCTTTGGGCAAAAATGCATGAATCTGAAAAATGCAGGAATTTTTATTTTTTTTTTTTTTTTCAACATTAATGTTCAAACTTCCTAAAGAAACATGTGGAAGCCAATTGTTCTAGTTTTTAGTAACAAAGAGGGTACCCTGTTTTGGACTAATTAATCGTTGTAAGAAAATTTACTCGCTCGACTTTTAATAAAAGGGTAAGTTTTGCCTGTAGGCCTATAACATACCTGCCAACTACCGGTAGTCCGATTTTATCGTATTTGTTCCAATTTTTAAGTGTTAAATATGTTGAAAATCGGAACGGTCGACCTATGACCTGACTCGCGCGTGCCGCATGTGGTGTGTACATGAAAACGGGTACAGTACCAGGTCAACTTGACCGTGTACCAACTTGACCATTGCAAGTTTCACTACAGTCCAATTTTTTTAATTGGCAATGTTGGCATGTTTGCTATAAGGGTGCCTTTCCATTTTGTTTTTGCACATTTTCAATCCATTGTGTGTAATGCGTTCTCTATACACTTGTACTTCAGCTGAAAAGGACATTTGTTTGCCAAGTTAAAGGCCTTCTACCGGTATAGATGATCTGTTTTTGAGCGATTCTGTGAACAAAACCATTATAAATCTGTGGACTCCCTAAGCCTTCCAAAAACAAGACAGTTCAACTTCACTGTGGGCATATGACTTGCCAAGGCCTGCTTTTTAGCTACATGTGTACATGCTTTTACAAGACTCAACTGGTTTTATTTTGTTGCAACGGATATTTCCCTCTTCCAAGAAGTTGGGAGCAAGCAATCAAAATGCTTGACTCTGAGCCAGATTTTGTTGCCTGCTTTCTCAATCAAAATGTTTTCTGCACCTAGGAAAAGAGGATGAAAAATCACTACAGGAATTTTTGTAGAGATGGATGTCTTAGAAAAGCAATTTCTTATTATTTTTGCCCCATGGCGCTCTGTTAAATAATAACCAACCCCAACCCCAAAAGAGGAACTTTTTTTTACCGCAGGCCATTTTAGTAAGAGTATAACGGTCTTGTCATAAAAACAGGAGCCAAAGTGTGACATCTTGATGCATTTATAAAAATGGTATTATCAAGTTAACAAAATTGTTTAAAGAAATTTCTGTGCAGTTTGTAAATCATTTATAATATTTAAAATAATTTACAAATAGTTAGACATGTCTTGGTATCATAGACTCCGCTGTCTCACTAGAGAAATCGCTTCGTTCGACGATGATTCAACGATGATTTGACGAAAAGTTTTCCTGATGTGAACGCACGCCTCTTCATTTGACGATGTTTAGAATCGCTTCATTCGATGAAGCAATAGCTTTATTCAATGAAGCAAATTTGTAATAAGAACGTTCCCTTTGTTCGACGAAGCAATTTGGCAGGCCTGGTTGCACAAGCGCGTTGTGTGTCAAGCGCTCAGCAAGAGAAATTGTTTTTGACGCGCCACTGGAAAACCACACAGTGCGTCTACAGTAGATGCGTTACGCGCATGTACGACCTCCCACAGCTTCATTCGATCTTCGTTAGCGGGCGCTTATAATGTGTACGATACCGCTCTTCATTCGATCTTCGTTCGATCTAAGTTAAGTGATATGTGAACGCACGCTTCATTAACTAACGATGATTAACTAATCTCTGTCGAACGAAGCGATTTCTCTAGTGAGAACGGGGTCATAGTCTTGAAAATATTCAAGAAAATTGTTAAACGACGTACGGGGGGACTGCAAGGCATTTTCAACTCTGCGATTACATTTCAAGCCGCGCACGCCAATCGTGCCACCGTGTTCGTGACAATCAAGCCAGCATTTCACCGCTAGATGCCGATACTAATTCCAAAACCGATATATAGTAGGTTGAATTTTTATCTGAGCTCTGTCTCACCAGATAACACTTGTCTCAAAAACACATTTGCCACGTTTTACAAGTTTGAATCGGCCAAGATCTCCGATTCACTCCCCTGCGAAATCCCATTCATTTGTACACAATCAAACTTAGTGCTCTTATGTACTAGAATTCCGTTCCATCGTGTACTGCGCGCCGACTGTGCCCAGGAACTTGTGGGGGAAACCGTAAAATTCGTTTTAAAATGGTCAAGATGTTGTTGATATTCGAGTCGCAACTGTGTGACATCTAACCATTGCAATTTATGAAGTGTTGTTGGGATTATCGCTCTGGGACCATTCTCTCTCATCAGATTTTCAGCCGCTCGCGGTGTAATTTAATATTCTTCCTTTATTTCTCGTAGGCATTAATGCTGATGAAATGGATATTGGATGCAGTAGTTCTGGTTGTGTTGTCAACACATTGTGCAGGGGCCATATAATGAACACCCTTAGCCTCAATTTGAACCGGTTCTTAAAGATAGATTACATGATTGGAAAGAACCAAACTTGGGATGAGATAGAAAATCATAAAGGCCTTATCGGGATTCGAATCCGAGACCCGTGACTCACTGGGCAGATGCTCTACCAGTTGGGCTATAAGGCACAGTTGGTATGCTCCCTCGAGGTTTCCCCCATGGACCCAATTTTTTTCTCGGTGTTGCATGGTAGCGCAACTAGGCAAAGTTTGGTTGTTTCATTTCAATGGTGATTAGGCACCATACCAAATGTTGCATTCGCTGCTTTGCCCAGTTGCGCTACCATGCACTACAGAGAGAGAAATTATGTCCAAAGGGAAAACCGGGGGAAGTATACCAACTGTGCCTTTATAGCCCGGCTGGTAGAGCATCTCCCCACTGAGTCAGAGGTCTCGGGTTCAAATCCCGAAGAGGCCTTTACGATTTTTTTCTCATCCCAATTTTTTATTCCAATGACGATTGGAAAGCTGACCTTGTTATTTCCATGTGTGCTTGAGGATGTATAAAAACCAACCTGTGTATAAGTCAGCTCAGTACCTTATCTATGTTCCAAGAAAACAATAAAAGACTGTGTTCATGACTTCAAGAAATTGTGCGAAGCCACCGTCCTATTTAGGCGGGTTCCCTAATTCTATGGTAGTCAGGGGTATAGTTTAATTCACACGAGGGTACCCTTGTACAAAAATACACATTGATATAAATTCATCTTTGGTTATTACCACAAAATGAGCTGAAAGTCAGAATTTTAAAAAATTGGATTTTGGTATTTTTGAATTCAGTAAAAAAAAGAGCTTTCCAATGGTATATAACACATAGGGTAAAACTATATGCCTTATGCAACACAGCTTGGAGAAGTGGCAGTGTTCAAACAAATCTTACAAAATTTCTTACGAGGCGCGAAGAAAGCTCACTCATCAAAATTGGTCTGAAAATGATGTTTTTAATTGTTGTTGGATGACACTAAAAATTTGGAATCAAATAGAATAAGAGTTACTTTTTCGAAATATTACAAAACCCTAAAATTTACCTTCCCTTCAATTTTAGGATTTTGTAATATTTTGAAATAGTTCCGACCTGTCAATCAACCAAACCTGCCGACCAATCACAACAGAGCTAGCAGACAGCGCCCACATAGGTCAAAGTGCATTGCCTCACAAACAAATTGATCGCTATTTTCTGCTGATACGCTGTACGCGGTGTTCCGGGTGAATTTTTGGTTTCAAGGCCGTGCTATTCGCTGTTCAAAGGTAAGAAAGCGAATTATTATGAATATATGACATCTCTGTATCACTGGCCTTTTACTCAGTGCGTGCTACATTAACTGTCGACCCTGAAACATGAATACCTTTAAATTTTCTCCACTGAATCTGTGCTTTCCGTTGAAAGTCCCATTAGTTCGTGCAGTGTGTGTCGCCGTTTTGACGAAAGCGTGTGAGGCATATAACAACAGTATCCAAGGGGGCTGGGTTAATTGGGCAATCCCGGAACTATGCATAGCGGAGTGCAACTTTAAGCTCATTTCGTCATGACAGGTCACGTATCATCTGAGACAGAATTATTGCATTGGAAAGTCGCAACTGCTTCCATCTTTGAGTAAAGGTAAAAATATAAGTACTATAACAAAATATATAGTATTTCAAAATTCTTAGAGAATATCGCCGACAAATTCCTATAGACACATAGTATTGAGTCTTGTTTTGCGTAGCATGTACATGACCTATACAGTGCATTATAATTAGTTGGACAGGTGCATGATCTGTTTTAATGCCAAGTGTCATGCTGTGCTGGGGTCTTGCCTAATTAACGTCAAGTGCACAAATATATCATCATTTTTTGTCAGCTGCATGTACTAAGTACTGCATACGTTTGTGCCTGCTGTGGCTACATAGATACAGTTGAACTTGTTAGTGGCTACCCAAGGGACCAACAAAGTTATATAAGGGGCGTTCGAGATGCCATCACAAGATACTTGCAAGATGTTTTCGTCTTGCATCTTTGCCTCAAGGCCGGATTTTTCCTCATCGGCAATACAAAAATCTATATCCGCTCAGTCTATGTAAACCAAGAAACAAAACATGCAAAGTTTCTTAAGAAACAAGTTTAAAGGTCCTTGACCAGGTCACTTTTTTGACCACCCAAACCCCCTCCCCCCCACCCCCCCCCCCCTCCTCCCTCCCCCCCCACCCCCCCCTCCTCCCTCCCCCCCCCCCCCCCTCCCCCCTCCCTCCTCCCTCCCTACCTCCCTTCCTACCTCCCCCACTTATCTCATGGGTGTTAGGATTTTAATTTTAAAATCATAGCGTGTCATATTTTTCTCATTACCATTCTGAAATTTTGCACTCTGAATGATGTCTCAAAAAAAACATCTGGTTACATAAAGTATTTGCAGCGATTACACCAACCTTTTTGCTTCCACATCAAAATAAATTGAAGTTTTCTTCCCATGGATAGTATTTATTATAAAATATTTAATAAAATAAATATTTACATATAAATAATTTCTTGAGACACTGTAATTTGTAAGATACAAAGTTAAATACCCAAATATGGAGACCTATTAAAAAGAGAACATTTTCTTTTTTATATATTTTGGTAAAATTGCCCCTGTCACAGAGAGCAAACACTAAAAGGACTTTGGCGCAAGTGACCGAGTCTGGAAAAGCGTCATAATACCTTACCCCAGTTGGATATAGCAAAAGGGCAGCAGGTGGACAAAATATCAATAAATAAATAAATAGATTTTACTCTCTGAAGAAAACAAAATCTGGATAAAAAAGACAGATGCTTTGAAAAGTAGGACAAAAAAAACATGGACTTTGTTTGTTCCAAAATTGTTTATATTTATTTTGCCTTTTTTAACGTTAAATCTCTATTGTAGCACTTGAAATAAGGCAATTTTGCGTCCAATTGTCAAGAAAAAAAAAAGGTACTCAGAATAATTTAGTCACCGAAAG
This sequence comes from Henricia sp. BOLD:AAB3569, assembly GCA_037783545.1. Classification (NCBI taxonomy): domain Eukaryota; kingdom Metazoa; phylum Echinodermata; class Asteroidea; order Spinulosida; family Echinasteridae; genus Henricia; species Henricia sp. BOLD:AAB3569. Next base: position 1,847,962 of record JBBELK010000429.1, on the reverse strand, counting down.
TTGTTTCTTATTTAGGCAAAACTACTTGCGTTAGAAAAACAAGGAAACGATGTTTAAATGAAAATTTAACATTGCATGCAGAAAATTATGCACTGGAGAAATGTTCATACATTGCCCCAAATGCAAATAACTTTGTTCACCAATCACACGCTTGAACGTGTCTCGGCCAGCAAATTCGTAGAATGCCCTAAGCCCGACAATTTCTAGTCTTGTGTCCCGCATTATCGGTGCGCAATCTCATCAGATCGGCTTCACACTTTCTCTCACTGTGTGTACATAAGTGTTTTTCTGTATATATCGTCCGGAACCTAAGTATGGAACACCCATCAAATGTGTCGCATGACAACCATTTACTCCGGCATCTGACATCTCTCTGAGGAAGAGGGAAAGAAGACCTTGGCATTTTATTTTCCGGGCCGCAAAGGTTCACTTCGGGAGACCCCTGTTGTGGCACGGTACTCGTCGTTGCACGGTACTCGTCGATGATTGTGGATGAGGCCAAATGCGATTTGAATTGATCCGTTTGCGAGAGTGCTCTCTCCGAACATAGCATAAATTTTGAGATTTTGAGGGGTTACTCGGGTGTATATAGGAGATGACGTTCGTGATCTCACATCGCTACCAGAGATATTCTGCACATGCAGTGGCTGTCGCAACCCTTAACACACCGGTTTTCCTAATCTTGCATTTTACCGGTACTTATGTCCAGTTAAAGGAGCATGTCCAGATCACGTTTTTGAGCCCCCTATTTTTCCCATGGGTTTTAATATTTTAATACCATATTATTTGTCATTTTTCTCATTACCATTCTGAAATTTCACGCCCTCAGTCGATATATTTTTAAAGGATATAGTCAGGAAACCACCGATGTTTTGTAAACAAATTTATCGGTTTTCATAAAGCAGTGCAGTCATTCCAGTCCACCAACCCTTTTGCTTCCACATCCAAATTGGAGATTGCAAATTCTCTGTTTTCCTCCCATGGATAGTATTTTAGGGAGGTATATTATATAATTGCTAGATAAGAACAAAATCCATTTTCTGGATTTTTAAAAATAAAGCTCCCCTTAAAACAAGGAACATTTCAGGTTCCAATAATTTCTTCATTGTTTTCATTCCTGATAATACAAGGTTCCTGTTATACAAGGTAATCTACAAAGTCAAATGACCACAAATCTCCAATGAAAAATCGTTTGTAACTTCTTTTAAAAAAAATTAATTTAACACAAAAACCATGTATTAATTTTTAAGGTTTTCTGAACTATTACTGCATCTATGCAGATGAAATTTCTTCAAAACACTTTATCAACGCTACTTCTTTAGTTGGCTTTACGAAGCACTAAGTCTGTATCGCTGGTCTAGGGTCACTTGCAAAGCTTGGATCATCATCAAACGTTGTCACGATAAAGAACCCATAGTAAAGAGGTTACATCTTGATGACGTCATCAGGTGTCAAATTACAAGCGTTTGAAATTTAATGCCTTACATTTTCAAAAATCTCTAAAAAAAATCAACCTTTGGAGATATAAACTTTATTCTTTCGGGAATGGTCATGACTAACCAAGGTCTAAACTTCATACACAGACATTGACCTTAAATCTTGCTGCCTGTTTGTCGAAAACGAGGCTACATGTAAATGGGTAATTCCCAAAATTAGGGGTCCAAAAGTGTGACATGCTTTTTAAGATTTACAAGTGTTTATAATGATTGAAAGTGGTTTCCCAGTAGAAAATATATTTTTTTATTTGAACAAATGCCACTCAAATTTAATGTTTGTGTGTAGATATGGCACCAAAGTCAATGCAATCTCATTCTACAGCCAATTTTCATTGGCGTAGGTAACCCGGGACACCAAACACCTATTTAATACCATGGAACAAATTATAAGCCTTTATGGTCTTTTGTTTTGAATATTTTTCAGGAATCAGAAAACAAAATATTGAAGAAAATGATGCTGCCCCCTATAATCACAGGCCACAGTCCATTACTGAGAATTTGTGGTCATAAGTGGTGATTTTTGAAGCAGAGAGTGTCGTACGTAACTGGTACACCAAAATTTTGGACCCCTAATTTTGGGAATTACCCAAATGTACAGTATGCCATTTAATATGCCATTTACATGCATGTACATCCACATGTAGCGTGCATAGCATGCACGCTATCGTACAACATGCAGTATTACAATACAATTCAAGAAATGCGGAAAGCCCTATGCTCTGTTATCAACAGACATATGTATCTCTATAGTTAAGTAATGCTGTCGTTCCTTGGAATTCGTTTCATCTGCAAATGATGTACTGGACCTTTAAAGCTTCTGAAGTACTAGAGTCTCGTCAGCGTATTTAAGTAGTCTGAGATGTCTAAACTTCAACATGATCGATGATATATGCAGTCATCCCAAGAACCAAATTTCCCCACGCCATTCCCCACGGACCAGTCATTAAGCTCCAACATAATGAAGATAAAAGATGACCAACTGCATTTAGAACGGTAATGTAAATTGCGAACGACTTCAGAATGGTAGCAATAGGCCTCCTTAACCAGCCAGAGTCGGGAATTACGCTAATGACTGGAGTCTGTTTGTATGCTCTCCTGGGAGCACTTCTCTGGGGATGAGAGAAAGTGAGACGGGAATGGCTAGTCGTTACGTTCATGCTGAGCGCTCATCACATTGTACATGGGTCATTCCATGAAAACGGGACACAGTGTCCCCCTTACGTCGTGACACTTCTAGAGTTGATTTTTTATAATTACCGGACTTCAGAGAATGATTACCCTCGGCATATAAAGAATATATGACCTCATGAATCGAACACCACCTTTATCTGTTGATACTCCCCAAAACATAATGAGAACGATTCAATAAACTTGTGCGATCTTGTAAATGCAAGTGTGACATTTTGAATCTTTCGCTCAAAATGTAACAAATTTCGCTCATACTGTAATTTGAATCAATAAAATCCAGGTTCTACAGCTGGGTAAAATCAGCAACTACCTTTTCCAGAACGAAACTGGTCAAAAAGACTTGAAATGTAGTCGCAAGAGTTGGAAAATGCCTTGGAGTCCCCCCTTACGTCGTGAAACAACATTCTTGAATATTTTGAAGACTATGATACCAAGACATGTCTAACTGTTTGTAAATTATTCTAAATATTCTACATTATTCAGAAATTGCACAGAAATTTCTTTAAACATTTTTGTTAACTTGCAAAGGCCATTTTTACAAATGCATAAAAATGTCACACTTTGGCTCCTTTTCTTATGGAAATACCCACATGTACCTTGTAGCAATACTAGCATGAGCTTACTGAATTGCACAATGTAAGAGCCGGCCTTCTGTTCGCAGAAGTCAATAGAAATCTGTATAAATCTGTTTTCACTGACTTGACCTAGCTGAGCGACTGACAAACATTGCGATGTTAAAGGGCCCCTTATTTAGGATTTTTATCAATGAAATCTATGCTTTAAAACCACTCTACTCAGTTAATGTCATAAAAATCATATTTGGAGCTTGCTTTGGGGGTTAAAACGAAGGTTTTTAGTTTTTATGCTAATGCAAATATGCATATTCATGACCAAGGTCACGATGTCACAAGAGGCACAGACAGGAAAATCACATACAATTGTGCACAAACGATTCCACTTTTTTCTCAATTTTCCTGAAACTTTTGTAATCCATGGCTGTTTGAGTTTGATTTACATGTTGCCTGCTGTAAGCCATGAGAAAACTGGGGGTAGAAACTGCAGCAATTTGCCACAAGTCCAACTTGAAGTCTTATGTTTTTTCTTAACTTTTCCCTTCTGTCTTCCTTATGTGATGCACTCAAAACAGCGCCCTCTGTCTGTGATTTATTGCAATGAAATTTTCAAAGTTGAAAAAGGCCACCTTTTATTGATTTTACATCCAAACGAACAATAGTATGTCTTGCTGAACAAGTAAACCGTCATTATGAAGCAAAGCTTAGGCAAGTTATTTTGGATGTCACAGGCCCTTTAAGCAGAATTTGAACAGTTAAAGACTTTTTGGATGCGTGTTGACAACGTTCGCAGATGTCTTTGTATTTGTGAACCGCTCTGCAAAAAAAGCCCTTAAGTCGCGCAGGCTACGTGTAGGTCGAGTTTTTGCGACCATAAGAAGAAATCTGCGGAAAATCCATGTTCATTAAAATACAAAAACACAATGGAAACTCCTTGCAATGCTAAGATACTGCCTAGAATGTCCGTGTTCCGCCAGGAATTTCCATTGTGTTTTTGTATTTCAATGAGCGTGGATCTGCCACAGATTTCTTCTTATGGTCGTTAAAACTCAACATAGCCTGCTCGACTTATAGGCCTTTTTTGAAGAGCAGGTCCCATTTAATTCCCAGAAAGGCCATATCATCTTGTTAATTTTACAAATGTATATCGATCAAATATACTTGACTGTACCACAGAAAAAGATACCATGGCAGAATTTGAACACTGGATTAAAGAGAGATTACAGAATTGAGATACCGTTATCTTCATGTTTGATTGAGGATGTGTAATAAAAACAAACTTTTGTATAAGTCTGCTCATATGTAATCCGCGAAAGCAACAAAAAAGATGTCTGCCTTGTTTCCAGGAGGTCATGGGTTTGAGTCCCACTATAAAGTTTTTCATAGTGTCTTTGGGAAAACACCGAGTCCTAGTGTTAATAATACGTCGGGTAAGGGCAAAACCCAATTAACATCTGGGTGGAGTCATTGCATTGGACAATTGAAACCACTAGTACGTATTTTTCAAAATGTTGAGACATTGTGTGCATCCTTTATACAAGTTTTAATAACATTTATAAATTGGAGAAAACCAATTTACATGTTACAAAAAGATTTATTTCTAAAAGCCCATTGTTTAAATAATAACTTCCTGTTGAAATGAATTATTATTGCAGCACATATTAACATCCTGTCCCATGACCCTTGCTCCACTTAATTTAACTGTAAGACAGCTTGGTTTTACACAAAAGAATATCAAACATCGAAACCCATCCAAATATGTTCTTTCTTTTTATGGTGCTTTTTATGGAATTGCGGATATTTGCCCATCAGTGACAAATAAGGGCACAAAGGCATCAAGACTGTTTAAAGGAGCGTGTTCAGATTTTTACAGAAAATTGATTTTGCGCTATCCGAGCAAATCAATATCTCCCCAAAATACTATCCATGAAAGAAAACTAGAAATTTGCAATCTCCAATTTGGATGAAAACAAAAATGGTTGATGTAATCACTGCACTGCGGTTTATGGACTGGATACGTTAGTTTACAAAACATGGGTGGGTTTTTTACAATATCTTTAAAAATATGCCGATTGCGAGCATGAAATTGTTAAATTTCTAAATGATATGGTATCAAATTATAACACCTATGGTAAAATTGGGGGTGAGCTAAAAAATGTTATCCTGTACAGCTTCTTACAAATTACTTTTTGTAATTCAAAGCATTTCCGTAGTTTTATTTGACCCTTGTTAACAAAAGAAGGAAATTCAAAAACGATTGCGTGGGATTTTGAAAAATTGCACCCCTTTAAAGGAGCGTGACCAGATAACATTTTTGACCATCCCATTTTTGTTCATGGGTGTTGAGATTTTGATACCATATCGTGTGTCATATTTGTCTCATTACCATTCTGAAATTTTGCGTTCTCAATTTGTATATTTCCTGGGATATCGTCAAAAAACCACCGTTTAAACTAATTTATCCGGGGTCAGTATACGCCAACCTTTTTGCTTCCACATTCAAAATTCCTGTTTTCTTCCCATGTGGTATTTTAGGGATGTATTTTTTCAGATTGTTAGGTTAAAACTAAATCCATTTTCTGGACAAAATCTGAACACACTCCTTTAACAATATTGCTAAAAAAAAAGAGTAAAAAGAAGGGACGACAAAAAACCCTCATTCTGCATGTTGTTGCCATGGTTACTGACGTCCGGTCCTTGGTCATTCCCTGTAGAATTGCACTCCATGTGTAAGCCGTGCGATTGTATAGACAATCTGTGTATATCTCTGTACAGTGCAGACGGCAGACATGTGCGCGCATCATCTCTCTGTATTATTAAAAGCATCATTCGGTGGACAAATGATAAGCAGAATATACACTGAGCCATTTTGACAGTCCATGGAATTCGTTTTCAGTTCGCAAAATAAACACCTGTGTAACCTTTCATGGGTGTGAAAAAGAGATTTTGATTTCGTAAAGCAAACTGTTAGGGTTGAAGGCCTCATGGATATTTCAGTTTCATTTCATGCACATGTTTAAATATCGATTACATTTAATTCTGAGTAATAGAAAGTTGTTTTTCGGCTAGTAGGCCTATCTTTAAAGGAGCGTGTTCAGATTTTTTAAGAAAATGGATTTCGTTCTAACCAAACAATATATCTCGAAATACTGTCCATGGGAGGAAAATGTGGAATTTGTAATACCAATTTGGATGTGGCAGCAAATAGGTTGGTGTAATCACTGCACTGCTTTATGGAGCCGGATAAATTAGTTTACAAAACATTAATGTTTTTTTTGGGGGGCGGTGCAATATCTTTGAAAATATACAGATTGAGAGTGTGCGAAATTTCAGAATGGTAATGCGAAAAATATTACAAATGACATGGTATAAAAATCTCAACACCCATGGGAAAAATTGGGGGGGGGGGGGGGTAAAAAAAGTGATCCGTTCACACTCCTTTAACTATGGGTATTTATGAAGAACAAAATATGTGTATAAGAAAGCTTTCCAATACAAATAAAAAATGGAACAGTAACACTTATACACCTCGGTTATTGATCCCAGAATCATAGTACAATAACCACAAAAAAAGGTACAGAAATGTCTTTCCTAGCAAAAGAAAAAGTGCAACCGAAAGCCACTGCTATCAAAACCGGGAAAATGGAATTATTCATGGTGATTTCCGCCAAGTTTTGATCCAATAATGTCGGATGTAACATGAGTTGAGAAATCACAGACGGTCGGATACAGAAGGGATTCTTCAAGAGCTGGGCTGATGAAATCGGTGAGCGTGTACTTTTTCTCCCCTCGGAGCTTGGCGTTTCATGTTTCTTTTGGGAAATATTATGGCTATATGGTATCCGTAACTGCCAGCGGTGCAGCCAAGGGAGGCGCACGTTCCTCCCCCTCCCCCCCTGCCCTCCCCCACCCCCCCATGAAAAATTGTGTCCCTCCCCCCCCCCCCCCTTCCCCCACTGGAAATTTGGCAAACGGAGGAAAGAAATGGTAAAAACACAATGAATTACTGCATTTTCAATGCCCAAAACGCACGATCGTGACTGCCCAACACACCCCACGGCTTGGTCCCTCCCCCGTATACAGTAGTAATTCAGAGTAATAGCCGGGGGCGGGGAAGGTCACCACCCTCCCCCCTCCCCCCACAGTAACACCATTTTGAAATTTCGTGCTCCCAATCTGTATATTTTCAAGGATTGTCAAAAAACCACTGCTTTATGTATAAAACTAATTTGTTACATGAAACAGTGCAGTGATTACATGAACCTTATTATTCCACATCCAAATTGGAGATTGCAAATTAACTTCTTTTTTTTTATGGATAGTATTTGGGGGAGGAATTTTATATGATTGTTGGGTTAGAATCAAATCCATTTTCTGGAAAAATCTGAACAACTCTTTAAGAAATTTGTACAATGTATATGCGATTGTTAAAGACGGCATTATTTATATTGTTTGCAAATAGCTTTGAATTTTTTTTCAATGGATAAAAATACGTCTTTCATATCATATAAAGACACGTATTAGTGCATCTGCCAAAATCTAGTTATAGCGAATATAATACTTGTCAAGGTTATACAAAAAGTACACAATACTCTTGAACCTAAGCTGAATTGCTCCTAATTCATTTTGGAAATTGACCCATTAGTTGGAGGATCTCGGCCTAATGTCTTGAATTCTCTGGGGAGAGAAATCATAAAAAAGAAGTGAGTTTTGCAGTCGGAGGCCTAAGATTCAATTTCGCACACTCCCATAGACCTATCGGTTGTGTCATGTTTTTTCAGCGCCCGAGGCTTAGCGTGTAATATAGCTGAGGTTTCGAGTAATTTCAGAAGGGCGGTTTGGCTTAAAAGTTCAACCAGATGAAAACAAAGTCTGTGTTTTAAGGGAAATTTGGGGGAATTCTGCGTCGCTGACCTAATAGAGAAGTTTACACAGCTGATTGGGTTTGGAATTCCTGTATCAGTGGAATCGAAACCAAATGGGGTGGTTTATGTCTCCCAGAAAAACAATAGAAATGAAATTTAAGAACGCTTTTGCCATTAAATTTTGTGGCTTTTAAATTGCACAGACACATGTACATTTCATTAGTTCTCCGTCTTTGCTTCATAATAAATCAATGAATTTGTTTTCAATCTCATTTTCCTGGAAAACCTACATGTATATTTCCCCCCAATTAACCTTTTGCGTGTTTCTCATCAATAGCGTCTATTGTACTGATGTACTTCCTTTTAAATGCACACTTTAGGCGTATTCATATTGGACTTTCTTCCCCGCCACCTTGCGGGAAGTTACCGTGACCATACGTCTGTGTAATCTTTCCGTGCGTTCCCATTTTCCACTTGTTTTCAGTGCTCATGGGGAAAGTTACCGCCACCCTGCTGTAAACTTTCCCTGTCCAAGCCCATTATTTCCTGCAGGGTCATGTTGTTTTCCCATTGGACTAAAATACAGCCCTGTAAAATTACCGCGGCTGACCGGAAAGTTTCCATGGCCTGTAAGTTTTACATCATGGCCGCTGTAAATTGACAGGGACGGTAGTTCTCCGTGTGTCCCCATTGGACTAAATTTTGTAATTCTATTGCACGACCACGGTAGCTTAACCAAAAATAGCCCAATTTTAGTATCCACTTGACCAGACTGAATTTTCGTTGCTATGTGGTGCATGCAGCAGTACAGAAGCAATACTGTGGGAGGGAATGACAAAAAGCAAGCAGACTGTTGGTTGCTAGGGGCAATGGTGTGCACCACATGGCAATAATAGCATAGTATGTGACTTTCTAAACTGCGCCTCCATTTGAAAGTAAAGAATTCTGGGCACCAGACATTATGCAAATGATACATGCAATTTAAGGCTAATTAACATCCCAGCCTAAGTTCAACAACTTCCAATTTTTTGTGGATTTTTCCATACTTGCTGATTTTGAGATAGTGCTTAAATTACATTGTACCAAAGTTCAACGTTGATATAATTAGTTTACGTCAACATTGACAGCAATATAGAAACACTTTTTTTACATAGATAAGTAATACTCTCAGTTTCAAATTGGCAAAGAATTTTTTTTTCCTAATTGAAGAAAGCTATTTATAAACATACATGAATATTGTTAATATAGAGACACAATTTTTGCCAGATTTGTTTCTTTTTTTCCAAAGGGGGCATGGAAAAATAACTTTTGCCCACAAGGGTAAAAAATTTAGTGCTACAACATTTTTGAAAAGCTAGTCCTTAAATTGTTAGTGTATATACTCCTAGCTTTATTCCCATGAAATATAGCCTACAGATATATAAACTGGCTATAAATGTTAATCATGTGTGACCTTTAAAGGGGCAATCAGAGTTTATTTCTCTGCTTTTCACGAGAATAAAAAGGTATTGAGAGACAAATTCTGAATAAAAAATAAGAAAATTCCACCCCTGTTAAAAATTAAGGACAAATTTTCATCGTAAATTTACCTTCCGTTTTATGCGAACAACAAACGGAAACATGTGAATCTTTGCGCGATGTGCAGCGCCATCTGTTGTTCAGCTCCGACATCGGCTGTTTTCTAAACGACCGTCTTCGTCTGAGGCTCCGGCCTGGTGTATCCCAGCAATATTGATGGATTAAGAAACATCTTGGGCCAATGCTATTGAACGTTCACCCCTCTTGAGCATATTTATTAACACCAACAGTTTTCACGAAGGTAAACTACACACAAAGGAAGACATTGAATTCAAAATACCGAGCCTGACCGTAAAACACAGAGCGTTTCGAAAACGGCCTATGTGGAACAGATTTTGCGTGTACGTCGACACATCCAAACGTATCACGTGCATAGCTACGCGCCCGCTGACCCGGTACTTTTCATTGGAAAAATACTCCAAAATCATAAAGTTGATAAATCTAAAAAGGTAGGAGCTAGGCTTGTATTTTTATTCATAGACTATCGACTAGTTCAAATAAATAGTGATTTTTGGCGAGGCCCAGTCTTCGGACAGTACAAACTCTGATTTCCCCCTTTAAGATATATGTATAGCTTTGTTACAATGCTTGAAATATATAGTCATTGGGCAGTAAGCGTGAATTGTGAAATGTACATCCTCAAAATTCTCGCCATATATTTCATTCATTATGGCCCCGGGGACAGAATAGCTACCTTTCAGAAATCTCTGTCTACATAAGCTGAATAAAAAAAAGAAGTCCCTAGGGGTTCCCCCTTGACAGCTCTTGCACACAGGATGCTGAGGGGATTGTTCTGCGCTTCCTGTTGAAAACTTAACAGCTCGCAGGGTTGTTCTCCCGGTCTCGAGTGACATTTCGTTGATGGCCATGGGATATGAAATGACTTACGATCACACAAATGTAATAAGAAATTTATAAATTCGGTGCCAGTGTATCGTCAGGAGAATCGCTCCAGTGAAGATTTTCCCATGATAGTAAAATTCCACTCTTTAATTTGAACAAAATGTATAAGGGTGATAAATATGATACTAGTTACGCACTGCAAAAATGTCTAATAAACCATTTGGGAAAACAAAAATTACTGGAAATCTCTTACGAAACAGATTTTAACAAGGACCAAAGTTAAAGGCCTGTGACATCCTAAACAACTTTGTGCCTAAGCTTTGCTTCATAATGACGGATTACTTGTTGAACAAGACATGCTATTGTTCGTTTGGATGTAAAATCAATAAAAGGTGGCCTTTTCCAACTTTGAAGATTTCATTGCAATAAATCACAGACAGAGGGCGCTGTTTTGAGTGCATCACATAAGGAAGACAGAAGGGAAAAGTTAAGAAAAAACATAAGACTTCAAGTTGGACTTGTGGCAAATTGCTGCAGTTTCTACCCCCAGTTTTGTCATGGCTTACAGCAGGCAAAATGTAAAACAAACTCAAACAGCCATGGATTACAAAAGTTTCAGGAAAATTGAGAAAAAAGTGGATACTTTTGTGCACAGTTCAATGTGATTTTCCTGTGTTTGCCTCTTGTGACGTCGTGACCTTGGTCATGAATATGCATATTTTCATTAGCATAAAAACTAAAAACCTTTGTTTTAACCCCCAAAGCAAGCTCCAAATAGGATTTTTATGACTTTAACTGAGTAAAGTGGTTTTAAAGCATAGATTTCATTGATAAAAATCCTAAATAAGGGGCCCTTTAAAGGGGCGTGGCCAGATTTGCATTGTTTTATATAACTGGATAAAATAGTTTACTAAACTTAGTTGAATTTTTGACGATATCCCCGGAAGTAAACAGATTGAGTGTGCAGCATTTCAGAATTGTAATGAGAAAAGTATGACAAGTAATATGGTATCGAAGTCTCGACACCCATGGGAAAAATTGGGAGCTAAAAAATTGGTCTGGTTACACTTTTTCAACCATTGATTTGTGGATAAATGTACACAGTGTTCTCCACTACCGGTATTGTCCGGGTGCGCTGCTAGGACAAAATCATCAGAGGTACCATTTGCGTCTGGACAAAAATTTCCCGTCCGGACAAAAAAATTCGGCCGTCCGGACAAAAATAATTATCCCCTCTACAAATTTCAAAAATACAGACGAGTCATTCCAAAATTAGGTGTAAAGTGAAGTCGCCAAACATAATTCGCTAACCACTGGTGTCATTATCGTTCACTTACCACGCATTTTGCTGCATGAGTGCGCTGCTTAGTGCACCTGGACAAAATGTTTTAGCAGTGGAGAACACAAAATTCAGAGAAATCAATTAAAGGCACACAAATTCCATGTAGTTTCTTGTGGTTTATGGTTTATAGGAAGATAATGCCACATATTCTGACATCAACGAGAAGTTTTACTTTGCCGATTGTGTTTGTGTGTGGTACGTACTATGTGTGTGGTCATATGCAGCACGATATGTGGCAAAGGGTACCCCCCTACCATTGTTCCCCCATTGTGTCTCAAACATCCAAGGAATTTCCAAGGAATTCCTTTCAGTTTTTAGGGGTTGTTGGTGCGTTAACAAAAGGGAAGAGTGTGTTGAGGTATAGGGGCATTATAGGGGGAGTCCCTTTGCCACATATCATGCTGGGTATATGTGTGGTACGTACTGTGTGTATGCGAGCGTGCGTGACCTATTTTTGTGTGAATATGAGCGCGAGCGCGCAGTGCATTCATTTGAATGAGAAAATTACTTTACATTTTTGTACATGACAAATTCATATGAAAGACAATTAACCAATCTAAGGCGGCCAGGATGGACAAAAGTGAGTCACTGTGGCCCAAAGGCCTGCTCATCCAACCTGAGACTGGTTAAAACATAAAATAAATAGTCTTGTTAATAAATAAAATATGTATATAAATAATAAAAACCGTACGATATAAATTAAAAGTAAAATAAATTGTGTAATAAGTGCTTATATTGAGCTCGTGCCAATGATGTCATTTTGGGAGTTAAATAATGCGGCGTCGTTGTGGAAGCAATGCGCGTTGTGTGTGTCCATAGCGTGCGTAACGCGCAATGCTAAGGCTCCCATTGGTGAATTAAACCGCGTTACGCCCACCAGAGACACACACAGCGCGCACGCTCATCGCTTCCACAATGACTCTGCATTATTTGACTCCCAAAATGGCGTATTTGCACATGTTTGAAGGGGGTCAATGTACAATGTATACATGTTTAAAAAATGAGAGAAATGAGGAGATAGAGATAATTAAAAGAGATAAAAAAAAGTAAAAGTAATAAATTAAGTGTTTCTGAATGTTGTAATAAAAGTAATAATAGTAATAAAAGAGTAATTGATTGGTCGAGACACGGGACTTTATTAATCTTAATGTCTCAACCTCTGTTTGTGAATTAGATTTTCCCAAGCAGTGGACATGCCAGTATTTCTACAGAATTTCAAAATGAGACATGACATACTAATAATTCGACCTTTCAGTTGGCCCAAGTTTTTGTTAAAAAATCAATTCAAAAATCGTAGCCGACAATTCCCACATTTCTTGTGGGGGAGATCTTTTTATGTACATATTTTATTTACACTTATGTGCGCAGTATAAATGCTCCTGACTCAAAGAAGACCTAATACATTTCGCTAAAAGCTGAACGCAGTTTATCTGAACAAAGATACGTATTTAAAAAATATCCTTACTGTTTATTTACACATTACACCCCCCCTGGTAAAAATAGATGCTACCACTATGAGGAGCGTGGCGCGTAGATTACCGTGATTGGCTCTTGCTATGGCAACAGCGTCAATGCGCCGTGCAAACATGTTTCTCAAGTCGGTATACGGGTCGAAACCAAAATTTATACTGTACACAAAAACGGATCTCGATCGTGCGCGGTAAAATGGCGTTTAGACGGACAAAACATGACCGTATACCGAATTGATATCAAGTCTAGGGAGGATACCACGATCTAAGTGCAGATAGGGTTATGCGCCTTGGCCAGGCAGCCACCTAGTTGAAGCACCAGGCAGCCCCCTAGTTGAAGCACCAGGCAGCCACCTAGTTGAAGCACCAGGCAGCCACCTAGTTGAAGCAACAGGCAGCCACCTAGTTGAAGCACCAGGCAGCCACCTAGTTGAAGCACCAGGCAGCCACCTAGTTGAAGCACCAGGCAGCCACCTAGTTGAAGCACCAGGCAGCCACCTAGTTGAAGCACCAGGCAGCCACCTAGTTGAAGCACCAGGCAGCCACCTAGTTGAAGCACCAGGCAGCCACCTAGTTGAAGCACCAGGCAGCCACCTAGTTGAAGCACCAGGCAGCCACCTAGTTGAAGCACCAGGCAGCCACCTAGTTGAAGCACCAGGCAGCCTCCTAGTTGAAGCACCAGGCAGCCACCTAGTTGACAACACTGCAGCACCAGGAGTATCCTGTTGGGTCGACATGTGCACTGTAGAAGAATCATTAAGGAAATATTTGTCTCGGTGAGATTTTAATGCGTCTGTTGTTTGCTTTTTATTTGTCCACTCACAGATCCTCTTACCAAAAGGCCGAAAAAAGGAAGTTTTCTGAGAGGTAGACATCGGAATAACAGTGTCCTGGACAGTCTGAAAGATATCGGCAAAGAAGGCAAAGGTACGTTCATAGCAGCATTGTTCAGCAGTCAAGACTGGTCAGGACTAGTCGGAACTGTTCAAAACCAGTCTCAAGACCAGTCTCGAGTCTGACATGGAGCCTGTTCTATAATCGGGACGGACACTTGTGTTACATTTTAGGCCGTCCCGGTTACGAGCGTATATTGGAAATTTGTACACAGGGTTTTTAGAAAGGCATGTTGTCACACTATTTTTGACCCTTTTTAGGCCTAAGTTATCTCTTCAGAACAACTGAAACTTATTTATTTTATTTTGAGACCATACAAAGGTATTTTCTGGAAAATATGGTCTGTGTTGCCAAAATGCCCCCTTTACCGTGGAAAGACTCCTATTTGAGATTGTAGTCTTCAAATGAAAAAGTGTGCGTTCACATTGGAAAATCTCAACTCATTCTTGAATTTTTGTCAAGCAAAGCGTTTTCATGACTAGTGTGAACGGTGTCATGGTATTGGTCCCAAATATACATTCTTGGTCGTGGTCTCGGACTAGCTTTCTCGGAAATTTTACCCGAGACAAATTTCAAAATCACTTTGCTTCCAGCAGAATATTTTAAAAATCAAGTTTTACCATCATACATTTTAACTACATGTATATCTTCTACCGGTATATTCTATATTTCGGTTTCATATTTATATTTCGGTTTCACATAGAATTAAATCTAGAAACCAACACATATTCTGAACGATAACTACACGTACAGACAGTATGTCTAAATTATTTACTAATAATAATGCCTAAATAATGACCTGGGTATAAATTCATAGTTGTTTAAATAAGGAGTAATATGTTTTATGATATAATTCTCGTTTAATAGTTGAATTAAAATAGTTACCAAATTTTTAAATGTTAATGCAGAGATATATCTGCCTTGCTTATTATGAAAATTAACTTATTAACAAGGGAACAGGTGTTTTTGGCTGGTCTTAAACACAGATTAACATGATTGGAAAACTTCTTTAAATTGGTACAAAAGCATTTATATTAAAGAATAATGTTGATAAACTGCCTTGTAGAAATCTCAGCCACACAGATGCAGTAATATTTTCAGAAAACCTGAAAAAGCATGCATGGTTTTTGTGTTGAATGAACGGTTAAAACAAAATGTCTCCAGACAATTGAAAATAAAAAAGTACCTTCAGTTGGCAATTTCTCCCCCAAAGGTACCATTTTACACGGGAAAAAATCATGTGGTGTTTGTTACCATTGCTATCGACACTTTTAGTCAGGTTTTTCTTGTCAACTCCTGAAGTAAAATTTCGCGTAACTCGGGGGTTCAATATGGGTCAAGTCTGTCTATCCCTTTCGTGGAATAGAAATCAGAAATGTTAAATTTCTGCTCATCCATGAAGGAGAAATCTCCCCCTATGGTGTTGTACGCAAATACTTGGTTCTCTTGGTGACTGCCAGCTTTCCGGGCACGGCGAGATTGGCCGGGTCCAGCGTAGGTGTGGCACGTGCCTTGGTCATCGGAACCTAGCACTGTGGATTAACATCAAATTGAAAGGATAATGCATTGCGGCTTTTTTGGAAGGGGGGGGGGGGGTTGGGTGGGGGGGGGAGGTTGGGGGGGTTGGGTGGGGGGGGGGAGGTTGGGGGGGGGTTGGGTGGGGGTGGGGGGGCGGGGGAGGTTGGGGGGTTGGGTGGGGGGGGGGGGGGGGGTTGGGTGGGGGGGGGGGGGGGGGGCAGAAATATCACTAAAGTCCCCCTTCCCTTAATTACCCTTCCCATGGGTATAAAACAAGTTCTTTTTATGTTCTGTTCTACAGCTCCGACTGCAGGCCAATTTCATAAAACATGTTACGCTTAAAAACAAATTTTGCATTAAGCATAGCACGAAAATTCATTCAAGCAAGTGTGTATTTCCCAAACTTTTTCTAAGCACACGAGGAGATTGCACCCGCAACAGTGTTATTCTGTTTCGTTCGAATGCGTTCGTCTGTTTTGCTTATGTCAACATCAGAAATTTCAAATACCATAATCAGTAATGTATCCATTTTGAGATGATTATCACTACCACAGAAGACCCTTGCCTAGCCCTAATGCCTCTGGCCGCACAGAGACATTCGGGCTAACCCTTGCCTGTCACTGTTAGAATATGTCTTGAATTTTGCCAAGTAGGTTACATGCGGTTTGGTTTGCTAGGTGCTTAAGCACAGAATGATCAAGTTTTATGAAATTAGAAAACAGATAGTAAAAACCAATTTAATGCTGCTGGTATAAACTTTGCTCACCTGAGGTGGCATTACATCCATCATCTTTTTGGCGATTGCGTGGTGCCTGGCCGCTGGAGGTAACAGAAAAATGGCCGTGTCCATCTCCATTTCCCCGCCTCTTTGCTCTGCACTTTGCCACCAGGCAGGCTATTATTAGGACAAGTGCAATGGCGCCACAAGTTGCTGCAATAAAGACGACAGAGTTCTTTTGAGGGGGAACTTTGGTTTGATTTGTTGGTGGCAAGGTGGTCATTTGAAGTATCAGAGTTGAGTTACTCTCACTTGGTCGCTGTGAAGAAGCAAAGGTCGTGCCTTGTAAAGAAGTGGCGTTTGGTCCATCTAAAAGGGTTAAGTTGGGTCCGTTTGAAGAATTAAAGCTTGTCATTGCTTCGTAGTCTTCAGAGATGGACGTGGGAGAAGCGTTAGTCGTTTCGTCTGGAATCCATGGAGTGACTGTAGTAGTGGTTAACTGGAGTTGGATGGAACAGTTTCTGATGATATCAGGGTACGCCTCGCTTCTCATGTAACAAGTGAATGTGGCGTTACTATGGGATAGATTCCATTCACTGAGATTAAGACGATTCTGGACGCAATCCCCCACTACGATGGAATCATTTGACAAAGATTTGCTTACCGAATTCTCCAAAACTTGCCACTCCAAAGAGACCACTGGCTGACCTTTTTCAGAGGAGCAGGTCAAAATTGAGGAGTCGGAGGTTTCAGAGTGGTTCCCAGACTTGGAACACATGGGATAGCTTGTGTTTGGAAGATATTTCACAGTCACCAGTATGGAATCGCGATCTACTCCTAAGGCCACAGCCGAGCCTTTGACCCGAACCTCACATGTAAACCTTTTGTTGTCCCCTTCATTACTTTGATTAAATGTTAATGTTAATCTCGCTGTTTTGGCAGTCACATTTTCATACTTCATCCTTCCACGTTTGTCACATGAGGTTATTGAGATATTTAACTTTCCATGCCAGACATTGTCAAATGAACAGTATGTTGAATTACCCACTGACATGTACATGTACCATGCTTTGGTTATTTTCTCGCCATCTTCCATAATGATGTCACACGACAACACCAACTCATCCCCTCTGTTGACGGTCACCTTATGTCGACTCGCCGTGATATTAACTGACATCGTCAAGGTTACGTGTGCAACAAACACCAATAGCAGGGCAAGACATGCTCCATCCCGTTGTGCCATCATTCCTTCAATGGTCTCTAAGAAACATTTAAATCCTTACTAGCAGTCCAGATTAACAAATGGGTGCATGCAGCACCAAACACTTTCAGTCTTATCACGTGATCACACTTCCTTGTTTCATTAAACGCCTGTCCCAACTTTAAAAATATAAACTCGGATATTGTTTTGTTGATGTTTCCACTTGGAACATGTTTACACGAAACACATCCCTGTGAAGTTGTATATTTGTTATGCACCTACATGTATCAATTGTTTCCCCCACCCCTCCCCCTCGGGCTGCCCCACCTCCTTAGGTGGGGATTTGGTCACGATTTTCATGTGGGGACTTTGACACATAGAAATCTTATTTTCAGCGCACCTGGGGAAAAACCTGCGTATTTTGCCCCCTATAGGAGTGGGAATTTTGTCACCCAAATTGTTCCTCAGGGGTGGGGATTTTGTCATGCAGAAAGTGACAATCCCAACCTCTTAGGTAGGGCAGCCCGGGAGGTGGGGGGAACAATTGATAGGTGCATTATTGAGCATTTTATGGCACTGTGTAATGTCCTGTTACCATAAACACAGTACGATTGTAAAAATTATGAGACAAAAATTAAGGTCCACACTAAGGCCGGGGTGACACGAATTACAAAATTCCACTCTATCATAGTATTACTATAGTAGCATTACGAGATTCCACCCTATCATAGTATTACTATAGTAGCATTACGAGATGTTGTCCGTGTGACCCAAAATCTATCCTGATCGTATCATGATAGGTGAACGACAAGAATTCTCATCGAGTTGTTTTCTATTGTGATACTATCATGATAGATTGGCGTGTGACCGCTCTCGTCGTTCATTCTATCATGATAGAGTAATTACGAGATTTCACATGTGACCCCTGCCTTAGTTTAATTGTACAGTGTGTGTTTAATGTGACTGTGCCTGTGAGAGTAGAAGGCAGATGATTTTCAAAGAAAACATTAGTTCATACAGAGCATGGGAAAATAATTTGAAATGTTGCCAAAGTGAAAGCTGGAATAGAAAATGAAAGAATTGAAAGAAATTGTCACCACCTGTACACAAACATAGTATTTAAATTCTGGTCAGATGATATTGTGATCCAGGGCTCTGTGGGTGAGCCTTCAAAAATTTCAGAAGGAACAATGGCACCACGAAATGGAGCATGTCTTGCCCTGCTATTGGTGTTTGTTGCACATGTAACCATGACGATGTCAGTTAATGTCATGGCCAGTCGACATGCGGTGACTGTCAACAGAGGGGACGAGTTGACATTGTCATGTGACATCGAAATGGAAGATGGTGAGAGCATAATTAGAGTAAGATGGTATGTGGGTAATTCAATCTCTCCATACGGTACAATTGGCGACTTCCAGCGCGGTGTTAAGCAGAATCCCTCATGTGACAATCGTGGTAAGGTGCGATATGAAAACATGACTGGCAAAACAGCGAGGTTAACATTAACAATTGATCAAAGTAATGAAGGGGACAATGAAAGGTTTACATGCGAGGTTCGGTTCAGAATCTTGGCCATGGGCATTGGTGCAGATCGCGATTCCATACTGGTGACTGTGAACTATCTTCCAACCACAAGCTATCCCATGTGTTCCAAGTCTGCGGACCTCCCCGAAACCTCCGACTCTTCAATTTTGACCTGCTCCTCCGAAAAAGGTCAGCCAGTGGTCTCTCTCGAGTGGCAAGTTTTGGAGAATTCTGTCGGCAAATCTTTATCAAATGATTCCATCGTTGTGGGGGATCACGTCCAGAATCGTCTTAATCTCAGTGAATGGAAGCTATCCCATAGTAACCCCACGTTCACTTGTTACATGAGAAGCGAGGCATATCCTGATATCATCAGAAACTGTTCCATCCAAGTCCAGTTGACCACAACTACAGTCACTCCATGGATTCCAGATGAAACGACTAACGCTTCTCCCACGTCCATCTCTGACCACCTCGAAGCAACGACAAGCTTTAAGTCTTCAAACGGACCCAACTTAACCCTTTCAGATGAACCAAACGCCACTTCTTCACAAGCCTCATTCTTTGCTTCAACACAGCGACCAAGCATTAGTACCTCTGCTAATCAAGAAACAAAGACCAACTTCATTCCTCCAAACATTACTCTCACCTCTTCACAACGACCAAGCGAGAGTAACTCATCGACCACCTTGCCACTAACAAATCAAACCAAAGTTCCCCCTCAAAAGATTTCCGTCATCCTTATCGTGACAGTTTCTGTAGGCGGCATTGCATGCACGCTTCTTATCATTGGGCGTGTAGTCTTCACGAAGAGAAGAGCAAAGAAGCGACTTAAAGTAGTTGCACGACACACCCACTTTTCTCGCGGCCAAATCCAGTTTAATGCGACGAACAGCGACCTGGTAATGTCATTTCCACGTTACTACCAAGGAACTTTTGCACATGAGGAGGGTCTAAAACCACTGATATCTGGATTCGGCTGTTCTTTACCAACGTCAACAGCTGAAGTCTCCGCAAACACATCGGAAGCACTGACAACTCCGGTCTTGCCGCCACCGCCGGAATACACCTGACTTATTCACTGAAGTCCCGCTGGAGAATGTTGCAGATGCGGGGAATTCATAATAGCAGAGACATTAATATCGCGCATTCATGTATCCATGTTTAAGGCACTCTCACATGGTTATATACCTGGGGCCAATTTCATAAAACATGTTATGCTTTAATAATCAAACATTTTGGATTAATCATAGCATGAAAATTTGCTCAAGCTTGTTATAGGCCTAAACCTTGTTGTTCTAAAACCTCGAACACAAATAAAAGACATACATTTTTTCCTTCCTTTTTAACAACTTTTTTAGCTCTGTAATTATTAAAACTACAATTGAAGTAGTGCATGAATGTGGGTCATCAAATCACCTAAATTTCAGAAAAGTTGTCAGGGGTCTGACTCGGATTTGGACGAAGTTTTTCTAAAAATACCTCAACATAGGCCTACATGTATGTCATGAACATTTACAAATTTTTAGAGGCCTACTCCAACTCGTTGCTGAGATATAAAAATTATCCATATACAATTAGTTATTTATTTACATAAAAATTGAAACAAATACAAATTACATCTGTAAGTTGGTATGTTTAAGTAAGATTTTTTTTTCATGATACCTGTAAGTGGCGGGTCTCTGCTGTTGGCTATCAGAATGAATAAATAAATAAATAAATAAAATAAATATGACCTCCAGAAAATGCCTATCATACCATGCCATTAAAGTTTGTTTGCATTTCGGGTCTGTATCTCAAAAATGCGTGGAAATTTTTACCTGAAAATTTATATACACATTGAATGGCATCCATTCTGCATGATTCTGCTACCAAAAGTACGGTACAATGTTTCCTTTACAATTTACAATATGTACATGTATCTCCCCGAAAACCCTCATTTGTTTATTATTGTGGTAACGTTTTGCATATTTGTTAGTATTTATTTCACTTTCCGGGACATGTACTTAACATGTCACAGGACTACATACATATACTATAATAATAATGAACATAAAAAACAATAAATTGGAAAAAAGGAAACTATCTAGGTTTCTATCAGGGGGCTCTCCAGACTGATTGGATGACAAAACAAAAGAAATATATAAGTATGATATTAACACAAAGCTTTAAGCATTGGCATTTAAACAATTACATAATAAGTGAAATGTGCAAATTATAAATAAATACAAATTAAAAATCTTATAAAAATAATGTTTTTAAAAGGGGGAAAATTACTACCTGTACATGTTTTTCCCTCTTATATTTTATATTTCGGTTTCATATTTATATTTCGGTTTCACGTAGCCTTGGAAACTAACACATACATTGAAATGGAACAAGTAACTTTGTCTGTAGCAAGTACTAATAATAATGCTTAAATAATGACCTAGGTATAAATTCATAGCAATGATTTAAATTAGGGTTAATACTTATGATACAATTCTCGCTTAATATGTTGAATTAAATATTAATTACAAATGTTTCAGCAAGTTGGAGAAAATTGTAGAAACTTTTGTGCACAGTTGAATGATAATTTCCTGTGTATTCCTAATGTGACATCACCACTTTGCTCATGCAAATGTAAATTTTCATTAGCATAAAAAAAAAAACCTTGATTTTAACCCCCAAAACAACTTCCAAGTAGGGTTTTTATTATTGTAAATTAATGGATTTGTTCCATAGCACAGATTTCATTGATAAAAACACCATTTCAGGGCCCTTTAAAGACAGATTACGTGATTGGAAAACTTTTAAAAAAAGGAACGACAGCATTACATAACTAAAGAATAATGTTGATAAACTGCCTTGTAGAAATTTCAGCCACATAGATGCAGTAATACTTCAGAAAACCTGAAAAAAATCCCTGCATGATTTTTGTGTTGAATGAATGGTAAAAAGACGTTTAAAAAAAAGAACATTCAGTTCGCAGTTTCTCCCACAAAGGTACCATTGTTTGTTACCTTTGCTATCAATACTTTTAGTCCGGTTTTTCTTGTCAACTTATGATGTAAAATTTCGCGTAACTGCAAATGATGTCTCGGGACTTCAATATGGGTCAAGTCTGTCTATCCCCTTCGTGGAATAGAAATCAGAAATGTTAAATTTCTGCTCATCCATGAAGGATAAATCTCCCGCTATGGTGTTGTACGCAAATACTTGGCTCTCTTGGTCACTGCCAGCTTTCCGCTCGCGGCGAGATTGGCCGGGTCCAGCGTAGGTGTGGCACGTGCCTTGGTCATCGGAACCTAGCACTGTGGATTAACATCAAATTAAAAAGGATAATGCATTGCGGCTTTTTTGAAAGGGGTGGAGTGGGCCGGCCTCCAACTGGAGGCCAATTTCATAAAACAAAGCATGAAAATTTACTTAAGCAAGTGTGTATTTCCTGAACTTGTTCAAATCACACAAGGAGATTGCACCCACAACACTGTTATTCTGTTTCGTTCGAATGCGTTCATCGTCTGTTTTGCTTTAATGTCAACATCAGAAATTTCAAATACCATAATCGGTAATGTATCCATTTTGAGACGATTATCACTACCACAGAAGACCCTTGCCTAGCCCTAATGCATCTGGCCGCACAGAGACATTCGGGCTAACCCTTGCCTGTCACTGTTAGAATAGATGTCTTGAATTTTGCCAAGTAGGTTAACATGCGGTTTGGTTTGCTAGGTGCTTAAGCACAGAATGATCAAGTTTTGTGAAATGGAGAGAGCGCTGCTTAACCAGAAAACGGATGCTAACAGGCTTTATGAAATTGGCCCCTGGTAAAAACCAATTTAATGCTGCTAGACTTAAGGGTATAAACTGTGCTCACCTGAGGTGGCATTACATCCATCATCCTTTTGGCTATTGCGGTGTGGACGTGGTGCCTGGCCGCTGGAGGTAACAGAAAAGTGGGCGTGCCCGTCTACATCACCCCGCCTCTTTGCTCTGCACTTTACCACCAGACAGGCTATGATTAGGAGGAGGGTGAGTGCAATTGCGCCACAAGTTGCTGCAATAAAGACGACAGAGTTCTTTTGAGGGGGAACTTTGGTTTGATTTGTTGGTGGCAAGGTGGTCATTTGAAGTATCTGAGTTGAGTTACTCTCACTTGGTTGGTGTGAAGAAGCAAAGGTCGTGTCTTGTGAAGAAGTGGCGTTTGGTTCATCTAAAAGGGTGAAGTTGGGTCCGTTTGAAGAATTAAAGCCTGTTGTTGCTTCGTAGTCTTCAGAGATGGACGTGGGAGAAGCGTTAGTTGTTTCGTCTGGAATCCATGGAGTGACTGTAGTAGTGGTCAACTGGATTTGGATGGAACAGTTTCTGATGATATCAGGGTACGCCTCGCTTCTCATGTAACAAGTGAATGTGGCGTTACTATGGGATAGATTCCATTTACTGAGATTAAGACGATTCTGGACGTGATCCCCCACAACGATGGAATCATTTGATAATGATTTGCTGACCGAATTCTCCAAAACTTGCCACTCGAGAGAGACCACTGGTCGACCTTTTTCAGAGGAGCAGGTCAAAATTGAAGAGTCGTTGGAGGTTTCGGGGAGGTCCGCCGACTTGGAACACATGGGATAGCTTGTGTTTGGAAGATAGTTCACAGTCACCAGTATGGAATCGTGATCTGCACCAATGCCTGCGGTCGAGTCTTTGATTCGAACCTCGCATGTAAACTTTTCGTTGTCCCCTTCGTTACTTTGGTCAATTGTTAATGTTAACCTCGCTGTTTTGCCAGTCATGTTTTCATATCGCACCTTACCACGATTGTCACATGAGGTATTCTGCTTGCCACTATGCTGGATGTTGTTAATTGCACCGTATGAAGAGTTTGAATTACCAACATACCATTTTGCTCTAGTTATGTTCTTGACATCTTTTGTTTCGATGTCACATGACAACACCAACTTGTCCCCTCTCTTGACAGTCACCTTATGTCGACTCGCCATGACTTTAACTGACATCGTCACGGTTATGTGTGCAGCAAACACCAATAGCAAAGCAAGACATACTCCATCTCGTGGTGCCATCGTTCCTTCAAAAGGTCTCTTAGAAGCAATTCAATCTCTACTAGCAGTCCAGATTAACAAAAGGCTGTGCTGCACCAAACACTTTCAGTCTGCTCATGTGATCACACCTGTCATAACACAGATATTGTTTTGTTGATGTATCCACTTGGAACGTGTTTGCACGAAACACATCCCTGCGAAGTTGTGTATATGTTACTGAGCATTTATGGCACTGTGTAATGTCCTGTTTAATACCGTAAATGGTACGATTGTAACGAAACGAAACTCCACACTGCAGTTTGCGTTTAATGTGACTGTGAGAGTATTATATATAGAAAGCAGATGATTTTCAAGGAAAACATCAGTACGTACAGAGCGTGGGAAAAATGATTTGAAACGTGGCCGAAGTGAAGGCTGGAATAGAAAATGAAAGAAATGAAAGAAATTGTCACCACCTGTTTGCGAACGTAATAATATTAATTGGATTTAGCAAACGCCCTATGTTTAATTAACCTCGGGGCGATTTACATTGGCTTATACAACGAGACAAGAATACATTAAATTAAATTAAAAGTGAGTGAGTGAGTTTAAGTATATTGCATAAGAGCTGTTTCGTAACAGTACTAAACTGTTGCGAAAACATGTCAATTCATGACAATGTTTCTAAAATTGGCCAGATGAGTTTGTAAAGGCTCTGTGGTTGAACTTGTGGGAAAACTCAGAAGGAACAATGGCGCCACAATATGGAGTATGTCTTGCCCTGCTATTGGTGTTTGTTGCACACGTAACCATGACGATGTCAGTTAATGTCACGGCGAGTCGACATAAGGCGACTGTCAACAACGGGGACGAATTGGTGTTGTCATGTGATATTGAAATGGAAGATGGCGAGAATATAACTAGAGCAAGATGGTATGTGGGTAATTTAACCACAAAGCCCCTCCCATACGGTGCGATTGACAACATCCAGCACGGTGGCAAGCAGAATACATTACGTGACAATCGTGGTAAGGTGCAATATGAAAACATGACTGGCAAAACAGCGAGGTTAACATTAACAATTGATCAAAGTAATGAAGGGGACAACGAAAGGTTTACATGTGAGGTTCAGAGCAGAGCCAGGACCACGGGCATTGATGTAGATCGTGATTCCATACTGGTGACTGTGACCTATCTTCCAAACACAAGCTATCCCGTGTGTTCCAAGTCGGCGGACCTCCCCGAAACATCCAACGACTCTTCAATTTTGACCTGCTTTTCCGAAAAAGGTCAGCCAGCGGCCTCTCTCGAGTGGCAAGTTTTGGAGAATTCGGTCAGCAAATCTTTATCAAATGATTCCATTGTAGTGGGGGATCACGTCCAGAATCGTCTTGATTTCAGTAAATGGAATCTATCCCATAGTAACCCCACGTTCACTTGTTACATGAGAAGCGAGGCGTATCCTGATATCATCAGAAACTGTTCTGTCCAAGTCCAGTTGACCACAACTACAGTCACTCCATGGATTCCAAACGAAACAACTAACGCTTCTCCCATGTCCATCTCTGATGACCACGAAGCAACGACAAGCTTTAAGTCTTCAAACGGACCCAACTCTACCCTTTCAGACAGACCAAGCACCACTTCTTCACAAGCCTCATTCTTTGCTTCAACACAGCGACCAAGCATTAGTACCTCTGCTAATCAAGAAACAACGACCAACTTCATTCCTCCAAAAATTACTCTCACCTCTTCACAACGACCAAGCAAGAGTAACTCAATGACCACCTTGCCACCAACAAATCAAACCAAAGTTCCCCCTCAAAAGATTTCCGTCGTCCTTATCGTGACAGTTTCTGTAGGCGGCATTGCATGCTCGCTCCTTATCATTGGGCGCGTAGTCTTTACGAAGAGAAGAGCAAAAAAGCGACTCAAAATAGCTGCACAACACATCCACTTTTCTCGCGGCCAAATCCGGTTTAATGCGACGAATAGCGACCTGGTAATGTCATTTCCACGTTACTACCAAGGAGCTTTTGCACATGATGAGGGTCTAAAACCACTGATATCTGGATTCGACTGTTCTTTCGCAACATCAACAGCTGAAGTCTCCGCATACACATCGGATGCACTGACAACTCCGGTCTTGCCGCCACCGCCGGAATACACCTGACTCATTCACTGAAGTCCCGCCGGAGAATGTTGCAGATGCGGGGAATTCATAATAAATGAGACATTTATATCGCGCATGTATCCATGCTTTATAAGGCACTCTCACCTAGGTCCAATTTCATAAAACATGTTACACTTCAATAATCAGAAATTTTAGATTAATCATAGCATGAAAATTCGCTCAAGCTTGTTATAAACCTTGTTGTTCTTAATAATAATAATAATAATAATAATAATAATAATTTAAAGAACTCTGAATGCCGCAATAGGGTGACATTTCGGCAAGACTCTCGCCGGGGACCACCGAAATTTCGGCAAGAGTCACTCAAAATGACACCTTATTTTTTTACCCAAAGCTTTCCAGAGATGCTTCCAGACCGAAGAGAAACAGCTCCAGTCCCAATAAAAATGGTTCTCGACCTAAAAAAAAAAGGTTTTTGACCTAACAAAATGATTTTTAAACTCAAAAATATTAGGGCGACACCAAAATGTCGCCCTATTGAGCAGGTCGCCCTAATATACCTTTTTTACACACGCCCTTTTTTAGCATTGATAGTAATTGTAAAAATGGTGGATTCTTTTATAGCGCACATGTCCACCCTGTGGGTTGCTCCTGGCACTGTTGCCATTATTATTACCGCTGCCGTCAGGGAATTACCAGAACCATTTTGCTTTTAACTAGGTGGCTGCTGGCCAGGCGCTCAACCCTATCAGCAGTTGTATTGTGGCATTCCCCTTAACAGCTTCCCAAATATCGCTTGGGTTGACGAGGCAACTGGGATTAAGTGCCTTGCCCAGGGACACAGACACGTTGGTCGAAGTGGGGCTCGAACCCACAACCTCTGATTGGGAGTCCCGCTTCATACCCACTAGACCACACACGCTCGAACACAAATAAAAGACGTGCATTAAAAAAAAAACAATTAGCTCTGTAATTATTAAAACTACAATGGAAGTACTGTATAAATGTAAATGCTCTAGCACTTTTTTCAAAGGGACAATTTTCGTATCATTGTGAAATAAACTACTTAAATGAGGAGTGAGTTACCACGAAAACTGTTTTCCCTGCACATTTTAGAACTTGTTTTCATTCAAATTCATAACCAGTTAACTTCAGTTTTGTCAAAAAAATTCCGGACTTCAATGTTCAATTTCATATTTGGTCGCTTATGTATATGGTTAAGACCCTCGGAGCTTACAGCTCGGTATTTTAAACCCTCTATACATGATTTGCAGTGACCCAAAATTTTACTTTATGAGTTCACAAGAAAACCTGACTAAAAGTGTTGATAGCAATGGTAACAAACACCACATGATTTTTCCCATGTAATATGGAGAAATTGCCAACTGGAAGTCCTCAAAATTGTCTGCAGACATTTGTTTATATTATTAATTCAACACAAACGACCATGCATGCTTTTTCAGGTTTTCTGAAGTATTACTGCATCTATGTGGCTGAAATTTCTACAAGGCAGTTTATCAACATTATTCTCGTTTATGTAATTCAGTTGTTCCTGTTTTTAAAGGTTTTCTCAATCATGTAAAATCTGTCTTTAAGTAGGTCCACTAAAACTGATTTTACTAAAATCCAACCCTAGTCTTGACCACAATGCTATAGTTCATCACTCGGACTTTGGACTTGGGCAAGCTAAACCGTCTTAGTAGGAAAAAAGATGAGAAAAGATTGAAAAGTACAAGTGGTTTTAGCTTTTGCTCAATTAGAGCTGAAAGGGCACTTTGTTAACGGTCGAGCATTTTATTTCATCCGCTGAGCGTGTGCGATCATAGATCGGGCCAGAGATATGTAAAAAGCAAACAAATGATGCACACGCTCCTTCCTGTACCAATGTCTGTGAAGAGTATAGTGTATATTCCTGGAATTAAAAAGAACCGTTGATTGACAAGGTTTTAACTTTGTGGTTTCGTTATGTTTTGGATTGTAGGCAATTCCACGTTACAAATTTAGCAATTTACTGGAGTTTTATCCTCTGTTATATCAACACGCAAGCCTGTCAGTTCACCATTTTGGTACCATCAATGCATCTCACCAACATCTACTGGACAGTAATAACTAAAATCATTTAGCCCCATTTTGTGAATTGTAATAAAGATTTTAATCTTGGTTGGTAACGTTACAAAAAAGGACATGGAAAAAATGCATGTCTCGAAACAAAAAGTTTCCTCAAATGGGACACAACTGAAACAAACCATTATTTTTCTTTCATTGCTTGTTTACTGGCGTGTGTTTCTGTACTCCGTCCAGTTTCAAGGACTTGAAAAATCATGATTAGTAATGTTACAGTAACAGCCCGTTTACACTCGATTCGCCATTGCCGAATCGAACTCCGCAATTTCCAAAAAGGGGAGTTAAAGCCGGGTAGGCACTAAGTGTAAACGCAAAAGGTGAATTGAAAAAGGCGGATCAGACCCGGGTCTGATTTGCCTTTTTCAAGTCACCTTTGGGGTAGGGTTGAAACCCCGCAATCGTCAAGGTCGCTTGTAATGTAAACGCTACCTGAATACAGATTCGGCAGTTTGAGTGTCCTTGGGGCGGTGCCAGCAGTGTAGTAGATTTAATTGACCAATCTGGCACTAGTGCAGCAACACCGAACAGCTCACGCATGCGCTGCAGTTACATTTAGTGGTGACTTTTGTGGTTTCTGAAGGCGAGTTGAAGCGATTTGGGGTGTAGTGTAAACGCGGCAAATGTTCAGTTTGTGGTCGCAATAAAAATGCTGGATCTGTATCCACCTTTGCCAGTTCGAGTGTAAACACGGTGTTAGTCTACACGGGTCCAAACTTAACCAAGAGGCATTCAGACTGTGGTTTTTAACCCGTGTCAGATTTATCTACACGGGTCGAGAGCTCTCAACCCACCTCCCGAGGTGGGTTAGTTTCAACACGGGTCGAGCGCTCTACACGGGTCAGTGCCGTGTTGAAATGTTGTAGTGTGAAAAGCTAACATGTGTCGGACCCGTGTACAACCCGGAGATTTTTCATCGTGTGAAAAGACTTTTATACAACCTGAACGGAGATACCAGTAAATCCATTTGTAACAGTTTACCAATCCTGTAATCTATACTTTAATTGTAGAGCCAAGCACACCGCTGGTCTTTGGGATACCGCTCGAGAAATGCATCGGTAACGAGAATGCTCTGAGACGCTACCACTCGACAAGACGGAAAGAACGACGGGAAAGCCTAGACTTGGCCCAGTCCCCGCTGCTGGCCAGGCAACAAGGAAAGCAGCTCAAGGTATTATACTGCATGGTGGCTTTTGCAAGCTTAGACCACTCTCAAACTAGTAACAAAATACTGGTAGCAAGTCTACCATGAGAATAATTATAATACGTAGATATTTAAATAAGGCACATAGAACACACAGGCATTTGCTTCCGTAGTAGACTTGCCGAGTTAATAAATATAAAAGTTGTATATACTTCAATTTGATTTCCGAGTGGGGATGAAAACATTAGCAGGGAAGTGTACACAAGTACATTCCTGTCACATTTTTGCCGTTATAAATAGGTTCCTTTTAGCTTAGAACTGCCGAGGAAGGCTGCAATGCCTAAGTTGCTTTATTAACGATAAATTTATGCTTCAAAGGCTTCAACTTACATCAAAATAGAGATCAGTTTTTGTTCTGTTATTTTTTTAAATAAAACTGCGAGAACATAATTTTGACCAATTAGTGACAATTTTAGGAACATCATTTAAGCTTTGTTTAAAACATATCGGGGGCCAATTTCATAAAGCTGTTCAGCAGAAATTTTTGCTTTATAAAAATGGGTCAATAGTCAAAATTGCATGTCAATTTGTGTTTTTCACAAGAATATCTGCTATTCTTGCTGAGAACACAAGTTGACTATTAACCCATTTTTATAAAGCAAACATATTTTTGTTTAAGCAAATTTTCCTGCTAAACAGCTTTATGAAATTGGCCCCTGGTCAGAACAAGAACAATTTACCCTTAGTATGTCTGGAACTTCCAGCTAAACTACTTGACCAAAATGCCAGACATGACATGACTTGAGGGCAGTTTGACTTGACTTGGGACTTAAATTCAGTTTAACTTCCCTTGAGATACAAAAGCAAGTTTGACTTGACTTGGGACTCAAAGGCAATTTGACTTGACTTGAGCTGAAACTCAAAGGCAATTTTACCTGACTTGCCTTGACTTGAGACTCGAGGGCAGTTTGACTTGACTTGGGACTCGAAGGCAGTTTGACTTGACTTGGGACTCGAAGGCAGTTTGACTTGACTTGGGACTCGAGGGCAGTTTGACTTGACTTGGGACTCGAGGGCAGTTTGACTTGACTTGGGACTCGGGGGCAGTTTGACTTGACTTGGGACTCGGGGGCAGTTTGACTTGACTTGACTTGGGACCCGAAGGCAGGTTGACTTGACTTGGGACCCGAAGGCAGGTTGACTTGACTTGGGACCCGAAGGCAGGTTGACTTGACTTGGGACCCGAAGGCAGGTTGACTTGACTTGGGACCCGAGGGCAGTTTGACTTGACTTGGGACCCGAGGGCAGTTTGACTTGACTTGGGACCCGAGGGCAGTTTGACTTGACTTGGGACCCGAGGGCAGTTTGACTTGACTTGGGACCCGAGGGCAGTTTGACTTGACTTGGGACCCGAGGGCAGTTTGACTTGACTTGGGACCCGAGGGCAGTTTGACTTGATTTGGGACCCGAGGGCAGTTTGACTTGACTTTGGACCCGAGGGCAGTTTGACTTGACTTGGGACCCGAAGGCAGGTTGACTTGACTTGGGACTCGAGGGCAGGTTGACTTGACTTGGGACCCGAAGGCAGGTTGACTTGACTTGGGACCCGAGGGCAGGTTGACTTGACTTGGGACCCGAGGGCAGTTTGACTTGACTTGGGACCCGAGGGCAGTTTGACTTGACTTGGGACCCGAGGGCAGTTTGACTTGACTTGGGACCCGAGGGCAGTTTGACTTGATTTGGGACCCGAGGGCAGTTTGACTTGACTTTGGACCCGAGGGCAGTTTGACTTGACTTGGGACTCGACGGCAATTTGACTTGAGACTCGAGGGCAGTTTGACTTGACTTGGGACCCGAGGGCAGTTTGACTTGATTTGGGACCCGAGGGCAGTTTGACTTGACTTGGGACCCGAAGGCAGGTTGACTTGACTTGGGACCCGAGGGCAGTTTGACTTGATTTGGGACCCGAGGGCAGTTTGACTTGACTTTGGACCCGAGGGCAGTTTGACTTGACTTGGGACCCGAAGGCAGGTTGACTTGACTTGGGACTCGAGGGCAGGTTGACTTGACTTGGGACCCGAAGGCAGGTTGACTTGACTTGGGACCCGAGGGCAGGTTGACTTGACTTGGGACCCGAGGGCAGTTTGACTTGACTTGGGACCCGAGGGCAGTTTGACTTGACTTGGGACCCGAGGGCAGTTTGACTTGACTTGGGACCCGAGGGCAGTTTGACTTGATTTGGGACCCGAGGGCAGTTTGACTTGACTTTGGACCCGAGGGCAGTTTGACTTGACTTGGGACTCGACGGCAATTTGACTTGAGACTCGAGGGCAGTTTGACTTGACTTGGGACCCGAGGGCAGTTTGACTTGATTTGGGACCCGAGGGCAGTTTGACTTGACTTGGGACCCGAAGGCAGGTTGACTTGACTTGGGACTCGACGGCAATTTGACTTGAGACTCGAGGGCAGTTTGACTTGACTTGGGACTCGAAAGCAATTTGACTTGACTTGAGACTCGGGGGCAGTTTGACTTGAATTGGGGGAATTTGACTTGACTTGACTTGACTTGACTTGACTTGACTTGACTTGGGACTTGAAGGCAGGTTGACTTGACTTGGGACTCGAAAGCAGGTTGACTTGATTTGGGACCGGAGGGCAGGTTGACTTGACTTTAGACTCGAAGGCAGTTTGACTTTTTAGGGGCTTTATTTAGGGGCTTTTGACTTTCAAAAGGGTTGTCTTTAATCCCTTCAGTTTTGCATCTTTTTTTTCTTCTTTTGTGACTAAAAAGTCACATTTTATTTATTATTAACAAAAGTCTAAATAACAAATAGCCAGCATGCCTTGATACCTGACTAGCCCATTGAAAAGTAAACAAAAAATCTGCAATCCCCTTGACCAAAAAAAAAACAAGCAAACAAGGTTGGCCCTGACGTAGGCATTTGGCATCACAAAGGGATACCTGAATGGGGACAAAATATAGGAAGCAAAAAGAAAAGATTCCATTGTGGAATTCAGGTCGCCAGGCAGAACAGCATCTTTATTGAAATGAGGTCTGAAAAAATTACAATTCACATTCCTGTTTTTGTATACATTACAAGGTTAGAAATTCGGTAGTGAGTTTTAAAAGCTTCTGAATTTGCCATTTTTCAGTTGCTGGAATTCTTAACAAAGCAGGTTTAATAAAGACCGTGACCTTTTCTTCTGATAATATTCAAATTCAGTCCAAAGCGAACTGTATTTCTTTTTAAAAATTAAAATGAGCAAGTTTACCTGACATTTTGAGCAAAGACGTTTGTTTTGAATAAAGGGCTTGCAAAACTATATCGAAAATAGATTGAAAATAAAACTAGACTTTGTACCAAGAATATGTATACACAGTACACAAAACCCCCTCAAAATTGCGCCAAAGCAAACATTATTTATTTTTAAATTTCAAATGAGCAAGAACACCTGGGATTTTGAGCAAAGACGTTTCTTTTGAAGAAAGGTTGAGCAAACAGATTGAAACAACTTTAAATAAAAGTAGACCTTGTATCTTTGTAAATTATTCAAATTGGCTTTTGAAGGTTAAAATGGATTTCGTTCTAACCTAACAATCATATAAAATTTATACCTTCCCAAAATACTATCCATGGAAGGAAAACATGACCTTTGCAATTTGGATGTGGAAGCAAAAAGGTTGGTGTAATCACTGCACTGCTTTATGTAACTGGATAAATTAAAGTTTACAAAACATTGGTGGTTTTTGACGATTATACGGATTAAAAGCGCAAAATGTCAGAATGGTATTGAGAAAAATATAACAAATTATATGGTATTAAAATCTCAACACCCATGGGGAAAGTGGGACGATCAAAATATGTGATCTGGACTCACTCCTTTACTTAATCAACCACAGACAATATACCTTTAATATTTTTAAATAAATAACAAATTTTATTGTAATTTTGATCAAATTCAAAACAAACCATGGAAAAAGTTGTAACAAAATTGAACTTTGTTCAATGTTGGTGCTTGAATGCGCGTTTCGGAATCCGTTGTGTGTTTTGTTGAATAGCTACTCTTCATTTCATCTCCCTAACAAGATTTCAAACAACCTTGACCCAGAGTGGCAAAGCCTGTCAGATGCATCCCATTTGACCAGTACCCAAGTAATTGCAGAAAAACGCTGAAGCAATTCCACTCGTATGTAATTTCCACACCGGGCCCTATCTTCGGTTAAATTAAGCAGAATGACAATGACTGAACGGCACACTGGTTACCGAGTGTAAGTTTTCATTATGCCAGTTCACGTCCCAACGCAGTCGGAAGATACAGGGCGCCAGCGATGGTTTGATAGATAGCCCCGAGACTCTTAAACATGCTTGAGGAATTTTGACGTCACCGGACGAGACAACGGACGTAGTTTCTGACGTAATTCGAGGGGGGAAACGGCACGGAGAAATTGGCCATTAATCATGATTCTGCTAGATTCTATCCATCAACTTATGCACGCTTTCTTATATTCTTCAAGAACAAATGTCTTCATTTTCTCCAGACAGCATCTTCCGGAAGGCGTTGAAATATTCGGATTGAATCATCCTCGACTGCATCCAATCATTGTCGGATTTGACGGCTTCGAAATTGACAACTTTGTTTAAGAGTTCAGGGATTTCATTAAACGTCACCTTGAACTCCATCGGCAAATTAACATGAAAATCCGGAGTCACCGTTGTAAATTTACAAATTTAACAAATGTAAATAAAATCTGACATTAAATTCAGACAGCCTGCTACTGATGTATAGTGCTTTTGCCAGGTCAAACTAAATTGAATTTAGCGCAACGGAAGTACTGTATAAGCATAATGCTTGAAACTGTACTCTGCTTCTGACGTACACAATGACAAAGCAAAAAGGCAAATTATTTAAAAGAAAAGGCTTCTGTCAAGCCCAAAAAAAGTTTCTTGTGTGTTATCTAATAATTAATTAACTTTTTATATGTCTGAAGACACATTACCAATAGTATTTCATAATTTCATGTATTTTTCTTGCAGCTGTTCATAGTGTGCAAGTAACACATTTGCTAATTCTTTTATTCAATGACTTAACATGTTTTTTCATTTATAAATGGGTCATTCCATGAAGTTGGGATACGGTGTCCCTTGTTACTTCGGATACCTCTTTACCCTATATTTTTGGAATTACGAATTCTACTAGTAACTAGTACTCAGAAATACCAGCAGTTGAATGAGATAATTTCAATAAGAACCTTTATTTTTTGGAACAAAATATAGGAGCATCAATCAACTAAATGGAATTTTGTGCAAATGCAGGTGTGACATGTTTTTCAACAGATTTCTTTGAACCACATACAATTTCAAGTTTGAAACCCATGAATGTAGATTTATAAATGATTGTTTAGATCGCGGACTGTGTGCTAATGTCAGATTCAACAAGATCACTCTAAGGGTCAATAAAAATGAGATGAGTTGGCGTGGCGTCCCTGTTACATCAGTAACCGCAAAATTTTGTCAAATAATTCTAAATTTTTAAACTCCATCAAGACTGAAGACTCAAAAATTATCACAGAACAGGCAAAGCAGCCATATTGTGCAACATCATTGCATAGATGTCATTTTGCTGCTCACCTATTGATTGCTTTCCGGTGACGTCCCTCCTTCCATCCACCATTTTGGTGGGCATTTTTCATGACCCACGTGGCTCGAGTAATAACCGACAAACAGAGCAAGAAAAGCGCATTGGTTGCGATTACCTTTGTTGCTTGAACTTGCTTTATGTTGTTGCGCCATGGCTGTTGTATTGATAAAGATAAAAACGTAGTTCTTCAGGCTAAAAATCGCGATCAAGTAAAAGCAATTTCGTGTTTACAAGCCGAGTGCATGCTCAATAATTTGAACGTATTGCAACGCGCGTGTGAGGCATCTTCGAATGAAAATACGCTGATGAGTATTTTTTACGCGTGTTTATGTGCGTCTATTGGCGTGCGCGTGATCGTTGACCACCAAACATTTACGTCACCGAAAGCAATCAATTGGCTATGTTGCTGAAATGAAGAAATGTCACACTATTGTGTCCCAACTTCATGGAATTCGGAATGGCTCAATTTATATTTAAACAAACTGGATCTGTCAACTTTCTGTGAACAGTATTTTTATGTGCTTTGAGGATATGGACATTTTAATCAAATTTCCTATTTTACAGAGAACTAATCAAAAGATGTCTGTCTGAAAGGTTAAAAATAAATCACGTGTTGATTTTAAGCTATCTATTTACACCTCGCATAATCCACATGGAGCATTTTGTGACGCATCAGCTTGTAAGAAATAAACACATGTGAGGCTAGTGACGTTTCTATTGCGTTAAGTTTAACAACAAAAGATACACCACGGCTCAGCTGCAACTAATTAAAGTTTAAATGTTTACAGAATTATCAATTGTGGGACAAAATCCTACGCGTTCCCAACGTAAATACAATTTTTCTTTTTCTTTTTGTGACGTTGCTCTTAAAATTCTCTCGTGCTTGGATCTACTACTGTTTGTGCAGTGATGAAAATGGGCACTTGCCACCTTCAAAATTACACAAACTATAATGCTC
This sequence comes from Henricia sp. BOLD:AAB3569, assembly GCA_037783545.1. Taxonomy (NCBI): domain Eukaryota; kingdom Metazoa; phylum Echinodermata; class Asteroidea; order Spinulosida; family Echinasteridae; genus Henricia; species Henricia sp. BOLD:AAB3569. Next base: position 1,811,733 of record JBBELK010000429.1, on the reverse strand, counting down.
GGTCAGTTGTAACAAATGAGGTGTCAAAAGTGCCGTAATAAAATTGGTTTTCTGCTGGTATTTTCAGGTACTAAACATGATTATTAGTACATGTATTACCACCCCACACCAACCTTCCCCCCCAAAAAATAATTTAAATAAATAATACAAAATAAAAAATCCAGACTGTTGCACTTAAATGATTGCGTCTAGGTCCAAGAGAGCCTGGGGTCGATTTTACACAAAATAATTTGCGACATGTTGTAACAATTGATGAACCCGTCGCAAACATACGGCTACCAAATAGGTAATCGCAACTTTGCGAAGGGTTAATTCTGCCCAAAGATTGTGTAGCGACGTGTAGCTCTGTTTTGTCCATAAATTGCATCATGTACCAGTCGCAAGTGTTTCGTGAAATGCAACTATAAAAACCGTCGTAAACTTACGAAGGATTCAGCGAATTGCGATATATTTGAGCACTTACGACACCTCGCAAGTCTTTGTGAAATAGACCCCTGTTTGAACAAATTGATTCCCACTGCGATGAAATGTGACATTTTCCGTTTCTTGGAGAATACCTGTAATTGAGGGCTCACAAAAAAGCTGTTGGGTTTTCAAGATATAATTCTGTGCTAAGCATATTTTTTTGCTTAGCAGCACTGGAAACTGGCCCCAGGAGGCACTTAGGCCTAAGGCAGCTTGGCACACCCTGTCTCTGTGGCTTTTACGGAGGCTGGTGTAGTCAGCCTTGCCACAAAGAGATGGTCGTACATATTGGGGTCATTCCATGAAGTTGGGATACGGTGTCTAAGTTCAGTGACCTTCTTTAACCATATATTATTAGACACAGAAATACCAGCGGCCGAGTGAGATAAATTAAAAACCTCCATTATTTTCAACAAAATGGAGAAGAACAGTGGATCAAATGTGTTTTTCAACAGATGTTCTTAAATCACACACAAATTCAAGGTAGAATCCTCCAAATTTAGATTGCAAGTGATTGGTTAGATCAACTGTGCTAATGTCAAATTCAACACTTTTAGGGATTGGCATGACGTCCCCATTACATCAGTGACCATCATTTTGTTAAATAATTCAACACCTTCGATTTTTCAGTCACTGAGTATTTGTTTTTGGTTTTTTTTTTACCGTATTTTCTTCAGGGTTCAGCTGAGGACCTCACCTCCGTGGGTCACGCGTCCTCCTCTGGTTCCAGTTCCTCCACCTCCACCTCCCTCCTGGATGCCCTATCACTCTCAACCAGCACCCAGGTCGAGGCTCAGTGGCGAGAGCGACGTAAGAGCCTGCTACCACAAGAACCCAAGATCCCTCAGGTGGTTAAGGCGTGCTTCAACCACTTGGAGAAGCGTGGACTGCATATCTTGGGTATCTTCAGGATCGGTGGGTCCAAGAAAAGGACGAGACAGGTAACGAACAAAATGTGACCATCCACCACAAACGGGGCATACATTTGGCAAACTTTATTTTGTCAATTTTTGTCAATTTGTTGCGATGTCTCACAAGCATAGGCTGGTTTGGGCGTGGGGCTGCGATTTTCATGAAAGTGGAACTCCTGGCATTTGAGCGAGGGAGTGTGCACATAAAGCTCGCACCCCCTAAAGCCGAAGTCGTCAAGTTGGGTAATCAGTTTGCGGTTGGGGCTGAACACCAGTGGAGATTTTTGTGAACCAATTACATTTTGGGAGAAAATTTTTCTTGCAAGACAAGAAAAATAGTCTTTACTTTAAAATCAAAATCATTCTGAATTTAAGGCCTTTTGACACTTCATAAACTACACGGCCAGTTCTTCTTGCCAATAATCAGATCTGGTTCATGAACTAGGATGTAACTTTGCTACAAAAACAGTGGCATAATTTCTGATTGTCTTGGTTGATTTTGATGAAATTTTCAGAAACCAGGGAAACTTAGATTTTGAGGTTGTCCAGTGGGCAATTCCATAAATTCAAATTTACACTTCAGAGACTTTGAGGGCTTGTAATGCTTCTCGAATTCAAGTTGTTTGATTTTAAACACATGTTCTTTGTGCATCCTTGATGGAAGTGTAATTCCTGAAGATCCTATTGTGATCCCATTCTCAACAAGCATAAAAGGTCCCAAAAAAAACCTCGGTTTCAGACGTGCTCAATAAGTACATCCGAAACCGAGGTTTGTTTTTAACGTACCTCGCTTATTGAGAATGGCATTACAATCAGTTTTTCAGGAATTACACTTCCATCAAGGATGCTTGAAGAACATGTGTTTAAAATCAAACAACTTGAATATGTGAAGCATTGCAAGCCCTCAAAGCCTCTGAAATGCAAATCTGAATTTATGGAATTGCCCTAATAGTGTTCACATAGTAACGGATTTTGGATGCGAGTGGACCATAACTGACATAGAATTCATCATTGGGGAAAGAAAAGGAAAGGGCACTGCCATGTTGGTTATTTTTGGCACCGTCTATCAAGTTGTCAGCTTCTGACGTGAATTGATTACCAACTCGGAGCAGCATGCATCAATGTGGCATTTTGGGGTCGCGATCGCGGGAAACATCGGGCATTCTAAGCAGACAACCTTCCCTCGGGGGTGTCCATCTTTGCTGAAGGCATTCTATCATGAGGATTGAATGAAAATGCAAATGTCTTGCAGTCTAATGGCTATAATCTGCTGCAGTCTTGTTTACTCGAGTCACTAACTTGAATGCCATGTTCAACCATAGGCGCGTTCCCTTTGGACTATTTCTTTTCCGCTACCTTGCGGGAAGTTACCGAGACGCTGGGGTAATATTCCTCCATGTATAATCTTTCCGTGCGTTCCCATTTACCATTGTTTTCAGTGCCTAAGTAAAAAATTACCATGACCCCGCTGTGCCCAAGCCCATTTTATACTGCAGGGTCATGTTATTTTTACTGAACGAAACAAAAATACGGCCCTGTAATACTATAGCTGAGCTGAAATTTTCCGTGGCCCCTTCTCAGTTTTACATCGTCGTTGCAAAAAATTGACAGGGAGGCTAGTTCTTCATGTGTTCCTCATTGGACTTAGTTCTGTAATTCTATCGCACAACTGTGGTAGTTTAACCCAAAAAAGTCCAATAGGAACAGCACTTGTACTAGCATTTTTTTTAAATTTTTTATTTTATTTTAATAAAATTAACTTGTGATTTTGGGCTTGAATTGGCCTGAACAAAAATGCCGACATGCATGATTAACGAGGGTTAATTCACACTGACAATTTGACGCATTAATGAGTGTGAATTTGAAGGGAATTTGCTGTAAAATGACACACTAAAACAGAATCAAATTGGGCAGCAGACATTTTTAGTCTGTTCTCTAATTCTATTTCAATTTGCAGACTAAAAAAATAAATACACGAATATGAAAAAAAAAAGATGACATTCACTGAGAGAGCAACAGAGATTGCGAAATGCAGGCCATACTTTGTGTATCTAAAATGCGAGTCCTAGATTTAATTTGCAAGAATTGTGCATTCACACGCCCGAAAACGCCACAAAAATGCACTTATCGGCAAGTACACAGACACACAAGGCAGACAATTTTCGGGGTTGCGTCAAGCAAATCATGCAACCAACAGTGTTTGGATAAGCAACATCAGTATGACTTTCATCGCGAGAACCAACGGTGAAGTCATGCACGCCCAAGGAATTGTTATTTTATGCGCGCTCTTAACGCGATACCTGATCGGGCCTGCGAAATTGCTATACTATAATTTATGACTTGCAAATCGTATTGTTAGCACAAGTTGTTGATTATTTTTTTCTGAAATTTTGAAATGTTATACAACCATATGGGCAATATGATGTGGATTGAATTTCTAAAACGGATCCCTTCGGGTAATGATGTAATTAAAACCACGTTCTGGCCGCTCTTTAGTTGAAACTTGCCGTATAGATTTACATTTTTTGTTAACTCTGTTTTGCATAATGTGCTTTAATGTATAAAACATTAGCTCTTTTTGGCAAATCTGAATGTAGAATAGGTATGCAGGTCAGGAACAACAAAATTTAAATACAAATCTAACAAGGATGAAACTAAAAATATACATGCACACAAAAAGTGCGTGCGCACACACATTTTTTACCATTCGCCTAACACAAAAACTGCATGTGTTTTAAAGGTTTCAGAAGCATTGATGCATCTATGTAGCTGAAATTTCTGCAGGCTAGTTTACCAACATTCTTTTTTAGATATGTTATGCCCTTATTCCAGGAATCCATAAAGAAAAATGTTTTATCTTTAAGTTAACATTTTTGATCCATTTTTGATCCATTTTTGATCCATTTTTGATCCATTTTTGATCCATTTTTGATCCATTTTTTATCCATTTTTTATCTAATGATCCCTGGGATTATGAAGTGTCTCTGTTGCTCCAAAGGATTAAGTGGTACGTCCTAGTTTTCCTGCCTCCACGATTCCACCAGTGAACCATTAAGATGATCTGACTTTCAGGATTAAAGGCGACCGACAGACCTAATCCCCTGGGTTGCTAGGGATTATATATAAGGGTTGAACATTCCTGGGCGGCGAGTGATGATTGAGTCGGTTTACTCCATACCGCAAAGGGATTTCACCATCTGGTCAAAGTAATGGGATACCAAGGCGTTAGTTGTGAAGTAGTGGCATGATCTTTAACCAATTTGAAGCCATCGAGTTATCGTTGGTCAGGAATTTCTTGGGAATTTGGGTCAGTGTAGCTGTACTTTCCTTGCTCTTCCATCTTTGGTGCCCTGGTTCGAATCCTGTCTGGGTATCTGGAGTGGGTTCTCAGTCCCTTCTTGATTCTGTGCATTTTTTTTTTTTACATTTAGGGTTTCTTAAAATTAAAAAAAATAATAATTCCCCATGTGCAAAGTCCAATCCCAGTTCACAACTAAACTCCTCAAAAAAAGTTTGGAACGTCAAGTTTGACTGACGATTTCTCTCTTGTTACTAAATCATTTCCCTTGAATTTTGTATCATTGGAAAGCCCTGTTATTCCTCTTTACAGTGATGTGTCATTTGTTATGATAATTCAATTGGGGGATGTGTAGTATAGCGGAATACAGGGGTGGGTGAAAAGTGAAATGTCACAAAATTCACTGCTATTGTCATGCAGTGCATTCCCCTTTTGCTTGGAGGATGGGAATGTGTCAATGCACTTTTTGACAATAGCAATGCATTTTGTGACATTTCACTTTACACCCTCCCCCATATTCAGCTGTGCTGCACATCCCCCAATTGCTTAATCATAAGAAAATGACACATCATCCTAAAGAGGAATAACAGGGCTTTCCAATGATACAAAATTCAAGGAAAATTATTCTGCAACAAGAGAGAAATCGTCAGTCAAATTTGACTTCCCGAACTTTTTTTGAGGAGTTAATATCCCAGATTCACAACTATAGTTAACTAGTTTGACTTTAACCAACCGAACACACTTTAGTCAATGCTTGTAATAGTCGTGTGTGGTTGACCTTTTGCAACCAGCCCACAGGGCCCGGTTGCCGACTGGTCACTGGTACCCATCAGGTATTGAGTTGATGCAGCGTTTTGCAAGGAACCAGTTGACTTAAGCCAAAGGCTTTCGCACTTGAACGTTAGTGCACATGTGTGTTGCCAGGATGATGTTTAACCAGTGGTTAACTAGTCTTTAATCGATCTTGCTCCCAGTGAGACCCATGCATGTGGTTTTTTGTCAACCCATATTTAGTTATTCCGTTTCGACTGTGATGAGTTACATGTATCCAGATTAATATATAATTTTTGATTTATGTAATTTTCGTGATTTGTTTTTTGCAGTTGCGTGAAGATTTCGACGCTGGCAATGAAATCATCCTTAACGACAGCCACAACCCGCACGACGTCGGAGCATTGCTCAAGGAGTTTTTCCGTGACCTCCCGGAGCCCTTGTTGACTCGAGATCTGTACCCTGCCTTTGTGGCATGCACAAGTAAGCAGATAACTTCATATCAGGGTTCTCCACAAGCTGTTTTGTCCGGATACCTCGCCCGGACAATATCATCTGAGGCCTATCTTTAGCACCCGGACAAAAATATTGCCACCCGGACAAAAAAATCAGCCAGCTGGAGCATCACAACAATCTCGTGCTTGCTACTCTTTTTCCAACAATGCAGTGGGGCAAATCCATGCCGACCAATTGGCTACACTGATGGCCTATCGTGATGCTCCGGCGGGATACCCAGATAGCTCAGTCAGTTGGCCATGTATGCCAAGGACCTAGGTTAGAATCCCAGTCGGGGCACTGCAATTTTCTCGTGTTTATAAGTCATCTGTAATTGTCAATCCTATCATATACCCTCATTATAGTTGAAATTTGTTTCAGTTTTAAAATTATTTTATTTTAAGCTCCTGATGAATTTTCTCACAGTAGCGTGGTTTATTGAGGCAATTTACTGTGTGTGGCCAGATTATCCAGGTTCAACTGCAATAGGATTGTGCATCCTAGTGCCCTGGCCACTGGCCGCATTAGACAGGGGCCCTAATATCAAAGTTCTACCTCCATTTGATTATTTACAAAATGATTTGGGACCAAACAGATGTGGCCACTTTAGGCAGGTGGCCTCTTTATAAAGGTGGCCTTAAGAGCAGGTTTGACTGTCAGAAATAATTCATGCAGACACTCCGTGTAATTTTGCTTGCAAAATCACTGTAGCGTAGTGCTTGCTGCAGACCAATGAGCACCCGGGAAATTGAGCATGTGATTCCTGCCTCCGGACTTTAGCTATTGTCGATATATGACGCCATCCCTACGTAATGCTCTGATGATAGTGCAAGTCCAAAAGTGCTTCGGCCCGTCTTTGTCGTTAGTTAAAGATACAGTACATGATTGGTAAACTGTTAAAAACGGCGTTATTTCCACTCGTTATTAAAAGTCTGTCGAGAAAACTGCCTTGTAGAAATTTCGGCCACATGGATGCAGTAATACTAATGTAAACTTGAAAAATACATCCAATGGTAAAAATTGTCTGCAGACAATTGGTAAAAAAATTTTTTTAAACTTCAGTTGGCAATTTCTCCCACAAAGGTACCATTTTACACGGGAAAAATAATTAATAACGTGGTGTTTGTTACCATTGCTATCAACACTTTTAGTCAGATTTTTCTTGTCAACCCATGAAGTAAAATTTTGGGTAACTGCAAATGATGTATTAGGGCTTTAAGATACTCAATTGCAACACTGGCTTTCATTTCCACCTCCTGCAGGGTTAGACAACTTTGACCAGAGGATGAGGGCGCTACAACTGCTTGTCTACCTCCTACCCACAGCCAACAGGGACATCCTACATGCCCTGCTTAACTTCTTGAACCAAGTGTCCAAGAATAGCGCTGATACGGTAGACAACGAAGGCAAAGAGGTTAGCTGCCTGGGTTTAAACATTTTTTTTGTTTTAATAATTCATATTTTTTGGAAGTTGTCCTTACCGAGGTAGAAAAATGTAAGTAATATATTTTTTAAAAAGTAATCATTCATTAGCTTTTTAGTGGGCTTATAGAACTTAGAAGTGGGTCTTTCCACAGTAATGGGGTACATTTCTGTGACATTCAAGATCTCAGGTCCCAGTTCACTTCAAATGTCTTAATTTTATCTTTACATTATGCAGCTAAACTGAGGAAATAACTTTTGCACCAAGGAGTAAGAAAAATAGTTCTACAACATACATTTGTGAAAACCCTGTTCACAAATTTTCCTATTACGCATGTAACAAAGACGGGAAAAAATGTCACAAAATGGTCTGTCCACGTTACATACGTAATAGGAAAATTGGTACACAAGCTTTTCAAGAATGTATGTTGTGTCGGCAATTTCTTACCTTTTTGGGTAAAAGTTATCTCCTGAGGTACAAGAAATTTCTTTAATTTGGAGATAAACTAAAGACGTCTGAAAGAAATTATTGACTTATTTTTCAAATGTACCCCATTACTGTGGAAAGACCCAAGTGTTTTCTGCCTAAGGCCCACCGCACACATTTGCGATTTACCGGCCAACTGGACACCGGACCATCGGATGCAGAAAAATCAAACATGATTGATTTGCCCCGGTCGTTGTGTATGCTCAGACCGGCCTGAAGTTTCAGCGCACACCTTTCCCAGTAAATCGCAAAGGTGTGCAGCGGGCTTAAACATCGAGATACATAGGTGGGTGGCACCATTGGCAGCCAACAGCTAGAGACACCGGGTAATCCCTAACTCTTCTCTTAAGTGTGTTACACAACACACTGGACTAATGTTCTTACATCCCTTCCAAAGGATGAAGCTGTTGTGGTTAAATGCCCTTCTTACAGGCGCACATATACCATTTTTCTAGATGTTTAACTGTCAATTTCACAGTCACTTAAAGATAGTTTACATGATTGGTAAACTGTTACAAATAATTTTTACCCCTCTGTGTGATTGAAGATATGCATGATTAAAACCAACCTGAGCAAAATCCAGCTCCGTAATTTGTCTAACTTTTGAGAAAACAATCAAAAAAGGGTTTACTGTCATTTCGCCCCAAAACCACTTCGCCCTGAACCACGGCCTGTGGATGAAGTTGTTTTGGGGTGAAGTGGCATTTGGGCGATGTCCATGTAGTGTTTGGACGAAGTAATTTGGGGCGAAGTGGTTTGGGGGCGAAATGGCACTTAGGCGAAATGGTTTTGGAGCGAATTGAATTTTCGTCTCATTAGACAAAAACTAATTGTTTTACTAATTTCTCAAAGACTATAGCACTTCAGACAACCATTTCAGGGGAAGTTTTCTACGGTCATCATGTTTATATTGTGTAAGTTAGGCGTAAATCTGTGAACATTTCTGATTTTAAACCTTTAAACAATTAATACACTATGTGCAAAAAACAGATTTCACATAGTGCTATCGCAAATAATTTGTGCATTGATTTTCACCATGCATAGCCTCAAGTCTGTCTTAATCATTGCACCAAACAAAATCATAGCACTGAGCACACGCCAACGTAACTTATTGTTCTCGATCCCCCAGATTCTTGGAAACAAGATGGATGTCCATAATCTTGCCATTCTGTTTGGCCCTAACATTCTCCGCAAGACAAAAGGTGGTCAGGAGAGAGATTCGCATCCACTGGAGGCGTCGGAGCAAGTCGAGGAAAGCCGGGAGGTGATTAGTGTGGTAGAGGTCATGACAGAACACATGGATGTCATCTTTCAGGTGGGTTCTATATCACTCTCAGTGCCCTATACAGGGTGTCCCAGAAAAAACGAGACCGAGATTTATCGATGTTTAATCATACTTTAATCTCAATCTTGAATAATAAATGACACATTTGGAAAGCTTAGTTCCTCATCTTTCATTTGATACCACTCATATGATACATACTTCACGCATGAATGAATAAAAACAATATGAAGCAGGGCTACCAAAAAGTCGTTTGCACAACGATACCTGAATTTCAGGGGTTTCAACACGCACGTTTTAATGCACAAGTGACCATCTCCGAATCCATTCATGCGAAAAGTCGGTCAGGTGTGAAAAAAACAAATGATTTCAAAAAAACATGGAAATTCAATCCATATTTAAATGTAGGATATCTCTGTCATCCCTGGCTCATTTTTCCTGACTGAGGTATCATACGAAAGGGCAGGAAATGAACTTTTTAGAAATGTGATTATTTCTTTAAAATTCAGGTATCGTTGTGCAAACAACCTTTTGGTAGCCCTGCTTCATATTGTCTTTATTCATTCATGCGTGAAGTATGTATCATATGAGTGGTATATTTCCAGAATCTACACGCTCCAAGCTACAAAATGAGGCTGGTTTCATCTTTGTTTTTGAAAGTTTTGAATAAATTTGATTAAATGTAAAATTTGCCTGATTTGGCATGGCCCCAAGAGCCTCGGTCTGATCTAGCGAAACTTAAGACCGGCCATTCCGTGATCAGGGTCGCTGATACTATATTTAAGAAAATCGGCAGTTTTATTCCCGAAATTTTGATTAAACCCTATCTAGCTCTGTCTATTAAGAACCACACCTCCGCAGCCTCCAACCTTTTTTTTCCATCCGATATGTAACTGTCCATGTCTAGCACCCACACAACAAGATGGAATGTACAGAGCACGTTAACATTCTTTTCTTTGTTTAAAGACTCAAGCGTCTGTTCACCAGGTGGGTTAGCATAAGAATAAAGTTTGAGCGCATTCCCAAAGGCTCATGGGACTAGACGCATGAATAAGGTCTATCGTGAAGACCGAGTTACTTTGGTTTTATTTCTAAAAACAAAATTTATTCCCATTGGTTTCATTTTGCTCTGAAGGTGCCAGCTGAGATTCAGGACAGCGTTTTAAGGATTACGTATGAAACGGACCCTGAAGCATTGGACTATCTCTTGACCAAGAGAGCCGTGGCATTAGGGTAAGAAAGCTATCAAAAATCAAGACTGACCTATCTATTTGATTTTTATTTATTTTGTTTGTTTGTTAGTGCACACTTCAGGGACATCGTCTGGTTGCCCTTTGTTTACTGAAAGGTGCTGTTTTATCTTTTTCCCCTGTTCTTGTAAAAATAATATGGGCAGCATCAGCTATTTCACCAACTGTGCCATGCCAATTGGCGTCCTCTGGTATCAGGGACATTGGTCCTGCATTAACATTGGCGCACCAAGAGTGCCTTCCCATGGTATCTACTACGTGTCAAAAAAACATGACCTACTTTTGATCTTAAATAACTTTGTCATTTTCCAACGGATTTAAACCAAAATTTTTGATCATGTAAACAAGGCCTGACAAATTTTATTGAGCGAGTTTTATACGTTTTGTTCAAGAGGGTGAGATTTAAAGGCCTTACGAAAAAACCCATTTCAATCGCTCCCTGGAACATACTAAATTGAACAGGACAACGCAATCTTGATAGTGCAGTGCGCAGTACAGACACATGGACATATACGCATTGCTTTTCGAACAACCGATGTTTACGCGTCACACAGAATGCACGACGCATGACACATACATGGATTTTTGTCCTAAAATTAGTTTGTGTGTTTATTATATTTCAAGATGCCTTGATCCAAGTGAAATGGAGGCAAGTTTTGCCGAGGACGTTGACTCCCACAGCTCCTCCCCTCCCTGCACCCCCGAGGAGATCCTAATGCCATTCCACAGCCTCCACGGCCATGAACATCGACTCTACAGCTCTCCGGACGATCTCTACACCTGCCGGAACAAAGCCGACTTCACGGACGAGACCCTAGGTCACGTGACTAGGGAACAAATGCTTCAGCAGTCCAAGCAAAAGTCGCTGTCTCTGCCAAGAGCGGCGCCAGTTATCGATAGTCGGTTTGCAAGTAGTCCAAAGATTGCGAGAACAGGTTGCGAGGATCGGAGTGCGAGTACGCAGTCGGAGCGTAGCAGCAAGGTCAAACGAGGGCGACATAGCAGTAGCGAGAGTCAGGACGAGAACACGCAGTGGGGTGCGGAGTTGTCTCCTACGACGACTATATCACCGCCCACGCGACTAACGCGAGGAATATCTAATGAAAAACAGATATTTTCACCGTTGTCGCCCCATTCGCCGCGCCGTATATCCGCTGGGCCTGTGTCGCCCTTAGTCGGGCATCCACCGGAACGACAGTTTAGCTCGCCCGCAACAATGGATGCAGGATCCCTATCGCCAAATTTAGATGTACCTACCATCCCTTATCAGTCGAAGAGCCCTCGAACGGTCCGCAAACATGCCTCGGACCTTCTACCATCACCGTGGAAATTTGAGGACACCTCGGATCAAATATGGTTGCCGGTGGACAGCCGACGGACTCAAAGCGTCTCGGACTGCCTTAAGCCGAGTCGACCCTGTAGCATATCACCTTGTTTACAACGCCGCACTCCGCCAAGATCACCCCAGCCGAGGCTTGCCAAAGTTCCGATCGCGGCCATGGAAGAGGATTTTGACATGGATTTACCAGTCGAGGTTACCGAAACGAGCCCAACTAGCCCTAAAAAGGAAAACGAGAAATGGCAAGGCGAGTGGAAACTAAAAGATGGTCAGGAAACCTTAGTTTAAAAAAAAAAGACCTCGACTAAATTTTCCATTTTGACTCGTCCGACTGAAATAAGTGTAAGATTTTTTACTGTTGACACTTCTGTGGAATATGTGTTGACGGACGATGAGTTTGAGACTGGCCTAAGTGGCCGACGTAGACGGGAAACGTACGAATGCAGAAAGAATTACTCTCATTCAAATTTACGTGCAGTGGCTGCCACATGCAAATTATTCATTCAGAGTATCGATTTTGGTAGTTTGGTAGATTTCGGAAATCATGGCGGTGTGATATTTTCCTACCTCCATGCAGAAGCACAGATTTATCCTCTGCACACGGGCACCTACATTGTACTGTGTAATTTTATTCTCAGAACTTTTAAATAAAGTTCTTCAGTAAACTTATCCATGTATATTCTACAAAGTTTACCTTTTAATAGTTTTACGTGCGGGGTAAAGCACAGTTCATACTTAACATGAAAGCGAATGCAAACGCAAATTTGATGTCCCAGAAAAATGTTCGTGCCATGAATTCAAAAAAAATTGAACTAATTTCAACTTAACTTGAGATGAGAGAAAAGGGCTTTATTATCAAGGATCGAACCCAAGACCTCCGACTCACCGGGCCGATACTCTACCATCTAAGCTATGAGACACAGCGGTTTAATCCCTCAGTTTTTTTCTCAAGACCTCTGACACACAGGCAGATACTCTACTAGCTGAGCTATAAGGCACAGTGGTATACTCCCTCAGGTTTTCCCCAAGAACTCTGACACAGGAGTTTACTCCCTCAGTTTTTTTTCTCAACAACTCTGAGCTATGAGACCCATCTGAGCTATGAGACACAGTTTTTTCCTTGAGACCTCTGACTCACCGGCCAGATGCTCTATCAGCTGAGCTACAAGGCACAGTGATATACTCCCTCAGGTTTTCCCCCAAAGACCTCTTACACTCCGGTCAGATGCTCTATCAGCTGAGCTACAAGGCACAGTAATATACTTGACCTCTGACACACAGGCAGTGCCTTATAGCTATAAGGCACAGTGGTATACTCCCTCTGACACACCGGGCAGATGCTCTATACCAGCTGAGCTATTAGGCACAAGTTTTTCTCTCATCCCAAGTGTTTCATTTCACTGAAATGTTTCACGTCAGATTTGTGTTTGCTGTCGCGTGACATTTGAACTGTCCTTTAGGCTTCTTGACGTCACTTTAGCAATTGGCATCACATTTAGCTCTGTCGTAACGTCTTTGTTCTTTTGTGACTTTGTAAATGTAACAATTCAGGGTCCTTGCAGCTAAATGCAGACGCGAACCCAACACACTTTCAGCAGTGTTGTGTGTGTACAGTATTTATTACGGAGTTAACGCTCTATTTATGCACCATAGATGTAAAGAGGATGCATGTATTTCCAAAGTATCTTCTCTGTCTGATTTCAATGAAGTTCCTGTTTCTGAGCTGAGGGATCCAAAAAAAAGTCGAACCATGGACCTCTCTAAAGCTCAGGGATGCCAGTGGCTCTTACCTTCAGGGCCGGAAAAAAATCCATAACGGCATACGTATGTGTGCACATGGACTCGCCAGCACAGTATACTGTACAGTATGAGTGTAATGCAATGGATATGTCAGTATACCGATGCTGTATGGGTACAGCGCCCTCTATGTACTTCTGATCAATAGTCTGATTTCGTGGTTTATACAGACATACTGCATGTGTGCAAATCATGTACATAAATGACATAGGGCATATCAGGACATCGTTGATCAGTAAGTGAGACAATTTTCCATGTTGTTTTTTTTTGGACTTGAAGAGTTGAAAATATATTCTCCTTATATTTCCAGCCGTTTACTTTTTCGGCCTGGAAAAAAGGCTTTGCCGGATTTCTTTTTTCAAAATAAGAAAAATCTGGAATACCGGCTATATAGCCGGAAGACTGGCATCCCTGAAAGCTAAAGAATTCCCCAGCCTCCGAGCTGCTAAATCTTTCATCTTACTGTGCCAGGGTTTGATCTGGGGCTAGTTTTGGTTCCGAGAGCGTTTACACTCGGTTTGTGATCCAGAGCTGATTCCGAGGTCGGTGTTTGACCCCAAGCTCGAGATCAAGTGTAAACAGGCCTCTAATTAATGGACACGAAGAAATAATAATTACTTTGTACAATTTGTGCCCACATTTGTAAATTCCTTGTTTATCGACTTGTAATGTGACTTTTTGAAGTAAAATATCAAATGTTAATGGTTCTTTCACATGATCCCCCAAAAGGAATCAGGTTTTTGAGTTAGCCGACTTTAGTTGTTGCCCTAGGTAGCTACCTAGGAGGTTCTTCAGCACGGCCACGAAGTGCGAGAGAACGGGGAAACAATTGTCAGTTTTAGAGGTGGGAGGAAACTCCACACATTAACGTGAGGGAAACCCCACACATTAAAGGCAGACTCGTCAGCAATGCGCGTGCGCCAAATTCGTGCCATGAAATACGCAGCTCCATGCCTTTGCTATGGAGCTGCGTATTTCGTGCATGAATTGCTGACGAGCCTGTGCCTTTAACGTGAGGGACAACCCACGGAATCAAGCAGGGACTGAGAACTAATCCACATACTGACCGGACAGGATTCTAACCAGGGCCACAGAGGTGGAAGGCGAGGAAAGAACCGCTACGGCAACCTGATTCTGAGGAAATCACTTCGTTGAACAAAAATTACTTAATCATGGTTAGTTAATGAAGTGCGCGTTCACATCTCACTAAATGAAGATCGTACGAAAAGCGGTACTGTTCACATTAGACATCCGCTAACGAAGATCGGATGAAGCTGGCGATGCCCGCCTCTCGGTATGTGTCAAATCGCTTCATCGAATGAATTGACCGTTCACATTACATTTTTGCTTCGTCGAATGAATCTATTTGTTTCATCGAATGAAGAGGCGTGCGTTCACATCAGGAAATCTCTTCATCGAATCGTCGTTAAATCTTTGTCAAACGAAGCGATTTTCACAATTAACGGCAGTGTTACACTGTTTCACTTGCATATAACATTTTTGCACAGAAATATCGTGCAATAGTATCTGCATGTTTAAAACAAAATTCTAATTACATGTACGCACTGACAGTGACTGGCTATTATTGTCCATGACACTGACATTACGACATATACATGAAAATGAAATATTTTGCGCTGCATATTTGCTTGTATATATGGGTAATTAAACACCAGTCAAGTTGTTATCAACATGATTACAGTTTTGTTTGTATATTATATTTGTATAAATTATTACATATTATAAAAAAAATAGAAATATATGTATATCTTAAGAAAAGAGAACAGTAAGTTCTATTGTCTGTTTTGTGAACACAACAATTGTTAAAATTGATAATGTCACTGTGTGTATAGTTGTATAGAAATTTAGACACAATCGGTGATCCGATTTTTGTTTCGTCTTAAAGTAGTATTTGTTGGGACTTGTTCAATGTTTCAATAGATGTAAATCATACAGCTTTTTTGGTCTTGAATTATTATGACATCTGATGAACTCGATTGGGAGAGGAAACTCTGGCAAGTGTTTTTTTTAAACTGAAATTGCACATTTTCTGTTTTACTTGTAATTTTTTTAAATAGAGTACTACAGTGAAAATGTCGCCCTTTGTGTGTTGCCAAGGTTACTGGGTCTCTACACTAAAACCAGTGAACTGTTTCCCCTGCGCTTCAGCAATGGATGCTTCAGATTACCAGTGTATGTATAGATCCAGTTTATACCCTGGAAATACGACAGCACTTAAGGGTCAGTAGATTAATTCTACTGTGTTTTTGCCCCACTGACCTATACAATGGACTAAGTAACCAATTCCCTGAATGAAGCAGTCATCCGCCATCTTACTATACCCGAAACAATAGGTGAGGTCACAATTCTGTGTGTGTTACATGTTAGTGTTAACAGATCTGTTATCTTAATCGGAATTGTGACCTCGGAACAAACGCCGTGTTAACAGGACGTGTCAGTGTCAGTGTTGTGCGCAGAACCGCATGTGAGTGAGGTCGCAATTCTCCGTGTTAGTGTTAGTGTGACAGATCTGTTAACGGATCTGTTGACTCGGCATTTTGGGAAATGTTAAAGCGGTGGGGTTCTGCACAACTTTGAACACTAACACTAACATAGATTTGTGACCTCCAGTCCGTGTTACACGAGCTTAACCACTAAGTGATTGAAATTTGCAGAACCTTCACGGAGCCAAACATTTTCTCAATTGTGGGTAGAATGCAAGACCAAACACATTTATAAATTGTGCTGAAAACAAACTCAATTTATTGAGAATCACAATCAGGGTTCTGCACAACTTTTAACACTAATATAGAATTGTGACCTCCAGTCCGTGTTACACGAGCTTAACCACTAAGTGATTGAAATTTGCAGAATCTTCACAGAACCAAAATATTTCTCAATTGTGGGTAGAATGCAAGACCAAACACATAGGCCTAGTTGTGCTGAAAACTGAACCTCAATTTATTGAGAATCACGAAAGTTCTAAAATAATCAAAATTAACACCACCTACTTCGTTCAGATTAACATAACAGATCTGTTACACTAACACGAACTGTAACAGGAGCTATTGAACTAACATGAAATGTAACACTAACACGTCCTAAACACCATGTTAACATCGAGTTAACACGGTGTTTGTTCCGAGGTCACAATTCTGATTAAGTTAACAGAATTGTGACTTCGCCCTGCATGTACAGTGCAGAGAATTCACATGGTGTTAACACCGTGTCAACAAATCTGTTAACACGGTGTTAACCTGAACATTCAATTAAAGGGCCAAGGTTAATGCCGTGTTAACAGATCTGACACTAACGCATAACACACACAGAATTGAGACCTCACCCAATGCCTTGCCTAGACGGATTATGCTACTTTGTGTAGAGTACATGTGTTATGTGGAATGTATGTGATCATATGGCCAGAGAACAGTCTAGGCAAAGCATTGTACTAAGATGGCAGACGCATTGTTTCAATAATCTCGCATAGCCACTTTCAGTGGTTTGTCCCATATGCAGCACGATATGTGACAGAGCTTACCTACCCCCTCCCCATTATTCCTACATTGTGTCTCAAACAACCAGGGGGTTTTAAAGGAATTCCTTTAAGGTTTTGGGGGAGGGAGTTGGTGCGTTAACAAAAGAAAAGCGTGTTGAGGTATACACCAATCCGGTAACTAATATCTCCTCCCTGCATATCCGCCATAGCTGGGGGGCGTCCAGTGCATGGGCTGTGCGTTTTGTGTTGCTGTTAGAACGAAAAGCGCTCACCATTACATGCACGAACGAGCCTCCTTCGCGTATACGCGACGCGCCCGCCTTTGCGTACACGCGACGCGCCCGCCTTCGCGCGCACACAACCCTACAAAGACGCGCAACTTGTTCGAAGTAAACAAATGCAGCTTCAGCAACAACAAAATCATACAGTTCATTCAGTGGAAGCCCCCCAGCTATGGCGGATGTACAGGGAAGAAGACCTTATTACCGGATTGGTGTATAGGGGTGTTAGGGGAGTCTCTTTGTTACATATTGTGCTCGGTTTATTGAAATCAGTCTAAAGTTATTTTAACTGTTAAGAAATTATGTACGTTGGGTCTTTCTATAAATTAGGGGTCCAAAAGTGTGATATTTAGTGTCCCCTGTTACACCTGATGTATGTTATTTTTCGTACAAAAATCATTAAAATGGCTTTAAAACCATTTTTTATGAATTGTACTTTATGTACTCACTCTTTGAGATTGAAAGTATTTAAAGAATGTGTCCTGAATTTACAAAAACGAGATGTAAAATGTAACGGGGACACCGACATTAATTGGACCCCTAATTTATAGAAAGACCCACATGTAGAAAGCTCCCCGGTATGTACGCAGTACTAGAAACCTGCTTTGTACAAGTTATGTGAGTATTAAATTGTCCCCAAAGACTTCACTTAGTTGATGTTTTAATTTCATACATGTCGTTGGACAAACTATTTAAACCAATTTAATTATAAGGAGTGACTGGCACCTCAAATTCTTGACTTTAAAATGGAGATGCAGTTTATAAAAAGTCCACATACTATGCTGTTGTTGCTAAGTGGTGCACACCATTGCCTTACAACCAACAGTCTGGTGGCTTTATTCCATTCTCTCCTACGGTGAACACGGTGTTGATTCTGTACTTTACAGCTGCCGTGTGCACCCGGTCACATTACATAGCAACAAAAACTAGCATCTGGATACATTTTCTTATCCTTGAAAGTTCAGTTTGTTTTATTTCTAACGTCCATGTCATCTGGTACCTCTTATTTAAAAATACTCGGAATCGTTCATTCTCTGCAAAAGAAGACACCACTTGCTTTTTTTTTTTGCTTTTCGAATTTAGATTTTTTTTATTTACATGTAAACAGACAGGTACTGTTTATTTTGTTTTTATAAATGGCTGTATCTGAAGCAGTGTGTTAAAGTAAAGAAAGTCGCATATACTATACTGTTATGTGGTGCACACCCTTGTCTAGCAACCAACAGTCTGCTTGCTCTATGGCATTCTCTCCTCCAGTGAACAAGGTATTAATTCTGTAGTTCACACCTGCCGCGTGCACCACATAGCAACAGATTTAGTCTGGTCAAGTGGATACAAAGTGTGCAAAGGAAGTACGTTGGTGCACTAGACGCTATCCATGCAAAAATACGCAAAAGGCTAAATTGGTGTGCACCGACATGCTAAAAAAATCAGTTACAATAACGCTGTTAAAGTTGATTGTGGTTTTTTCTAGGGATTGGAATTTACGGTTAATTTAGAAACCAGTTTGCAATTCTTTCAACTGTCAGTTAACCGGTTAACCGTTTAATAATCATTGAACCTTTATATAGTCAACATTTTAATACGACCCCACATCAATTTATTTTAGTTTCATGAAGTTATTACAAATAACCCTCTGAAAACTAGGCTATTGTAAATTCTTTAACCAGTTAAACCTTCGTAATTTCACACAAGATTAACTCCATGTCACATTTTCTCAAGGCGTCGCATGCCAAATTTACCTGCGACGCATGTAAAATTTACATGAAAATCCACCCTTATCCTAGGCACGCCATCTGAAGGTAGAAATGTTCTCTGGGTTTTATCAGATGTTTGACAATTCAATGCTTGTCATGTTCCATGAGGATGAATATTTTAGATGCTCCGCTGTTTGTAATAACTGAACGGTAAATGACCGAATAAAACGCTGTATGGAATTCACCAGTACTGTTACAGGCTTCTTTTGTTTTGTTATAGGCCTATACGTTTTTTAAAAAGCGCTCCAGTATAGCGCTTCAACCCCAGCGCTTTTTGTAGAAGCGCTACGGTATCGTGCTTCAACCCTAGCGCTTTTTGTAGAAGCGCTATGGTAACCCTAGTGCTTTTTGTAGAAGCGCTACGGTAACCCTAGCACTTTTTGTAGAAGCGCTACGGTAACCTAGCGCTTTTTGTAGAAGCGCTACGGTAACCCTAGCGTTTTTTGTATAAGCGCTACGGTAACCTAGCGCTTTTTGTAGAAGCGCTACGGTAACCCCAGGGGTAACCCTAGCACTTTTTGTAGAGGCGCTACGGTATAGTGCTTCAACCCTAGCGGTTTTTGTAGAAGCGCTACGGTAACCCCAGCGCTTTCCCGTTTTTCGTTTTTGGAAAGCGCTACGGTGACCCGGGCGCTTTCCCGTTTTATTTTTTTGGAAAGCGCTACGGTATAGGCCTAACCTTAGCCTTTAGTCAAGGCTGCCTTGGCGAGTTATATATTCGCGCGCATTCAGTTTTCCAACGCTTGAGGAAAGACTAGCACGCACGGACTGTCCGCCCAGTCTGCAGTATGAATGTTAGTCTTTCCTCAAGCGCTAGCAAAACAGTGCACAAATCAAACCTCGCCACGGACGCCTTGACTAAAGGCTAGCCTAACCCCAGCGCTTTCCCGTTTTATTTTTTTTGGAAAGCGCTACGGTGACCTACGGAAGCGTGTTGCTGCCAACTTGAAATATTTGTTATCTCGTTTAAACGACTTAACCGTACTATCTCGTTTAAACGACTTAGTTATCTCGTTTAAACGACATAGCTATCTCGTTTAAACGACATAGCTATCTCGTTTAAACGACATAACTTGTCCATCTCGTTTAAACGACTTAATTATCTCGTTTAAACGACTTAACCAACGTCATTTCACTTAGTTGAAGTGAGCCACCGATGCGGCCGAACAGCTGCCGCTGTTTCAGCCGCCGATTCAGAAAATGATAGAACATTCAAAATACATACACCAGAGGATGTTTACCGCACGAACGCCGGGTTTAAGGCTAATGAAACTCGATTTTATGTTTCCTGTAACATTTTTGTCAAGCCCAAATGAGGCAACTATTTCATTATTCATTATTTTGTAGCATTTCATTATTTGCAAAATAACGGCTATTTATAACGGCTATCAAAACTTAGGGCGCTCTATACCCTCTGATAGTGTGTTAAAACACAACCCTGATCAACTTATACACACATTTGTATTTATTAAAATATCTTTCACCATTTCCCAGGTATTTATGACATTTATTTAAAGATCAAGATATATTTAAATAACAAAACACATTTATATCAGTCCACACATTTCAAATGGGAATTGCACCCATGCTTTTCTACCTTTATTTAATAACACTTGTTACCTAGTTCGACAATTAACTGCAACAAAGTGCAAGTTTGAGACAGTCGTGATAGTCCATGGTATCTTCATTATACCCCTTTCCTGTATCTTGACTAACACCAACATTTTATTTGTCTCACATCATACAACCGTGCAACCTTCTCCAAAACACGACAAAAAAGGATGCGATTCTACGCGTCAACGGTACCTAAAAGGCAGGCCGCAGTTAACTTAAACAGCTAGAATCCCCCCTTCCACATTTTTTTAGTTTTTCTGTTTATCATGGAGGTGTATGTGTCTACAACACCATCACAACTTGTTTTTCACAAAAAATCGACAGACTTTTGCTTAAAACGTAAAGCAGTTCCGACCCTCTTCACCCAAATTCTGAAACGCTCGAGGTCACTCGGCTTGTTTATCAACAGGGTTTTGACGTCATCCTGAGAAACATACAAAACGGTCTGTGCAGTATTGAATGGAAAATACACGAAGTGAATGTTTATCATGCCTATTTTGTCCTTGTAATTCAAAATACAAACGTGAAAAACACTTCATGTAATATGACAGCAATCTACTATTACCTGTTTTGTGAAACAACGATGAAATTGTGGCTCACAGTGAAGCTCTTTTGAAGTGAATACTGGTGCATTGCGACAGGTGGTTTTGTCACGGAACGAACGGCATTTACAGCGGTCTGTGTACGGTCCACTGCGGGCGTAGTTTCCACGTGTTTGGACATCGGCCGTACAAGTTATAGAATGAGCGACTCATTTTTCTCTCTCTTGGTAATAGAAAAGAAAATCTTTCTGCTCTTTTTTTTCATAGTGTCTGGTAAAACATGCAACCACGCAGCTACTGGGCATATCTCTGGCTTTTTGGAACAACAAAATTCTTCAAAAAACGCCATCTAAAACAGACTGTTTTACAATTTTTTTGCGTGTAAACGTATGGAGCTAACTATCGTGTTGACTTCTCTTTCTCAGGATTGCGTCACGGGGTCACGCGCATATCATGAATACCTAATGAGCATTTCAGAAATCGCGAAAATCTCATTTTCGAAAAGCGCACTTTTGCTTGCAATTTATCCACTTAAAACCGACAATTAAAAATAATAAAAATCCACGTCGGCAAGAGGGATGTTTGGACTATCGAAGAAAGCCTAAATGCTGGATTTTCGTCAAGGGGGATTCTTCCTCTTTAAGTGTCAAGGCCCATTTGTGATCCGCGCACCGCTCGCTAACGATAAAAACAATCGCCCATTTGTAGTTTGTGTGTTAGTTCTAGGCTAGCACTCACGGCTACAAACCACAGATTTATGGAGTGGACGGTCCCTATGTGTTTGTTCAGCATACAGCGCAGGGTACATGCATCACAACAATGGCACGGGTAGCGCAATGTCTTCTCCAGGAATTTATTGTAAATTCACTGTTACAAATGTTCACGCACCGCCGGCCAGCCGCGCCGATACTCTGCTTCCGGGGTATTTTTTTTATGGAGGAAGAAAATTACGTTAACATTTTGTTGGCGGGAGGACGAGATGAGAATGAGCACCTCGCTAAAAATGTGAAATTCGAGCGCTGCTTTTAAATATCCAACAAAAATGGCAGGAGAAAACATTTAAAAACTTTATATTTTTGGGGAAAATACAAAATAATGAATTGTTTTTGGATTTTGGCATCTCAAACGCGGCCGAAAAATCCAAACGCGGGCGGGTTACGGGAAACATAAAATCGAGTTTCATTAGCCTAAATACTAGAGTAGCTCATGGTGGTGTTGTATGCAATTTAATGTCCAGACCTAAACTCTTCAAGAATCCACTAATTGAAGGTCCAGGAACAATATTTGGTTGGTAACACATTTCCCACTGACGGCGAAATAGCTGAAATGGCCACGCCCCTTTTTGGGGGCCACGCCCTTTTTGAGCGAAGTACTACCCATCCTAGGAGGTTGCCCGACCACTCAAAATGTGCGCAATGGCCACATTATGGGGGGTCAGTAATACATTTTAGCATGTTACGCACTACAATTGTATAATACATGTACCACCAAGGCCACAACATATGTATGACACTTTATCATATTACCTGTTGTACCATTTGTGGGAACGCGTGTGGTCTAGTGGGTATGAAGCGGGACTCCCAATCAGAGGTGGTGGGTTCTAGCCCCACTATGACCAACGCGCCTGTGTCCCTGGGCAAGGCACTTAATCCCAGTTGCTCGTCAACCCAAGCAATATTTGGGAAGCTGTTAAGGGGAATGCCACAATCTAACTGCTGTTAGGGTTAAGCGCCTGGCCAGCAGCCACCTACATGTAGTTGAAGCGAAATGGTTCTGGTGATTCCCTGATGGCAGCGGTAGTATTGGTAACAGCGCCAGGGGCACCCCGCAGAGTGGACATGTGCGTTATATAAGAATCCACCATTATTTCTCTGCATTACACAATAGGGGGACAGTTTGTGTGTAAAAAAGCTATGTTAGGGCGACAATGTCTAGTTTTGATGATTAGGGCGACAGTTTGGTGTCGCCCTAATGTTTTGGAGGTATTTTGGAGGTTAAAAACCATTTTTTTAAGGTCGAAAACCATTTTTATTAGGTCTAGAACCATTTCTCTTAGGTCTGAAACCATTTTTGGAAGCTTTAGGTAAACAAATAAGGTGTCAATTTGAGTGATTCTTTCCGAAATTTCGGTGGTCTCTTGGGAAAAGTTTCTCGAAATGTCGCCCTATTGCCGCATCCAGCGTTCTTATTATTATTATTATTATTTTGCATATTGTTCCTATTTTGAAGTATTTGGATTTCTACACTTTTTGCCTTTACTACAGCCACAAAACGTCACACATTTTATGTTCCTTTCTCTGCAAGTGCACGTTTTGGTACTCATACATGATGTTGGGCATTTGCATGGAGGGGGCAGGTCATCAGGCCTGCACGATACTGGCAGTATCACTGGTGTTATGCCAACATCCGTTGCTTCATACCCATACTGGAATGGATCTGGTTTGGTGACTGCATGAGTTGGGGCTTGCACCCACATCTTACACTGCAGATATGCTCGGTCTATGTGTTCTCGTAGCGTTGGTGAACAGCACACAGGCTGGTGACAGTTCTTCTACACCAAACTCTTCCAGTAGGGAGAGATCCATAGATGCTTTCAGGCCAGACAGCTTTGGACCCACCTTGCTGGTACTGTCGCAAGCGCTGAGAGCATGAATGGCTGGGAGACACGACACCAAACCGGTGGACTGGTACAGTTCTTTGTTTTCCGGTTACCAAGCTTCACGTACAGCTTTTGTAGTTGCCAGGCCGAGTTTTTGTGATCCAGGCACTATTTGTTGCCAGGTTTTGTTGAAGTTGAAGCTGAACAACATTGAGCTCTAGAGCATATCAAGATCGACAGGGATTTTCTGTTTGTCAGACCTAATGGTGATAGTGATTTGTTCTGAAGAACTTCTCTGTGCCCGTTCCATTTCAATGCTTGATTGATGATTTTTGATAAACATCAAAAATAATGTCTATTCTTGTGAACTCGCAGCCTGTAGCAAGAATGCTGTTGGAAAGACTCTCAGCCAATTCCCCGAATGTGTGAAGGCCCATCTTATTCATCGGTAGTTTACGCACAAGTGCCATGAAGTCCACTATTGTCATCTGAGCGTCACTCTTTACATTCCTCGTCTCCTGTGGAGGTTGACTGACAAGTTCCCTGGCTAAGGAGGCTTTATCGGGCTTCTTCAATTTGATGCCATTTTACATTCAGAAAAAGATGGGCCTTCACACATTCTGGGAATTGGCTGAGAGTCTTTCCAACAGCATTCTTGCTACAGGCTCCGAGTCCACCACAATAGACATTATTTTTGATGTTTATCAAAAATCATCAATCAAGCAAATGGAACGGGCACAGAGAAGTTCTTCAGAACAAATTACTATCACCATTACAATGTAGGTCTGACAATCAGAAACTCCCTGTCGATCTTGATATGCTCTGGAGCTCAATGTTGAACAAAGTTCGATTGCAGGAGTATGTCTTCAAGTGGATGCTGCAGAATGTCGAGTCGGACAAGGAGATCTTCTTTAGAGGAGTATATGGGGGTGAATGCAGGAAACTGTTAGCTGGCACTGAAACACAGATCGCAGAGCTCTCAAGCAACCAAGAAGAAGCCGACGACAGAATCATGTTCCATATTAATGATCAATGGTGTTGTGAAACACAGGGTTCAGTCAGTCTTGGTTGACTCACCTGACACAGATGTCTTTGTCAACCTCAACTTCAACTTCAACAAAACCTGGCAACTACAAAAGCTGTACGTGAAGCTTGGTACTAACCGGTAAACAGAGAATTGTACCAGTCCACCTGTTGGTTGATCAACTGGACAACGGTTTGGTGTCGTGTCTCCCATCCATTCATGCTGTTAGCGTTTGTGACAGTACCAGCAAGATGGGTCCAAAGCTGTCTGGCCTGAAAGCATCTATGGATCTCTCCCTACTGGAAGGGTTTGGTGTAAAAGAACTGTCACCACAGATAACAAGCAATGCTAAAAAGTTCCTTGTGTCTGGATTAAAGAAGACCGACTGTTCCACTTTCGATGAATATCGATGGGAGCAGTACCACAACTTCAAGAAAGAACTGGATTTCAACCAGCTTGTGTGCTGTTCATCAACGCTACGAGAACACATAAACCGAGCATATCTGCAGTGTAAGATGTGGTTGCAAGCCCCAACTCCTACAGTCACCAAACCAGATCCACTCCAGTATGGGTATGAAGCAACGGATGTTGGCATAACACCAGTGATACTGCCAGTATCGTGCAGGCCCGATGACCTGCCCCCTCCATGCAAATGCCCAACATCATGTATGAGTACCAAAACGTGCACTTGCAGAGAAAGGAACATAACATGTGTGACGTTTTGTGGCTGTAGTAAAGGCAAAAAGTGTAGAAATCCAAATACTCCAAAATAGGAACAATATGCAAAATAATAATAATAATAACGGTGGATTCTTAATTTCTTATAGCGCACATGTCCACCCTGCGGGGTGCTCCTAGCGCTGTTACCAATATTACCGCTGCCATCAGGGAATCGCCAGAACCATTTCGCTTCAACTAGGTGGCTGCTGTTAGGGTTGAGCGCCTGGCCAGCAGTTAGATTGTGGCATTCCCCTTAACAGCTTCCCAAATATCGCTTGTGTTGACGAGGCAACTGGGATTAAGTGCCTTGCCCAGGGACACAGGCGCGTTAGTCATAAGGGGCTAGAACCCACAATCTCTGATTGGGAGTCCCGCTTCATACCCACTAGACCACACGCGCTCCCACAAATGGTACAACAGGTAATATGATAAAGTGTCATACATATGTTGTGGCCTTGGTGGTACATGTATTATACAATTGTAGTGCGTAACATGCTGAAATCGGTTTTTGGCAATTATCTTAAAAACCATTGACTTTTGGATATGAAAATGTATTACTGACCCCCCATAATGTGGCAATTGCGCACATTTTGAGTGGTCGGGCAACCTTCTACGATGTGTAGTACTTCGCTCAAAAAGGGCGTGGCCCCCAAAAAAGGGCGTGGCCATTTCAGCTATTTCGCCGTCAGTGGGAAATGTGTTACCAACCAAATATTGTTCCTGGACCTTCAATTAGTGGATTCTTGAAGAGTTTAGGTCTGGACATTAAATTGCATACAACACCACCATGAGCTACTAGAGTAAAAGGGGGAATCATAATTTGTACTGTCCGAAGACTGGGCCTCGCCAAAAATGACGCATTCACTTCGGTAGTCTATCAACCCCACACTCTCCCTTCCCTTCTGTTAACAGTAACACACCAACTCCCCTAAAAACTGAAAGGAATTCCTTGGATGTTTGAGACACAATGGGGGAACAATGGTAGCGGGGCGGGCATACCCTCTGCCACATCGTGCTGCATATACATTCCTAAGATGTTTAAATAACAATAGGAACAGGTGTACTCTCAGATGCTATGTGGGCGTTTGCTTGGGCGATTCCACGCTGGAGTCGAGTAGAATCGATTCCACTTTAAGAATCTGAGTCACTATTCCAAATTTTCAGGAATCGATTCCTTTTATCTAGATTCGATCCCCAGTGATAGGTTGCCGAATGCCGATTCTTAGAAATTCCGGAACCAAAATACACGGGTTTTGCCGTCTTCCTTTTGCAAGGGTCTTTGCTGCACGCTGCACACTGCACACCGAGTTACCGAGTTTCCGGTGTGCAGCAAAGACTCTTGCGAATAGAAGATGGGGTTCTGATATCATATCATGAATGTTCAGTACCGCTCAGTGCCACTTATGGAATCGATTCCGGGTAGCTAGAATTGCGATCGATTTGATTCGGAATCGATTCCAAAAATGCTGTCCAGAGTCGCCCAAGCCCGCGTTTCCATTCTTCGGTGTAACTATGCACCGCATTCCGGACGCAATGAACCGTGGAAGCAGCAGGTAGATTTTGCAACAGACGAACTGCCGACGGCCGGTCAAGATGCTGGTGATGATACGGGACGTCCTCGACAATCTACGCTAGTGGGATTTTTAGGTACGTAAACTACGTTTCCTATGTTTTCATGCTATGTGGGAATGGTAAAAGAATAAAGTTTTTCTGGGTCTTTTACCTAGGCCTACTTGAAGAAGGGAAAAGTAGCTATGTGGGGTTCGGGATTTAAAATACGTGGGTTGAGTTAGACCATAGTCAGCAAGGAACAGTTCCTTGCTCTATGGTTAGACAAGCTTAGGTTATACCTCGGCTCGAATTTTTTCATGTGGTAATCTCTAAAAGATTAGGCTACCTTGAACAATTTCGAGCCGAGGTATACCTTGTCTAAAAGATTACCACATGAAAAATTTCGAGCCGAGGTAACCTTGTCTAGGGTTGAGTGAAATGAACTTATAATGGGGCTTAATCAAGTAACCATCCTTCTAATCTGATTGTTGTTTTCGCTTTCAGGATGGAGTCGTGTATACTACCGTATGACGGCGGCTTCTTGGAAAAGGTAAATTGCGGATCTGTTAAAACTCTTAATTGGTAGAAATTCCTGAAAGATTTTACTTTAATACCTGCACTTTCAACTCTTTGTACATATACTGGATGTTAAGTAAGGTTGTTTTTTTTGCCCTTACCCGACGTATTTATTAACACTGTATACTCAGTGCTTTCCCGAGACACTATGAAAAACTTTTTCATAGTGTCTCGGGAAAGCACTGAGTATACAGTGTTAATAAATACGTCGGGTAAGGGCAAAAAAAAAAAAAACAACCTTACTTAACATCCAATTTCCCCGACGCAAGTCCAAATCAAATTCCGAAGTCTTATACTATAGACTTCATTAACAAAATTAAGGTTTTTTGTTATTTTATTCGTTTAGGTTGAACAAAGATGTTAAGGAAATTACCTCCTGGAATCAATAGATAATCCAATTTTAAGATATACTTCCCACTTGCACTTTTGTCGGAAATGTTGCATTTCTGAGATAAATAAATAATAAAACTACCGGTACTGCAGATGCAGAGAGTAAGACAAAATCACAGCGAGTAAGCGCGACAATAGAGGCCGCTGCATGCAAGCGTACATGGTTCATCTTGTGCACCAACTAAATGCAATTTTTGAAGAAGAAAATGTAAATTTTCTTTAAAAAAGCAACATTTGCGACAAAATTGCATGTGGAAACTGGAAAGTATATCTTAGAATTGGGTAATTTCCTTAAAATCTTTGTTCAACCTAAACGAAAAAAATCCCCTTTTTTTATTCAGGCTAAAATAATATTTTCACAACAAAATTTCACTTTTTTAGCGAAAGATAAGCTGTATGAATGAAATAATGCAGGTATTTAAGTAAAATAGGAAAGAATTATGTTTACTGGCTGCCACTTATTCTCCTTATGACTAAATAACCATCAAAATATTTGAAAGGGAAGTGAATTGTGCAGTAACAAACATTCAAAACATTTCTTGAAAATACTGCCCTGTTCCATAGATTTAACACACGGCGTCTCGATCAGTGGCAACCACTAAAGGCAGTGAACGGGATTCATACCAAAACAAATTCTGATCATCTTCTCAACTTTTACCGAAACATGAATTTTATAGTGGATAGTGTAATTTTGGAAAGAATTTACAAGTCGGACATCACATAAGCTTTCCTACATTAAACCCATCGAACAACTGGGAATAATTCCCGGTATTTTTTCCCTTATACCATGTATACATTGAAAATACATTGCGTAAGCGCGACATAAGTTATTTTAAAGGAAAACAATTCTGATTAACTTCTCAACTCTTAAAGGAGCGTGACCAGAGTTTCTGGAAAATAGTTTCCGATGTAACTTACCAATATTATCAAGTAACTCCAAAACACCTCCCATGTTCCAAAATCCCAAAACTATCGAGTCGGCTTTCAGCGGATAAACGTTGATACTGGAAAATTAGTTTACAAATAATCGGTGGATTTTCGACGATATCCTCGGAAATATGCGGCCTAGAAGCGCGGGAGTTTCAGTTTCGTAATCAGAAAAATATAACGGATGTTATGATATAAAAATCTCATGACCCATAAGGTAAGTCCCGGGGAGTTATGGGTAAAAAAAAGTGATCTGGTCACACTCCTTTAACTAGAATTCTCTTATTTAATCCACATAGGAACAATTAAAATTACCACAAAAAAATAATTCAACAAAATGAGGCCATTTTGAATGATCATGGTTAGGGTTTTGGGAACCTTTTATTTATTTTATTAACAGCAATACTTTGTCTTTTCTCCTCAGGTTTTTGATCACCAGCCAAGGGTCCTGTTTAAATGTAAGTATCATATAGTCTCTATTGTAACTTTAAAGATGCATTGTTTGAGCTTGGAGCCAATTTTACCATGAATATCTGAGGATACAATTCTTAGGTTGATGTTAATGATATAAATAGTACTGGAGTTTTATACATTCACCACCAAAGTAGGTACTACCTATATTGTTCTGTGTGGAGAGGCAATTTATGGTAAAATGCCTTGCCCAAAGGCACATCTACAATTTTTTGAATTAACCAAGGTATTGAGTACATGACACTTGACTGTTTGGATATCTAAATTTCATATTAAAATTGGCCCAGACATTTTTTGTGTTTTTACTTGGTTTATTGATCATAAAAAGGCAAATCCTGGGTGTCCGTGCATGGTAATGAACCCCACATATATTGTGAAGGAAAGAACTAACCTCCAAATTTAAATCTTGTGGCAAAAAGTAAAACTAAAACAAAATTGGAATATGTGGCCCTGCAGTGACATGAAAGAAACTTGGCTTGAGAGATGATGAAAATCAATACCTGCATTTTCCGGAAACCATTAGTTTTTGATAATTTTAAAACTAATTAAGTTAGGAAAACAACTAAATTATTGGCCTTTTCGCAATTTCATTGCTTGAGAAATCAGTGACAAAATCAGTGTACACAAATAAATTTACTGATAAATTTCTGGTGTCCTTTAATAGCGCATTTCATGTCTCTTGACATCTCAATGCGAACCACCTCAATATTGATACATAGATCGGCAAGTGGCGGCTAAGCCAGAGACATTGGGAAAATTCCCCTTCTCTTCCGAAAGAATGTTCTAGGATCTTTAAGATGCATTACACAATACTGGACCTAGGGCTTTACATCCCATCCACAGGATGAAGCAATTGGGGTAAAGCGCCTTGCTCAAGGGCACAAGTACCTCAAGTAGTCTGAAAACCACAACCTTCGGGTGTTTCCACCTGAAGTTTGTAAGTTAATGACCCAAACTGCCATGATACTTATAACTCATTCTGCAAATTACCTGCACTATGCTATTAAAGAAGAAAATATAGCAATGTATTTGTATCCGTATATCATCCTGAAACCTGTGCACATCAAGTTGAATTTGCAAAAAGGCTACATGAATACATACATCGTACAGACTTCACCTACTCATCTGTGTCAAAAGTCTGAAGGTTCCATGTTGTGCATGGCCACAATTTTCATTCAGACATGCTGGTAAATGTACAGCACAAAATCAAATATGTTTGGCATGTATATACGTAGATTAAATATGTTTGGCAAAACATATCTGTGTCAAAAGTCGGAAGGTTCCATGTTGTGCATGGCCACAATTTTCATTCAGACATGCTGGTAAATGTACAGCACAAAATCAAATATGTTTGGCATGTAGATTAAACAAACTTTACTTATTGCATATATGTGCGAAGGGAATGAATTTACTTGCTGAAGTGGTTTAAAATTGGAGTACAAACTGCATGTTACAACATGAACTGTCTGCCATTATAATACATGTATTCCAGCAAACATATCAACATTCACTGTCCTTATAGGTACCCATTTACTCCTGGGTGGAGAGAACCCACGTTTAGAACTAATCATTAGGGAGGTTTTCGCACCGCCACGGATACCGATACGCCATGACTTTATGCGCGTCTCGTGACGCGTAACCGTATATAGTACACATGTTTTCATATGCGTGAACAACGGTTATCGGCCTCCATACGCGTAGCATAAAAACGGATACCGGTTATGCAGATTTTTCGCTTTTTCCGTGATGGATTAATAAGTTTTATGCATTTTGTTTCTTTGTGATGTATCTTCCATGAATACCGATCGAATTTAATGAATCATTCCCACGTGAAAGTGAGGAAAATCTGCTGCAAACAAAGCCAAGCGCAGAGCATATTTAGCAGATGAATGTATGCACGTAGTCACACAGTGCGAAACCCAGTTCAGTGAGCGCATCAACGTGAACAGTTACCGTTATCCGTATTCGTCACCTTGCGAAACCTCTCTATTGTCTCAAATGCAATCCACGCCACATTAATTGACCTTTTCTTTTTTGTAGAAAATGAAATGTGTAACATGCAGTTTGTGCTCAAAACACGAGAATGGCTAAAAAAAAATTCTAAGCAAATTCTTAAATTTAGTTTGTTTTTTTTTATAGGGAAAAAAACCCTTAATTCTTACCTATAAATTGATAATCATTGAAAAACCATAAACAAGTTTGTGTGCATTTTCAAAGTTGAACTAAATTAACCTGGTTTTATGAGGAAAGAATTCAGTACTCAATCATCAGAAAACCGGAGGATTGGCCAAAAAATGTAATTTTGTTTTTGAAAAATGTGTCTGACAGCTTGGGCTGAGTTTTTGTGATCATGACTAGAAATTGGCAGTGGATCCAGGCACTATCTGGGTAGTGCTTGAAATGTCCATAAGCCTAGAACCGCCACTGATTTCCAGTTATACTTGCAAAAACTTGACTCGGGCTGTGCAACATCCAACTCATTTTAGAATAAGTCACATTTTTTTCGGGTAAATTTTGGGTTTTTCCTGATCAAATCTGCAAAATTTTTGCTGTAACATTTTACATTCTAATAAAACTAAACATGTGGAAATTTTCCTGTCAACCCATTTAGTGATCACGTAAACTGGACATGTTTAAATAAACCTATGTGTGTGACATTTTGAAGCATTTCCGGAAAGTCAAGTTTGACTGTCGATTTCTCTCTTGTTGCAAAATAATTTTCCTTGAATTTTATATCATTGGAAAGCCCTGTTATTCCTCTTTACGATGTGTCATTTGTTATGATTAAGCAATTTGGGGATGTGCAGCTGAATACGGGGCAGGTGTAATCTCACAAAATGCATTGCTATTGTCAAAAAGTGCATTGACACATTCCCATCCTCAAAGCAAAAGGGGAATGCACGACAATAGCAGTGAATTTTGTGACATTTTACTTTCTACC
The DNA here is from genome assembly GCA_037783545.1 of Henricia sp. BOLD:AAB3569. NCBI lineage: Eukaryota > Metazoa > Echinodermata > Asteroidea > Spinulosida > Echinasteridae > Henricia > Henricia sp. BOLD:AAB3569. The sequence goes on along the minus strand of JBBELK010000429.1, from coordinate 1,779,327 downwards.
CACCCCTGTATTCCGCTATACTACACATCCCCCAATCGATTAATCATAACAAATGACACATCACTGTAAAGATGAATAACGGGGCTTTCCAATGATACAAATTTCAAGAAAAATCGTCAGTCAAACTTGACTTTCCGAACTTTTTTTGAGGAGTTTAGCATGGTAGTCATCTACAGGGGGCACCTTATAATAGTACAGCATTTGTTTCAAATTTATCTGAAAGTTCCTTTTTACAGGGGGAAAATGTATGTTACGTGTGTGACGTCAGAAATGTCACAGAAATGTAAATTGTAAATTTGAGACAAATGCTGTATTATTATATAAGGTGACCCCTGTAGATGACTTCCATGCTATATTAATGCAAAAGTATTCACCAACAGGAAATTTATTGAACATAATACAGTTCAAAAAGCTACACATGATTTCCAGCTAAAAGGTACTTTTTGTACGACTGGTAAATTGTTTTAGGCAAATGGAATAAGTTATGAGAAATTTAACTTAAAAATCATTTTGTTTTGGTATGAAATGCATTGTAAATTGTGTTGATCTGAAATTAATTTTTGTAATTTTCTTTTTCAGAAATGGGAGCTCATGAGGCTGCAAGCAGGGTTGTAGTCAAGTCCACCACAAGTCCCTGGGTCTTAATTCAAGTCACAGGCTACTCAAATGAACTCCAACAAGGGCATTCGTTTGTGCATGCTCATCCTTTGCTTCTGGACGTTTGACGGACTCGACTACAACCTCGGTTCCAGACGGAATAGTTTTTAAATTTTTTCGCGAGTGATGTCTTTGTGCCGTGGTACGTCGTAATCTGGAACAAATTGCCGATGGTATTTTTAGTCAATTGGGTATGTAGACAGAAAACTTGAGAAAGTCAATTTTCAGTTTATCGTCATGTTGTTACTGACAATATGTAACTTAATTGTGATTTACCAAGTTACAAATGTTGTGTTTTACTGATTTGTTTCTTGAAATTGCAGTTATCGTTTGTAATTATATTTTTTTGTTTTACAGTGAATGTTTAACAAATAATTTTAATTGTATTTCTTTGTACACCATTTTTATTAATTTTTTCTTTAACAGTTAGAGGAGGGAAACCTCCACTTCAATACTTCAGAAAATCGGACAGGGGGTAACCCCTGTTCGATTTTCAAATTATAAATTTGGACCACCGAACCCTGGACTATCTGTAAAGACAATAGCAATTAGGACCTTGCATAAATTAAGTTAATGAACATTTTACTTGAATATATTACTTGGTTTACTTATTGGAGTACAGAATAAAATGAGACTTGTTTACAAATGAAACTTTTGTTGTCGGTGACTTTTATTTTGACTTTGGAAGTTACTTTAACTATATAACACTATTTAAATAAGATTGTTTACAAACATTACTATATTTGTTAAAGTACATTTAACAATGCTACAAGAGAAATAAATACAATTGGTTGTTGCTAAATGAAGACAAGAATATTAAGTACAAGTCAATGTTTACAAACTGTTAGTCATTTTTTGAGAAAATAATTTGAGCAAGTTTTGGTTTGTTTACAAACTGATAGTCATTTTTTGAAAAAATAATTTGAGCAAGTTTTGGTTTGTTTACAAACTGATAGTCATTTTTTGAGAAAATAATTTGAGCAAGTTTTGGTTTGTTTACAAACTGATAGTCATTTTTTGAGACACTGAAGAGTTGTGTGCTTAGGGACTGATAGATGGAAGGTTCAGTTGAGTTGATTCAATGTTTACAAACTGTTTTTGGAGAGAGGCTTGGACAGCAGAGCTTTTTGTTGGAAAGTTGCTTTGGGTTTTTTTGGGAACTCTGTGGCAGAAGGTTCAATCATCCTGATTTCTTCAACTTGTGTCTGCGGGGGAAAAGTAAAAAGTTTTTAAACAGTATAGTAAATCTACAGATGGCACAAATGCAACATTTCCATATTTGTTGAATCAGATAATGTTTTTCTATGCTGTAAACTCAGGCATGCAACTGTGTTACAAGGGAAATGCAAACAAATCTCCGACTTTGTACAGTGTTTTTTTAATTTCCATTGGTGCAGATGAGGAAAAGTTGCATGCCTGTAAACTGCAACTCCTGAAGGCCCAATGGTCATTTTTCGAAAACTGGAGATACTTTATACAGTAAAGAAGGCATTTTGGCAATACAGACCATATTTTCGAGAAAATACCTTTGTCTGGTCTCAAAATAAAAGAAATAAGTTTAAGTTGTTCTGAAGAGATAACTTAGGCCCAAAAAGGGTTACAAATAGTGTGACAACATGCCTTTCTAAAAACCCTGTGATCAAATTTCCAATATACGCTCGTAACCGGGACGGACACTTGTGTTACATTTTAGGCCGTCCCAGTTACGAGTGTATATTGGAAATTGGTATACAGGGTTTTTAGAAAGGCATGTTGTCACACTATTTGTAACCCTTTTTGGGCCCAAGTTATCTCTTCAGAACAACTGAAACTTATTTCTTTTATTTTGAGACCAGACAAAGGTATTTTCTGGAAAATATGGTATGTGTTGCCAAAATTCCCCCCTTACCGTGGAAAATGCCAGTATATTGGGGCTCACCGTGGGTCAATCTTGGCCACTCTGAAGACGATGCAGTGAGGTCTGCCAAAACATCTTGAAAATATTCAGCTCCTGGTCGACATCGCTTGGCACACACGTCTTTGTCACCTGTCACAAATTAAGAAAACATAACGACTACGTTATAAAATGCTCCAAGTTTAGAGAAAATTAAAAGTTGATGAATTTTTCAATTTGGCTGGAAAAATGAAGACACGTTAGCTGATTTGTTTAAAATCATGGATTGCCTCACGCTTGGTGGAGTTTACAAATAAACTGCTTTGGAGAAATTAACGTGAAGTGTAGAGCAATTAAAATGCAAGATGAGAGGCATTTCCGCAAATATTTGAATGTGTAGTGGAATCTTCCCCAATGAGTGTTCACTGTATAAACTGCAGGCTACATTCACAATCAGAGTTGATTGGGATGGTAGAGACGACCTTACCGGGGTACATCAGTATGGATTTTCAGCAAAGACAAAAAAGATTCAAAATTTAACTTTGAAACGTACCAAAACAGGTTGGAAACGGGCAAAAATTGTTTTCCTGATAATTTCTGAGACATTTTTTAAAAAGTCATATATTTTTTTATGCCGATTTGTGCAAATAACTGCTGGACTAACCCCTTGTGATTTAAAAAAAAAATTATTGTCATAAAATTGACCCAAAATGGATTTGCAGTAAAGATGAACAGAACAATGGACTGTGACTTACTGATACTGTAGGTCAACACTGGCCAGATTTCTTCTCCCAGCAAATCTCAACATGATGGGTGGTGCATATGAACAGTAGCCACAGACTAAAAGGGAAAGAAAATATATAAGTTAACAAAGTTACGGTACTTACAAATCAGAGCTACATGTAAGACTTCAAACCAAATATCTAACACTAAAGTGGAAAATGTGTGGAGCTATGAATGAACTTAATGCATTTTATGAAAGCAGAATTGATCCAAACAAAAGATGGTTTATTTTAGCTAGGTACAACCGCAGAAATGCTATCATCTAACTAAATATGACGGTGCCAAATCGGTGCCAAAACAGACAACAGGCCCGAAAATGTTATGCTCGGCTGTGGGTTCGAGTCCCACCCAAGCACTGGTTTTTAATGATTCAAACTGACAGTCCGACACCAGCTCACTGAGTGGGCGAGTGGTTAAGACAACTGCTCTACAATGCAGAAGGCTGTGGGTTCGAGTCCCACCCAAGCACAAGGTTCTAACATAGTTCTTGGGAAAGCGCTGAGCACATAGCAAAAATAAATATCGTCAAAAAGGGGCAAGGGATTAGTTGTGATGCCAACTGCTCCACGATTCAAATAGACCCTTTTGCACCAATGCACTGAGTAGTTGAATAATTTGAGACAACTGCTCTAGGTTCAAGTCCCACCCAACCACATTTTAATGTTTTTAGCAGTTCTTATAAATTTGACCAAGAAAGGGCAGTTGTGATACCAACTGCTCCATGATTCAGACTGGCCCTTTGATACCAGCGCACTGAGTGGTCAAGTGGTTGAGGCAACTACTCTAGATTAGTTGTGATACCAACTTCCATGATTCAAATTGGCCCTTTGACACCTGCGTAATGATTGGTTGAAAGGTTAAAAACAACAGCTCTAGAATTCAGAAGGTTGTGGGTTCAAGTCCACCCAAGCACAGGTTTTAACAGAGTTCTTGGGAAAGCTCCGAGCATAAAGTGCTGATAAATTGCATCAGAAAAGGGCAGGGGATTAGTTGTGAAACCAACTGGCTCTTTGAGACCAGTACACTCAGTGGTCGAATGAGTGAGGCAACTGTTCTAGGTTCCAGTCCCAACTGCTCCATGATTTGAACCAGCACACCGAGTGGTCAAGTCAACTGTTGTAGTAGAATGTAGGAGAATGAGGATATGGGTTCGAGTCCCACCCAAGCACATTTTGATATTTTTAATTGTTCTTATAAATTGTCGGAAAAGGGCAAGGGATTAGTTTTGATACTAAATGTTGCAAGAGTCAAACAGGCCCTTTGACACCAGCACACCGAGAGGTTGAGTAGTTAAGGAAACTGCTTCAGAATGCAGAAGGTTGTGGGTTCGAATCCCACCCAAGCACAAATTGTTAACATAATGATAGTTCTTGGGAAAGCACTGAGCAAAAGTGCTGTAAGATTATATTAGGTAAGAGAGCAAGCTATTCCTAATGTAGAGAAGTAGTAACAAGCTGATGATTACAATACCTAAAAGCTGCTCATGATGACAAATGAATTCCAACAAGAGAGAGACATGTATGTGGAGTCCAATAGTCCAGGTGAGGCCAAGCATGGGCAGCAACACAAGGGAGCTTCATAAATTGGTCCTGTTATAAAAAGGAAATCAAATGAAATGCATGAGTATGTAAAGTTTACTTAATTACTCTGTTGTGAATGTGGGTGGGTCTTTAAAGCCTAGCATACATCCACATTGCAACTGGAAGCAACTACACTGTAGTGGCAACTGGTGTTTCCGGCAACTGGAAGCAACTCGCGGCAACTGGGAGCAACTGATCAGTTGCTCAAAAAGGTTGATGTGCTCATACTTGCAACTACTGGCAACTGGAGTTGCCGCGAGTTGCTCATGTTCTACCTTCTGGCAACTGTAGTTGTACTCAGTTGCGTCAATATACATGCACACGTAGTTGCAACTAGTTGCTGTCAGTTGCACGCGTGTGTCTGAATACGTGCGCGCACATCGACAGCAACAGTTGCTCCCAGTTGAAAGGTCAATGTACTGTAGGCTTTACCAATTTGCCGTGTCGATGTGTGCGCTTTGAAAACTGGATGTTCCCAGTTGCTGCACACATCGACAGCAACTGATGGTCGAGTTGCTTCCAGTTGCAATGTCGATGGACGCTAGGCGTAACAGTGTTCAGCAGAAAAACCAACTTTCTAAGTAACAGAAATGAGGAAAACATACTGACAAATTTGTTTGATGGTTATGAACAAATTATGTTCATAACGAACGGGACAAACTGTTAGAGAAATGAACAGGCTTTCCAATGATATCATAGCACACAATGCTAGAAATACAGTAACTTTTTAGACCCTCCCTCCCAACCCCTCCCCCCCCCCCCTCCCAACCCCTCCCCCCCCCCCCCTCCCCCCCCCCCCCTCCCCCCCCCCTCCCCCCCCCCCCCCCCTGTACGCATGGCGTACACAGTGGCTCCAACCTCTTCACCCCTGTACGCATTCCATATACCTCAGCATTAATAAGCATTGGTAAATGGTTCAGTACTACATGTATAGTGCTACCGGTATATACTACTAACGATTCGCATGTCGCCTCCAAAATCTGAAATAAATGAGATTGTTTTTGCATTTTTGTTTACACATAAAATGACATCAAGCATCAGAAACTGCAGATTTAATGGGAAAAACCTAAATTGAGGAGTGAAAAAAATGTGAGATGTGTGGCCTGACTAATATGTTTGTCAACTTGTCCAATTCCTTTCTCGTTTTAGTAAAAGCAAATTTTCAGTTTGCGTACATACGCATTGGCTTGGACCCTCCCCCTGTACGCAATGTCAACAACCCCCTCCTTTATGGACGGCCCCTAACAGAGACATGATGATCAACAAAACAAAGTTTGCAAAAATCTTTGAAAGGTGTATTCAACTCTTGTAGCTTTTTGGCTGGAAGTAAATGTTTTTGGACTCTTGAGCCACTGTGAGTAACATGCCGTAGTAGAAACAAACATATTTTGGAAATATGGTATGTAAATGAGCAATTTTTAAAATTAAAATTTTGATAAGGATAATACACCTGATGTCAGTATTAACTCATTTCATTCAATGCATTGGGGCATTCTGGGTAGCATCATGATGAAACCATGGCCACTATGTGACTTTTAAAAAATAAAACTGGAACTCAGTTTCAGGGGTATACACCATGCATGAATAAACATGAGAAAATATTGGGGCATTCTGGGTAGCATCATGATAAAACCATGGCTATGATGTGACTTCCAAAAAACAAAACTGGAACTCAGTTTCAGAGGGACACCATGCATGAATAAACATGAGAAAATATTGGGGCATTCTGGGTAACATCATGATGAAACCATGGCCATGATGTGACTTCTAAAAAACAAAACTGGAACTCCACTTCAGGGGAACACCATACATGAGCAAGGGCAAAATAGTAAATTTAGCATGCTGCAGTGACATGTAAATAAGTAGCAGATTTGCATAATTTTGATTAAGGCAAGAACAGTACATCAATATGTCAGTATTAATTAATGGTGCAGTAATATGTAAATTAAGCATTTATTTGCATAAATTTGAATACGAACAATTGAATACTACACAAACTATTAAAGTTAAATGCCTGCTGCAAGATAGACTACTCTACCAGGGGCTGACCTCCGTAGAAATTCAAGGTGCCATTTTAGTAAGCAAACTACCGGTAGATGCGCCTCATGTCCGTTTGATATGACTCTCGCGGTTGCTGATTTTTTTTCTTATCCCATAGTTTGGTTGTTTCATTTCAATGGTGATTAGGTACCATACCAAATATTGTGTTTGTTACTTTGCTCAGTTGCGGTCCCATGCAACAATAAGAGAACAATTGGGTTCTTGGGGAAAACCTGAGGGAGTACACCACTGTGCCTTATAGCTCAGATGGTAGAGCGTCTGCCCTGTAGCTCATCTGTCTGGTGAGTCAGAGGTCTTCGGGAAAACCTGAGGGAGTATACCACTTTGCCTTATAGTTCAGCTGGTAGAGCATCTGCCTGGTGTGTCATAGGTCTTGGGAAAAATCTGAGGGTGTACATGTATACTACTGTGCCTTATAGCTCAGCTGGTGGAGCGTCTGCCCGGTGTGTCAGAGGTCTTGGGGAAAACCTGACAGATATACCACTGTGCCTTATAGCTCAGCTGGTGGAGCATCTGCCCGGTGTGTCAGAGGTCTTGGGGAAAACCTGATACAGTATACCACTGTGCCTTATAGCTCAGCTGGTGGAGCATCTGCCCGGTGTGTCAGAGGTCTTGAGGGAAAATCTGAGGGAGTATACCACTGTGCCTTATAGCTCGGCTGGTAGAGCGTCTGCCCAGTGTGTCAGAGGTCTTGGGGAAAACCTGAGGGAGTATACCACTGTGCCTTATAGCTCAGTTGGTAGAGCATCTGCCCGGTGTGTCAGAGGCCCTATAGGTCAGCTGGTAGAGTATCTGCCTGGTGTGTCAGAGGTCTTGGGGAAAATCTGAGGGAGTATACCACTGTGCCCTATAGCTCGGCTGGTAGAGTCTCTGCACGGTGTGTCAGAGGCCTTATAGGTCAGCTGGTAGAGTATCTGCCCGGTGTGTCAGAGGTCTTGGAGAAAACCTGAGGGAGTATACCACTGTGCCTTATAGCTCAGCTGGTAGAGCATCTGCCCGGTGTGTCAGAGGTCTTGGGGAAAACCTGAGGGAGTATACCACTGTGCCTTATAGCTCAGCTGGTAGAGCATCTGCCTGGTGTGTCAGAGGTCTTGGGGAAAACCTGACGGAGTATACCACTGTGCCTTATAGCTCAGCTTGTAGAGCATCTGCCTGGTGTGTCATAGGTCTTGGGGGGAAACCTGAGGGAGTATACTACTGTGCCTTATAGCTCAGCAGCTGGTGGAGTGTCTGTCTGGTGAGTCAGAGGTCTTGGGGAAAATCTGAGGGAGTATACCACTGTGCCTTATGGCTCAGCTGGTAGAGCATCTGCCTGGTGTGGCAGAGGTCTTGGGGAAAATTTGAGGGAGTATACCACTGTGCCTTATAGCTCAGATGGTAGAGCTTCTGCCCAGTGAGTCACAGGTGTCAGGTTGGAATCCCGATAAAGCCCTTACGACTTTTCTCTCATCCCAAGTGTGGATGCCGCTGTAACTGTTCGCCGCGACACAGATTACACTACGAGAGGCATGTCAAACAGACACAAGGCGCGTCTAGTTTGCTTATTACTAAAATGGTGCCTTTACATACTTCACTTTATTGAATTGATTTCGCATGGGTGGCCTATCTTGCACTTTTGCTGCTATATCATCTTTGAGGAAGCCCTACCCATGCATGCCTATAAGCGGAAGCTAGACAATTTTTAATACAGTGGAAAGTCACCATAAATGGGCATCGTATCTGAACCATACAAGTGTTTGTTTTGGTGGCGTTTGACGCGATCAAATGATTGGGAGCCATGAGCGATGTTCACTGTAGCTGAATGTTCTTTTTGGTGTTCATTATAGCGAATTTCCACTGTAATAAAATTGGAATGATGGCCAAAAACTCACCTCTCCTGTGTTTTCAGTATCCATGGCAACACGTCCATTTTTGTAGTGTGTAATATGAAGCTCCACAGTCTGTGGGCTCCATCTCCAATCTGTGAATATACATAATGAACAAAAATTAGCAACTGTGACAGAAATGCAACCAATCCAGGCTTTGACATTAACCAAAGTCACCAAGGCCAATGGCCTCATGCCCTGCTGAGTTGGCCCGGTGCCCGTTTAAGATACACTTTCTGAAGCCAACTTGGCCATCATGCCCTACTGAGCTCGTGCCAATGACGTCATTTTGGGAGTAAAACAATGCTGCGTCATTGTGGAAGCAATGTGTGTGTGCGTTGTGTGTGTCCATAGCGCGCGTAACGCGCTATGATGAGGCTCCCATTGGTGAACTAAACTGCGTTACGCCCACAAGAGACACACACAACGCGCACGCACATTGCTTCCACAATGACTCGGCATTATTTGACTCCCAAAATGGCATATTCGCACGTGTTCGAAAGGGTTCAATCCCAGGCTTTGACATTAACCAAGGCTACCAAAGCCAATGGCCTTATGCCCTGCTGAGTTGGCCTCGATGCCCCTTCAAGATATACACTTTCTGAGGCCAACTTGGCCAGCATACCCTATCCCAGGCCTTGACATTAACAAAGGCTACCAAGGCCTCATGCCCTGCTGAGTTGGCCCCGATGCCCCTTCAAGGTACACACTTTCTGTAAAGCTATACTTTACCTCTCGTGCTCCTTGATCCTGTTTTGCATCTTCCATTTTTTAATGCACAAGTTAATTTTAGCTTTGTTTACAAAACTAGCCCCTGTTCGGCCAGGTGTGAAATTCCCAACATGATGACGACGTTAATGAAAACTCGAAACCTATGTCTACCGATATTTCAATATTTGTGAGCCAATTTTCTAAAAATACTACAATTTTCATTTTATCTACAATTTTATGAGTGTCTACTTTTTCTGATACACCCTGTATAACTTCAAATGTTGATAACTTAATATATCTTCAAGCAAACTTGAATCCGTTGTTTTGATTGGTGGATCCATGGCAACCAACAGTGTGATAATGTTTCATAATACTCTTCCGATTCTCATATTGCACTCTGCGTACCGGTAAATGCACCATGGTATTCCAAGATAATTGTGTCCCTACGCATATGCACGGAGTACATGTAGTACTTGCAGAGTGCGCGTGTTATTAGTGCGTCAAATTTGCTTGAAGATAATATTAGTTATCCCGCGAGCACGAGTGGAATACGGCATTATCATGATTATGTAGGAACGCGACAGTCAGACGTCACGTGACCACATTCGTGTGACTAACTATGTTCCTTTTTTTGTCTGTCGCCTGAGGTGTATGATTTTTAAACATCTATATCTGGGAGGTTTTAATTTTGTCAAAAAATTAGTTAGTCGTACATTATTTTTATTACATAATGAAACTATTTATAGCCCGATACCCAAAATCTTGGAATTGTCCAGATTGTACCGTTACATTGTTTTAAATTGTTATAAATTTAAATAAAGAAATTTATATTGATAAAATTCTCACTTTGTCTGTTTTGTTTAATAGTTTGCTTTATTTGTATTTCTTCTTTCAAACAAACAAATAAGAAAGAAACAACCTGCAGTAAAACCCCCGTTGATCATTTTAAATTTAATTTGCTTAAGGGCGGTCCGGTTGGCGTAGTGGTTCTTTCCTCGCCTTTCCTCTGGCGTACCCGTTTCGAATCCTGGGCGTGTATGTGGATTGGGTTTACCCCTAGAACTATGGGGGATAATGTATCCCCCATAGGTAATGTTTTTTTCCAATATGGCGGCGCCTAAACTTTAAGATCGGACAGAAACGTTTTCGGCTAGCGCAATAATCCGCTGCCCAATCGCCACCAAACTCCGTCTGATAGTTCTTGAGACACTCACCTTGCCGGAACTGCTTGGATTTTTTATTGGTCCCAGCTGTTCCGGCAACTCCGGCTTTTACCGGATGCCTGGATCACGCATGTGGACGCATCGCACATGTTCCCGTTCATTTCCCAACATTTTTTAGGAGAATTTAATGGACAAATGGTACCGAAATTCCGTAGACACACGCAAGGTGAGTGTCTCAAGAACTATCAGACGGAGTTTGGTGGCGATTGGGCAGCGGATTATTGCGCTAGCCGAAAACGTTTCTGTCCGATCTTAAAGTTCAGGCGCCGCCATATTGGAAAAAAACAACATTACCTATGGGGGATACTTTTTTTAGAAGGCTAAAAGTGATTTTCTGATGTTTACATTGGGTCGTGATGAATCACTTTTAGCCCCTTACCAATTGAACCCCATTCGCCCACGTTGTACAAAGCTGCACGACCAAGATGGCGGCCGTTCTTAGCTAAGATAATCTCAGCTCTTGCTTTATTGTTTTTCATTGGGATGTGGTCTTTTTAGCAGTAGAGCTGAGAAGCATTTAGAACATGAACACGCTATCACAAAACAAATGTCATTTTCTCACCGTGACACACTAATTCCCCCTAAAACTCACCCAAACCTTGTTAGGCATAACCACTACGCAGGTCCTTGAGGGAAATAACCAGCCATGATGATTATTTTGCAAACAATTCCAGCGAAACAAACCCGGTATGCTCACAGCCTAGCCGTTGTCTGGTTGTGTTCAAAAAATCTATCTGCCTAGTCTGTGTACAAAGGAATACCAATGCGCATTGGTTACCAGACGTTTAGATCACGTCTGGTAACCAATGCGCATTGGTATTCCTTTGTACACAGACTAGGCAGATAGACTTTTTGAACACAACCAGACAACGCCACGGCTAGGCTGTGAGCATACCGGGTTTGTTTCGCTGGAATTGTTTGCAAAATAATCATCGTGGCTGGTTATTTCCCTCAAGGACCTGCGTAGTGGTTATGCCTGACAAGGTTTGGGCGAGTTTTAGGGGGAATTAGTGTGTCACGGTGAGAAAATGACACATTTGTTTTGTGATAGCGTGTTCATGTTCTTAGTGCTTCTCAGCTCTACTGCTAAAAAGACCACATCCCAATGAAAAATGATAAAGCAAGAGCTGAGATTATAGCTAGGCCGTTCTCCAAAGACAAAGTGAAATTTGACCCGACAGTCAAAATTAAACATTGAAAAACTTACCATGGAAGTCCCTGGAATCTCCAGAATTGTGTACCGTGGTCTATTCTCCCCGATGATTCTTTTAAACAGGAAAAAAACTAGTCCAACGTCATTTTTCTTGACATTTTCCGAGCATACTGAACAGCGCAGAGATATACCGCCCTCTTGTGGTCACCTCATTGTACTGCAGTGACGTCACACATATATGTCGAAATATCCCACATATATCTTTAACATGTTAAATTATTGCACATATATTTTTAACATCGCATACATATGAAAAAACATTACATATATATGTCAAATTATTGCACATATATTGTCAACATCGCATACATATGAAAAAACATCGCACATATATTTGTGCATTATCGAATATTGCAACTTTTCTTCCTCCATGGTTCCACACGCCATAGTCAAACGCGGGAGCGCGTGTGGTCGTATGAAGCGGGACTCCCAATCAGAGGTTGGGGGTTCGAGCCCTACTTCGACTAACGTGTCTGTGTCCCTGGGCAAGGCACTTAATCCCAGTCGCCTCGTCAACCCAAAAGATTTATGGGAAGCTGTTAAGGGGAATGCCACAATTTAACTGCTGATAGGGTTGTGCGCCTGACCAGCAGCCACCTAGTTAAAGCGAAATGGTTCTGGCGATTCCCTGATGGCAGCGGTAATAATGGTAAGCGCCTTGAGCACCCTGCAGGGTGGATATGTGCGCTATACAAATCTAATCATTATTATTATTAAACGGCGATCGTCAAAATCCCCCCGTTAAAATCCCCACAACTGTTGCCTCAAAAACATGCGAGTCGACTTGTCTCGAGTCGAGTTGTCTCAACGGTCGACTTGTCTGACCCCACCCCCCCCCCCCCCCCCCTTTTGCTGGGAGGATGGGAATGTGTCAATGCACTTTTTTGACAACAGCAGTGAATTTTGCAGATATTTCACTTTCCACCCACCCCTGTATTCTGCTATATACTGCACATCCCCCAATTGATTAATCATAACAAATGACACATCACTGTAAAGAGGAATAACTGGGGCTTTTTAATGATACAAAATTCAAGGGAAATGATTTAGTAAAAATTGATAAATCGTCAGTAAAACTTGACTTTCCTAACTTTTTTTAGGAGTTTAGATGTTGTATCCCACAAATAACTGTTTTACTTATTGGAATTTGCCCTTACGTGTAGTGCTTTATATATAAAACAGCAGTTTGCTCCCAATGCCAAAAATGGATAGACAGCATTTTGCGATGAAACTCCTTATATTTGTAGGTTCAATTATTCTTTAAAAATGCAAAATCATAGCTCATTAAAAAATGTAAAAAAACTTTGGTGATAATATTTTGATAGTTTTACTTTAGTATAGTAAATCTTATACACTGATAACAGATGCTTGCTTACAATATTTAGCATTATTACTTAACAGAATATATTGAGTTACCTGGGGCCAATTTCATGGCGCTGCTAAGCACAAAAGTTTGCTTAGCACATGATTTATTTCCTTTATAAAATGGATTACAAGCCAAAATTATACGCCAACTTGTGTTCTTCGCAAGAGTAGAAATACCTTTCAAAACACATCACTTACGATTTTGGCTGGCAATCCATTTTTGCTAAGCAAATTGTTGTGCTTAACAGCACCATGAAATTGGCCCCTGAACTTGTGTTGATAAGATCTTACACAATGACAATGACTAGGAAAAACACCAGCAGTGCTTTCTGACAAATAAAAATCTAGTTTTTGTGCAAGACGTTTTTGCTTGGTTTTGTTCAATGTAAATAGGGGGCATTATTCCTGGACCCCATAAATAATATTGGGGACTGGGAACTAGTCTATTTGTTTTAGTAGTGGTACAAAAATAAACTTCTTCCTAGTCCCTACATTATGTACAGGGATAAACATCCTCTATCGTTGAAATGCACGTGCGATTACGTACAAGAAAAACGTCTTGCACAAAGAATAAAACCTTTCCCATAAAACTACAAAAATACTGGTTAAGAATAATCATTGATCGATGCAGCAATATACAAATAATGAATGTTTGAGTGCAATGGGAGGAATATTTTCATGAGGTGAAAGATGGAATGTTCCATTCAACGAGGCGAAGCCGAGTTGAATGGAACACATTCCATCTTTCACCGAATTGTTTTATATAATGCCCAAGTAGATCCTTGTCATCCTACTTTTTTAACAAATTATTCAGGCTTACCCTTCAAATTTATTTCATCGTCCGTCATAAAGTACAAAACCCGCCATGTCGCTTGTGAGTTTTAGTAAAAACGTTTTTGTGTCGAGGCGTTCACTGGTCGCGCTCGCATCATACATTTGACAGGCACATCACATACAATACTACACACGCGCACAGTGGGCGCACCGTGCAATGGAAAAACATATGGAACAAAATTGCACGGTATAGTGACGTAGCATTAAATGGATTAAATATTAAACGACACGTGACCTGCTATCGTCCAATCAGATCACAAGGATCTACTTGGGCGTTATATAATAGCAAATATTCCACTATAATCTGCAATACTAAGCAGTAGAACCAATTACTGGCAGTACGGAAGATTCTTTGTACTACAAGCTTTTTCAACTAGAGTTGAAAATAAAATTATAAATCGAAATATAAAACAAGTTTATTTTTAAAAATCACTAATTTAACACTCTTTATTAAACATGACTAACATGTTAGGTATAGGGCACTTTCACATGGGGTCAAAATGTCACGACCCTCCAGATGGAGAGAGAACAATAGACAGCTGAAATGTGATGTGGTTGCCATGATAATTGGCTCTAAACATCATGGCCATCGGAAAAAGTACCATTGCAAAAGCACAGGGACAGGGTTCAGTGATTTTTAGTGTAGAGCCATTGCCAAGGCAACTAACAAAAGATGACTCATTCACTTTGCCAGTTTATAGAGCCACGTGGGGAAACCCACGTGGCTGCTAGCAGAAAAGCCTGGGCTCTATCGTTCTCTTCTGATTTGGAGGACAAACACGGGAGATGCCTAGTGATCCGTGACAGCTATGAAACCGCTTTATTAATTATAAAATCGGAAAATAGGATTAAAGTAACTTGGTAAACCTGTTCACACCAGGAAAATTAGTTCATTCGACGAAGCATAATCCTTTTTTTTTTAACCAAGGGATTACTTAATTTGATGAAGCAAATCTGCAATGTGTTGCTCGACAAAGCATTTTGTTTTGTGCAATGTCATAACAGCAGATTTACACAGTCTTTTTTACGCGCCGCACGTCGCCACGTGACGACAATTTTTCGCAACAGTGTCTCGACAGCATCGCAAATACTCGTGAACACGTCGTCAACCATCTCAAGTATTCGCAAGTGCTTCGCAAATAGTTGTAAGTGCATGGTAAATGCTCGTAAAGACTTAGCAAATAATCGCCTCAAAAAAAACTAAAGAACCGCAAATGCTTTGCAAGTGTTCGAAAATCCTTCGCAACTAGTCGCAACTGGTCGTAAATATTCGTAAAACATTCGGAAATTCTCGCCTCTGTCAAGTTAACCTTTTTTTAAAAGTTAGGCGAATCATTGCGTCGCTAAGATTGCAATGGTTTTTAACCGTTATCGCTCAAGTGGGACTATAGCTTAAGGAATTTTCTCAAAGCGATGTGCTCCAAATTTACGCGCAAAAAACTCAGTGTGAATTCACTAAAAAAAATGCAGCTGCAATTGTGGTGTCATTTTGTTTTTCATTAAAAAAAAAAGTAACAATGCAGAGTTACAAAAAAAGGCACTATACAGTAGTTTTTTTTTTACAGTATCACTTAAAATTCCATAACTAAAACTGAAAGGATTGTATAAAAGGGGCTGTGCAAAGTCATCAACATTTTCACGGTTCTACTGAGCGTAGTATTTTTCAAGACTTCCCTCCCTCCCCCAGAAATACTATTTATCAACATTTTCTTGTCACTATCATGTATAGTGACACCAAAACGACACAAAGCACTTTTAAGTTAAAATACTTGACCACTCAAATACAGGGATTTAGTATGTGATCCCCAATACATACAATAATCAATTATAACAGATGCACATCATGTCCATAAAACTTTAACTTGGCATTCTCTAAGGTCACCCCCAGCCCCCTACCCCCAGAACCCACACCATCTTTTATATGTACATGTATTGTATGATTGCACATAGGAGAGCATATTTCATGTAAAAAACATTTTTGCATGACTAATTTTTTAAAATCTGAATCTGTAAAGTGCACACGGCCTTCGACCTCCCGCCCCCTTCCTATGCTTTGTGAATGGCCCCTGAGAGTACACGTTTTTTTCTTCTTAAAAAGCAAACATTGTCCATTTCTATACATGCTATTGGAACATTTACATGGTTATAAAAATCATGACAAGTATTAGTACAGCGAGTCACTCTAATGGGTGGAAAAAAAGTGAAAATTTACAGAATTGAAACTAGTATTCAAAAGTTCAGCTGTACACTTTTAAAAAAAGCAATTGCCGGATGTAAAACAATGTTTTTGACAAAATTGATGAGTGTGTCGGAGATGAAAAAAATATCAGTTCTTAAGTACTTTGCTCCTTATCAGCATGCTTTAGATTTTTTTCCCCACAATTAAGTTGATCAAAGAGCAGGCCCTAAAATAACATACGTGCCCTTTACTAAGAGAAAATTGCAGTGCCCTTTTAAACATAAGGCCTGAAAGACGGTCTAAAAATATAATTTTGAAACTCCCCTTACAACTCTAAAAAGCATGGGAATACTTTCCCACTGTGGGTTATTACCCCTGCTCGTCTAGCTCACATATTACTCACAAATATTGTTTGTGCTTAAAAGCACAGGCTCGTCAGCAATGCGCGCGCGCCGAATTCGTGTTACGAAATACGCAGCTCCATAGCAAAGGCATGGAGCTGCGTATTGCGCGTGTGCATTGCTGATGAGCTTGTGCCTTTAACTTCACCTCGAGAAATAAATTTGAATAAAATATGTTTTGGGTAAGGTTAAAATGTAGCTTATATTAAGAATTGTATTGCTAAAATGATGATTAAAATGGTTCTATGGATAGATATAACTGCTCTGATCGTTAAAAATCAACAGATTTTCCAAGGCCCAACTCCATGAAATGTTTTACGTTCAGTTTTTGGCGTTAAGCAAAGCACGAATATTTGCTTGAGCATAAGCATGATCCACAACATATGGTTATGCTTCAGCACGTGATCTGGCTGTGAGCGCTAAATTACCATCTGGTGTCTTTTTTGGGCATCAATCATTTTTCTCAACGGCGCCCCTGTGAAAAATTTTCCTAAATCATTGCTGGTAGTGCATATATTTTAGTTTGGTAATCCCTTCCACAAAAATTGTTGCCAATTGCTGATTGAATTATTTCTTCGACATGTGTTTTCCTTTTAACAATTTATCCCTAAATTTCTTGAGTAAGGCAATGACAAAAAGATGGTGTCGCGTTAGCCCTAAAATGTGCCGGTAAGCACGTAATGTCGCTCGCTAAGTGCCTTTGCAGAAAACTGGTTTTACAAAATGACAACACCGTTGTAGTGT
Source organism: Henricia sp. BOLD:AAB3569 (assembly GCA_037783545.1). Taxonomy (NCBI): domain Eukaryota; kingdom Metazoa; phylum Echinodermata; class Asteroidea; order Spinulosida; family Echinasteridae; genus Henricia; species Henricia sp. BOLD:AAB3569. The sequence goes on along the minus strand of JBBELK010000429.1, from coordinate 1,761,838 downwards.
GCAGCTTCAAGCAGAATTATACCCAAGAAATAATTATACCCATGACATTGTGCCCAACAAGTACAACTCATTTTTGTTTCTTAGAAATTGTTTTGAGTATTGCCATACATGAATGCACGAAGGACTTGTCACTCTTTGTCCAGTATTCGGACAAAATGGCGGCGTCCAAAGTGCGACGCTTCGCTAAAATTGCCATTCTCTGTGGTTTGTATCAACTTTTCAGTGGATAATATTTCTTGTTCTTTGCATTACAATAATGTAGGAGTTATACTTGTTGGGCAAAAGGTTGTTTGTTTTTTGGGTATAATTCCTCTTTAAGTAGAAAACGTGCACTCACGAGTTTCTATAAAATTGGGCCCAGAAGTCGTTCACAAAATTTAGGTCTGTTGATAACTTACAGATATGAACAGTGGTCTTCGTTTGTTTCCTTCATGCTTTGTATGATCTCCTTCAGTGACACGTAAGTTCCGAAGCCGAAACCGATAATTCCCACGAAGATGATGATAATGTTGCGGATGAGTCGTAGCCTATTGCGAGAACAAGCATAGCCGTTCTCGAAGAGCGTAAATTCCTGGAGGAGCGGCGGGAAGATGATGGCAAGAGCGCAGGAGCTGAAGGCGCCGATAAATGCGATAAAGAGGCCGAGGTGCGGCACTACCATTGCTAAAACCACTGGGGAAATAGTAAAAAGCATGAAAAGTCATTCGAGGGCAAATTCAGAAATTCAAATTCACGTTTGAGATGCTTCACGTATTCAAGTTGTTTGATTTTAAACACATGTTCTTTAAGTATCATTGATGGAAGTGTAATTCCTGAAAAACACCGATTGTAATGCCATTCTCAATAAGTCTGATTGGTCTACCATAAAACCCTTGTTTTTTGTCATCATACCTGCCAACTTTGCCGAGTAAAAATCGGACTGTAATGAAACTTGCAACGGTCGAGTTGGTACAACGGTCGAGTTGGTAAAACGGTCAAGTTGACCTAGTACTGCACCCGTTTTCATGTACACAACACATGCGGCGCGGTCGGGGAGTCAGGTAAAGTCGACCGTTTACAAACTCGACTCAAATACCACTTCACCTAGCCCAGGTTGGACATGGTTGTCTTCACTGCATTACGACCATCTGCTATGTAGTATGCGGTAATAATAAGGAGTCCAACCTGGGCTACACTTCGCCCAAGCGGCATCACGCGTGGATTAGTCTTGGTTCAAAGACGCCTTTCGTGGTGAGCGATCCGATTAATCATTCTTGCAGCACGCACGCACGGTATATTATGTGATTCATTATAACAGCGCTAAGAACGTCTTGAATTGGACACTAGAGTTGTAGCAATATGCCTGGTCGCCGTGCACGGCCGCTGCATGCTGTACGCACAGCCAGTGTGGCAGAAACCAGATACCAGGTCGTTTCTGGTACACCAGTACGTCGGCCACACGCAATGCATGGTGAATAGACTGTACATTTTGTGTGCATGCGGTTCTGTGTACATGCGATGCAATCACAAATTACGGTATTCTCACTATTTTATTTTTCCCTCATGTTTTCAAAAATCATACTGTTCCGATTTTCAACACTTTTAACACTTAAAAATCGGAACAAATCCGATTAAATCGGACTAGTTGGCAGGTATGTGTCATACTCATTATGTCCGAAATAGAGGATTTTTTTTGGATGTACCATGCTTATTGAGAATAGTATTACAATCATTTTTTCACGAATTACACTTCCATCAAGGATGCTTCAAGAACGTGTGTTTAAAGCTGGGTGGAAATCTCCCTTCACTTTCATAGTTTTCAACAGTATTCCTTTTTTTATATAGTCCTTTATGTACTAAGAACATTTTATTCAAAATTTCATCCTGGAAAAGTCATTAAATTTCAGTCTCTTTCCGAGACTCTTTTCATGGAAACTGAAAATGAAAGGTCACGTCAATCAACTCGAGCTATGTGTATGACGTCATAGCGAGGAGACACACACAGCTGCTTCACTGACTGTGGTCATGTACCTAGCTCCTCGCAGCAAACACGTACATGTTGTATGCACGCACGTAACCGTGGATTTTTCACAGAGTTGCAAGTGTTACCACCAACAAGGCACGAAGCTGGCATTTTATTGATATCAAAAAATGAATTCAGTGTAACAACCACTGAGAAAATACACCGAAAACTTTGACAACTTTTACGCGGAAAGCATGCAACTTGCTTCGCAAAATAGTGACTGTCTCCTTGCTATGACGTAGCGGGGTCAATGCATATCATTATGACGTCATCACCCCGTTTTAAAATTTTGTTTGGTTTTTACGAAAACCAAACAAAATTCCATGTACACAAACAATACTTACTTGTTAAAATGACCAGTAGGGTCCTAAAAATTAGTTCTCCGGGCACGTGGAAGCTTTCTCGCATCCGTTGCATAAAGAAAGGCCACAATATGGTGATGGGCACGTAGAACTGAATGCCGTACGTCACAAAAATGGCCACCACAAGCATAATTCTTACTGCTAGATAAAGACTGTTAAAGATTGATAAAAGAAAATAAAGGTGGCTTGAAAGCTTGTAAATGCTTTGTGGTATTCTGACAATTTTTTGGGTAAAATAGTTTTGATAACATTCCCGAAAGGGGGCACCAAGGCATATTTCATTCCACTCTTACAATTACATGTACACTACTCACAATAAGTTAGGGATAATTGTGTGGTACAATTTTTGATTTTGTTTTCTTCTTCAAATGACTGTTTTCACCTAATCCTGTGACAGGTGTGTCTGTCATGCAGATACAATAGTCTAATCGGGCGGCACAAAAATTTGGTAGGGCGGCACGCCCTAGCAAAACCCCTCGTGGAGAACCCTGATAATCTCAAAGGTGTTTTATATGATTGTTATGTTAGAACAAAAATCTGGATAAGCTCCTTAAATATTTGACTTACCCCGTTATGGGTAGGTTTAATGTAATAGTTTCAGCTGTTAATGAGCCAAAGCAGAGATATCCTAAAACCCCCATGGAGATGTACAGCAAGACCACGATCAACATAGCGCTCAGCATCACTCGCATGAAGTTCTGTGGATTCTTCATTTTGTTCTCGAGCGGTAAAACCTGAAACATGACAACAGTTTTAAAAAACAAAAAAAAAAAACTGCAAATTATACTCTAGACCGACAGATCAAGCAGCCTGTTTACACTTGTTTACACAAAGATTGGCAGTACTCTATGGCACGACCTCGGCTAAAAAAAAGGGATGGCAATTCAAATGGCTACTTACAATTCCGATGCCTTCATAGGAGTACACAGCAGTGCCAAAAAAGATGAAGAAGCCATTTAGATTATTACCCAGCGGCAGATCTTTGGGGTTGAAATCTACTCCTATATGTGACACCAGATACTGTGAAAAACAAATCAAATGACTTGTATTAGTCACAGTGTAAAATGCATGCTTCCAAGATTGCCCAATTAACCCCGCCCCTTAGATATTGTTGCTATGTGCTCACAAGCCATCGCAAAAAAATGGCGACACAACGTACAAAGCAACGGGACTCGGCATGGAAAGCACAGATTCATTGGAGAAAACTCAAAGGTATTTATGTTTTAGGGTCGACAGTTACCGTAGCACACACTGAGCGAAGGGCTAGTAATGCAGGGATGACATATATTCATAAAAATGCGCTTTCCTACCTTTAAACAGCGAATCGCCCGACATTGAAACCAAAATTTACCCGGTCACTGGCGCATACAACATACAAACTGTATAGGCAGAAAATCGCGTGATTGTTTTTGATGATTGTATAACTTTGACCTATGTGGGCGCTGTCTGCTAGCTCTGTTGTGATTGGTCGGCGTGTTCGGCTTGATTGACAGGTCGGAACTATGCATTAACCCCGCCCTCTTAGTTACTGTTGCTACGCCTCACAACCAATCGCAAAAATGGCAACACAACACACGAAGCAATGAGGAAAGCACAGATTCATTGGAGGAAAGCACAGATACATTGGAGGAAACTCAAAAGTATTTATGTTTTAGAGTTAACCGTTACCTTAGCATACACTTAGTAAAGGACCACAGGGCTCGACCTTAACGCTAGCCCGGCGTACATTGTCTAGTAAAAACTGCTGTGGGCAAGTAAAATCCACTTTTCAACTTGCTCGGCGGGCTACTTAAAACATGTGCACGTTCCTTGTTTTCCAGATGTGATTATTGAAAATAAAACGAACTCTTCAAAGCTTTACCTTTTGCGGCATGCAAACGACGATTGCGCATTGCATTTTTCCACGTGCAACACACGGCCACAGCTAGCTTGGGTCTGCATTGTGTCCAACACAGCTTGTGTGCAATATACGTGCATAGACATACATGCATCTGGTATCCGACTGCGGCCCCAGACTGGCTCGGCCCCAAACTCGGCCCCAGACCAACTCGGCCCCCTTTGCCTTGTGTACAAACTCGGCCCCAGACTGACTTGGCCCCCATTGCCTTGTGTACAAACTCGGCCCCAGACTGACTCGGCCCCAAACAGGCTAAACATTTGATTTTTCCCCAAAAGTCCATATGGGTCATTCTATAAATTTGGGGTCCACTTTTTCTGTCCCCGTTACATCTGACATCTTGTAAATTGTTGTATTTTGTAAATTCAGGACATATTCTTTAAATGCCTTCTATTTCAAAGAGTGATTACATAAAATACAATTCATAAAAATATGGTTTGAAGGCATTTTTAATGATACTTGTATGGCAAATAGCAGTATGTCAGGTGTAACGGGGACAGAAAAATGTCACACGTTGGACCCCAAATTTATAGAATGACCCATATACAGTGTGTTTTCAAAGATTTTAAGGAACTTTTTTTTTATTAGGAGAGCTATTAGCTCTCCTCGATAATCTCAGAAGAGCAATTTAGGGCTCTCCTGACTTTTTTAAAAATTAATGAAGGACTGAAGAAGAGGAGGAAGAACATCCCGACTACACTACCAGCGACAGTGATTTCTAGCCATGGGGGGGATGAAAAAAAATCAACTTTCTCAGTAGACAGTGCTAGTCAATATTTTAATGCTTTGTTTTTTTTATTTTTCAAACATTTCATGGGCTAGTAAAAATGTCTGCGGGCTAGTAAAAAACACAATTTACTAGCCCAGTGGGCTACTCACAGAAAAAATTAAGGGCAAGCCCTGGACCAGTAATACACGGCCCTCGACCCCCCTCCCCTTCCTACGCTTTGTAGAAACGTGAAAATATTGACAACTTTAGACGTCCCTTTAGATAGAAGACACTTGTAAGCTTCATGCAATTCAGCATACGGGCTACAAATTGAAGTTCAATAACTCAATAGACCTATGACATAATGACGTCACGCAATGTTTACCGCGGTGCATTATGGGTGAAATGTGGGGACGAAATCTCTGCATCGCTAGTTTGCAAAATTATTGCAGGGCCATTTTCGCCGCCTTTTGAGGCCTTAAAAGTTAAAACCATAGTTCCGGCGTCCGTTGTGGGATTAAAACTCAGGCAGGCACAACTAAGTTGACACGAACCATTTTAGAAATTTACGATCTTTGTTTTTGACATTTTTTTGGCAGCGAAGCTAGGCGCTATGCATGCAACGCATGCAATGCAGAGATTTCGTCCCCACTTCTCACCTATAATGCACCGCGGTAAACATGGCGTGACGTCATTACGTTTCAGGTCTATTCAGCCTACGGGCTACAAATTGAAGTTCAATAACTCAATTACATGGAGAGAAAAAATGTGGTTAAATTCTTACCTCATAGATAATGAGTATTGAGGCTATAGTTAAGATGTTCGCCAGGGTTGCGAATATTGCCAAGTCAGCTAGGTTCCTGATGTAACAATAGATGAGAACTAGTGGTAGAAACATGAGTAGGAAGAGCTGAACTGATGGCGTGCCTGTACCGTAGTAGTTGCAGTAAATCTAGGGGAACAAATGAACAAATATTAAAGTAGGAATCAGGGGCGATATTCAATTCAGTACTTAAGCCAAATATTTAAGAATTTTACTTATTTGTTTGCTAAAGTAAAATACTTAGCCAAAATCTGTATTCAATTCGCAAGTGGCTAAGTTTTTTACTTTAGAAAAATACTTAGAACATTTGGTATTCAAAGGCAGGAAAGCACACTTAAGCAGTGTTTTACATACATCACACGCATACTGTAACCGGTTTAGACTGGTTTTGTTTGGGTGCGCGTGTTGTGCGTTTTGCGTGAGAAAAACGCTTATGAGAAGGCGCGGTTCATAGCGCGTCCCACGCTGTATTCGATTGGCTGTTTAGGGAGTTCTGCACTCTGCGTTCATTTGTAACGTCACAATTTATCTTAGTATTTTACTTACTAAAGTAAAATTCTTAGAAGGCTTTGAATACGAGATAGGTCATTTTCTTAGCCAAGCCAAATACTAAGTAAAGTTTTTACTAAATTTAAGTATTGATTCGAATACCGACCCAGGAGTTTAATAAATGCTAATGGTTTAGTGCAATTATTGCTTGTTTATCAATTATGGATTAAGAGAAAAATCATGTGACCCATAACCACAACTAGTTGATAAATTTGGAGCGTGCATATTTTAGATTGAAAGGCCCATTGTATCATTTGCAATGACCCAATTTTGTTTTTCATGAGTTGACAAGAAAGTGTTGATAGCAATGGTAACAAACACCACATTCATTTATTTCCGTCCAAAATGGTATTTCATGTTGGAAATTGACAACAGAAGGTAGTTTTTGAAAAAAGTCCAGTGCACGGGACTTTTTTACCATTTACTTGTACACAAAATCTATAGATTTTGAAGGTTTTCTGAAGCATTGATGCATCTATCTACAGTTAAAGAAAGAAATCTTTTTTTCTGAAAGGTTGTGTTTTTCATTGTAGGGCATTCTGACGTCTGGAAAAAAACAAAATACCACTTGTCTAATAGGAAATGTGCCGACGGCATCATGCATTCGTTGTCTGTTTTGAACAAACATGTACAGTTGAAGTCCGAAGTATAAATACATGTACACCACTGCCATCATCACCCAAAATGGTAAACAGGACTACCCGAACCATTGCAAGGTGTGCAAGCTATGTTTTAAGTACTGCATGCAGGTGAGGAATTCCACAAAATCAAGACTTTAGAAAAGACTGTTACAAAAATGGTGTAAGAACACCAGTTTTAACACTTGGTTGCATACAGTTGCATTTATATTTGAATTCAACTGTTTACCAACATTCTTCCTTAGATATGTTACACACTTATTCAATGAATCTGTAAAAAATATTATCTTGCAAATGATACATAGGGCCTTTAAAGGAGTGTGTTAAGATTTTTCCAGAAAATGGATTTCGTTCTAACCTACACATGTAACAATTATATAAAATACCTCCCCAAAATACTATCCATGGGAAGAAAACAGGAAATTTGCAATCTCCAATTTGGATGTGGAAGCAAGAAGGTTGGTGTAATCACTGCACTGCTTTATGTAACCAGATACATTAGTTTACAAAGCATTGGTGGTTTTTTAACGAAATCCTTGAAATTATACGGTTTGAGAGCGCGAAAATCCAGAATGGTGCAAGAAAAATATGAGAAGTGATAAGGGATCAAAATCTTAACACCCATGGGAAAAATAGGGGATCAAAACTATGATCGGGACACGCTCTTTTAAGGGTTGATTAATGGAAATAATAAATAACTTTTCAAATGAAACAAAAACCAATTTACATAATTTAAGCTAATTAGATGCAAATCCATACAGGTGCAGTTTATCTTTAAAATGTCGCCTTTCGATCAATTTTTTTCCACAAAAGTAACATCAATTAAACAAAAAACAGGAATAATTGGCAGTACTGGTAAATCGTAAAGAAGGCCCTTATGCAATAAAAATGTCAGATGCCTGTCCAAAATTTGACCCTGGGAGAACACTGTTTTATTAGCTATGTTAGCATAATTTTCGGGGCTTTTTTACTCTTTATTTTAATCACGTCCAACTGTAACATGAATAAATGGGAAAAATATGAATTTTGTTTTGGATTTGAATTTTGTTTGTGCCGATCAGACAGAAATATGACTTACTTGTCTAATGTTGTCGGCCATAAAAAGGAAGTAGACACAACAGAACCCCAACTGGGTAAAAACCAGGAACGCATTGACTAGATAGCTGCAAGAAAACACACAATAAACAATCAGTATTCATTAATTCATTCTATTCGTCCAACATGAGGGTAGAGCGATGTCAGCTGGTGAAAAGATCCATTGTTATTCACTAGGCATGCAAATTGCGTGCATAGCAACCGATGAAAAAGATCGGCGCGCTAAGTCTGCGCTCTAAACTTGTGGCCTATTCATTTTAAGTGAATGATGTTGGGAACAAGATGACGCAGTACTGAGAGTTCCCAGATGTCCACCCTCGCCCATAAATTGTGTTTACACTTATTCCTGAGCTCAGCGTCGAACACCAAGCCTGGGATCAGCTCTGATTCACAAACCGAGTGTAAACGCTCTCGGGACCAAAATTGGCCCTGGATCAGACCCCAAGACTTGGTCTTGCATCAACAAATGGTGGAACTTATTTTTTTATAATGTCAACATTTTACAGAAAGTCTCCACCCCAGCTCCACTTTGTGAAAATGTTGACAACTTTGGACGGCCCCTTTAACGCGCAGAAACACCTTTTCTTTCTTTCTTTTTTTCTCTTACCCTCCAAGAGTGTAATGCCTCCTAAGCCAGCCTACAGGTCCATGCTTCAGTGCCTGATCTGCTACTTCACCATAATCTAAAGTAATACTGTTGGTTCTGTTGGGCAGAAAAAAGTTTAGATGGTGCATCAGTTCAGATTTAAAATTGTGTGTATAGAACTAAATAAACATATCAATGTAATATCAATGTAATATCAATGTAATATCAATGTAATATCAATGTAATATCAATGTAATATCAATTTGCAAAAAGTATTTAGAGGTAGTTCAGTTGGTAAAGTTGTACGGTACAGGGTTGTGGTCGAGTCCATCACAAGTCTATCACAAGTCTATCACAAGTACAGAGCCGATAAAATCACAAGTCCGTGACAAGTCCCGCACAAGTCCGTGACAAGTCCAGTAACAAGAAGCAAAGGATGAACACGCACAATAGAATGCCTTTGTTGGAGTTCATTTGAATAGCTTGTGCCTTGAATTAAGACCCAGGGACTTGTGAAGGCTTCGTGATAGACTTGTGATGTACTCGACTACAACTCTGCTATGAACAGTATGTGGAGTGAGTTTTTCATCCTTATTTCAGGCCTCGATGTTATAGACTTCAGTCTTGATTTTGTCCAAATTTAAAAGGGCACTGAGGCCAACTATAGGGGCACCACGGTCACTTTGTTGTGGGCGGCCACACCACTCGACATCATGGGTGTCGAGATTTTGATACCATATCAGGTGTCACATTTTTCTCATTAATATTCTAAAATTTTGCGATCTCAATCCATATATTTTCATGGATATCGTAAAAAACACCAATGATGTTTTGTAAACTAATTTATCCGTTTCATAAAGCAGTGCAGTGAATTACACCAACGTTTTTTGCTTCCACATCTAAATTGGAGATTGCAAATTTCCCGTTTTCTTCCCATGGATGGTATTTTGGGGAAACAGACCAAACAGACTTGGGCAAGTGTGGGCAGGGCGCAAAAACAGTTTTTTTTCACAGAGTTGCCGATGTCCAAAATACAAAGTATGATGTTTTTTTTGTTAAAATAAAGTAAATGTTTTAAAAATTTATTCCGAGAAATAAATCAAATTTGCTGAGAACCAGGGACAATTGATTGATTTACGGTGACGTCACGCCTTCCACCATTATGGGTGTCATTTGACAATCATGACACACATGGCCCGAGTGCTAACCAACAAAAAGCGCATTGGTTGCACTTACCTCTGTAGCTTAAACCTTGCTTTATGTTGTTGCGCCACGGCTGTTGTATCAAGAAAGATAAATCTGTCTTTCTTTAGGCTAAATGATTTAAATCGTGATCAAGTAAAAACAAGCCGAGTACATGTACATGCTCAATAATTTAAAAGTATTGTAACGCGCACGTCTTTTGGCACGCGCGCGTACTCACGTGGCTGGTGACACCCAAGCATTCCCGGATGTTGCACATGGTCGAAAGCTATCAATATAACTCTAAGGCTACATATTACTAAACTCTAGATGGCAACTTACTTTTCACACAGATAGTGGCAGATGTCCACCATGACAGACATACATGTAAGTGCTATGACGCCCATAGCAGCAAGCCCCAGTGGTCCTACCTGTGGAAAGAACAGTACAGATTATTGTAGTGGTTAACGGTTAAAAGTTGATTATCACACTCGATTCCAGCCGATAATACAAAAAACAATTAGGGAATTAAAGTTGGTTTGGCCAGTCTTAAACATACATTCATAAATACCTTAGACAGTTTACGCATCCCTATTGGCTGAGAGCACATCACATGGCCAGTATTAAACAGACGATAAAGGCCCGGTCAGTACTTAAACACTTTTGAGCGGGACTCGGGGCCACGATCGCACCCTGGTCAGCGTGTATCATGGAACACACACACACAGACCTCCCCCACATACACTATGCGGACTTATTTTTGTTCGCGTGTACTGTAGAAAATTTGGCCGAAAATCTTTTTTTTCTCAAAATCAAAACGCAGGATTTCACCCTAACTTTACAATAAGTTTAAGGGCATCGTTACACACCTTATCCTTTTTTTTGAACCCCCATCCCTCTTCCCTTATCCTTTTTCAAATGCTAAGACAACTCGTCTGCGAACCTGTGCAAGTCCACACAGTTACGGTGCTACCTGGTTTATGCGGACCTCTTTTGTCCGAAACTTCGCATAGTGTATGTAATGCTCGTACACAGAAATTGCACGCTCCCGAAAGCAAAAATGTGCACTGTGATAGGTACCCGGTCCTGTGCGTGCGCATACGACACGCTTGCATTACACGTAACACGTGCGAACAACAAAACCAACTCGACGCACAGCTAGCAGTTCATACGAACGCGGTGTAGGAAAGTGAATGGCAAAACGACAAGCTAATTTTGGTGAGTTTTACCGATTTACACAAAAAGGTATTTATTAAAGGCACAGGCTCGTCAGCAATGCGCGCCCGCCAAATGTGTGCCACGCAATACGCAGCTCCATAGCAAAGGCATGGAGCTGCGTGTTTCGAGCACGAATTTGGCGGGCGCGCATTGCTGACGAGCCTGTGCCTTTAATAGGGGAGTGCTCGAGCCATTAACAGCGCCCAGGACCCTAGCTGGTTTTAAACACATGTTTAAGACTGACCAAACCTACTTTTAATCCCTAATTTAAAACCAGCTAGGTGCCTGGAGACTGATGAATAACAGTTTTAAAATGTTCAACCCTTGGACGCTGGCCATAGAGTAAAGTGTAACAATCTATTTTCGGTCTTAGCACTTGTGTTTGTAGGAGGAAGGTACTTACCAAAATTCCAGCATTGTAAACTGCAAACGGAAGACCCAATAATCCAGTCCCAACGTTGCCTTTGAGTATGTGCATGAACGTCTGTGTGTCTCTGTGAAGAACGTATGGGAGAAGAAAGAACTTAAGTTAGTCCGTTGGTAAAGAGAACTTAAAAATTAAAATCACAAAAATTAAAATCATGCCAAGTGTACGACAACTAACAAATTTGCAAAAATATTGGAGTATGCAGTATTGGTAATACGAAACTGACTTTATTTGGACTTTTTAGACACTTGAGTTGTCCCGAATTACAAAATAATTAACACGTTGACTGCCGACTAAGAGTATACTCGTAGTAACAGGTGTACCGGATTATGCCCCTACAGAGGAACGCCCTGTGTGGGAATGCCCTGTGAAACTACATGTATGCTTTGCAGTCAACGTGTTAATACCAACTAAAAGGATTGTGTTGAAACCTAAATGGAAAAAAAACAAGTCGGGTGAAATCAGAAATGACATATCAATGTTCATTTGCAATGCATTTCTGATAATTTTAGGTTCCACTTTAAACAATAACCCCTTATTGAAGGAGCGTGTCCAGATCACATTTTTTAACGACCCCCTCCCCACCCCCCTTTTTCCCATGGGTGTTGAGATTTTGATACAATATGATGTGTCATATTTTTCTCATTACCATTCTGAAATTTTGAACTTTCAATCCGTACATTTTCAGGGATATTGTCAAAAAACCACTGATGTTTTGTAAACTAATTTATCTGGTTCCATATTAAAAGCAGTGCAGTGATTACACCAACCTTTTTGCTTCCACATCCAAATTAGACATTGAAAATTTCCTGTTTTCTTCCCATGGATAGTATTTTGGGAAGGTATTTCATTATTTTCATATGATTTTTAGGTTAAAACGAAATTAATTTTCTAGAAAAATCTTAACACGCTCCTTTAAGCCTACGTAGAACTTTGGAAAATACCATTATTAAGTATGTAAGTGTACACGCACACTCGAATGAGAAATCCAGCATAGCAATTGTTACTCATACACAAAACATAAAAAAAGATTCATTCTGAAAAAAAAGGTAAAAATCTTACGTAGTGGCATGATCCACGACCAATCTGGTTTCTGTAGATAGGGTGAATGCAGGATTGCGTGAACTTCCTCCCCTGAACTCGACGTCATTGGGCGTTCCGGCCTCCAGACTACCGGTGACCGAGGAGACCAATTGATGACTGGGCGGGGCCTTGGTGGGAGGGTGGCTCTTAGAGAACTCAGGGATTAAGGGCTGTTGTTCCGCCATGGGTTCGTCAAACAAATATTGGCTATTTTTGGACATCTACCGAAAGATTCAAACAATTATCTTTTATTTATTGTTTATCATTATATGTTTTTCATTCGTTCAATGGAACGAATATTTTAATTCGTTAAAAGATGGAATTACTCCATTCAACACGGCTCCGCCTCGTTGAATGGAACATTTCATCTTTCAACTCATGAAAATATTTGTACCATTAAACCATGGAGGAAGGAAACCTCCATGATTGTACTCACAAACATATTCATTATTTGTATACCATGAAATTGGCCCCTGGTTCTATGCATGTACATGTAGGAAACAATACAAAACAGACAGACAGACAAAAAATACAGACTTTAAAACAATATCATCAATGTTGACATGTACGCAGGCCTACCTGTTACACACACAAATTTAGCAGCAAATAACTTGATAGTTTCAGATGAAAACGCATCAAAACTCTGAACAGTAAACCTGGGACAGTAAACAAACCATCATTCCTTTGTGTTTACTCCCACCCACTGGGGATTTTCCTCCAAATTTAAATCACAATGACCCAATTTACCCCATACCCATTCAGCTGTGCTTACCTGCATTTTTTTTTTAAGGATGAGCGATTTTCAATGCATCCAGTTTTAAAATGTTGACAATTACAATGAATAAGGTGTGGGCCTGTGAGCTTCAGTAATTGGTAGCACTTAAAAGATCAAGGTGTGATTGAATGGACAGATCATGAATGTCCCAGTGATGTTTTGTTCTCAGAATAAATCATGTGGGTTAGGAGTGATGGAAAATTCCATTAGGAACTGGTCATTCATTTCTGGCCATTAGCCTATGTCATATCACTCAAGCGTGACCAGTGCGCTTGCGCATTGAGGACCGAGAGCGGACAAATGTCAATATGGCGAATGGAACAAAGGGTTTAGCGTTTGTGTTCGGGCGCCATGTTGACAATTGTCCGCTTTAGTCGGTCACGCTTGAGTGTGTGACAGAGGCTAATGACCACTCCCCCAAGGACCTTGGGTGGACCTGGTGGTTGTTTTCAAGGCCCATTGCTTGGAAAACCACAGTAAAACATATTTGTCTGCAATTGGACAATCAAGTGTTCTAGATAATTGATCTTCCAATCTGTTGTCCTATCATATTCACCGGCCCCTTCTATCTTCAACCAACCCAAATATTGGATTAGCCTTGTCAACATTTAAAAAGTGTCCCCTAAATTCCTACAAAAAAAACCAAATTTTCTTTAATACATGTACCTACACTATATTTTCCCCAAAACTGAAATTCCGATACGAAATTTTGATTTTATCATAATTTTTTTAAATTTCACAGAAATAACTCTGATTTTTTTTTAGACCAGCAGCCGATTTCACGAATCCTTACGCACTGTGTAAGCCCGCTTGCGCAATGTTTTATTGCGTAAGCTGCGCAAAATTCCTGTGATAATTACACGCAAGCCTATGGGGCTTATGCCATTTTCAAAAGTTGTGCAAGCTACGCAATTTTTCGTGAAATCGGCTGCTGGTCTATAGGATTAGTGCATACTGTTGTCTTTCCAAAACAAAATTTGCACCATATGGTAGACTACACTGTCATTTGATTAACATCAATTGGACATAAATCTGTACCATTTCTCAAAAATGTTAAATTTTTCCAAAATTATCGAAATTGGCCATTTATCAGACAATTTTGTGCAGCCCACAAGAGAAACCCAGTGATTATTCATACTGTGTGTATAAACTACATGTACATGTATGAACAGTGGCCATCCACTGTGCATACGTACAGTGCACTTCCAGGCAGCCTTTTGAATGTTCAAATTTTAGAGCAAAACCCTGAAAACCACTAAACTCACTCAATATGGTTCCATATGGAATTCACAGGAAGTTGCAGCTAGCAAGAAACCATGACATTTGCATTTCAAACAAAGTTGGCATCCATTTACTTCAAATAGTTTAATACAACGACTTGCACAAATTGTCACGTGAAACATTCCACAGACCACAGTGCTACACAGTGCTTCCACAGACCACATATGCATTGATTTGTAGCCGGTAATTTTCCATAGTTAAAACTATGTGTATAATGTCTGCACAGCTGTCTATCTATATGAATTGACTTTGAGAGTACGGGTGACGTCAATGGGTTATCTGGCGGTATATTCTGAACTTTGGCCCGAGGTTGTTTCTAATTTAAACAAAATCTAATTTAATCAACTGTCAAAAAAATGACCTGCTTTTTTTGCAAAGTTTGTCAAACTTCACAGCATATTTGAACTGTACATAAATATTGATTATTCAAACAGAATTGTTTTCTAAATTTTAGAAACTATTTTTACTTTTTATGTATTTTTTTATTTTATACATCATTCTACTCTTTGTTATTTTTGTAAATGTTGATTTTCGCTATCGTTTGCAAAAATTGAAGATAGTTGACAATGTTTGGCTCAAAACTTAATAGAAAGGGCTCATGTCAGTTGAAGATGAAATAAGAAAATGGGGTACGAACTTAGTAGTTGACCACAGCATCAGAATTTGTGTACAAATATTAAACTGGCTGAAAGTGTTTTCTAATAAATTGTTTAAAGATGTTTAAAATTGTACCGGCCGATGTTCAAACACGTGGGAACTACGGCCCGCAGGGACCGTTACATGCTGTACACAGACCGCTGTGAATGCCGTTTGTTCCGTGACAAAACCACCCCTCGCAATGCACCAGTATTTACTTCAAAAGAGCTTCATTGTGAGCCACAATTTCACCGTTTTTTCACAAAACAGTTAATAGTAGATTATTGTTAAATTACATCAAGTGTTTTTCACGTTTGTATTTTGAATTACAAGGACAAAACAGGCATGATGAACATTCATTCCGTGTATTTTCCATTCAATACTGCACAGGCCGTTTTGTTTTTTTCTCAGGATGACGTCAAAACCCTGTTTATCAACAAACCAAGTGACCTCGAGCATTTCAGAATTTCGGGTGAAGAGGGTACGGGTCAGAACTGCTTTGCGTTTTAAGCAAAAGGCTGTAGATTTTTTGTGGAAAACAAGTTGTGATGGTGTTGTAGACATATTCCAAGGCTCCATGTTATTGTTAAAACAGGTAAACTAAAAAAATGTGGATTAGAATGTTTAACATAAGAATGTTTACGATTGTCTTTACGAATCTTTACGAATGGGAATGCCCTTAGGAAGAAAACAGGAAATTTGCAGTCTCGCAATTTGTGGAAGCATGGAGGAAGGAAACAACTGCATGTTTAGAAAGCCCCTCCAGGCGTTTTCATGCAGTATAAAACATTTCTGAAGATTCTGAACTCCTTCCTCAATTGTGTAATTTACACTGCACTGCTTTATGGAACCATGGATGGAACCAGACAAATTAGTTTACAAACATCGGTGGTTTTTCGATGATATGCTTGAAAAATACATGGATTGAGAATTACGCGAAATATCAGAATGGTAGTGAGAAAAATATGACCAACAAAAATATGACAAATGATAATGGTATCAAATTCCTTTCGCCCACTATCACCACCGCGATCCCCAAAATTTTCAAACTTCGGCCGTATCCTAATTTATTGGCTGCGTGGCTGCGTCTTGACAATACACAGCACGAATCTATGGAAAGTGACCAATCCGTCTACCTAGCGTCTTCTATTGACTCGCTTCAAGCCATAGCCAAATTTGTCAGGTGGCTCAATTGAAAATGTATAAATATGTTTTCTACCTTTCGGGTTTTTCAATATTTTTTATTTTTTAACCCTGCAAGAAAGACCAATAATTAGGGTGGTTCATAGTGGTTCATAATATTAAGTATCATGTTTTGTTCTATAAACAAATACAATGTATAATTTTAGAATTTTTACACATTGTAGAACGAGCCTGTATTTCACTCGTATCTTGTTTTTTCATTGTGGCCCGGCGGCGCGCGTAAAAGCAGACGGCGGGGTGAAATTGTGATAGGAAAATTGTATTTTGTTTTAAATTGTTAAGTCCTTTTTCCTTCAAAATGTCTGATAGTGAAGAATCGCAGGGTGCACCAGCCCCACCTGTACCTGTTATTCAACCAGTATGTATTACGGTTGATTTTTTGATACATCTTGTAACGCTTTAGCCATTCCCGCAATGACCATGAATGATGATGATGACCGTCTGCGCTTAGCCCTACAAATAGGGCTGTAAATAGCTCACTTTTGAAATCTGACTTTTTACACTGTCGCCATTACAGCCCTACTTGAGGTCGTACGACAATACCAAGTCTCAAACTGCTCAAATCTGACAAAGTTCTACTAGAAATACCGTCCGAAGCACATCGGACCGAGCACTTTCACATACACCATTGTAATCCTGAGAGTCTAGTGTTTCATAAAATAACAGTACCGCTTACGGAATCGTCAATTTGGCCATCTACGATGTCTGGAAACATTGGACAAAATTCGGACAACGTTAAACATGCATCTCTATGAGCGACGCCATCTTAGCTGATATGCTTCCGCTTCTCGATCATGAGACGTACAGGAGCCCGGCTAACTGTTCAATATGCATAATTCATATTGACGTCCGTGTGTTTATCCCAGCTGGCAATACGTCACTCGCACAGTTCGATAACTAGTAGACTGGTTCCCGTCCACATATTCCACACAGGAGAATATAATATATATTTTCGCAATAAGCGAACCAATCTATAGGGATCGGGAACCAATCTAGATAACTAGCTACACTGCGCGCGTGACGTACTTGCCAGCTGGGATAAACACGCGCGACGTCAATATGGATTATGCATATTGCACAGTTAGCCGGGCTCCTGTACGTCTCATGATCGAGAAGCGGAAGCATATCAGCTAAGATGGCGTCGCCCATAGAGATGCTGGGCAAAACGTTGTCCGAATTTTGTCCAATGTTCCCAGACATCGTAGATGGCCAAATTGACGATTCCGTAAGCGTTACTGTTATTTTATGAAACACTAGACTCTCAGGATTACAATGGTGTATGTGAAAGTGCTCGGTCCGATGTGCTTCGGACGGTATTTCTAGTAGAACTTTGTCAGATTTGAGCAGTTTGAGACTTGGTATTGTCGTACGACCTCAAGTAGGGCTGTAATGGCGACAGTGTAAAAAGTCAGATTTCAAAAGTGAGCTATTTACAGCCCTATTTGTAGGGCTAGTCTGCGCTATACACAATGTCAATGCTCAGCTGAATGTCAAATTATAAACATAATAAAACCATGGAGCAGTAACTCCATGATAAAATGCAGTGGTTGAAGGTTTACAGTCAACTCGACTTTAAAGTCGAGTCAACTTGACCGTTTGCAAACTCGACTCGAAACAGCTCGACCGCTGTTCGTGCTACTCTTATCTTTCTGCGGGTGATTTCTGAGGTTTTATCTGTACGATGGCGTATTGCCGGGCGGATGAATTGAAACAATGGGCCGCACGAGCTGCGCTGTTCCCAAGCCGCTCCTGCGCGGCATACACACACGTTGACCACATGGGAAATCGACTGCCACGCCAGCAAAAACTGAAAAAAAAATGGGGATTAAAACAAATTTTCGTGCCGCAAATTTTCAGAAAGTTTAACTGCTAATTTCAGCTTGCACAAAGGTTCGCATGGAAATGTTTGATGTCCTGTCACTTTTGCCATAATTTTTCTCAATGAACGCACAATGGCATATTAAGCATCAGTAAGTGCACATCTAATGAAAGAACCAAAATTTGGAGGTGAAAAAAAGGACCTATGAAGATTTTACTAGGAAAAACTTGCAACTCTTCTGAGTTGTACCATAAGTTTAGTGCAGAAGGGCTTATCATTTTTATGTGTTGTAAATTCTTTCCCCTCTTCACCCCATGTCAGTTCGCCCCACTCCAGGAAATGGGGCGAAATGGAATTGGGGCGATTGGGCGAAGAGGCGAACTAAAAACAGGGCGAAGTGATCGACACTGGTTTTTCTCTTTTTCTAATTACAGGCTCCATTTAAGCTGAAGAGTCCCCCCAAAGGTAACGACACAGGTGAAACAAAAGCAGAATATGATGCCAAAATGGTAAGTGGACCCTTTCGTTCCTTGGTCGCTACTGAGATACAGTGTGTTAAAGGCCCACTGTATCATCTGCAATGACCCAAAAAGTTGATGAATGAGTTGACTAGGAAAACCTTCCTCAAATTAAAGATTGAATTGGTAGCAACTATCCAATGAATTGTTTCCGCCCGAGATGATATAATTTTACCAGAAAACAATCCATGAAGATGAAATCATTTAGATCGTTTGCAAACAATTGACTTAGTTGTTCGCATCTGAGTGGTCCCAAATGGTTGTGTGTACAGGCTGCATGATTCAGCTTTGCACACTTCCAGAACTCCATACAAATCTTACCCAGAGTAATTATAATTTTGTTGGCGTCTATTTCCTCATCTTTAGGCCAAGGATCGTGCCTCCCGGTTTGGCTTCTTGCTGCAGCAAACTGAAATTTTCACTCATTTCATAAGTGCGACAAGCAGCGTCAAATCACCAACGAGCCCTCTTAAACTCAAGCCGGGAAGACCGCGAACTAAGAAAGATGAGAAAGCCAAGCTGTCGTCTGTCGGAGAGTAAGTTAAATCTGTATCTGAGCTCTATAGTACCAGTGGTATTTTTTTAGTTTATGTCCCAACTCGAATTTAAGGAAAATTATTATTGGAATCGATAGCTTGGACGATTTTAGAATAGGAATACTTACATGCATTTCTGTCGCAAAGGCTTAGTTTTAGAGAAAAATCACGGAAAAAATACTGCATATGATTGCCGCAAAGCGGCCGGCCAGAAACCAAATGGATCATCACGCGCACGCCCTATTTCTTCGCGCGCTTCACACACTGCTCGGCCGGCAGCATTTTCACACACTTTTGTATGGAGGCGGGCGTGACAAAAACACAGAATTTTCATGGAAACGCAACATTTGTGACGGAAATGCCAATGGAAAAGGTATTCCAAAATCGTCCAAGCTGTCGATTCCAATAATAATTTTCCTTAAATTCGAGTTGGGACATAACTACAAAAATACCTTACCAGTTAACATTTTGTGTCAAAGACACAAATTCGCCACGTTTTCAGGGGTTGAAATTAACTTGAATTTTATGGTATCCCACGGGACTAGTCACATCAACATTTCACTAGTCTGCCATCATTTATTAGTAGTCCTGCAGAAACGTACACAAATGATTTCTACAATTTTTTGACATTTATTAATTGTGTAGTATTGATCAAGTACAAAAATTTAAAAAGAAATCCTGCAGCCGATTTCACGTATGCACTGCTTAAGCCCACTTGCGCAACTTTTTTATTGCACAAGTTGCGCTACATTCCTGCAATAATTACACGCAAGCTATGTTTCTTATGCCAGAGTTTCGCAAGCTACCGGGTATGGTGCACTTTTTCGTGAAATCGGCTGCAGATTGAGAACCTGAACTTTTTAGTGCCACATCATTTTGACTGCTTATTGTTTTCCCAACATTGAAATGTTAACAGGAAACATCTTTCTTTATATTGCATAAAAACATGTATAATGTAGTGCAGCATATAGGCCAACTAGCCGGTCAGACTACCAACATATGGCAACTACTAGTCCTCTGGCTAAAACCACTAGCCTCGGACTACGGGACTACTGTTAATTTCGACACCTGCATTTTACGAGTTTGAAGCGGCCGAGAGCTCCTCTGCGAAATTCCATTCATTTGTACACGATCAAATTTAGCACTTCTGTGGATTTTACTGTACTAGAATTCCATCCCATCATGCGCTGTCCCATGTACTTCTCCCAGTGAATTGTGGGGGAACTATAAAGGCACGTATTAAATATACAAAAGACTAATACCAACATTTAACCGATTCCCTACAGCCACCGACATCGTATGACCGAACAGGAAGAAGATGAAGAATTGCTGATAGAGTCTCGCAAGGCCACCAGCGTCATCACGCAGTTTGAGAAGTCGCCCTCGTACATCAAAAACGGCGAGATGCGCGACTATCAGATCCGGGGCCTCAACTGGATGATCTCGCTGTATGAACACGGTATTAACGGCATCTTGGCTGATGAAATGGTGCGTTGGTTGTAGTAGTAGTAGTAATAATAACGTTTCTTATATAGCGTTTTATCACCGGAGAATCGAAGCACTGTTGCCATTATTACCGCTATCAACAGGGAATCATCAGAATCGTCTAGGCGTGCTGCTTGGCCGTGGCGCACATCCTATCAGCACTAAGATTGTAACATTCCCCCTAACAGCTCCCCAATTATCGCATTGAGTGTCTTGTCCAGGGAGACACACATTGGCCATAGTGGGGCTTGAACCCACAACCTTCCAGTTGCGAGTCCCACTTCATACCCACTAGACCATACGCCCTCTCACTCGTTTGTTATAATTAGTCTTTTGTGTGTTTTGCATGAACAGTGTCTGGCGTGCTTACTTTCACATGCACATTTAAGTATCCACTTGACCAGACTAAATTGTTGTTGCTACGTGGTGCAACCGGCAGGTGTGACAGAATCAATACCGTGTTCACCGTAGGAGACCATGGCACCACACAACGGCGTAGTACGACTTCTAAACTGCACTTCCATTTGAAAGTGAAGAAATTAGGGCGCTATGCAAATGTGACACGCAAAAGTCTAATAGACCGTATTTCTGAACACTTGAGGGCACTCTAACTGGGAGGAAAACGTTTTGTGTTCAAACAAAACGCGCGATGGGTGCAGGAATACGGTCTATCGGGATGCAAACCTCCATTTGTGACTGCTGACCTTTTATCTTGACATTTGACTTTTGACCTTTAATCTTGACCTTTGATCATGACCTCACCTTACAGGGTCTAGGCAAGACACTTCAGACGATCTCTCTCCTGGGCTACATGAAGCACTATCGTAACATTCCCAGCCCCCATCTGGTCATCTGCCCTAAGTCAACACTAGCTAACTGGATGGCTGAGGTTGAGCGTTGGTGCCCGACATTGCGTGGTGTTTGCTTGATCGGAGACCAGGCAACCAGGGTAAGATAGCTCTCTAAAGCTTAGGACCGCTTCAAACGTCGCCCTTATGCCGTGTCAAATTAAATTCAACTTGATTTTTTTAATTCGACACGGCACAAGCACGACGTTTGAAGCCATTTGGCTCGGCAAAATTAGTTCGACACGGCAGAAGATTTTAGCTCGACAGGGTCTGCCATGCTAACTCAATTTAGTGCGGCAGTAGCACGGTGTGGCTTCAAACGTCGTGCTTCTGCCGTGTCAAATTTAATTCCAGTTCGAAGTTGGTCCGCAATTTTGTTCACAACTAGGAATGCCCATGCTCGAAGCGCGTATGTGAGTAAAGAAATAACCAACAAACGAGTGCATCAAAATACTAAAATGGCGATCAAACAACGTTATTTCTAGACTGTGTTGTAAAGATGGCATTCCCCGTTCGGGCTGCATGGAAGATGGACACAAAAAAGTCTACGTCAACCTGTCCCAAGGGCCACTTACTTGCGGTCACTCGCGCACTACTCACGTGAGTACACACTCGCAGGCTGTTACTCGCGTCGTAGGAACTAAGCTTAAAGAATGATTTTAATGTTTTTCCATATGTATGAAGTTTGAGATATTTGTCTAAAGTGGAATGAAAATTGATTTAAAAAAATCTTGGGATTGGCCAAACTTAGTTCACACATAAATAGTCACGATTGGCCATGACCGAGTTAACTTTGAAATAAGGCAAGCTGGCCAAGTTGGCTTCAGAAAATGTATATCTTGAAAGGGCATTGAGGCCAACTCGGCAGGGCATGAGGCCATTGGCCTCGGTGGCCTCAGTTGCCTTAGTTTTATTGTTTTGCAAAAATGTGGTCAAATTTATATAAATTTATACAAATGTTGCATAATATTTCTAATGCTTAGTAACATTGGAAAAATTGAATCTATGTAAATCACAGCCTTGACATGACGGCCGTTCCTTGCAACTGCTGAGCTGTGCAGTTGTGATTTTATGCCGTCAAAGAGCAATGTTGTCTTAAGACAACAACCGAACCATTTCACTCATGTTGGCTTACTCCCTTGCCATAGCTTGATTTTGCAGGTTCGGACAGCCACAGAGTTTAATAAAAAAAACCTTGCAACACCTTTATACAGGGTGGATAAAAAAAGAAGAATATTTTTCCATATAACATGTTTTATCCGTCATAAACGTTTACTTGCGGTCACTCGCCTCGTGTGAACAGAAACACTTAATAATAATAATAAGAAGATTTGCAATGCGCACATATCCACCCTGCTGGGTGTTCAAGGCGCAGACTTGCAAAGCAAAGCAAGTGCATTCTATTCGCGCACTACTCGCGTGAGTACACACTCGCTTGCACTCGCAGGCTGTTACTCGCGTCGTAGGAACTAAGCTTAAAGCATGATTTTAATATTTTTCCATATAACATGTTTTATCCGTTGTGGCAAGGCTGACTGCACCAGCCTCTCTAAGAGCCACCAAGGCAGGGTGTGCCACTCTGCCTGAAGTGCCTCCCTGAGATCCTGCACTTCTGGTGCTGTTTGGGTCAGCTCATCCCACGCAGGTTCAGTCAGGTCGAAAACCCAACACAATTGGTCTTTCTTAGTGCCCTTAACTGCAGGATTCTCCCAGAAACAGAGAATGTCACATGATACATGGAAATTATTCACCCCCACGACGTGGTATGCACTATATGCTAAGTGCGGTTCCCGAGGACACGCTAAAAACTCTGAGCGTGCTCGGGCGGGATGCGAACTCACGACCTCCTGCATTCTAGGCAGACGTCTCGACCACCGAGCATGCCGATGGCGATTGGTGGGTTGAAGAATGTCGCATTTCGTTACTGTGTGAATCACTTTGTCTAAACGAGTCTTCTTGCACCTGGAGGAAATCACAGAAGCAGAACAGTCTTGAGAGCGATTCCAGAATGATTGGTCGATCAGTGCCTTGTTATCCACAAGTTCACTGTATTCAACTTCTGTTTTGATCAAGAATTGACACTTTAAAGAGCTAGAATCCCCCTTGACGAAAAATCCTGCATTTGCACCTTTTTCTGTAGTCGACATATCCCTCCAGCCGACTTAAACCGCTGTTTATTTTAAATTGTCCGTTTTAATTGGATAAATTGCAAAATGAAATTTTTGTGATTTCTGAAATGCTCATTAGGTATTAATGATATGCGCATGACCCCGTGACGCAATCCTGAGAAACACGAGTAAACACGGTCGGCAGTTCCATACGTTTACACGCAAAAAAACCTCTCTGTTCGATGGTGTTTTTTGAAGAATTTTTCTCGTGCAAAAAGCCAGATATACGCCCAGTAGTTGTGTGGTTGTATGCTTTACCAGACACCATGAAAAAAAAGAGCAGGATGACGTCAAAACCCTGTTTATCAACAAACCAAGTGACCTCGAGCGTTTCAGAATTTTGGGTGAAGAGGGTCGGAACTACTTTGCGTTTTAAGCAAAAGGCTGTCAATTTTTTGTGGGAAAACAAGTTGTGATGGTGTTGTAGACACATACACCTCAATGATAAACAGGGAAACTAAAAAAATGTGGACGGGGGGATACTAGCTGTTTAAGTAAATTGTGTTTTAATTTTGGAAGAATATATTTATGGAGTTTTTTAAAAACACTATCAGAATATTTCTTCTGTTATGCTAAGGTATCAGTGCAATGAAGTTGTCGCTGTTTTTTTTTACCAAACGTCATATTCCATTTCTAAATGAAATGTCCAAAAGTTTGCACGCTTCTAAATCCCCCTTTTGTTTTTACAGGCGGCGATCATACGTGACGTTATGATGCCGGGGGAATGGGACGTGTGCATCACATCTTACGAGATGGCCATTAGGGAGAAATCAGTCTTTAAGAAGTTTAACTGGCGCTACTTGGTGATCGACGAGGCCCATCGTATTAAGAATGAGAAATCCAAGGTATAGAAGATTTAAATTGCTCTTATTAAAAGGGCCATTTTCCGGTAGTTGAAATATTACGAATGGTACATTTACAGGGAAAGAATAAGCCAGTTGCGTGATAGATTTGCATAAATCCTAGAGTCCTGCCTCTGCGCTATGGCGCTCGCATAATAAGAGAGTACTGCACCAGACTACCAGGCCGTTGGCAACGGTTGCCAAGTGGCAAGGGGGTGCACGCTAGAACATGTTAGCCGGCGCGAAAGTCTGTACGGTACCTGGAATACCTCGCACAGTACTCTATGCATTTTGAAGCTGGACCATCCGAAATTACATGTTGAAATTGCATGTTAAAACATGTACTCGCCATGAAATTTCGTCAAAATAACGAGTTAGAACGTCTTGTTTGACTCGAAATAGACGTTAACTTTGAAAGCTGGATCGTTCCCAATCTGTGCATGATAAATTCAAAAAAAAGAGTAACGATTTCGGGTTATAAGACTGGTTTGAAGCTGCCGATTTAACGTCACGAACCCGAACGAAGGGAGACGTATACACTAGACACCAAACTTGACTTGAAATAGGGGAAATAAGATGACATGCAGATTGTAAATCTTGCCAATATGATAAAATTAATAGCGCCGTTGACTGTTTATCCATTTGACGGAACATCGTCAGAAATTGGCGAGTTTTACTGTTCCAAAACGCGCGTTCAACATAACAGCGAGCGACTCTCGTTTTGCGTACAAGACCGGCATACGATTTCAAATACACCTTCCGAATTTTTTGAAAAGAAAAGGTCATGCCTGTTTGTTTCCGCAAATGATCGACGTCTCGCAGCAACTTGGGTAAAATCAAAAGTAATTCAATTATGAATTAAAATGATTATCTAGCTACATACATGTTACAACAGATTTTAGAAATACTTTGGCTGCAAAAACTTGACCGAGCGGTTGTTGTGTTATACGTTGTTGAGTTTGTCTATATCCGTGCGGAATACGGAATTCACCACTAAAAATTGAGATGGGAAAAAAGGGCAGGCTCTAATTTGTGGGCGACAAACAGCACCCGTAACACACTTCGATTAGAATAAAATTTTAAACAAAGACAAACAATTATATCTCCTAACAGTCCTCAGTTTCACAAATCTGTCTAGCAAACACGAACCGGGATACGATCGACCTTTTTATTTTGGTATATTTAGTAGGCATCGCATAATTTTCGCATTTCCATTTTTCCCGGTCCACACACGCAAAATTCATGTTTCCTATTAAACCAAATCACGTTTCCTAACCAAATTTAAACTTTATGGGGGCATAATATCATGTAATATTAGAAAGAATTATTGGCGAGGGTGTACGGTATTTATATCTCCACTTAATTAAGTCGCGTACGTTGATGTATTTCTCGCGATTTTACTTGGGCTTCGGAATATGCCGGTCATGTACGCAAAACGAGAGTCGCTCGCTGTCGCGTTGAACGGCGATCTGAAACAGCAAAACTCGCCAATTTCTGACGAAGTTCCGTCGAATGGATATTAAACAATCAACGGCGATATTAATTTTTTATCATATTGTGGCAAGATTTACTAGCTGCATGTCATCTTATTTCCCCTATTTCAAGTCAAGTTTGCTGTAAAGTGTATACGTCTCCATTCGTTCGGGTTCGACGTTCAATCGGCAACTTTGAACCGGTCTCATAACCCGAAATCGTTACTCTTTTCTTGAATTGATCATGCACAGATTGGGAACAATCCAGCTTTCAAAGTTAACGTTCATTTCGAGTCAAACAAGACGTTCTAACTCGTTATTTTGACGAAACTTCATGGCGAGTACATGTTTTAACATGCAATTTCAACATGTAATTTCGGATGGTCCAGCTTCAAAATGCATAGAGTACTGTGCGAGGTATTCTAGGTACCGTACAGACTTTCGCGCCGGCTAACATGTTCTAGCGTGCACCCCCTTGCCACTTGGCAACCGTTGCCAACGGCCTGGTAGTCTGGTGCAGTACTCTCTTATTATGCGAGCGCCATAGCGCAGAGGCAGGACTCTAGGATTTATGCAAATCTATCACGCAACTGGCTTATTGAGAAGTTGATCATGGCTAAAAAAAAAAATATTTTCTAAAAATCTTTAATTTGTCTCACTCTTTTTTATTTTGTATTTATTTATTTATTTATATACCACATCCAACAGCGGAGGGACCGCCAATTACAGGAATGGGAGCAAGTGTGGTCGAGTGCCTTGCTCAAGGGCACAGGTGCCACAACCCGTCACGGCCAGGAATCGAACCTACATTCTAGTACTAGCACAGGAACTTAAGTTCGACACACTAGACCGCTCGGCCATAACACCCCAAATTTGGGTCTTCTATCAAATGCCCAAGATTTTACTTTTTATATTTTTTATGTTATCTCTATCCTGTAGCTTTCTGAGATTGTCCGTGAGTTTAAGACGACAAATCGTCTTCTCTTAACTGGAACGCCTCTCCAAAACAACTTGCACGAACTCTGGGCCCTGCTTAACTTCCTCCTTCCGGATGTTTTCAACTCGTCGGAGGATTTTGACGCCTGGTTCTCGACGGAGGGTTGTCTGGACACAGAAAATTCTAGTCTTGTGTCTCGTCTGCATGCTGTAAGTTATTAAAAAAACAGGAGCATTTTTTAAGAATAAAGGCTTGGGCGAGTATTGTTTGTTTGAATCAAATCCAAGTGAGAAGACGGGACACGCGATTCTTTCTTTTGGAGGAATTAATTTCCATTATTGTGGAAATTCTGAATGCTCACGATTGCCGAAATTGCATAATTTTAATAATTTTGCAGTATTTTGTAAATGTATGAGGTTTGAGATATTTGTCTAATTTTTAGTACAAACGTTTTTATTTTGCAATGGTATTGAAAAAAGTGGAATGAAAATTGATTTTTAAAAATCTTGGGATCGGCCAAACTTAGTTCACACATAAATAGTCACGATTGGCCATAACTTTGAAATAAGGCAAGCTGGCCAAGTTGGCTTCAGAAAGGGCATTGAGGCCAACTCAGCAGGGCATGAGGCCAGTGGCCTCGGTTGCCTCAGTTTCATTGTTTTGCAAAAATGTGGTCAAATTTATATAAATTTATACAAATGTTGCATAATATTTCTAATGCTTAGTAACATTGGAAAAATTGAAGCTATTTGAATCACGGCCTTGACGTGACGGCCGTTCCTTGCAACTGCTGAGCTGTGCAGTTGTGATTTTATGCCGTCAAAGAGCAATGTTGTCTTAAGACGTCGTTTTAAGATGACAACCGAACCATTTCACTCATGTTGGCTTACTCCCTTGCCATAGCTTGATTTTGCAGGTTCGGACAGCCACAGAGTTTAATAAAAACCTTGCAACACCTTTATATTTACTATTTTTCATAGTCTGTTTTATGCTGAGCTAGTGCGTAATTTAAATGTAACTTTCCAAAACTGAGCTTGAAATCTTAGTTTTAACTTAATAAAGTCATAAAGATAATATAGCGTCGTAAACACAAGACAGACCCTTCATGCAAAATTAGTTCAATAAAGTGAACTATGAAAAGGCGCCATTTGAGTAAGCAAATTAGACGCGCCTCGTGCCTGTTTGACATGCCTGCCGTTGTCATGGATGCTGCTGAAACTTTTCACCACAATACAGATTACACACAGAGCCATGTCAAACGGGCACAAGGCGCGTCTAGTTTGCCTACTCAAATGGCGCCTTTTCGTATTTCAATTTAGTGCATGAGTGGTCTATCATGTCTACGGCGCTAAATTTACTTTGGTAATAATACAGCTATAATCTTGCTATAAACCAATAATATGAAACATTTATTTCTTTTAATAAACTGATCGTCTTTAGAAGGTTTAATGGAATGATATAAAAACTGCGCTCATCCTAGGTAAGGCAAAAAAATAATATGTTTAACGTTAGTGCGCGTCACTTTAAACCCTGCATGTCAAAGCTTCTTTTTTTTCTTCAAAAACACACAAAAAAATATCGTCAGTGTGCGCGTCACTTTCAACCCTGCGCGTCAACATTTTCTTTTTGTACTTAGACACGCACCATCTGTTCAGTGTTTCGATTAAAAACATACCTGTTGGCTTCATGTCAACTTGACTTTATTGCTTGGAATCCACTTAACAAAAAAAACAATAAAAAACAAAACAAATGCAGCATCAATTTGGGAGACTTCAACTTATGCTAAGACATTTTTTGTCTGTGATCGCCCTGAACACCTTGTTTGGTTGACTTGCAAGCAATAGAAGAACTTGCCGGTTTTATTATTATTGAATTTTATTTCTTCAATTTCTCTTCAAGATTCTTCGTCCATTCCTGTTGAGACGTTTGAAAGCAGACGTAGAAAGAGGATTACTTCCCAAAAAGGAAACCAAGATCTACGTAGGCCTCAGCAAAATGCAGCGAGAATGGTACGCAGATTTGTAGTACTTGTGTGCAGTCTGACATTCTTGAACAGCTAACGCATTTTAATAATAATAATACAAGCATTTGTAAAGCGCCATCTATCTATGTAGACATATTCCGAGGCGGCTATTGCTATTATTACCGCTGCCATCAGGAAATCACCAGAACCATTTCGCTTCAACTAGGTGGCAACCCGGCCAAGGCGTACAAACCTATCAGCAGTTAAATTGTGGCATTCCCCATAACGGCTTCCCATATATCGCTTGGGTTGACGAGGCAACTGGGATTAAGTGCCTTGCCCAGGGACACAGACACGTTGGTCGAAGTGGGGCTCGAACCCCCAACCTCTGATTGGGAGTCCCGCTTCATACCCACTAGACCACACGCGCTAGACCAACAGTTTTACTTTCCTGCCAAAGGATGGGGCAATTGTGGTTAAGTGTGTTGCTCACGGGCACAGGTACCACGACTTGGTGTTAAACCGCAACACCAAGTTTTCACCAGAGTGTCGCAAGTCAACAACCAAAACCAACCTGCCACGGTACCCCACAAAACACTGGACCAATGACTGTACATCCCGTCCGAAGGATAGAGCAATTGTGGTTGAGTGTGTTGCTCAGTGGCATAGGTACCACGACTAGGTGTCGAACCCAGAACATCCTTATCCCAATGTGGGGCTCCATTGCCGAGTGGTGTAGCGTACGGAATCCAGGACTTTGGTATAAAATCCACAGATTGTAGGTTCAAATTCAATCCCAGCCATCCATGGTGCGTGTGCTCTTGTGCAAGGTTCTTTGTCGCAAATTGCCTCTGTTCTGCCAGGAGTAAATATGTACCTGTCAGGGTAGTGAGGGGTGATGTTTGTTTAGTCTCTGTGCATGTAAGCTGCACGGGACTGCAGAGCGTGATCCAATTCCGTCCCTCACGTGAGGGACGGAAATCAAGAGACAAATGCCTTTCCTTACTCAATACAACAAATGAAAACTAAAGTGAACCTGCATGTTTACCTGCTACTGATGTTAATACACACACCCAGTTTATCACATGTTAAAATTGACTTTACAGTTTTATGCAGAGGTTGTTTTGACAATCAATACAATTGAAAAATACATTTAAGTTTTTTTAATATGATTGTAAAATATAGACATTTCTTTACTATAAGAGGTATTATTTTGATTAATTTAAGAAATGTTAAAATTTTTATCCAGTGTTTACCAGTTTTGGATCACGCTCTGCATGCTCCCCAGCTGAGAAGGATTAAGAAATGGTATTATCGAGCCCAATGATCAGGGGTAATAAAGTAAAGGACTTAGACTCCTTGTAAAATGCGCTTCATAAGAATGGGACATTATTAATCTTGCGAGTCAACTTCTCAAACCATGGTGCACCATTCAATAGAACCTTTTCAATTTTTTCCATCTAATCACGCTAGGTACACCAAGATCCTAATGAAAGATATCGACGTGGTCAACGGAGCCGGTAAAGTTGAGAAGGTTCGACTGATGAACATTTTGATGCATCTGCGTAAGTGCTGCAACCACCCCTACCTGTTTGACGGCGCGGAGCCTGGGCCGCCGTTCACTACCGAAAAGCACCTGGTGGATAATGCTGGTAAAATGGTGGTCCTGGACAAACTGCTTGAGAAACTCAAGGAAGATGGTGAGTAGGGTTGTTATTGATTTGTATGCTCCCTGAGGGAACCTCGTTGAGGGAGCCTCGTGAAGAGAGCCTCGTGGAGAGAGCATCGTTGTAGAAACCTCACTGTAAGAACCTCGTACAAACATTGTTGTAGAAGCCTCGCTGTACAAACCTTGTAGAAACCTCGCTAAAAACTTGCTGAAGAATCCACGTTGTACATCCCTTGTTGTAGAAACGTCATTGTAGAAACCTTGTCATAGAAACTTTGTTAAAGAAACCACGCTGTAGAAAAACCGAGCTTTACACCACAGACCCGCTCGCGAGCTGGAGCAGAGGTGGCTGCCACCGGGGCAGACTCGTGTATCACGTGATAGCTAAAAGAACGCTCCGGTGTAAGTTGGCGTTACACGGTGTAAGCATCTCAAATGCCCCTAATATTTCCAATGCTTAGTAACATTAAAAATTAAATCTATGTAAATCACGGCCTTGATTTGACGGTCGTTCCTTGCAACTGCTGAGCTGTGCAGTTGTGATTTTATACCGTCAAAGAGCAATGTTGTCTTAAGACGACAACCGAACCACTTCACTCATGTTGGCTTACTCCCTTGCCATACTTGATTTTGTAGGTTCGGACATCTCACAGAAAGTTTAGTAAAAACCTTGCAACATGTTTGTGTTTGCTGAGCTAGTGCCTAATTAAAAACTTGCTGAAGAATCCACGCTGTACAAACCTGTACGACGTTGTAGAAACGTCGTTGAAGAAACCTAGTCATAGAAACCTTGTTAAAGAAACCACGCTGTATAAACCACGCTGTTGAAACCTTATTGTAGAAACTTCGTTTAAGAAATCTTGTTGTAGAAACCTTGTCGTGAAAACCTCGTTGTAGAAGCCTCGTCGTAGAAGCCTCGTTGAAGAAACCTAGTCATAGAAACCTTGTTAAAGAAACCACGCTGTTGAAACCTCGTTGTAGAAACCTCGTTAAAGAAACCTCGTTGTAGAAACCTCATTTAGAAACCTCATACAAACTTGGTTGTGGGAACCTCGTTGTAGAAACATCGTCATAGAAACGTTGTCGTGAAAACCTCATCATAGAAACCTTGTCGTTAAAACTCCGGCATAGAAACCTCGCGTTAGAAACCTCACTGTGGAAACCTTGTTGTAGAAACCTTATAAAAATGTTGTAGAAACATTGTAGACCTCGCTGTAGAAACTTTGTCATAGAAACCTCGTTGTAGAAACCTTGTTGTAGTAACTCCGGCGTAGAAACCCCCCCGTAGAACGTAAAAACCCAGTCGCAGACATATTTTTAAAAACCAGCGTAGAAAACCCCGGTGTAGAAACCCCATCTAGAACGTTCATACAGGGAACTGGAATCTGATGAAGGTAAAGAAATCCCAATGGAGGGAAATGGAGCCCCAAAACCTGTTATGTTGCGAGGAATAGAACCTTGTGATAGAATAAAAGGATAAATTAAACTGTAGGAGGGAAATATAACTCACTGGAGGGAAATAGAACTCACTGGAGGGAAATAGAACTCACTGGAGGGAAATATAATTCACGGAAGGGAAATAGAACCATAACATCATGGGATAAAGAGAATACGATGATGTAAAAATAAAACCCATTCGGGAAGTAGCACCCCCTTTGAGAGAAATAGAAACTCAAAGGTGGAATAGAACCCATAGAGGGGAATAGAACTCCACAAGGGGAAATAGTGCCCTATAGACCGTATCGAAAAGCTGCCGTCTAATAGTGCAGTTTCTTTGTTCCATGAGGTCATGCATGGTTGCACATTTTGTGCTTACATATGTTGACCAATTTAAACAACAAAAGTTGCCCTACAAGATGGCAGCTATCTGATACGGTCTATAGTGTGCCACCACTTTGAAGAAGCTAATGTTGTAAATATATTTTTTAATAACCTTCTGTAAAATTCTTGGGATTATGATGTTCATCAGTCCGCGTCTTAACATTCGATTGCAGGCTCACGTGTGCTCATCTTCAGTCAAATGACCCGTGTCTTGGACATTTTGGAGGACTACTGTACCTGGCGAGGTCACAACTACTGCCGATTGGACGGTCAAACACCCCACGAAGAGCGACAGGTGGGTCAGCTTGGCTTAACCAGTTGATATCGGGATTATTTTTGGCAAAAAATACAAATTTTTTTTTGACTATACATTGCCAGAACGTGTTTAAACATCCCCCAACGTCAAGTGGTTAAATTTATAATTCTCGGAGTCTTTGACACTCTCTGTTATTTCTTCCTTACGCCGTACAGAAAAGCATCAATGGGTTCAATTCACCTGGAAGCGACAGGTTTGTCTTCATGCTTAGCACCCGAGCCGGCGGTCTGGGTATCAACTTGGCCTCGGCCGACATTGTTATTCTATATGACAGTGATTGGAACCCACAGGTCGACCTGCAAGCAATGGTGAGTTGTACTGTCGGTGGCTTTACCAAACTCGGCCGTTTGTACTCTGCTTTTTAAATGACCTACCGTAGCTGTTCAATTACTGAATACGGGGGTGGATGTAAAGTGAAAT
The DNA here is from genome assembly GCA_037783545.1 of Henricia sp. BOLD:AAB3569. NCBI lineage: Eukaryota > Metazoa > Echinodermata > Asteroidea > Spinulosida > Echinasteridae > Henricia > Henricia sp. BOLD:AAB3569. The sequence goes on along the minus strand of JBBELK010000429.1, from coordinate 1,728,558 downwards.
GTCACAAAATTTACTGCTATTGTCATATAGTGCATTCCCCTTTTGCTTGGGGGATGGGAATGTGTCAATACACTTGTTGACAATAGCAATACATTTTGTGACATTTCACTTTACACCCACCCCGTATTTAGCTGTGCTGCACATCCCCCCAATTGCTTAATGGTATCAAATGCCATATCATTGTAAAGTGGAATAACAGGGCTTTCCAATGACAACAAGAAATAATTTGTCACTTAAACTTGAGTTTCCGAGAGAGAAAAATTAGGAGTTTATATTAGTAAGATATAAGTTATGATGCATACATTTTTATTGCAAGACAAAACGGTCTTAACGGGTAAAGTCATCTTAATGCTCTTTATTGCAATCTACTCCAGCACTGCATTTTGCAAAGAGAATGCAAAATGACCAAAATTTTGTGATTTCTCATTCTGCTATGCAGGATCGCGCTCACCGTATCGGACAAACCAAACAAGTACGCGTTTTCCGCTTTATCAGCGAGAACACGGTCGAGGAACGCATCGTCGAAAGGGCCGAAATGAAACTACGATTGGATAACATTGTCATCCAAGCCGGTAAGTGGTCAGCGTTGCTACAATTTCAGGAATTGTTTAATTGTTTTGTTTGTTTTTTTGTTTACTAATGGAATTTCAATTTGTAGTTCATGTTATACAAGTGCCTTCCAGAGTCTCCCCTTGAAACATCCTCTTGCAACAGTGCCCCTTTAACGCACTCCCTAACTCCTGCGTACAGTGGCCCTGTTGAAAAAGGCCCCATTTCGCGGTGGGACTAGCGACAGAAATCTTGTTGCCTCTGCTGGACCAATCAGGACGCTTGGCAGTGCATTGCAGCATGATTGCAGGCATTCAAATGTAACGCGCGCGGATTGTAAACACCGTGCATGCATGTGATACATGTACTCGGTAATGCTGGCTGCTGTCCGCGTCGACGATTGGCTGCTATTTAAAGCATACTGGGGAATCCGTTCCATTACATTCGTCAGCATGCATCCCTGTTATTAATTTGAAAAACTGCGGAATAAATTAAGATCGTCGTTTGAAAGTTTGGTAGGAATGGGACAGTCATAAGGAACGGAACCCAATACAATTTCTTGAAAGTATAGAAATTGTTTCTTTATGGCATAACATGATCGAATTGATTAAATTACATCAAAATGACTCGGGCGTGAGTTGGCTCAAGACAACAGCCGGCTCACTCCATAGATTTGCGTGTATTTCCTCAGGGTATTGTTACGTCGCTTTGCAGAGTGGAAATTCCCTGATATCTCAGGATGCCCTTGAAACAACCGTGCAATCTTTGGGGCGGTGCGTCTCCGAGGGTTCGGTGAAAATCGGGTCTCAAGTTGACTCAAGTGTTGAGTCACGAGTCCAAGTCATTACAACGCTGACTCTGCATAACATTTATCCACTCTTTTATTTTTTGCTCTTGGCAGGTCGCTTGGTTGACCAGAACATGAAAGTCGGCAAGGAGGAGTGCTTAGCCATGATCCGATACGGAGCCAATTTCATCTTTTCCTCCAAGGACTCCACGGTCACTGATCAAGACATTGATGCTATTCTTGAGAGGGGTGCCAAGAAGGTAGGCTGGAGACACACAAATATGTGACTGTCCTTTTTTCAGAATGAACCACTGCTAAGCTTTAAAACGTTTAAGTAAAAAAAAAAAAAAGAAGTTATATTCTCACAAAAATATAGAGGATGCCAAGACATGTAACATTTTTTTGTCGGCCAGTTATGTTCATAATCACCTTTTGTGGCAAAGTGGAATGCATCGGCCTTCATAAGAGCCACTGGGGCAGGGTGTGCCACTCTGCCTGAAGTGGTCTCCCTGAGCTCTTACACAATGTGTGAAATTTGGAACTTCATCAAAATGCTTGAAGAACATGTGTTTAAAAATCAAACAACTTGAATACATGAAGCATTACAAACCCCTTAAAGTTACACTCTTCGTGTTTGGGTGAAAGGATTAAAAATTTACACAAGCGAACGAATTTAGAAAGCTTACTTAAATTGAAAGCTGATAACTTTCTATTCTAGAAAAACTTGTTAAAACATTTTTGATGCTCAAATCGGCCTAAAAATGGACAGTGGATTTTTAAAGTCTATAAAATGTAAATATGAATATTTTTAATTGTCCAACTCTCAGTTGACAACTATGTGGCATTCTCACAACTTATTTTTTTCTCTTTTTTTTTCTCAACATGCAGACCGAAGAAATGAAGAAGAAACTTGAAAAACTGGGCGAGCCGTCCCTGGGTAACTTCACCCTGGACACCAACGAGAGCATCTACTCCTTCGAGGGCCAAGACTTCCGCGAGAAACAAAAGCCTAACAACATCAACTGGATCGAGCCACCAAAGCGTGAACGCAAGGCTAACTACGCCGTGGACGCATACTTCAGGGAAGCGCTCAGAGTCAGCGAACCCAAAGCGCCAAAGGTCGGTGCCTTTTAGGTCAAAGGTCACAGGGGCAACTCTGAAAAGTTCCGAAAGGCAAAATTTTACTTCACAAGTTTGACAAGACTAAAAGTGTTGATAGCATTGGTAACAAACACCACATGAGTTTTTCCCCTGTAAAATAGTACCTTTGTGGGAGAAATTGCCAACTGCTTTTTAAAAAAATGTCTGCAAACAACTTTTTTTTACTATTCATTCATTCATGCACAAAAACCGTGCATGGATTCCCAAAGTTTTCTGAAGTATTACTGCATCTATGACCCTGTTCTCAGAGAAATCGCTTCGTTCGACGATGATTCGATGAAGAGATTTCCCGATTTGAACGCACGCCTCTACATTCGACGATGATTAGAATCACTTCATTCGATAAAGGAAAAAGCTTCATTCGGCGAAGAAATCGCTTCACCCGACGAAGCAAATTTGTAATGTGAACGGCTCCCTTCGTTGTGCGTCGAGCGCCTATTAAGAGTTGTTTTTGACGCGCCGCTGGAAACCACACAAGGCGTCACTAGGCTTGAAGCTCAGCGCTTGATGCGCGACGCACATGTACGACCTCCCACTGCTTCATTCGATCGTTCGTTCGATCTTCGTTAATTGATATGTGAACGTACGCCTCATTAACTAACAATGATTAACTAATCTTCGTCGAACGAAGCGATTTCTCTAGTGAGAACGGGGTCAATGTGCCTGAAATTTCTACAAGGCAGTTTATCAACATTATTCTTTAGTTATGTAATGATGCTGTTCCTGTTTTTAAAAGTTTTCCAATCATATAATTTGTCTAAATAATCATTATTTTACTTTCAGGCACCAAGGCCACCCAAGCAGCCTAACGTACAAGATTTCCAGTTCTTTCCACCGAGGCTATTTGAGCTCCTGGATAAAGAGATCTACTCATACAGGAAGATGATTGGCTACAAGGTACAGCTCATTTGCATAAACATGAATATGCAAATCTATTGAAATTTTAAGCTGGAATTCATAGGTCTATGTAAAATTAAGGGACGTTGATACTATCGCGGAAAAACAACGCTTGTGCGCGGCGCTTATTGCATTGAGCTCCGAATCACCGATCTTTCTAAAATAGAAAATGTCACTCTGGTAACTTGGGACTTCTCATTGGCTGCACGTTGGAAAGGTCAGTGCACAGTGGGTCAAAGTTCAACAGATTTAAACTTTGACCATGCAGTCCAGAAAGTGCATGACATTGGCACAACATGCATGAACAGTCATTAAGGAGCTTTTGATTGGGAGACACACTATGGTGGAAAATTCTGACGATGACCGTCGTTGCACAAAATTGCCCACACTACTTAAATCCATTTCGATTTTCATGACGATCAGTCAAGTGATCCGAAAAAGCGTCTGACGTCACCGTTTTCTACACAATGCCCAAAATCCTAACCCCCCTTGTAAAATTTGGAAGAGAACGAAAAGACGAGGTACATTACTCGCATATGCAGTAAACATGTGTGACGTCATTTCGGTGTATGTTGTCCAATCAAAAGTTCTGTAATGTTCCACAATTTCAGTGTGCCTAAGTTCGCAATATCTTGATATGAACATAATCGTAATGTCAGAATTTGAGTGCATGAGAACAAGTTTGAATATCCTGGATACGAGGCAGAATTCAGATACTTATGTATTTTGTTGTCATAAAAACAGGTACCTCTTAACCCTGAGGCACCCCACCCAGCCCAAGCCCGTAAGGAGGAACAGAGGAAGATTGACGATGCAGAACCACTGGCTGAAGAGGAGATTCAGGAAAAAGAGGAACTACTGACCCAGGTTGGTACTCGACCCATGTTAGTACCCGACCCATGTTGGCACTCGACCCATGTTGGTACTCTGCCTAGCTTTCGAGATTATTCAGTCCAGCTAGGTACTCATTTTGAAACTTGACCCAGATTGGTGCTCGACCCATGTTGGTACTCGACCAATAATTGTATGTGACCCATGTTTAGTATACAACCCATGTCTGTACTTGGCCCATGTCGGTACTTGGCCCATGTCGGTACTCATCCTAGCTTTGTAGCTGACACACAGTTAGTACTCCACCTAGCTTTGTAGATAACTCATTTTAGTTCTTAGCTCAGCTTGGTGCTCATCTTAAAACTTGACCCAGGTTAGTACTTGACCCATGTTAGCACTTGGCCTAGCTTTGTAGATATCTCATGTTAGTGCTCAACCTAGCTTGGTACTTTTCTTAAAACTTGGCTCAGGTTGGTACTTGGTCCGTGTTAGTACTCGGCCTAACTTTGTATTTAGTGCTCAGCTCAGCTCGGCACTCATCTTAATACTTGACCTAGGTTAGTACTTGACCCATGTTAGCACTCGGCCTAGCTTTGTAGATAACTCATGTTAGTGCTTAGCTCAGCTTGGTACTCATCTTAAAACTTGACCTAGGTTAGTACTTGACCCATGTTAGCACTTGGCCTAGCTGTGTAGATATCTCATGTTAGTGCTTAGCTCAGCTTGGTACTCATCTTAAAACTAGACCTCGGTTAGTACTTGACCCATGTTAGCACTCGGCCTAGCTTTGTAGATATCTCATGTTAGTGCTTAGCTCAGCTTGGTACTCGTCTTAAAACTTGACCCAGGTTAGTACTTGACCCATGTTAGCACTCGGCCTAGCTTTGTAGATATCTCATGTTAGTGCTTAGCTCAGCTTGGTACTCACCTTAAAACTTGACCTAGGTTAGTACTTGATCATGTTAGCACTCGGCCTAGCTTTGTAGATATCTCATGTTAGTGCTTAGCTCAGCTTGGTACTCACCTTAAAACTTGACCTAGGTTAGTACTTGACCCATGTTAGCACTCGGCCTAGCTTTGTAGATAACTCATGTTAGTGCTTAGCTCAGCTTGGTGCTCATCTTAAAACTTGACCTAGGTTAGTACTTGACCCATGTTAGTACTCGGCCTAGCTTTGTAGATAACTCATGTTAGTGCTTAGCTCAGCTTGGTACTCATCTTAAAACTTGACCTAGGTTAGTACTTGACCCATGTTAGTACTCGGCCTAGCTTTGTAGATAACTCATGTTAGTGCTTAGCTCAGCTTGGTACTCATCTTAATACTTGACCTAGGTTAGTACTTGACCCATGTTAGCACTCGGTCTAGCTTTGTAGATAACTCATGTTAGTGCTTAGCTCAGCTTGGTACTCATCTTAAAACTTGACCCAGGTTAGTACTTGACCCATGTTAGCACTCGGCCTAGCTTTGTAGATAACTCATGTTAGTGCTTAGCTCAGCTTGGTACTCATCTTAAAACTTGACCTAGGTTAGTACTTGACCCATGTTAGTACTCGGCCTAGCTTTGTAGATAACTCATGTTAGTGCTTAGCTCAGCTTGGTACTCATCTTAAAACTTGACCTAGGTTAGTACTTGACCCATGTTAGCACTCGGCCTAGCTTTGTAGATAACTCATGTTAGTGCTTAGCTCAGCTTAGTACTCATCTTAAAACTTGACCCAGGTTAGTACTTGACCCATGTTAGCACTCGGCCTAGCTTTGCAGATAACTCATGTTAGTGCTTAGCTCAGCTTGGTACTCATCTTAAAACTTGACCTAGGTTAGTACTTGACTCATGTTAGCACTCGGCCTAGCTTTGTAGATAACTCATGTTAGTGCTTAGCTCAGCTTGGTGCTCATCTTAAAACTTGACCTAGGTTAGTACTTGACTCATGTTAGCACTCGGTCTAGCTTTGTAGATAACTCATGTTAGTGCTTAGCTCAGCTTGGTACTCATCTTAAAACTTGACCTAGATTAGTACTTGACCCATGTTAGCACTCGGCCTAGCTTTGTAGATAACTCATGTTAGTGCTTAGCTCAGCTTGGTACTCATCTTAATGCTTGACCTAGGTTAGTACTTGACCCATGTTAGCACTCGGCCTAGCTTTGTAGATAACTCATGTTAGTGCTTAGCTCAGCTTGGTGCTCATCTTAAAACTTGACCTAGGTTAGTACTTGACTCATGTTAGCACTCGGCCTAGCTTTGTAGATAACTCATGTTAGTGCTTAGCTCAGCTTGGTACTCATCTTAAAACTTGACCCAGGTTAGTACTTGACCCATGTTAGCACTCGGCCTAGCTTTGTAGATAACTCATGTTAGTGCTTAGCTCAGCTTGGTACTCATCTTAATGCTTGACCTAGATTAGTACTTGACTCATGTTAGCACTCGGCCTAGCTTTGTAGATAACTCATGTTAGTGCTTAGCTCAGCTTGGTGCTCATCTTAAAACTTGACCTAGGTTAGTACTTGACCCATGTTAGCACTCGGCCTAGCTTTGTAGATAACTCATGTTAGTGCTTAGCTCAGCTTGGTGCTCATCTTAAAACTTGACCTAGGTTAGTACTTGACTCATGTTAGCACTCGGCCTAGCTTTGTAGATAACTCATGTTAGTGCTTAGCTCAGCTTGGTACTCATCTTAAAACTTGACCCAGGTTAGTACTTGACCCATGTTAGCACTCGGCCTAGCTTTGTAGATAACTCATGTTAGTGCTTAGCTCAGCTTGGTACTCATCTTAATGCTTGACCTAGGTTAGTACTTGACCCATGTTAGCACTCGGCCTAGCTTTGTAGATAACTCATGTTAGTGCTTAGCTCAGCTTGGTACTCATCTTAAAACTTGACCCAGGTTAGTACTTGACTCATGTTAGCACTCGGCCTAGCTTTGTAGATAACTCATGTTAGTGCTTAGCTCAGCTTGGTACTCATCTTAATGCTTGACCTAGGTTAGTACTTGACCCATGTTAGCACTCGGCCTAGCTTTGTAGATATCTCATGTTAGTGCTTAGCTCAGCTTGGTACTCATCTTAATACTTGACCTAGGTTAGTACTTGACCCATGTTAGCACTCGGCCTAGCTTTGTAGATAACGCATGTTAGTGCTTAGCTCAGCTTGGTACTCATCTTAATACTTGACCTAGGTTAGTACTTGACCCATGTTAGCACTCGGCCTAGCTTTGTAGATAACTCATGTTAGTGCTTAGCTCAGCTTGGTGCTCATCTTAAAACTTGACCTAGGTTAGTACTTGACCCATGTTAGTCTTCGGCCTAGCTTTGTAGATAACTCATGTTAGTGCTTAGCTCAGCTTGATACTCATCTTAATACTCATCTTAATACTTGACCTAGGTTAGTACTTGACCCATGTTAGCACTCGGCCTAGCTTTGTAGATAACTCATGTTAGTGCTTAGCTCAGCTTGGTGCTCATCTTAAAACTTGACCTAGGTTAGTACTTGACCCATGTTAGCACTCGGCCTAGCTTTGTAGATAACGCATGTTAGTGCTTAGCTCAGCTTGGTACTCATCTTAATACTTGACCCAGGTTAGTACTTGACCCATGTTAGTCTTCGGCCTAGCTTTGTAGATAACTCATGTTAGTGCTTAGCTCGGCTTGGTACTCATCTTAATACTTGACCTAGGTTAGTACTTGACCCATGTTAGCACTCGGCCTAGCTTTGTAGATAACGCATGTTAGTGCTTAGCTCAGCTTGGTACTCATCTTAATACTTGACCTAGGTTAGTACTTGACCCATGTTAGCACTCGGCCTAGCTTTGTAGATAACTCATGTTAGTGCTTAGCTCAGCTTGGTGCTCATCTTAAAACTTGACCTAGGTTAGTACTTGACCCATGTTAGCACTCGGCCTAGCTTTGTAGATAACTCATGTTAGTGCTTAGCTCAGCTTGGTACTCATCTTAATACTTGACCTAGGTTAGTACTTGACTCATGTTAGCACTCGGCCTAGCTTTGTAGATAACTCATGTTAGTGCTTAGCTCGGCTTGGTACTCATCTTAATACTTGACCTAGGTTAGTACTTGACCCATGTTAGCACTCGGCCTAGCTTTGTAGATAACGCATGTTAGTGCTTAGCTCAGCTTGGTACTCATCTTAATACTTGACCTAGGTTAGTACTTGACCCATGTTAGCACTCGGCCTAGCTTTGTAGATAACGCATGTTAGTGCTTAGCTCAGCTTGGTACTCATCTTAAAACTTGACCTAGGTTAGTACTTGACCCATGTTAGCACTCGGCCTAGCTTTGTAGATATCTCATGTTAGTGCTTAGCTCAGCTTGGTACTCATCTTAATACTTGACCTAGGTTAGTACTTGACCCATGTTAGCACTCGGCCTAGCTTTGTAGATAACTCATGTTAGTGCTTAGCTCAGCTTGGTGCTCATCTTAAAACTTGACCTAGGTTAGTACTTGACCCATGTTAGCACTCGGCCTAGCTTTGTAGATAACTCATGTTAGTGCTTAGCTCAGCTTGGTACTCATCTTAATACTTGACCTAGGTTAGTACTTGACCCATGTTAGCACTCGGCCTAGCTTTGTAGATAACTCATGTTAGTGCTTAGCTCAGCTTGGTGCTCATCTTAAAACTTGACCTAGGTTAGTACTTGACCCATGTTAGCACTCGGCCTAGCTTTGTAGATAACTCATGTTAGTGCTTAGCTCAGCTTGGTACTCATCTTAATACTTGACCTAGGTTAGTACTTGACCCATGTTAGCACTCGGCCTAGCTTTGTAGATAACTCATGTTAGTGCTTAGCTCAGCTTGGTACTCATCTTAATACTTGACCTAGGTTAGTACTTGACCCATGTTAGCACTCGGCCTAGCTTTGTAGATAACTCATGTTAGTGCTTAGCTCAGCTTGGCACTCATCTTAATACTTGACCTAGGTTAGTACTTGACCCATGTTAGCACTCGGTCTAGCTTTGTAGATAACTCATGTTAGTGCTTAGCTCAGCTTGGTACTCATCTTAATACTTGACCTAGGTTAGTACTTGACCCATGTTAGCACTCGGCCTAGCTTTGTAGATAACTCATGTTAGTGCTTAGCTCAGCTTGGTACTCATCTTAATACTTGACCTAGGTTAGTACTTGACCCATGTTAGCACTCGGCCTAGCTTTGTAGATAACTCATGTTAGTGCTTAGCTCAGCTTGGTACTCATCTTAATACTTGACCTAGGTTAGTACTTGACCCATGTTAGCACTCGGTCTAGCTTTGTAGATAACTCATGTTAGTGCTTAGCTCAGCTTGGTACTCATCTTAATACTTGACCTAGGTTAGTACTTGACCCATGTTAGCACTCGGCCTAGCTTTGTAGATAACTCATGTTAGTGCTTAGCTCAGCTTGGTACTCATCTTAAAACTTGACCCAGGTTAGTACTTGGCCTAGTTTTGTAGCTTACATATAATAACACTCATTCCAGCTTAGTACTTAATATCTTAAAACCTGACCCAATTATCACCCGACCCGCCTTGGTACCCGACCACCCATGGTATCCAACCAGCCTTAGAACTCGACACATTTTGATACCTGTTGGTTCTTATTCCCCAGGGTTTCACCAACTGGTCAAAGCGAGATTTCAATCAGTTCATCAAAGCCTGTGAAAAGTATGGGCGAGATGATGTGGATAACATCTCCAGAGATGTAGAAGGAAAAACACCGGAAGAGGTAATTTATGCAAATATTGTGCAGATTTGTATGCAAAATTTATGCAAATTATATATATATATTTTTATATTTATATTTTTTTGTATTTTATCTTCATTGGCTCCTGATCAGTGCCAATGAGACTTGAAAATAACTGTACACTTGATTCTTTACGTTAAATTCCTAAATTTTAGAGTTGTGTTTTTTATTATTTTTCGCCAATTTCAGGTGCAAGAGTATATGGCAGTTTTCTGGGACCGCTGCCACGAGTTGACGGACATTGAGAAAACAATGTCTCAAATAGAACGCGGAGAAGCCAAGATACAACGCAAGATTAGCATTAAGAAAGCCCTGGACTCAAAGGTACCATTATTACAAAGCATGTTAGGATCGGTGTGTGCCTAAAGTGCTAAATACAATAAGAACCTGTGTACATGTATAAGGTGCATCCTCAATTTTCGAGCTTTCAGAGGGGGGAAAATTCACCTCAAATATGCAACAAACTCCTAATAAAATTTTTGCTGCAAATGCCACAAAGTGCATCTGTGCGGATGTCGTTATTCCCATCTTGGATTATGTGCACACTTAAAACTGGATGTTTTTATAACCTTTCCGTATTTTGTTCTGCATATTTCGTGCGTGTACATTTAATTCGTGCACTGCAGTCATACATGTCTCTTGTGAATTTGGAGAGAGCACCTTTATAGACCGATTTATTCGTATGTGGGTCAGTCCATAAATTTGGGGTCCAAAGTGTGACATTTTTCTGTCCCTCGTTACACCTGACATGTGCTATTTGCAATAGACCGTATCGAATAGCCGCCATTTCGTGGGGCAGTGTCTTTGTTCCTTGAGGACATGCATGGTTGCACATATTGTGCTTCCATTGTTGAACGGTTTAAGTAACGAAAGGTGCCCCACGAAATGGCTGCTATTCGTTACGGTCTATACAAGTATCATTAAAAATGCCTTCAAACCATGTTTTTGTGAATTGTACTTTATGTAATCACTCTTTGAGATCGAAGGCATTTAAAGAATGTGTCCTGAATTTGCAAACTATATTATTTTACAAGATGTCAGATGTAACAGGGGAAAGAAAAATTGGACCTCAAATTTATGGAATGACCTACGTGCATGTAGCTAGTGCAAGAAGGGTTGACTAGCAAGATGAATTCTTGTTAGATTCTATATTATCTACACTCATAAAACTGATTTATTTTAAACTAAATTGGTTCTTATGCTCTCTACTTATCCCCTCTATTTATCCCCTCTATTTATCCCAATGCATGAGGTGCACCCCCAATTTTTGGTTTTTGCTGCAGTTAAAAAAAGTGCACCCTTTACCTGGATTTTTACAGTAGCTAATAATGAAAAATTCCTAACAATTCATATTTTTTTCCGCAATCTGTTCAGATGGCCCGATACCGAGCGCCATTCCACCAGCTACGTCTGTCCTACGGGACCAACAAAGGCAAGAATTGGACAGAGGAGGAAGACCGTTTTCTAGTCTGTATGCTTCACAAGCTGGGCTTTGACAAGGAGAACGTGTATGATGAATTAAGGACGGCCGTCCGACAGGCGCCACAGTTCCGATTTGATTGGTTTCTCAAGTCGCGCACAGCTATGGTGAGTAGCAATAGATCCTTTGCTTTGAATCTATTATTTGACCACTTGACACTGGAGGACGTGTAAACACGTTTTGGTAATGTATAGTCAGAGGGGCGGTTGACAAGTTAAAATGTCAGTTTTGCCGCTGTCTTCCACTGTTGACTTGTTTTGAACTTGAACTTGATGGTTGTGGACGGCCTGTCAGTGTAGCAAATCTCGCTCCGTGGCGGCTGCCTCAGGGTGTTGGAAAGTATGATCTTTTGGTGAGATTTATACAATAAATGTAGAAATGACTCCAGAGTTTAGATTTGTGGTACTTGACCTGGGTCCAATTTCATAAAGCCCATTTAGAAACATTCCTAAATAAACATTCTTAACTCATGCGTTTAAAGATAGAAAAAATTATATTTTATTGTTCCTAAATCCACTTAAGAATGTTTTTTACTTTTCTGAAATAGGACCCTGGTCTTAACTTTTGGACAATCACATTTGCCTTTTTCAATGTTTTCTCAGAATGTAGATGAGGTACTGAGCTGACTTATAGTCAGGTTGGTTTTTATCGTACGTATCCTCAATCGCACATGGAGATAACGGCGTTTGTACCAGTTGTCCAATTAAAGAATCTTTAATTTTAATTTTTTAAAACTCTTTCATGCAGGAGTTACAGAGGCGTTGTAACACCCTAATCACCCTGATCGAGCGCGAAAATCAAGAACTGGAAGAACGAGAAAAAGCAGAGAAAAGGAAACAGGTAAGCTAACACCAAAAGTGATAAAAAACTAAGGCCAATTACTATGTGCAAATTTCATCTTCTGGGCCGACATAGTTCATAAACAACCCCAAACAAATTTTGCAAAACAAAACAAATTTTTTGCAAGACCACCTCAAGCTAATTTTGACTGTGGCATAAAAGTTAATTGTTTTTGCTTTTTAGGGGAAAGGAGAAAAGCGAAAGGCCGAAGCTACACCAGATCCTCGTAACAAGTCCAAGAAAAAGAAGTGAGCTAAAGTAACGCCAGAAAAAGAAATAGTACTGAAAAAAATGCACAGATGCATTAGAGAGGCATTGGTGCATGCTTGAACAAACTGGTTTGGTCTGGTTGATCAATTCGGTTCGGTCTGGTTTACACCACTTTGCCAGATCCTGTTTGAACTGGTTTATGGAGAATTGTGCAGCATCCAATAAAACTGCCTTGAACTGGTTCAAACCGGTTGGCAGCTTATTGATATTTAATCAAACTGGTTTGGTCTGGTTTACACCACTTTGCCTGAACTGGTTTAGGGGGAATTATGTAGCATCCAATAAACTGCTTTGCACTTGTTCAGACCGGTTGGTAATGTGTTATTGATATTTAATCAAACCGTTTTGAACTTGTTCAAAGCAGTAGTCAAACTTACATTTTCCAGCAAACCAAACGAATGTAGTTTAATTTATTTGGGAAGTTTTAAGACTGAATTAAATTTGGAGGGGAAGAAATTTTTTTAAAAATAAGTTAAGAAGTTAAGTGTCTAGTATGAAAAACAAGAATCATCACCAAATTGTGAACAAGTGCATTTTTTGTTTGTTTAAATTGTCAAACGCTGCTACCTGAACACTTGTATGGATGCCATTTTTTGGTATTGTTACGTTAACATTTTGCTCTTTGCAAAAGGTAATTTAATACCAGGCATAAGCATCGAGTATCTGGGATAGTATCTGGGATAACATAAAACAACAAAAAGTAAGTGTAATTAGTTAAAATGTACAACTTCAATGTCGTGACTAGATGCTATTGTACAGCTTGGGGCCCCTGTTGAATTTTTCCCCCAAACCCCAATAAAACAAAATGCTGAGCTTAAATACTAGCTACCAGTCAAGGTTTTTCCCTAAATTGTAATTTTGTTGGTAAGAAAATGTAAAAAGAAATCTTTGCTAAGCAAACCAAATATGCCCAGTTTTATTACCATAACAAGCGACACACATTCCATGCATTGCCCTATTTTTATCAAAAACCAAAACGAAAGTTTTACATTGAATGTTGGTGTTTTGTTTTTGATTTTCAAAAATCCAGAGATAAAGTTGAAATTTTTATTAAAAAAGAAACTGTTATTGCCCCAAGTTAGTACTGTACAGTAAATTTAACATCCTTCCCGGTTTTGTTCCACATTAGCCCCATTATGACCTTGACACGCCCGTAAAACCTGTGTACAAGGAGCACTTTTTTTACCGTGGCAAAAACAAAATATTCAGAGTCACCACATGGAATGCATGCACCTTATACTTGTGTATAGGCACATTGTGCCAGCCGTGTACAAGTTGGAGGTGCGCCTTATACTTGTGTATTTATAAGGCACATTGTGCCAGTCGTAACAGTTGGGGGTGCGCTTTATATACGGGTGCGCCTTATACACAGGTGCGCCTTATACGACAATTTGTTTTCTTGTAAATAAATATCAGGCTGTGTCCAACTTATATAGCTACATCTTGAAATTACACACAGTCCATGTAGGTGTGAACTCACTGACAATCGCGGACGTCCCTTTGTTCCTCTTTTGTTTGGACATAGTCTATTTTTCCTTACTCTCGTTGGTTTTGTACAGGAGCGAATCGCGGACGATATTGTTTTCTTTGTAAGACCTCCCTAAAACGTCCACGATTGTTTGGGAGAACAAGCGCAATGGCTTGTACACTTTCCATAAACTTACATTGTCAAGATAAAAAACAAATTTGAACATAATATCTTGGTCCAGCAGTATTCAAGGTGATACTTTTTTAATGGAATTAAAGGCACAGGCTCGTCAGCAATGCGCGCGCGCGCCAAATTCATGCCACGAAATATGCAGCCGTATGCCTTTGCTATGGAGCTGCGTAATTCGTGGCACGAATTTGGCGCATTCCTGACTAGGCTGTGCCTTTAATTCATATTTTTGTCCTCCATGCTAGATGTGTTGCAAACTTACAATTATAATGCTTGTATTTATTTGTGACTGTTATGCTAGTCTGTGGCTTTCTGTTTAGCTGTCTTGTACTGGAAATAAAGGTCTTTTTATTAATATAGGAATCTGGACTTGGTTTTTCTTTGTGATGGAAGGCCAGGTTCACACTAAGCCTTTCACATGTAAATTTCACACGTGTCCCTTTGAGAAAACATCGTGGAGAGAAACGATACACTGAAAATCACACCAAAAAAACATTCCAAGTTGATTCTGTAGTTTTAAGTGCTTCGTTTCACTCAATTCCCTCCGCACCACTTTTTCTGAAATTGCAAAAAAGGGCTGTGTGAATTGAGTCTAATGACCAGCCATGAGTGCCTTTAAAAAAGTTATTAAATTGTTTATTTAATTTAATGGGTTTAACGAACTTCAATTCGCAGCCCGTAGGCTGAATTGCATGAAGCAATGAGTATAATAAGTATGTTCCACCTAAACATTGAGATACATAAGTGGGTGGCACCATTGGCAGCCAGAGACAACGGGGAATCCCCTTACTCTTCTCACGATACACTCCTTTCGCAGTGGTTTACGTCCACTCCAAACACTGCTTCCTGCGGAGCACGTGCGTGACGTCTTCCAAGACCAGGGCTGGATAACACCACGATTGGCCAGATTTTGTCACCCGACAGTCGGGTGACAGAATCTGGCCAATCATGGCAAGTGTTATGCCCTGGTCTTAGGTGACGTCACGCACGCGCTTCTCAAGAAACATTGCCAAGTTGAGCAGTGGTTGGAGCGGATGAACTAGGAGCGTGCAAAAGTAGTGTACTCACAAGAGTGCTCTGGGATCTTTTAAGTGTGTTACACAAAAATAATAACTTTTTCATAATTTACGATCATAACATAAAGACAACTATGGAGGAGGGAAACAAGATAACAGACTCGAGTGTTTCATTTATACTGAAATATACCTCAGTAGTGTTACTATACAAATATGAACCATTTAATGATATTGCAGCGAAAGCCTGCAAAGCACAGTGACACATTTTACACCCTTTCTCTCAGAAATGAAACAATATCAAAGATTTCTCCACTTCATGTGGAGATGAAAATGGGGCGACATCATTTACTGGTAAATATTTTAAAAAACTGCCCACAATGATGGCTACTGTAACAACTACAGAGGGTCTACATGTAGACAAACCTTGATAATAACAGCACTGTTAATACAACGTACAATCTGCTTAGAACAAGGAAAGTGTTAAAGGCCCTATGTATCATTTGCAAGATAAAACTGTTTACAGATTCATAGAATAAGAGTGTAACATATCTAAGGAAGAATGTTGGTAAACTAGCCTGAAGAAATTTTAGCTACATCAATGCTTCAGAAAACCTTGAAAATCTATATATGGTAAAAAAGTCCCGTGCACGAGACTTTTTTTTAAAAACTACCTTCGGTTGTCAATTTTTAACATAAAATACCATTTTGGACAGAAATAAATTAATGTAGTGTTTGTTTTATACCATTGCTATCAACACTTTGAGTAAGGTTTTTCTTGTCAACTCATGAAAAACAAAATTGGTTCATTGCAAATGATACAATGGGCCTTTAAGTCCTAATTCTGTACATTGTTTTCATTCCTGATAATACCTTCACTACCTACATGTATTCACGGCTGGGTGAACTGAGGGTGCCCCGGCCGGGATTTGAACCCACGACCTGTGGGTTGGGAAATGGCCAGTCTGACACACTAAATAATTAAAGTGAAAAACAAGGAATCAAGAACTAAAATTATCCTTGTTATAAGCATTGGGGCCGTTCAAAGATTTCACAGTTCTACACAGCGTATATTTTTAAAGATCACCCCCTCTCCCCCACCCCAAAAATACTACTTTCTATCAGTACCATGAAATGTCAACATTTTACAGTGCATGTAAAGTCCTATGCGGCCCTCGACCCACCTCCCCATCCTGCTCTCAGTAGAACTGCGAAAATGCCAACTTTGGAGGGCCCCTACAGTGCTCTTACCAAGGTTCAATTGTAGTTAGGCAGCTTGAAATGGTCATATCCAGACATTTTTGAGTGGTATGTAAAATTACAAAGAAAGAACAGAACAAACAAACATTAAATATGCAATAAAAAGCTGGAAGACTGCTCTTTTCAGTCTCTGAATAACAAAAAGGAAGAATATTTTATACGGTGGACATGAAAGATAGGCATGGGCAATTCAAATTAACCTTCGCACTTCCACAAATAGCCATGTATCTACATGCATGTTGTGTCCAGGGGCCAATTTCATATTTTCAATTTTTGTTTGCTTTATAAAAATTGGTTAATAGTCAAAATTGTATGTCAACTTGTGTTCTTAGCAGAACACCAGTCAATTGTAATACACATCACATAAAGATTTTGACTGCTAACCCTAAAAAAGCAAGCACATTTTTCTGCTAAACAGCTTTATGAAATTCACCCCAGGCCCTAATACTCTGCCCTTGTACAAGGCCAGTCGAATCACTGTGAACATTTTGAAATTTAGTTTTGGAAAAAGAGCGAATTATCACAAATATCACACTTCTAGAACAAACGTGGTGTTCACAATGTATTACAAAATGCAGAAATTACTCACTATTTGCATGTATGGACACAAGCCATTTCGACTTTAGCTCTTTGGAAATTTCCACACCGAGATTTTATGACCCAAAATTCCGATTTCTGTGATCAATCCTTCAAGAATTAATTTTACATTAACTTTATAACAAAGAAATACATTATTTACTCAATATAGTACATGTTTTGTTTACTGTACACATATGCCATAATCTTTAGGGAACTGAACAGTACAGTCTTGCAATGTTACACAAATTTAGGAACGGAAAATAGAAATGAACGATAATGAAGGAATTTTTAAAAATTTGTCATAAGTTGTTAATGTAGCCCTCATGGAAGTTTTTCTGATAGAATGAACTATCGGGCCATGTCCAAATTATCACTGGCCACTTGTTTAATGTGAAAACCTGGCCATTGTGGCCAGAAGTCCACTGCCATCACTAGCATGTTGTGATGCCCATTCTGGCCAACAATCGAAATTGTGTCCATCGAACCTCATTTAATGAAACCATTGGCACTATTTTCAGTGGTCATTCACCTTGTGCACATTAAACTGTACTCGGCAGTCACAATGGATTTTAAAATCCGACCTTCCATAACAGTTCGCATTATAGACGGGGTGACTAGCACGCCCTCTGTTGTTTAACGGCAGGTAAAATAATACAGCTTGGTCTATGAAACTTCATAAAATCTATAAATTATATCGACTTGGAAAACACAAGCTGTCTTTATTTGGCTAAATCATGTAGCTTATGACAGTCACACCTGTAAGCAAGTTTAATGATAATTTTAGAAATATTTGCTATGTAGACAAACACGAACTTGCCTATGTGGGCTTTTTGCCTGCCGAAGTTAAATAGACCACTCTCACAGACAGCCATCTTTGTAGCAAAAAATACTACCGAGTATTAAACGCCATCAAGTACACGTACGCACATCCTGGAAAATGTTCCAAACGTGTGCACGTGTTGCTCCATGTTTGTTAGAAATACAACGCGCAGCCGATGCATGTCACAAACAAATTACGCTCAAGATCTTGATGTATATATGGCAATCTGCAGGAAATGACGTCATTCGAGAGGGATCCATAAAATGTCTCCAATGATTTCGCCAATCACAACGTTCAAAACAGACAAAACTGGGAACAAAATCTTTTGTCAAAACTAATCCCCCAAATTTTGCACATTCCTAAAAATGCTTTTAAATGAATAGTTTGCCCTTTGGCCAAAATAAAAGAATGAAAATGTTTTATGGCCATTTTTACAATATCTTTAATATTTAAGTGTCTTTCCATGCATTTATTCAAGAACTTTAAAGGCCTATGTATCATTTGCAAAATAAAACTTTTTTACAGATTCGTGGAATAAGAGTGTAACATATCTAAGGAAGAATGTTGGTAAACTAGGCTGAAGAAATTTTAGCTACTTAGATGCATCAAACCTTAAATCTATGGATTTTTGTGTACAAGTGAATGGTAGAAAACCACCTTCGGTTGTAAATTTCCAACATGAAATACCATTTTGGATGGAAATAAATTCATGTGGTTTTTGTTACCATTGCTATCAACACTTTGAGTAAGGTTTTTCTTGTCAACTCATTGCAAATGATACAATGGGCCTTTAACACCCAACAGTATAT
Source organism: Henricia sp. BOLD:AAB3569 (assembly GCA_037783545.1). Taxonomy (NCBI): domain Eukaryota; kingdom Metazoa; phylum Echinodermata; class Asteroidea; order Spinulosida; family Echinasteridae; genus Henricia; species Henricia sp. BOLD:AAB3569. The sequence continues at coordinate 1,709,873 of JBBELK010000429.1, read as the reverse complement.
TCACAGAAATTAAAATGGAAATTAAAGAATTGACACAGTACTGTCAGAATTACCCAACTTGTTTAGATATCTTGCCAACAAAAAAAAAAAAGCTTTTGTGGTGTTACTTTTGTGAAATAACCCAGAGCCCGTTATACAGAAAAGACACATGAATCCCAATGCATAATACTGGGAATGTCTGTATAGTAATTTTTGATTGGCTAAATGTTTATCACATGACATCAAATTTCACTGAGAGATGCTTTGTACTCCAAGACTAATAACAAAATGAAATTTTTCAGTCAGAAATTGGTTTAGAAAGTAATAAAAATCAGAAGTGCAAATGTATTTTGACAAATACACAAGTAACCGTGGCAGTTATTTCTTTTCAACAGATCTCGCGAGCAAGAAGTTAACATAAAATACATTAACAGACTTAGTTAATTATCAGCTCAAATGCACATAATTAAGCTGAATTGTCCAAAACCCTGCATTTTACCAATTTTTCGTATTACTGTTCTGTCATAACAAACAAATATCATGAAAGAAATACTGGTATTTACTTTTAGTGAAACAACATAGGCTTTCTTTTGTTAGTATAATCTCATGTTCAACACATGAAGTGACTTGTTAGGAGATTACTACTTTAGATAATGCACCAAAATTTATATAAATCTGTATAAACCATTTCTTACAGTCAGGCTAACTGCTGTTAGCAGGTTATGCATATTCATGTATATGCAAATTATTAATCATGCATGGGAGTGGCTTATAAATTCTGAGCACTTAAACACAAATTTATGAATATTCATGAGACAATGGGTGGGAAATAGATTGTCCCCGCCCCTTTTTTTGGCAAAATCAATATGCAGAACATTCAAAATTTACCACACATCTTTCAACCAATCAGCATCCGCTTTTACATGATGAATATGCAATATCACCTGTGCTCTTTCTGACAGCTCAGAAAACTATACATATCATGAATATGTATGTTTCACACAGGAATTGGCATCCGATTGGCTTAAATTTGCAAGGCTAGTGCATAAATGAATAGTACGAAAGAGGGGCTATAGGCGTTTTATTGTTGCCTCATTCGCATCCATTCAACAAACTCGTCCAACATGACAGGCCCTGTTGATAAAAAGAAAAATAATTGAATTTCAATAAAACAGCCGTAGCATTAGAAGTGTGAAAATGAGTCCGGCTGCCAACTCATTTTAACAGGTTACAAGTTGGGTCACAACACCAAGGGCAAGTTCAATTAACAACTATAGCCAGGGATGCCAGCGGCCCTTACCTTCAGGGCCAGAAAGAAATATAGGGCCACTATCATAACTGCATGTATTATGTGTGCACATGGACTCGGCAGCGTAGTACACTGTACTGTACATAAACAGTATGTACATTGACAGTATGTATGTATGTGATCTAATCACTGCTGTATGAATAAAGCGCCCTCTAAGTACTTCTGATCAATAGTATGGTTTCGCGGTACTTTAGCTGTGAATGAACGGCTGGGATACAGACATACTGCATGTGTGCAAATCATTGGGAAAACTTGCTACCTGCGTGTACACATACATAGGCTGTACAGATGGCATATCCGGACATCGTTGATCAGCAAATAAGACAATTTTCCACATTTTTTTGACTTGAAGAGTTGCAAATATATTCTCCTTATATTTCCGGCTGTGGTAAGAGGCTTTGCCGGATTTATTTTTCCAAAATAAGAAAAAGCCGGAATTCGGGCTATAGCCGAAAGACTGGCATCACTATTTCCAACCGAACGCATTCTAGTCAATGATGGTTAGTCGTGTCTGGTTGACCATTTGGAACCAGCCCACAGGGCACTGTCGCGCTGGACACTGGTACCCATCAGGTATTGAGTTGATGCAGCATTTTGTGCTGAACCAGTTGACTTAAGCCAAAGGCGTTCACACTTGAACATTAGTCCACATGCGTGTTGCCAGGATGACATTTGACTAGCAGTTAACACTATTCATCAATCCAACTTGCTCCTAGTTGCAAATCGAACTTGCTCTATGTTGTATTTCATATTTGCTTTTGAAAAATTAATAATTTTAGTAGTTGTAAGAACTCTGGATGCCACAATAGGGCGACAAGTCTTTCCCCGGGAACCACCGAAAATTCGGCAAGAATCACTCAAATTTACACCTTATTTGTTTACCCAAAGCTTCCAAAAATGGTTCCAGACCTAAGAGAATTGGTTCTAGTCCTAATAAAAATGGTTCTCGATTTTAAAAAAATGGCTTTTGACCTAAAAAAATGGTTTAAAAAAAAAATAAATTAGGGCGACACCAAATTGTCGCCCTATTGAGCATGTCGCCTTAATATAGCTTTTTTACACACAAATTGTCGCCCTATCCTAGCATCCATAGTTTTTTCCAACTTACATGCACCATCGACGTCATAATTACTGAGATCCGGTTTAATAGCTCGGCTAAACTCCAGTATATTGCACCACTGGTCCTTGTTAATTACTTTATACTTGGAGTGCTATGGAAAGTAAAACAGACAAAATTATAACTTTAAATTAAAAAAACAAAAAACAATCTGTATTACCACTGCTCCTTAGATGCTCTACCATCTGAGCTATGAGGCACAGTGGTATACTCCCTCAGGTTTCTATAAAGAACATTGTTTCTTTCAGAATAAGTAAGAGAGTGAAGTTTGAGCAGAGTTCCGCAAAAGGAACAATTTAGGCCTGTTTCAAATGTCGTGCTTATGTCATGTCAAATAAAATTAAATTTGGTGCGACGGTAGCATGGCGTAAGCATGGCATTGGTTTCAAACATTGAACTTAATACATCCAACATGGCGGATGAGTCATGTGCACGTCGTGCACACGTGTGCGTTTTCCATTCTGTCCATTGTAAGTCGCCATATTTATTATTTTGATGCGCTTGTTTGTTGGTTATTTCTTTGCTCACATATGCACTGCGAGCATGCACATTCCTAATTGTGAACACAATTGTGGCCCAACTTCGAACTGGAATTAAATTTGACACGGCAGAAGCACGACGTCTGATACCGCGCCGTGCTTGTGCCGCACTAAATTGAGTTAGCACGGCAGACCCTGTCAAGCTAATTTTTTTCTGCCGTGCCGAATTAAATTTGCAGAGCCAAATGGTTTCAAACGTCGTGCTTGTGCCGTGTCAAATAAAAAAAATCAAGTTGAATTTAATTTGACACGGCACAAGAATGACGTTTGAATTGAAATGTGACCCGCTCTACGAAATTCAGTGGTGGATCCGGGCTCATTAAAATACAAAAATACAAATTCCAGGCAGCATCCGGCTACTGCCGGATACTGCAGAGATGTTTTTAAATTTTTAATCTGCACGCCACACTTGACACTTGACGCATATGACCAGGCCTTCATACTTACTTCTAGAAATTGCTGAAATAAACTGAAGAGGACCCAATGTCGGCCTAGGAGCAGGGCCAACATGTCTTTGGCTGTATCTATGTCCAGACTCCTTTGATCTTTGTCCTGGCGGTATTAGACACAAATAAGAATTGCAAGTAGAAAAGCACAGAGTGTAGGGGCACTAACCAAAAATATTCCTAACACCACAGGTATAGTTTTAGTCGAAGCACATGTCTTTACAAATTGAAACCTCAAAGACGACCCTCTGGCACAAAACAACTTGAAAGCTGCATGGCTGTATGGGTCAAAATTATGAAGATTTAGAGTTTGTTAGAAATTGTTTTCCTATTTCCTACCCATAAATTTTGCAAAACTTGCTTTTAATGAGAGGATAGAACATATTCTATGAAAAGAGGGTAAAGCAAAATCCCTTAAAAACATCGAAAAATTTGTCAAAACAATCGGCCACCGTCGCAAGATAAATGGATTCTCCCATCGTTTCTGGTATCAAAATTTTGCTCAGGACTTTTTAGTCAGTTAAAAAAAATGACTAATATTTTATTTGTTTGTATGATTTTTGAACATACAGGTTTTGGTGCAACAAGATATAGTGTAATCCGAATAACATTTAGTGAGCCTGCCCTCTTGTGGTTATTCCATTGTTACTGCTGTGTATGTCTACTGTGACGTAACGTAAACGCATTGGAGATTCACCGCAGTTTTCATTCGTTGGATTAGTCTATATGATTCATCACTTCATTTTTAAAAAATTATTTTCTTTTTAGGGTTAAGATTTTACATACCCTTGCAAAGTCAAAAGCATATCTGTAGATTTTCTTGAACGTTGGTGGGTCGTTGAGTAGTGTACGGAGGTAGTCCATCTTGCTTTGAAGCTTTTTAGGATTATCCACTCTGTGAAAATTACACAAGGCATGACAGAAAGGAGATTAACATATAATCCACATCACTTTAAAGATTTTTTGGGATTATCCACTCTGGTTTATAGACTGCTTTCGGCCACGTGCAACACCCGGGAATGTCTGGGTGTCACCGGCCACGTGTGTAAACATGTACATGAAAATACCTATCCACATGTTTTCGTTCGAAAATGCCCCGCGCGCGTTTCAACATGATCAAATTATTGACCATGTTTTCGGCTTGTAAAAATGCAAGACATTTTTATCTTACCCGGCACAATAGCCATGGTGCGACAACCTAAAGCAATGTCTTGCTGGTTATTTTTTGAAAGGCAAGACAGAAAAGCTTGAGGTATGTGCACAATTTTGAATGGCACTTTGTTTTTACAATATTTCAGAATAAATTCGTTCCACATCGCATTTTCTCGTGGCAATGCGCGTCAAATTAATGCACGTTAACGCGTGAAAAACGATCAGTCTGATTCCACCCTTAGGGCGTGTTTGTTTCGGACGGATCCAGATTCAGATTTGCGCAGATCCAATTCACGTGACTTGAATTCCTAGTTGAGAGCAGTTTCGTTTGTTTCTGCGCGGTATTAAACTCGGGATCTGGATTCGGATCTGTCGTGAAACAAACACGCCCTTACTGTAGTCTTGTCATTCCGAGCATCCACTCCTGCAGTGAGAAAAATCCCATCTGCTCGGCTTCCAACTTCCAGGCCAGCACCAACATAACAATGTTCTCCGGCTCGACCCCGATGTCCTCGCAGAACTTCTCCATGCCTTCGGGTCCGATGAGGTCATCCTGCTCCGAGTACTCGGTGAACCAGGCCTGGCAGCACTTCGCCGAGAAGGAACGGTGGTGGTGATGATGGTGGTGGCCGGTGGTGTCTTGACTGGTGAGGGTGGTTTGATGGTGGTGATGGCGTCGGTGGGAAGAATTGCTGCAGAGAGGAAGTTAAAATCAATAAAGTTTATTGCACGGGTCGAAATTAACCTAAATTTGATGCTGGTCAGAAGGACCAGTAGATTAGAGAACTCTACTGGTCCTGCTGAACATTTGGTGGTCCACTGGTGCTTTTTAAAATGGCACCGAGATACTGCAACACTTTCTGGTTTAAGGTCATTGAGTGCAGGATGGATGGGATTGCTTTTTGATCCAACTCCAGTACTGGGGCAGTCTGGAGAGATCGCAGAAAGAAATGTTATTATCTGAAAATGTCTAAAGCGATCAGGAATAGTTTGTGGTAATCAGGAAATATTCGCATTGAGTAAGAAATGTTTACTGTTGATTAGATATCAGGGAATGTTTCCATGAGTCATGAAATGATTTTGACAGATCTAGTGGTCTTTCTGATTTTTTACTGGTCTTGGACCACGGGACCAGTGTTTATTTCGACCCCTGTTATTGACATTCTCAATGCACCATGGGATTGGATGACAAATAATGCCAACAAAGTGTACCTAAACCTATGATGCGGAGGGCAACTCGGCAACTTTTTCACTCATTTTCACGAAAACCAAAAAGAGTTCAAGAATTAATCTTTCAGTATTTTTTCTTTGAAACATATCAAACATACTGACCAACATGTCCTAAAACAAAAATGTTGCAAATGTGAGAAATCATTCTGTTAACAATAACCCGGATTAACAGGATAAACCTCCGACATCATACCTTGATTTTGTCTTCTTTGTCTTAGTCTCCTCTTCGGCTGCCGATAACTTCCGTTTGCGGCGTGGGGGCATGTTTGCTTTATGGTAAGGCCAAAGGGGGTCAGAAGTGGGTGGCCCCAACAGCCAGATTCCTGGAGACTTGGGGGCCTGGCTAGAGTTGGAAGTAAGTGCTCAAAAACTGCAGTAAGATATAATTGAAACTATTATACGTAAGTCAGCTCAGTAACTCATTTATGTTCCAAAACGATGAAAAGCCGTGTCCATGATATCACGAAATTGCATGAAGCAACCGTCCTATTCATCACGTTCACAGATGCCATCTTCGTAGGAAAAAATGCTACTGCGTATTAAACGCTATCAAGTACGCGCACGCACCCGCTGTAACATGTTCCAAACATGCGCGCGTGTTGCTCGAAATTTGTTTGAAATACGGCGCAGCTGATGCGCGTCACAAAAAAATACTCTCACAAAACTAATGCACGTGGCGATTAGTAGGAAGTGACGTCAATTGAACGTGATCAATTGAGGCTGGTTCCCTGGTTATACTGAACAGAAAAGAGAACCATATTACTGTGGTACTCAGGGGCCTAGTTTTGTCACACGAGGGCGTCCTTATAAAAAAATGCATGTTCACATGCATTTATATGAATTAATCCTCAACTCTAGTTTCCTCATAAGCAGGTATCTAGACTGGAATCATTGCATTGGACAGTTGGAACCACTTCGATTTTAAAATGGTTGATTGCAGATCCTGTGCATTAAGACTAACTTTACACAAGGTATGCAAATTATGTTGAAGAAAACCGCAGATAGTCAGGCCGTTTCACCAAACACTGAGGGGCCGTCCAAAGTTGTCAACATTTTAACGGTTCTACAAAGTGTAGAAAGAGGGAGGGAGGTCAAGGGCCTTTTAGGACTTTACATGCACTGTAAAATGTTGATATTTCATGGTACCGACAATAATTTTTAATAACTAGTATTTCGGGGGGAGAGGGAGGGGGTCTTGAAAAATACTACGCTCCGTACATTGTACAGTCGAGAAAATGTTGACAGCTTTAGACAGCTCCCAAATAAATTACACAAAAAATTTCTCTGATTCATCAGTTTAAAACCAGCACTATGATGTACTAAGATACCTTAGAAAGACTAATGCCCAAGAGTTCTTGAGACTCAGGACAGGCAGGATTGAGGTCAATCAGCGTCTCAGTGAAGACTCCAATGAATGGATCAATAGTCAGGTATTAAGAGATAGAGGCTTCAGCGGATTGCATGAAAACCTGAAAGGAAATGGAAAAAAATATTGATGTCAGTGGCGTCTTCACTATACATCTGCTAGCAATATGTGTACCGTATAGGGCGCTTTCACAGGGGGTCAAAAGGTTACGGGTCACTATTGCTTGTCCTCCAGATTGGGAGAAAACAATAGAGCCACGTACTTTTCTGCTAGCAGCCACGTGCGTTTCCCCACGTGCTCTATTGTTCTCTCCCGATATGGAGGACTGACCCATGACCTTTTGAACCCTTGTGAAAGCGCCCTATACAGATATATTGCTTCAAAGTCAAAGGGACTTTTTTTTCAACAAGGTTCGACTGTTGATGGTCTTCTGTGTAACAATATTCTGTGTGCACTCGTTAAAGTACACAAATATTATTATATATTTGTTTCTTGTAATGAAACCAGGGTGCATATATGGCACTGAAGGCTAGCTGGTAAGCCTGAAGAAACTTGTGTAGAGAAGACAATGACAAAATGCTCAGTTTTAGAGGTGGGAGGAAAATGACCCATGTATGTGAATCACGTAGAGACTGATATGAAAACCCAATCCACATACTGACTGAGATGGGATCTGAACCAGGGCCAGAGGTAAAAGGCATTGGAAGTACTCCCCTAACCCTAACCCTAACCCCCCCCCCCCCCCCCCCCCCCCCCCCCACCCCCCAAAAAGAACAGTTACTCGAGTTATATTTCTTTTAGTTCTACCCCATGTATTTCTGATTGACAGTAATAATAATAATAATAAGAGCCAGTTTTATATAGCACATTTCAGATCCGACGGATCCCTCAATGTGCTTTCTGCATTATTACCCCTGGTCATTGGGCTCAGTAATATCATTCCTTAATCCTTCTCAGCTCCCTGGGGAGTATACAGCCCTGGCTGCCTTATAGCGCTCAACAGCTAATCAAACACATCAACTTTCACTACCCTCTCAGGTACCCAGTACAGACTTAATTCCCCAGGCAATTGGACAAATTATTACATTTTGTGAGTAATTCATTTACATTTCCTCATATGAGACGAGGCACAAAACAAAGAAAACTCCTAATCAATCTGTACAGGAAATCCCCATAGCACAGGCTGACCAGACCACCCCAAAGTGTTCAATGTGTACAAGGTTTACTAAATTAAACTCATCATAGTGCTGCATATCTTTAAAAAAAAATAATAAAAATAAGAAATGATTGTAATTCTTTGTGAAAATTTAAGCAATTTTACGTCTTTCCAACAAAAAGAAAACAAATATGGTTATGCTTTCACATGGGGTCAGGCGGGCTCTCTTGGACGCGTTTTTTGCTGTTTGGAGGATTCATCAGGGAAAACGGACCATGGTGAACAGGCGCCATTTTGGTCATGCAGGCATGGCCAATATGGCGCCGTTGACAAAAAAAAACTTGATCAGCTAAAAGTGATTCATCACGTCCAAATGTAAACGTCAAAATATCACTTTTTGTTTTAACCTTCTAAAAGTATACTCCTCAGTTGCACTTCTGTCAGAAATGTTGCATTTCTGAAGAAAAAGTGCAGAGAGTAATGAAATTACTGCCAATAGCATAAATGCATAGTATCGCAAGCAGTGGACGGCGTGCATGATCGGTGCATAGGCGCAACAACATACGGCGCAGAAACAATTTAATGTAAACGGAAAATGTCGGCATAGTCGCCAGGTCCGTGAGGTCGCGAGGTCACCATGGTCAAGGACCTGGCGACTATGCTGACATTTACATTAGAAGTTGACCATCATGGCGTCAATCTTTGTGTACAAAACATACAGGATTAGCTGAAATTGTTTTGGTGTTTTCTAAGAAAATCTTCCATTTTTTCACCCAGTTTTTATTTGTCAAATCTGACGTTTTAAAAGTCATTTTAAGAAAAAATAATTAATGGTCAACTTCACAATTCTTACTCTTCAAACAATTATTTTCATCTCAACATAGCCTAGCTTAAGCAGTAGTGGGCTTAGCCCAGTTCTTTCTTCGCTTCACCATCAATTAAAAATACCACTGGCCACTCCGACCTCTCGACTAGCATGACGCACCATGCACGACATACGAAAGAGCTATAGCCTACTGCTAAACACACACGGCATCCACGCCGGTCCGAGTGTGTGGCGCAGCTAATTCTACAAAGAAATCGCTCGCATTATCACCCAATCGAAAGAAAAACACAACTTTAAAAAGTGATGTCCCCATAAGAATACTCTTTTTCTTCACAAATTAACAAAAATTCACTCGAACAAAAGCGTAAAAGTGGTGAAAAATTACCTCGAATCTTAATGACTAATTCACCGGATTTCCACCACTGACGATCGCCATGTCTTCCCACGAAGAGAGAGCATGCGCGCGGAATCAGCAAAGACTCGTAACTAACGACGCCTGTGATTGGTTGAATATTTTCGATGTCATCGATTGACCAATAGGAAAGCAGGTCATATGAGCTGTGTCATTGCATGCCAAATTCCTAACATCAAAAGCCGACGAGCAGCACAAAGTGAAGAGAGTAGCGGGCATAAATTTCAATAATTTGCTACTTTTAAGAAGACAAGGGTGAATAAGCGTCAGTTTGGGTTTCCTTATGTTTATAAGTTGTTTCTAGAGTAATTTAGATTTTATATTGTGTACGAAGGAGCTCATATTTGAGAATTTTTCGCACCTAGAAACGCAACGCCGTCTGCTTAACAACCAGTTTGTGCACGAATTGCTATTGACCAGTGCATGCAATATTCCATTCGCACATCTTTCTTTTCGGCAGATGCCAAACAATGGGAATTAATTAGAACTTTCAAAAAAGAATGATAGTTCTATATATGGGGCACACCTAGCCCCATACTGTAGCCAAGACTCCTGACAGAAACTAGGGCCTAGTTTCTTTTGGGCAATCCTGCAGGAGCTAATTGGATGTTGTTTTTGTTTTTTATGTTAATTTGCAGTTTTGAGATTTTTTTGGTTTTGTTTTGTTTTGTTTTTTTTCCTTTGTTTATTTATTATGATCATTATCGGTCTGTAGTTCTGTGACATTAAGTGTATATCCCGGAAAATGAAATAAATACTAGGCCTAAATACACAGTAGGTAGCCCAACTTTATCATGTGTTTTTTTCATAGGGCTAATGAGAACAGTCAACATGAACACGATATCACAAAACAAATGTGTCATTTTCTCCCCGTGACACACTAATTCCCCCTGGGACTCACCCAAACCTTGTCCGGCATAACCACTACGCAGGTCCTTCAGGGAAATAACAAGCCACGATGAAGATTCAGCCTACAATTGCAGTAAAACTAAAAAAGGAGGTCTGGAATGACAGCCGATGTGTACAAATTCAAGTCTTGTGTACGATGTGTCTATCCGTGTACAAAGGAATGGCAATGCACGGTCGATTACCAGACTACCACTAGTGCACAGACTGAATTTGAGATATCGTGTTCATGTTGACTGTTCTCATTAACCCTATATGAAATAACCACATGATAAAGTTAGGGCTAAGGTAACATTAGCTAGCATATTACCATGATTACTAGGGGCCTAGGCAGTATATAGATAGACCTTTCGCCAACAATTCTGACAGCGGGTGCTTTTTAGTTTTAACATGTTCAAAATAAACAGTTTCCGAAAGAAGTCGTAACTCACACTACTGTTACCTTACCTCACCCCAGATACGCATTTAAAGGTAGGGTATCGTACGATGCCTACTTTCTAAGAAAATACAGCAGGAATTTCACCCGTTTGCGTTTGATACTCCATGCATCGAATACTGTGCATACCGATAGTACTGCACGCGCGCGTTGACACTTCAACAGCACAATGCGTTCCAATCATGTATTGTAATCCGTCTTTAACTTTGCAGGAAGATTATGTCGTCGCGTCATTGGTACTCGTAAAATCAACGATAAAGGATGCCGTCGGCAGATATGCGCAAGGATTTCGTACTGGGCACCTGTGCGTCATTCTTCAATATCCCGTCAGGCGATGGCCCTGTCTCCCATCTGTTCAATGCGAAGGAGCTTAATTCATTTCTTGACGATGCCAACTGCTCTGTTCTGTCTGCAAGCGTCAATAGCCATGGAAGTGACAGGAAAGTGCACCTCGGTAATAAAGTAAGTTTGTGAAATGGATTGATTTCCCTTTTTTTATTTTACCGATATTTAAACAGTTGACATCAGGGTTATTTTGGGCAAAAAGAAATACCAATTTGTTTTTTAAAAGGCAAATGTGATTTGCCAAAAGTTAAGAACAGGTCTAGCACCACAAATACTGCCCGAGAGTCAGTATGGGGTACCGTGGCCGAGTGGTTTGGGTCACTGAAGCAGTCAATATCTTGAAGGGGCAGGCCTTGAAATAGTCTGTGCACACTCTTTTTATGTAGTGGATGGTTGTCATTTTGCCTCGAAATTGGAATCACACACAAACATTTCCTCCTAGTTGTGTCCTGCAGTGGTTTGAGATGTCTATGATTGGAAAATGATTGAAAAAAAATACTTACAACACCGTTTTTGAAGCCAAAATGTTCTCCCACGTGCAAACTCAACGACAGGTTTTCTCGTTGCTGTTTTAATAATTCTGGACGTGAGAGGGCGCTTTCCAATTGCGGACAGACTGTATCAATACATTTACACGTACGCAGTCCTTTCCGTGCCGCTAGCGCTGTACGCACAGAGGAAATGACTTGGCTGCGCTTCCTGACGGCTGTTTCATTACTTAACACTATGCTTTTGCCATATTGCCCTAAAAAATTTCCAACACAAATTTTCCGTTTTCTCATTCGGGTGCCCTTTACTAAGAGAAAATTGCCGTGCCCTTTTGAAAATGAATTTTGAGGCCTGAAGGAGCATTGGTGCCGACATAGCGGGCACGATCAGGCCATTCACCTTGGTGGCCTCAGTTAATGTCAAGGCCTGTTAAAAGTATCTTCGTAACTATTGTAAGTGCCTGTAGTAAAACGGAACATTATAATGTGTAACAAATTTTCAACTGAAATAAGAGCAATTCTCTAAAATTTTCTTGATTGTTCACTTCTGAAGGTGGTGCCAAGTGAGACGGGTGAAAAAGTCCTGAGTTTCTACAAAGTGCGGCCCAGCGTTATATCACAGGATAACGTACATTCTGATATATTCAGTCTGTCTATGCTGGACTCGCCATGTAGTGCTTTGTACCATGCTATTGATAAGGTAAGATTACAAGATTTGACCGTGACTTCAGTTCGCGTTATATTTTGTAAACGAGGTGTTTTTCAAAATAACACAATTTTAAATTCATGCCCTGTAGCAGACTGTTCAGCTGGATTTATCAATTATTTCACATTAAATGTCATCTAAAGAGTATCCCATGTGTAACACAAATTTTACTTTTTTTTTCACTTTGATATCAGTTAATTGAGACAATTAACGACCCTGCTGAAATGTACAGACACTTGTGTTACATTTTAGGCCGTCCCGGTTACGAATGTATATTGGAAATTTGTACACAGGGTTTTTAGAAAGGCATGTTGTCCCGCTATTTGTAACCCTTTTGGGGCCTGAGTTATCTCTTCAGAACAACTTAAACTTATTTCTTTTATTTTGAGACCAGACAAAGGTGGATATAATGCCATTTGTAACAGTTTTCTAATCCTGCGATCTATCATTAAATATTCACAGGTGTACACTCCGCTACTCATAAAAGATGAAAAATGGAGTCGAACCCTAGACCCTATGCTGCAGAACCTATTGAGCGAGTTTCAGGCCGGGTTGCAGAGTCTTGTACGCAAGATCGACCCCTCGCAGTCCGGACGCCTGATCATTGACGATAATAGCTTTGCAGGTAACACAAATCAAATTATGTAACTAAAAATTAGAGCTCAAATTTTAGAGGGTCTGTAAAAAGGCCATAGCTTCCGTTAGCCATGGGGCTGATTACAATAAGTAGTCTATATGCGTGTTTCTATTGAGAACCATTTACCGGATAATGCCAGAAAAGACGGAAAATGTGCTCAGTAGAAACAGGTCTTATCCGCTATTTTCCGGTAAATGGCGGGGAGGATTTTCCCCGGCAATTTTCCGTATGACACAGCCATACTTGATTCCACTGATTTGTTGCAATGGGCTAAACCAGTGACTAAACTAAGAGTTGGATAGCCGACTAAAAATGACTGGTCTAATTGATTGCTTTCGATGACGTAGAACATCCGGGAATGTATTGGCGCATACACGCGCGCGCCAATAGACGCACATGAACACACGTAAAAAATACTCACCCGCGTATTTTCATTCGAAGATGCGGCACGCGGGCGTTGTGATACGTTCAAATTATTGAGCATGCACTCGGCTTGTAAAAACGAAAGTGCCTTTACTTGATCACAATGTTTAGCCTGAAGAAATGCGTTTTTATATTTCTCGATACAACAGCCATGGTGCAACAGAGGTAAGTGCAACCAATGCGCTTTTCTTGCTCTTTTTTGCCGGTTATTACTCGAGCCACGTGAGTCATGAAAAATGCCCATCAAAATGGTCGATGGAATTGGGTGACGTCATCGGAAAGCAATCAATAGACTGGTGGCTAAGTCAATTTTAATGCGTTCTGCTCTTGTCTCTCGTACTCTTTTGCATTCTTCTAATAGGCTTTTTAATTTATTTATTTATATTTTCTAAAGGTATCCTGACTCCCACTGATGAGTTCCAGTACTGGGCAGAAGTTGCCGTATCAGGCACCAAGCAAGACACCAAAGAACGTGCCCAGCTGTTCCAGCAGTACTTTGAGCCAATCACGAGGGACTACGGCAACCTAGAAGCGCTCTCATTGGCCGAGGGTCTGGACCTGGTGGAGACTACCCAGGATGCTTTGGACGATGTCTGGAAGCAAGGAGAGTTTGCACCGTACCCAGAGAAACGCATGAAACATCTTATGGAGGTCATAGGTACGACCGCTGATTTAGTATTTTGTACTTGCTGCAATACATGCCTTTACGGGAGGGTTGTAGTCGAGTCTATCACAAGTCCTTACATGCCTTCACAAGTCCACCACAAGTCCCTGGGTCTTAATTCAAGTCGCAAGCTATTCAAATCAACTTCAACAAAGGCATTCTTTTGTGCGTGGTTAACCGTTTAACAAAAAAAATTATTTGTTTTTGCTGAACGTTTAAACGAATAGTTTTTGAGGGTTATTTGTAATGACCTCGCTAAATTGAAATACATTTATATATGGTCGTATTAAAATGTTGACCAGATAAAGGTTCAACGAATATTTTGGGGGCCTAGGGGTATAGTGTGCATTGCAAGTGCATCTATAAACACCAGCAACAATCTCTGGTGTCGGCCGAACGGTTGAAAGAATTTCAAACCGATTTCTGAATTAACCGAAAGTTCCTATCCCTAGAATCACCGCAAATGACTCAATTCTACTTGTATTTTACATGATTGTTAGGTTAAAATGAAATCCATTTTCTAAAAAAATCTGAACATGCTCCTATATATAACCCAAAAGCCCAGGCCGTTTTTTTTTTTTATTTCTTAAAAACAGTGCCACAATGTTATATTTATTGATTTTTTTTAAATTTTTATTTATTTATTTATTTATTTTATTATTTTATTTTATCTGAAACCTACAGGCAGTTCTCTGGGTCGATTTGTCCAGCGCAAACTGAGCAAGTTCAATATCTGGCAGGACCCTTACCACCGCGTCAAGGAATCCCTTCGTCAAGCCGTGGCGACGTGCGATAAGTGGGTGTCAGCCTGTGAACGACTGACGGACCAGTTCTGGAGGAGGGACCCCGTCCACCCCTGGAAGAGCTCCAAATTTGCCCCCGAGGGGCTGGTGCAACTCTCAGCTAGACTTCAAGAGGTCTGTGTTTAATTTGAATTTTCATTTGGAAACGTCCCTTAATTTCCTAATATTTCATTTTTCTTTGGATCACCACCTTAAAGACAGTATACATGATTGGTAAACTGTTACAAATAGTTTTATCCCCCTGTGTGATTGAAGATATGCATGATTAAAACCAACCGGAGCAAAAACCAGCTCCGTACTTCGTCTGACTTTTGAACAGTCAAAAAAGTGTTTGCAGTCATTTCGCCCCAAAACCACTTCGCCCTGAACCATTTCGCCCTGAATCACGGCCTGTGCACAAAGTGGTTTTGGGGGGAAGTGGCATTTGGGTGATGTAGTGTTCGGACGAAGTAATTTGGGGCGAAATGGCACTCGGGCGAAGTGGTTTGGGGCGAAATGGCACTTGGGCGAAATTGTTTTGGGGCGAATTGAGTTTTCGTCTCATGAGACGAAAACCAATTGTTTTACTCATTTCTCAAAGACTATAGCACTTCAGACAAAACCATTTAGGGGAAGTTTTCTACGGTCATCGTGTTTATATTGTGTAAGTTAGGCGTAAATCTGTGAACATTTTTGATTTTAGAGATTACCAATGATGTATACTGCCTTTAAGAACTGTCCATGAGCAACTTGTTCGTCATCTGTCCACAGGCTAACAACACGAACTTCCCACTGCCGAATTTGAATTTTTATTTTAAAACACCCCATATTTTTTTAAATATTTCATTTGTTTTCCTCTAGATTGCCACCTTAAGAACTGTCCATGAGCAACTTGTTCGTCTTCTGTCCACCGGCGAGCAACATGAACTACGCACTGCTGACGCTTTCTCCCCATTCGTTGGTCTCAATGCCCTTCAGTACAACCCATACACTGAGCCGCTGTGGCGTGCTGCAGTCACACAATATCACAGAGGTTAGTGTGAGATACAGTTGAAGTCAGAAGTTTACATACACCACTACCATCATCACCCAAAATGGTAAACAGGACTACCCGAACCATTGCAAGCACGTGAGGAATTCCACAAAATCACGACTTTGGTAAAGACTGTTACAAAAATGGTGACAATGCAAGTTTAAGCACATAAGTTTTAACACAGTTGTATGTAAACTTCAGCTAGCTATGTTCCTTTTTTAGTCTATTTCAAAATCATCTCAAATATCATATAATAACAATGGTGGATTTTTATATAGCGCTCATGTCCACCCTGCGGGGTGCTCCTGGCGCTGTTGCCATTATTACCGCTGCCATCAGGAAATCACCAGAACCATTTCGCTTCAACTAGGTGGCTGCTGGCCAGGCGCTCAACCCTATCAGCACTTAGATTGTGGCATTGCCCTTAACAGCTTCCCAAATATCGCTTGGGTTGACGAGGCAACTGGGATTAAGTGCCTTGCCCAGGGACACAGACACGTTGGTCGAAGTGGGGCTTGAACCCACAACCATATAAGAGAATGTTGTCCTTTTATTTTGTCAGCAATGGCCCCAGCAGAGCAGCGCATTGCAGGAAAGCTGCGATCACAGCTCAGAAGCCTTGAGGCAAGCCCCCATCAGCTGCTGCAAGAATTCCTGAGAAATAAGGAACTAGTCGGCCGAGAGAGTGTTCGCAAAGAACTGGTGTCAGAGAGGTGAGTTTGTAGTTCTTGAGTATCTCATTCACCTCTCAGTATATAATCATTCTTAACCACTTCGCGACTGGGAACTGCATATGCAGTTTTAAGTGTGAGTGTCTTTGGGGCGGTTATTGACCTGTGACTGGAGAAAATGACTTGTGACCGAACTTGAGAAATATAATTGATTGATGACTTGAAATGAAAACTAGTCATCAAGTCTCCAGCCCCTGAGACAACCAAAACAATACAAGTGCAGTCTCCCGCTCCAGGAGAATAAATTGGAAAATGGTTAGCCGCTGCAAAGGGGTTAACCACGTGACGCCGGAGGACGTGTAATGTCGTCACAGAGGTAGTTGATGAGTTAAAACATCAGCTTTGCCACTGTCTTCCACAGTTGACGTGGAAGTCTTCCACAGTTGACGTGGAAGTCTTCCACAGTTGACGTGGAAGTCTTCCACAGTTGACGTGGAAGTCTTCCACAGTTGACGTGGAAGACAGTCCACTGTCCACCATTATTGACGGCTGTGTAACTTGATGGCTGTGGATGGCCTGTCAGTGTAGCAAATCTCGCTCCGTGACAGCCGCCTCGAAGCGTTGCAAAATATGATCTTGTGGTGAGAAGATTCATACAATGAATGTCGAAATGACTCGCAAAAGTCCGTATTTGTGGTACTTGACCTGGTCTTAACTTTTGGCCATTTTCTAAAAATAATCTGGTATAAACTGGTTAAATAATGTGTGCACATTTGTCGTTAGTAGTAGGATAAAATCTTTTTGTTAGTGTAAAATTTACTTTTGAAGGTAAGGCCCGTCTGAACATGTCTTATAATTTCCCACAGGGAGACCCTCCTGGGCCAGTTGCAGGTCTACCTGAAGACAATCAAAGATGATTTCAACATCCGCATCACTGAGACCGGACCTCCTACGGGCAAGAACCTACCGGAGGTTGTCAATAACATCGTGTGGGTCAGACAACTGGAAGCAAAGGTGAACAAAGTGGAATAAAACATACATTACTAACCAGGTTCTGTTTGGAGAACTGTAATTTTCGGTTTCCTGGGAAAATCTTGCAGTCAAGAACTCTCAGAAAAGCATTTTTTGAATGGTGAGTCAGAAGTCTCGGGTTCTAATCCCGATAAGGCTCATATGGTTTTTCTCTCATCCCAAGTTTGGTTGTTTCATTTCAATGTTGATTAGCAACCACACCAAATATTGTGTACGAAGCTGGTGCAAGACTGGTGAAATCGATTACATCTCTTAGCCTCCTCAGTCTTTTGATTAGTGTGTAATTTGGATATTTTTTGTTTTTTTATTATATGTTATTTTTATCAGGTTAAAGAGACATCCAGCGTAGCCGAAGCTCTCCTCGAGGACCTGTCTGGTTTCAATCGGTTCAAGCGGAGCGCTGCAGACCTGGTGGATGAATTGAGGAACTGGCGACAGGATCAATTTGATAGCTGGTCCAGGGAAATACAAGCTGCCATTGAAGATACACACCAACCTCTTAGGTAATGGCTTCCGTCCTCTTTGAATGTGTTTCTACTGAGAACGGTTACCATTTTTGAAATGCTTTAGCACTGTTATCCCTCCAGTAGAAGGTAAGGTAAGTTGTTTATTGATTGCTTTCCGTGACGTAGAAAATCCGGGAATGTTTGGTTGTCAACGGTCACACGCGTAGTGAAGTGAAGTGTCTTGTCCAAGGACACAACACGGTGCAAATGGCCAAGTTTCGTCCCAATTTTAAGGACCTATGTGTCTGAGTCTTTTAGGTTTTCCATTATATTTGTAAAATACATTGAAATATGAGGGACATGGATTATGTTACAAGTTCTCAGAAATTGCAATACAACAAATCTCCATATTTTGTTTTTATTTCCCCCTTCCAGCTTACAAATGAGTGGTCGACTAATGGAATTTGACATGAAAAACCAGGAATTAAAGGTGTCGTACAGTGAGCGTTTAGTCACGTTGATACGCGAGGTCCGACAGTTGAAGGCTTTGGGTTACCCAGTCGCTGCAAAGATACAGCACACTGCTGCGATCGCACAAAAATTCTACAAACATGGTGTGATTCTGAAACAGGTAAAATAATTGACCCTTTGCACGGGCGGCCATGACAGGGGCAGTCACATTGTCACCATGCGTCATGCTCGTGTAGGCACTTTGTGGATCTATTGTCACATCATTCAAATATGAAAACCTGCCCCCTGTAATGGTGACTGGTGCAAAGAGTCTATAGACGAGCTTTATTATTACACATTGCCTTTAATTTCCCCAAGATTTGCCATTTGGAAATGTTCCTTATACCTTTGAAGAGTTGTTCATGCATTAAAACACATATGTTCATAATTTTAAAGATTAATGATTTTAAAAAAACAAGAATGCATAGTTCCGACCTGTTAATCAAGCCGAACCCGTCGACCAATCACAACAGAGCTAGCAGACATCGCCCACATAGGTCAAAGTGCATTGCCTCACAACATATTAACAACACACAGTTTGTACAGTGTTGTATGCGGTGATCCGTAAATTTTTGGTTTCAAGGCCAGACGATTCGCTGTTCAGAGGTAAGAAAGCATGTATTTCATGATGATATGACATCCCTGTATTACTGGCCCTTTACTCAGTGTGTTCTAAGATAACTGTTGACCCTGAAACATGAATACCTTGGAGTTTTCTCCAATGAATCTGTGTTTTCCGTTGAAAGTCCCATTGGTTTGTGCAGTGTGTGTGGACATTTTGAGGGATAGCATGTGAGGCATAGCAACAATATCCAAGGGGCGGAGTTAACTGGGTAAACTCGGAACTATGCATTGGCCGCTGACCCGACCCGTGAGACGTAGACTTATTCCAGCAGTAAATACATCGTCCAAACTGTGTGTAGAACATCATCGTCAGGCTGGTGCCGCAGCTGGCAATGTCACGGTAGACCTACCAGATGAACATCGGGTACCATTCTCTACCACGCTCCTTTAATTTGTTTGCTTTTCAACTCTAGGTGGCTCACTTCCACAACACCATCGCCGAGCAGATGATCCCCAGCCAGCGCAACATGATGCTACAGTCAGCATTAGCCTTTGAGCGTATCATTAAGAAACCCAAAGCAGGCACCAAGGACAGCGGAGGCAAGGTTCAGATAACGTGGGACAATCCGGAGGAATTGGAGGCATACATCGTCAAGCTTCAGGCCGCTGCCGAGAAACTCACCACGGAGAACCGAAGGCTCCGCAAGTGGCATTTTATCGTTTGCGACAAGGTTTGTTTGCAATTATATGCATATCAACTTGTGTTAGGACTTTTCAAATGTTCGGATTTGATTTTGATTTTATCGGATTTTACAGAGAGCCCGAAGCAAATTAGCCATTGGACAATTCCAATATTAACGCATCAATAACCATCTCCAAGCATGCGCATGCTTAAGCACACCACAACCATAAAATAGCGCTTTTGCTATAACGATTCCAAAGTGATTGGTTGATCAGTGCCTTGTTATCCACAAGTTCACTGTATTCAACAAATGTCTATTCTGATTAAGAACTTTTAAAATTTATTTACAATTTTATTTTTAACAAGATAAAATAATGGAAAATAATCGGATTGGCTCATCAGATGTATTATTTTTTTGTCCAACTCAAGGTGGTCCAGCTGATGTCAGTCGACCTCCTACGTCAGCAGTCCCGCTGGAAGGAAGGCCTGCAGGAAATCCGAGGCATCATGAGCACGTTGGAGAGTCAAGGCTACAAGTCCGAGGACATGAAAACATGGAAGATGCACTGGGACCGCCAACTCTACAAAGCCCTTGAACATCAGTATCAGTTGGGACTTGAAGTCTTGAACGAGAACTTGCCAGAGATCAAGGTTGACCTCATATACAGGTGAAGAAATGCAAAGTTGACTATTCTCAAAGTATATGTGACCCGTCACCACAAAATAAGCTTAAAGTCAGAATTTTCAAAAATTGGATATTGGTATTTTTGAATTCAGCAGAAAAATAGTTTTCCAATGGTATATAACACATAAGGTAAAACTATTCCCCCGACACAACACAGTTTGGAGAAGTGGTAGTGTTCAAACAAATGTTACAAATCCTCAAACAAAATTTCATACGAGGCACGAAGAAAGCTATAGCAGGGCATAATTTACAGCAAAAAAAATGTATAGCAATTTTGCTATACACTTTTGATTTTGTGTAGCAGTTTGGAAAGTTTGTGTAGCAGTTTTGAAATGTTGTGTACTACTAGTAGGCCTACTACTAACCATCATCATAGAAATGTTAAATTAATGAGAAAAGAGCACTTATTCAGAATCAGACCGGTGTCTTTTGTGTCACAAATGACACGATACCTTTTTCATAGCTGCCAACTATTACGTAGTTATTACGAATTTATTAATAAATTACAAAAATACGAAATTGCTCTTGAAAGTTACGAATTTCAAAATTTTCGCCTTAATATTTGTTTTGACAACCGAATTCACGTAATTCGGATTGAGATCAACGCTGTACAGAGAAAAATAAAATAATTAGGAAAAAAAGATGGGCGCCAGCATTTTTATTTTTTCAACTTGTTTGTACACAAGGCAATTAGGGCCGAGTCAGTCTGGGGCCGAGTTTGTACACAAGGCAATGGGGGCCGAGTTGGTCTGGGGCCGAGTTTGTACACAAGGCAATGGGGGCCGAGTTGGTCTGGGGCCGAGTTTGTATACAAGGCAATTGGGGCCGAGTCAGTCTGGGGCCGAGTTTGTACACAAGGCAATGGGGGCTGAGTTGGTCTGGGGCCGAGTTTGGGGCCGAGCCAGTCTGGGGCCGCAGTCGGATACCAGATGCGTGTATTGCTAGTATGCACGTATATTGCACACAAACTTCGTTGGAACTGTGGCCGTGTGTTGCACGTGGCGAAATGGTTGATTGAGATCGATACTTTTTGTCATGTACTTTTGTTGATTTTATTGCAAAGTAACCGAAACATCGAAAAATACGGGAATCGATATTTTATTATCATGTACTTATGTTGGTATAATATGCTTGAAAACGTCTGGGAACCAGGTATATGTCATAAACAAGTTTTTCGGTTAGTACAGTATCGATACTACTATTGCAGGGCACCAGCGTGTTGATTGATATACTGGTATGTGTATGGAAACCAGCGCGCGTGTGATCGCTATTCAAAATGGCGCCCAAAACATTTCGACGTTCGTAATTTTCATAGAACTATTTTTCAAACGTTCGCGCTCGCCAAATTGGGTTTATTACGAATTGGTTTATTACGAAGTTCAAACATATACTCGTCTGATGTTTTATTATAATTAATGCATCGCAATCATTGCTACACAAGGACAAAATTGCATCGCTATGGAGGGTCAAATGCATCGCAAATTGCGATGCGATACCGGATAAATTATGCCCTGTATAGTCAAAATTGGTCAGAAAAAGATGTATTTTAATTGTTGGATGATGCTAAAAATTTGGAATCAAATAGAATAAGAGTTACTCTTTCCAAATATTATAAAACCCTAAAATTGACAACCCCCCCTTTAATTTTTGACTTTGAACCGTCATTATAGTGAAATAGCGGAGCACCTTTACATTTTTTTTGTCGTGACGGGTCATATTTTAAAAGATAATTTTCTGAGACATCACAAATTTTGTCAAAACCAGACAACAGCACCTGCAGTTTCGTCCACCAATCGAGGAGGTCCGTGCCAAATACTACCGGGAGCTGAAGAAGTTCATCAGTCTACCCTATCACTTCAGAGGCCTGGCAGATCCAGGGGACGAGCTCATCTTTCCTGTTATTATCGAGAGGAATGCGTCCTTGTTCTCAACTGTCTACAAGAAAGCTGAGAGCTTGTTTGAGAGGTTAGCCGATGCCAAGAATATCTTCAAGGTAAGGTCGAATGTTAATTAAATTCCTGGGCAAACGATATTTAACCATTTGATGCTGGAGGACAGAGTTGTAGTCGGGTCCATCACAAGTCTATCACAAGTCCAGAGCCAATAAAATCACAAGTCCCTGACAAGTTCCGCACAAGTCCGTCACAGGTCCAATAACAACAAGTAAAGGATGAATACGCACAAAAGAATGCCTTTGTTGGAGTTTATTTGAATAGCTTGTGACTTGAATTAAGACCCAGGGACTTGTGGTGGACTTGTGAGGACTTGTGATGGACTCGAATACAACCCTGCTGGAGGACGTGTGAACACGTTCCGGCAATGTATAGTCGCAGGGGCAGTTAACGAGTTGAAACGTCAGCTTTGCAGCTGTTTTTTTCCACGGTTGATATGTAAACACATACCATTCTTTTGTACACACTGTGTTTTGAACTTAACGGGACAGCCTGTCATTGTAGCAAATCTCCCTCCGTGACGACCGCCTCAGAGTATGATCTTTTTGTGAGAAAATTGGCCCCTGGTCTTAACTTTTAGTCCATCTTTTCTAAAAAATTATAATTTTTTGGCAAAAAATAATCCCAGAGTGAAAAAAGGGCTCCAGAAGTGGTGTTTTTATCAATGAAATTTTGCAAGATGTTTTGGGGTTTAAAATCAAGATTTTTGGTGCAAATATCTACCCGGTATATTGTGCACATTTACAAAGGCTCATGGGACTGGCTGATGAACTTTCCGAGTGAAGCGTAGCACAACTCGGCGACTTTGTCACAAATTTTATCAAAAACCAAAATTCATTTCTATCATCGTGTCATTTTACCAGGAGTGGGTTGCGCTAGGATCAGTGGACCTTGATAAAATGATTGAGGAGAATCTCCACACAGTGGGTGACTGGGAGCGCAACTTCAAATCCGTCAAAACCAGAGGCAGGGAGTGCGAGAAATTACCAAAGTAAGTACCAGAAAATCTCCTTACTCTTCACGAAAGAGTGCTCTGGGATCTGATTTGCATGCAGCTTACAAGTGTGTTCCACCTAAACATCGAGGTACATAAATGGATGGCGCCATTGGCAGCCAATGGCTAAAGACACTAGGTTACCACCTTACTCTTCACAAAAGAGTGCTGTGGGATTTTTCAAGTGCATTGCTCAACAAACTGGACCAACGGCTTTACATCCCTTCCTTGTGGTTGAGAGCCTTGCTCAAGGGCACAGGTGCCACGGCCGGTTATCAAACCCGCAATGCCAAGCCCTCACCCGAGTGTTGCATTTCAACGACCTAAACCTCCCGGCCATGAATACCCTACCCATTTAAATATTTGTACCGTTCTACTCACAATCGTTCATCAGTCTGGCCAGACAAGACAACTCAACTAGTCTCATGTTTCTGTAGTGGTGAAATACAATTCGGTCCTCAAAATTACCAAACAAAATCATAAAAGTTAAATTTCATCTTTGGCAGACTCAAGTAAAAAAAATGGTAAAGTCAAGTCATTTGAGGTTTGAGTCTCAAGTCAAGTCACGTCACTTGAGGTCTCAATGCATAGTTCCGAGGTTGCCCAATTAACCCTGCCCCCCTTGGATATTGTTGCTATGCCTCACACGCTATCGTCAAAATGTCCACACACACACTGCACAAAGCAATGGGACTTTCAACCGAAAGCACAGATTCATTGGAGGAAACTCAAAGGTATTCATGTTTTAGGGTCGACAGTTACTGCAGCACGCACTTACGTGTAGTAAAAGGCCAGTGATACAGAGATGCCATATATATTCATAAAAATTCGCTTTCTCACCTTTGAACAGCGAATCGCCTGGCCTTGAAACCAAAAATTCGCCCGGTACACCTGTTGCTAGCTCTGTTGTGATTGGTCGGCAGGTTCGGTTGATTGACAGGTCGGAACTATGCATTAAAGTCTGGAGTCCGAGTCATTACAATGCTGTTTATTTGAACACTATGTTTTCTCTACCAGTGAAATTAAAGTGGACTGCATCACCGCCTCGGCCGTCCCAGTCAAGTCCACCATCGACAGCCTAATCCAGCGACTGTTTGACGCCCTGCTATCCTCCCTGAGGTACTCCATCAACGAACACATCAACACGCTGGAACGGTTCCTGAGGGAGTCCATGGAGGCACTGGCTAGCCGGCCGCAGACCGTCGAAGAGATCGGGCAGGCGAATGTTAAGCATGCTGAGCTGCAGAAGAAAAAAACAGAGGTATGACTTTTTGTATTATTAGGATTATTATCATGATTATTATACAGTTCAAATTATAAAGCATGAATATTTTTAGGGATTATCATCCAGAGACTTGCCAAAGTGAATAAATTCGATACAAATGTAGACGAATGTCCAAGAGTCTTTGACCACAAGATCAAGCAGACTAAGAGATATTTTATCGGTCAGTAACATGGTCTAGTGCATCAAACTACTATATGCCATGGTAGGTTCCAATCCTGGCCATGATAGGTTGTGACACTTGTGCCTTTGAGCAAGGCACTTTATCATGCTTGCTTAAAATAGGGGCAGAGGCAACTTGGTTGTCTCTATGCAGACTAGTAAATCTCTCCCAGCCCCACTCTTATCTTAAAGGGGCTATGTCACGGTTTGCGCATGCGCAGCCAAACTTGAAAAAGTGTGGCTAACTTTTTCAAGTTTTGTCGCCAGGTTTTGCATATCCTATTCAATCTTTGCCATCCCTTATAATTCTTTAGTAATTTTGGCAGTGGTGTACTTGTCAACGTCCAGGATGTCCTGATGCATTACTTTTTGCTTGGAATCGCACTGTTTGCCGTATTTTTAAACATCGACATCACCGTGTGTGCGGCCGTCGTTAAAAAGATAGTTATTTCATCCCATCAAAAAACTCGACAAACCTGACAGAAACGGCATCGAATGATATGAATGACATGGTTGGATACAGCAATTTACTTAACCTTGTTTTCCATCAAAACTGATATGCTTATTTGGTCCTGACAGCAATTTTACAGCATACCTTCTGTCCTTGGAAAGACACAGTGGCCGCCACCGCTGTACGATTTTGTTTTGATCGAGCAATCGCGCGCGCGCGATGCCAAATCGAACAAATGCGCGCACACGATGCACAATGTAGTTGAATTCTGCGTATTGTAAACACTCATGAACGAACACACTGCCCATGCGGCACATGCCAAGTACACGATGTATACAACTATAGCACACGCACCAATGGCGTTGTGTAACGAAATTGCACTACATTCATCTGAGCCCGCACGTATGTCAAAATATGATAGGATTTGGCGCATGCGCATACCGTGACATAGCCCCTTTAAGAGACTGGTTAATCTGATCTTGTTTCGGTGTGAGGGGCTTGTTTCTCTGCACTTGACTTTGGTAGCCCTTGCCGTGATTGGCTAGTGGGCCTTGTAATGGGTGATTTTCATTTTGTTTAAAAGGGTTTATAAGAGCCACTGAGGCAGGGTGCGCCACTGTGCCTGAAGTGCCTCATTAAGCTTGTACACTTTGAGAGCTGTTTGGAAGATGCAAAGGTCCCGAGGTCAGCTCATCCCACGCAGGTTTAACTAAGTTGAAAACACAACAAAAATTTCATTACTGTGGGAAATCTCATATTCAAACAGTTCCTCTAGGACCTGGAGAAAACCACTGAAGCGGAATAGTCTTGAAGGCAATTCCAAAGTGATTGATGGATCAGTGCCTTGTTATCCACAAGATTACTATATTTAACAGTTTTCCTTTTTGGAAAGATTTTTACACCTAGAAAATAAAACCTACACTAGTGGCGAGTTGATCTTGTAGAACAAAGTAAAATACATAAACTTTCCATGGAACTTTTCTTTCAGGTCAAACCTCTGTTTGATAAAATCGAGAGCAAGAACAAGCTTCTTCGCACCGTGGCTGGTGGCGGGATTGAACAACTCGGTCAGCTCCGTGCAACATGGGACAAGTTTGAAATCATGATGGAAAGCCACGAACTCATGGTCAAAGAACAGGCGAGTTGAATAATCTCTGTTATCGAAAATGTATCAATCCCGTTTTTTTATGCCAGAGGACATGTAAACGCGTTCTGCCAGTGTATAGTCACAGGGGTGGTTGATGAGTTATATCGTCAGCTTTGCTGCTGTCTATTTTTGACTTATAAACATGTCCATTAATTTGTACACTCCATATTTTGAACTTAAACCTGATGGCTGTAGACGGCCTGTCTTTGTAGCAAATCTCGCTCCGTGGCGGCCGTCTCGGAGTGCTGCAAAGTATGATCTTTTGATGAGAACATTCCTACAATGAATGTAGAAATTACTCTCAAGAGTCAGTATTTGTGGTGCTTGTCCTGGGACCAATTTCATAAAGCTGTTTTGCAGAAAAATTTGCTTAATCCAAAAATTGTTTGCTTTATAAAACTGGGTTAATAGTCAAAATTGTGTTCTCAGCAAGAATAGCAGAACACCAGTCAATTGTAATACACATCACATTTATTTTGACTGCTAACTCATTTTTATAAAGCAAACAAATTTTGGATTAAGCAAATTTTTCTGCTTAACAGCTTTATGAAATTGACCCCAGGTCTTAACTTTTATCTAATTATGTTTACCATTTTCAAAACATTTTAATTTTTTTTCCAAAAATAATCCTGGCGTCAACTTGATAAAAGATTAGCCACATGCTCGTACAAAACCAGCTATTATTGTTATCATTTTTTTTTCTTTGGCCATTTTTGCCTCAGATCAACGTGATGAAAACCAACGTAGAATCACGCGTGGAGTCCTTCCGCTCAGAACTAGAAAAATACGCCGCTCGCTGGCACCAATTTAAACCCAAAACGGACATTGTGGAATCGGGAGACAAGGCCGCTTGCTCCAAGGCTCTGGCCACGGTCAAGGAGAAACAACAAGAGTTTGAGGAACTTGAGAAAACGAGAGAGAGTCTGATGTAAGTTGATTTCCTTCTTGAAAAATAAATTATAGAAACTGGAGAAAAAAACTGAAGAATACAAATATCTGGGCGGTCCGAAATGGGCACCGTGTACTGTGTGTATGCTGTTCCAATGCGATGCTTTTTCTATGGGTCATGCGCCACAAAGTGCCTGACTCGAGCCACAGAGTACGCGACCGACTAAGAAAGAATATTTGAAACACCCCACCAATGGATTTTCCTCCTTTTGCGGGAAAATGTGGTACATTTGACAGAGCTAAAAATTTCTTCTGATGAGTTTGTTGGTTTTTTTCTCTTTTATTTACAATGGGTTTATTCCCAGAATCGCTCAAAAACAGATCATCTATACGGCCTTTAAAAACCAGTATGTATTGTGATATCCTGACAGGTTTGACTGCAATCATTTTGATCTGGACGAGCCATCATTTCCCATCTCTGAGGAGTTAAAAGATGACTTGCACCAACAGGAAGCCATGTGGAGCTTGTATGAGGAGTTCAGCAACGGTCTGAAGGGGTTGGAAGATACGGAATGGATTGTCTTCAGGTAAAACGTCGAATTTATCATAGTGACCACCTGGAAAACAAAACTACCTGTCCGTAAAAACCATTCAAATTATCCTGTTCTCTTCATGAAAAATTATAATTACAAAAAGACAGTTGATTCTGTCTCCTATTGTCCACCTCACATCGAGTGGCCAAAATTTTTCTGTAATGCATAGTTCCGACCTGTCAATCAAGCCGAACCCGCGACCAATCACAACAGAGCTAGCAGACGGCACCCACATACTAGTCAAAGTGATGCAATCATCACACAATCACATGATTTTCTGCCCATACAGTTTGTATGTTGTATGCGCCAGTGACCGGGTGAAATTTGGTTTCAATGTCGGGCGATTCGTTGTTCAAAGGTAGGAAAGCGCATTTTTATGAATATATGTCATCCCTGCATTACTAGCCCTTCGCTCAGTGTGTGCTACGGTAACTGTCGACCCTAAAACATAAATACCTTTGAGTTTTCCCCAATGAATCTGTGCTTTCCATGCCGAGTCCCGTTGCTTTGTACGTTGTGTCGCCATTTTTTTGCGATGGCTTGTGAGCACATAGCAACAATATCTAAGGGGCGGGGTTAACTGGGCAATCTCGAAACTATGCATTACAACACTTTCTCAAACCAGTTCTCAAAAATACCATTGTCGCAGTCAAAAGTGATGTTCCCAACCTTTCAAATGGCAAATATTTAAAGTCGCTGCCATGAACATGTCTAGAAAGACCACCTGTCTATTGACCCCTTTCGAACACGTGCGAATAAGCCATTTTGGGAGTCAAATAATGCTGAGTCATTGTGGAAGCGATGTGCGTGCGCATTGTGTGTGTCTCTGGTGGGCGTAACTCGGTTTAGTTCACCAATGGGAGCCTCATCATAGCGCGTTGCGCGCGCTATGGACACACACAACGCGCACGCACATTGCTTCCACAACGACGCGGCATTGTTTACTCCCAAAATGACGTCATTGGCATGAGCTCAATAAAGTCACTTTAACCGTCTCTGTTGGTCTATACACAGGTTCCACTGTACAGTTCTGTGGATATACCAAATGAACATTACTATCAATTTTAATACTTTCTTGTTATTCATAATTTATGCTTCGTTCTTAACTTGAATGTGATACATAATTTGCAGATCCAAGACGTACCAATTTGATGATTTCCTGGCCATGTGGTCTGAGAAGCTCCGAAGTGACGACCTGGAACCCACTATGATGACCGTCAGACTCACCAAGGACATTGACACATACAAGGTAGGAAAACTGACACTCACAGATTTAATCTGGTGTTGTTGTTAGTTTTATGGCATCTTCAGCAACTAAGGCCATTTATGCAATCTACTATACGGCTTTAGATTTAATCACAGTTGAAGTCAGAAGTATAAATACATGTAGACCACTAACCACCATCACCCAAAATGGTAAACAGGACTATCCGAACCATTGCAAGGTGTACAAGCTATGTTTTTGAGTACTGCATGCACGTGAGAAATTCCACAAAATCAAGACTTTAGTAAAGACAGTTACAAAAATGGTGTAAGCACACCAGTTTTAACACTTGGTTGCATACAGTTATATTTATACTTCTGACTTCAACTGTAGGTATTGTCTCTTGTTTATAATGTCAATTTAATGTGATTATTCCAATGTTCTGTTTTTTTGGGGGGGGCGGGTGTTTGTTATTTATTGCATAGAATGTAATTGCTGGGCACCTTTGAAAAACACTGTTCCACTAAAAGGTTTCCCCAGGGTAAATAAGAAATAAATAAATATATATATAAAATTCCAATGTCTTTGCGTTGCAGGCCATGTCCCCAATGCTGAAGTACGTCAGTAGCGACGTGTACTCCCAGGAGCACTGGCACGATATGTTCCGCATGCTCAAACTGCCACGCGGCACTACGTTGGAGAAGCTAACCTTCGGTGATATCTTGGGAGCAGCAGATCAGATTATAGCTAACAGTCAGGCTCTCAAAGTAAGACAAATAACAATAGTGTTTTAACCCCGGAAATTGGTCCAACACACAGTGTTCTATAGGCACATTCAAGTGCAAGGCTGTGGCTATAGCCGTCTTCCAGTGGCAAGGGGTTCCACCATAGCATATCACTTTTTGTGTGAATATTTTTGAGATGCGCCAAGCCTGAGCCAAACAAGAAGGTGGCTTTTTCAAAAACAGCCTATGTTCAGTTGTTAAGAGTGTGCTTGGGTGGAACTTAAACCCATGATGCCATGCATTCTAGAGTAGGTGAGTCTAGAATGTTGGCAACACAGACCATATTTTCCAGAAAATACCTTTGTCTGGTCTCAAAATAAAAGAAGAGATAAGTTACATGTAGGCCCAAAAAGATTTAGAAATAGTGTGACAACATGCCTTTCTAAAAACCCTGTGAACAAATTTCAAATATACGCTCGTGACCGGGACAGCCTAAAATGTAACACAAGTGTCTGTCCCAGTTACAAGCGTATATTGGGTTGTTAGACAGGCATGTTGTCACACTATTTGTAACCCTTTTTGGGCGCAAGTTATCTTTTCAGAACAACTTAAACTTATTTCTTTTATTTTGAGACCAGACAAAGGTATTTCCTCGAAAATATGGTCTGTGTTGCCAAAATGCCCCCTTTACTGTGGGATAACCCAGGTATCTTAACCATTTGACTACAGAGCAATCTGAGTTAAATAGCTGTTCGTCTCTTGAAGATGAACAAAGTACACTGTTCAAAACGTCGAGTTCACACTCACCGGTTCTTTTCAGAACCACACATCTTCAAAAGAGATATTTCACACGGTGCTGCCGCAAATACTTTGCACATTGATTTCCACCATGCATAGCCTTAAGTTTTACCTTTCAAGCTGGCATAGAATTTGTAAGAACTCTGGATGCGGCAATAGGGCGACATTTCGGCAAGAATCACTCAAAATGACACCTTATTTTTCTACCCAAAGCTTCCAAAGATGGTTACAGACCTAAGAGAGACGGTTCTAGACCTAATAAAAATGGTTCTCGATTAAAAACGAATGATTTTTAAAAAAACAAATATTAGGGCGACACCAAAATGTCGCCCTATTGAGCGTGTCGCCCTAATATACCTTTTTTACACACAAATTGTCGCCCTATCCTAGCATCCATAGTTTTTGTACACAGTATATAACAAATTTGATAATAAGATTTTAATATGGTCACGATTTATCACGCAGGATTTGTTCAACCGAGCCAAGGGTGAGGTATCCATACGCGACGCTCTGCGCGAGCTTGACCTGTGGGGCGTGGGGGCGGTGTTTGCCCTGACTGAGTACAGTGACAGCCAATCGGTGGTCATCATGCTCATTAAGGATTGGAAGGAAATCGTTACGGAGGTGAGAATACATGTAGTGGTGTTTTTTCGTTAACTTTTTGGTTTTTTTTTTGGGGGTGTGCGGGGGGGTTGGGGAAGTTTTGTTTTGTTTTTTTGTTTTGGTTTTTTTGTGTATAAAGGTGCATGTCCAGATCACATCTTAAATTTGTTTGGCATCCTAACTTGTGTCCTAGGACACATACAATTTAAGACACCTAATATGTGTCCCAAGTTATGTCTTTAGAAAAATGTTTGAAATTTCCTGCTTAATTCGGACAAAGGGATCATTGTGACTAGGATCAAAAGTTTATTTTTGGATAGTTTGTCTTTCTTAAACTCAGTTTTCACTGAAAGGAAATTACGATTCAAGCTGGGCCTATGTTAATTCTGAAAGTTTTCACGATGTTTTTCACGCCACTGTCAAGCGTACATACGGCAGAAATGACCGGCGAGTAATGTAATGCACATGCGCGATGGTATGCAAACACACTAATGCGATTGAAACGCCGCTCACAGATCACATCCTAAACCCTCCCTATTTTCCATGCATGTTTTAGATTTTGATACCATATCATGTCACCATTCTTGCGTTTCGCTTTTACAATTACCTCTATTTTCTTTGCGTTTCTATTTTACAATTACCTCCATAACCCAAATAATGTTCTTTCATAACCTCCTTCCCTTTTTAGGTCGGTGACAACCAAAGTCTCCTCCAGTCACTTAAAGACTCACCCTACTACAAGGGCTTCGCAGACAAGGCCACCATCTGGGAGCAACGCCTAGCCGACTTGGACGAATACCTCCACAACTTGAACCAGATCCAGCGCAAGTGGGTCTACTTGGAGCCAATCTTTGGCCGAGGAGCGCTACCCAAGGAACAGGGTCGCTTTAAAAGAGTGGATGACGATTTCAGGTATTAAAAGAGCTCTTTTCAGATATTTCCAGAAAATGGATTTTGTTCTAACCTAACGATCGTATAAAATACCTCCCTGAAATACAATCCATGTAAAAAAACAGGCAATTTGTAATCTCCAATTTTGATGTGGAAGCAAAAAGGTTGGTGTTGAAAACTGCACTGCTTTTATTATATGGAACTGGATAAATTAGTTTTACACAAATCATCGGTAGTTTTTTGACGATATCCTCAAAAATACACTGATAGAGAGGGCAACATTTCAGAATGGTAATGAGAAAAATATGAAAATTAATATGGTATCAAAATCACAACACCCATGGGAAAAATGGGGGATTTAAAAATGTGATCTGGTCCTAGATTACATGATTGGAAAACATTTAAAAACGGGAACAACAGCATTACATAACTACACAATAATGCCTTGTAGACATTTTAGCCACATTCTTCAGAAAACGTTTTAAAAACAAACAAAACAACCGCCTTCAGTTGCTTATTTCTCCCACAAAGGTACCATTTTACACGGTAAAAAAATCATGTGGCATTTGTTAACGTTGCTATTAACACTTTTAGTAGGATTTTTTTTGTCAACTCGTGAAGTAAAATTTTGACGTGAGTGTATTTCTGTCCAAGATGGTACATTTTTGTGAGAAATTAACAACTGAAAGTGGTTTTTAAACGATTATTAAAGATGAATTTCTTGTCAAAACTCCACAGGAATATCATGATGGATGTTGCTCGTGACAACCGTGTTCTCTCCATGGTTAGCAGACCGGGCTTGAGAAACACTCTCGCAACTCTACTGGACCAGTTACAGAGATGTCAAAAGGCTCTTAATGAATTTCTGGAGGTACGGATTTCTGGGGGTTTTTCCCCCCTTTTTCCCTCTTGTTCTTTATTTTGACTTGTTTACGAAAAGAATATTGTAGAATGAAATTCTTTATTTAACTGTAAGTGGATGATCATCTGAACCGCTGTGTTAGAATGTTTTTGCAAATTGTGCATGGGTGAAAATTATAAAATGCCGGTAACTTGGGTTTATAAATAATTGTGACACCAGACAAACGTTTTGTCAAATGACATTGACAAAAATGTTGGCGTGGTTTGATTTTACGATGTCATTTTTAGCGATTGCATTTTTGTCATCGCAATAATCAATCGCAAAACAGATATTTTTCAATATGCAAATCAGCTGCTGGGAGATAGTACCAATCATCCAACACCGAGGGATCATTAGTCTTCACTATTTTCCCCCGAAACCATGTTGTATTTGTTTTACTATACGTCATAAATATTCATTAAGGCAGCTGCGGTATTTCATGAATCCGAACCTACATTTCTGATGTCGCAAAGCGAGCATCACGCGGACGTCGGTTTGTTTTCTGCTGTAATATAGACTGGTACAGTGTGCTCTCGACTGATTTCCACGGGTACGCACATAAAACGCATCTAAGGCAGTAAGCCAAAGTGTGTGATAATACCTCTGCGACACGTGCGCGTGCGAATACGACCGAGTTGCTGGAATGGCCCAATGAAATACAGCGGCTGCCTGATGAATATTTATGAGGTATAGTAATTATGTGATCAATGGCATATGGGTCATTCTATAAATTTGGGGTCCAACGTGTGACATATTTCTGTCCCCGTTACACCTGACATACTGCTATTTGCCATACAAGTATCGTTAAAAATGCCTTCAAACCATATCTTTATGAATTGTATTTTATGTAATCACTCTTTGAAATAGAAGGCATTTAAAGAATATGTCCTGAATTTACAAAATACAACATTTTACAAGATGTCAGATGTAACGGGGACAGAAAAGGTGGACCCCAAATTTATAGAATGACCCATATCTAACACTGCTCTTATTTTTCCTCTGTCCAGGAGAAGCGGTCCGTCTTCCCCCGTTTCTACTTCATCGGGGACGACGATCTGCTTGAGATCCTGGGCCAGTCTATGAACCCTGTAGTTATCCAGACACACCTCAAGAAACTGTTTGCCGGCATCCACAGCGTGGAGTTTGGGGAAGGAAATAAAAGCATCCTGGCCATGAAATCACTGGAAGGGGAGATAGTGCCACTGGGGAACCCTGTACAGATTACAGCTGATGTAGAGGTACTAATAAGGGCAGTGTTTTAATAACTCGGACTCGAGACTTGGGACTCGAGTCCCGATTTTCACTGATTTGAATAGAGCTTCTGCACCGGCAACCATGACAGGGGGCAGGTTTTCTTATTTAAATGATGTAACAATAGAACCACAAAGCAATAAAACCTACCACACGGCGGGCACCGCTCTAAGGTCGCTTAAATTGCCGAATCTATATTCGGGTATCATTTACACTACAAGTGACCTTGACAATTGCAGGGGTCAACCCGCAATTGCGGGGTCAACCCTACCCAAAAGGTGACTTGAAAAAGGCGAATCAGACCCGGGTCTGATCCGCCTTTTTCAGTTCACCTTTTGCGTTTACACTTAGCGCCTACTCGGCTTCAACTCGCCTTTTGGAAATTGATTCGGCAAAGGTGGATCGAGTGTCACTAAGACGTCGTAAGGGATTACGACTCATTTAGACTGACTAAAAATATCACTGTATCTGGCAATTAAAAAAATCAAAGCAAACTACATTCTATTTGTTGCCTGTATTCACATCATAGCAGTTCCTATCACCATACCCCATACATATTCATAAAGGAGAGTCGCGTTCTCACTGGTCCATTCACCGTCACGTGCCAGTAGTTATTTATGCCAAAAGCGCAAGCGTAGTAAACTACCAGTGGGTGCCAAGGAAATAGTTCACTCGGCCTTCGACCTCGGGATTTAGCGTGTCAATTTCCAATACCTCGGGGATTTAATATCGACTATCCACTCTCGGGCAAGGCACTCAACCACACTTGCTCCATCCTTCGGAAGGGATGAAAAGCCGTCGGTCCAGTGTGTTACGTAATGGTAACGCACTGTAAAGATCCCAGAGCATTCTTTCGTAAAGAGCAAGGGTATATTCCCCGGTGTCTCTGGTCATTTCTAATTCGAATTCTTCATGGGTTTCCTCACGCTTGCGAGTGACAGTGCAATGAGCGCTATTGAGGAATCCTTGGTATGAATACCAGAAAGTAATAATAATAATAATAAACCATGTGATATTTGTATATTATTCATTCTATTTTTTTATCTTTTCTTCAGATTTGGCTGGGTGAACTGGCTCGGGAAATGAAGGAAACCTTACAACAGATGCTTACTCAGTGTCTACAAGCTCAGAAAGGGGGCCAGGGGCAGGGTGTCGACCCCTCCAAGTTCCCTTCACAAGTAGGTCACATGTTGTCAGGTCGTTGTCTTTTTTCATAAATTAGAGGTCCAAAAATAAGTGTGACATTTTGGTGTCCCCTGTTACACCCAATTTGCCATACAAGTATAATTAAAATGACCTTTAAAGCATTTAAAGAATGTGTCCTGAATTTACAAAAAAACAAGATGTAACATGCAACAGGGAACACTAAATCGTGAACGGATGTACAGTTCTGTGGTTACCAAAGAGCTAATAGAAAATGTCTAAAAACTTAGTTTTCTTTTCTAAATTGAGAGTACTGATTATAAATCTTTACATAATGTAGCCTAGCTTTGTAATATAGCATGGTACAGTTAAAGTCAGAAGTATAAATGCAACTGCATGCAACCAAGTGTTAAAACTGATGTGCTTACACCATTTTTGTAACAGTCTTTACTAAATTCATGATTTTGTGGAATTCCTCACGTGCATGCAGTACTTAAAACATAGCTTGTACACCTTGCAATGGTTCGGGTAGTCCTGTTTACAATTTTGGGTAATGATGGTAGTGGTGTACATGTATACTTCTGACTTCACTGTACATGTTTGTTCAAAACAGACAACGAATACATGATGCCGTCAGCAAGTGACATTAAAAATGTGTAAAGTTTTTTGTAATGTTATTTCGCATTTCCTATTAGACAAGTGGGATTTTGTTTTTTCCCAGAAGTCAGAATGCCCTACAATGAAAAACACAAAACCTTTCAGAAGAATTTTTCTTTCTTTCTTCAATGAATAAGTATAATGAGGGTATATGATAGGATTGACAATTATAGATGAATTTAGAAACACGAGAAAATTGCAGTGCCCCGACTGGGATTCGAACCCAGGTCCTTGGCATACATGGACAACTGCTCTACCAACTGAGCTATCTGGGCATCCCGCCAGAGCATCACAACAATCTCGTGCTTGCCTGTCTTTTTCCAACAATGCAGTGGGGCAAATCCATGCCAACCAATTTAGCTACACTGAATGCCTCTCTTCACGATAGGGGCACTGCAAATTTCAATTGTTTCTACATTCATCTCAATAAATAAAGGAAATTGTACCCTTTTTAGAAATTGTTTTTGAATAGCTTTTTAAGCTTTGACTGTACTCTTCATGTATTTTCAGATACTGTGTCTAGCCAACCAGATCCAGTTCACTGAGCAATGTGAATCGGCCATGAAAGAAAACAGTCTTCAGGAATATCTGATGGAGCTTGAGTCGCAACTCGAAGGCTACACGTCAGCCGATATACAGAGTGGAGAGGGGGACACGGACCAGGCCATGCATGTACTCGAACTTAAACTTAAGGTACGAGACAGCTCAGTTCACGACTAGACTTAACCAGGGTTGTAGTCGAGTCCATCACAAGTTTATCACAAGTCCAGAGCCGATAAAATCACAAGTCCGTGACAAGTCCAGTAACAAGAAACAAATGATGAACACACAAAAAAGAATGCGTTTGTTGGAGTTCATTTGAATAGCTTGTGACTTGAATTAAGACCCAGGGACTTGTGGTGGACTTGTGAAGGCTTGTGAGGACTTGTGATGGACTCCACTACAACCCTGGAGTCAACCCTGGAGTCAACCCTGGAGTCAACTACTGGTCAAACGTCATCCTGGCAACACACATGCACACACTAACATGCAAGTGTGAACGCATTTGGTTTGTCAATTGGTCCCACACAAAACACGGCATCAACTTGATGCCTAATGGGTACCAGTGACCAGCACAACTGTGCCTTGTGGGGTGTGTTTTAAACGGTCGACCAGACACGACTAACCATCATTGACTAGACGGTGTTCGGTCGGAAATAGTCGAACTATCAACACGTTTACTTGTTTTTTTCTTGTCAACTTTTGAAATAAAATTTTTGTTTATGTGAATGATGTATTTAGGCTTTAACCACATATACTTTTTTATTTTAATTTTTATCTCGTCATTTTTATTTTAAAAATATAAAGTAAACAAAAAAGCAAAAACAAATATATAATTTCCTTCACAGGCTCTAATCCTAGACAACATTCACTTCATCGATGTAGTGCAGCAGTTGATCCGAGACAACATCCTAAGCACTGAAGAATGGATGTGGCAGAAACAGCTGCGATTCTACCAAGGGGACCGCGGCCAGGCAATCATGAGAATGGTGGATGCCCAGTTTCAGTACACATTTGAATACCAAGGTACTAGATTTGATTCTCTTTCTAGACAACAAAAAAACAGTGATCATTATCTTGGATTTTGGAGAATTGAAGGAGTGTTTCCAGATAACATTTTTGAGGGCCCCTCCCCCCCCCCCCCATTTTTCCCATGGGTGTTGAGATTTTGATGCCATATCATGTGTAGTATTTTTCTCATTACCATTCTGAAATTCTGTACTCTCAATCTGTATATTTCCAAGAAAATCGTAAAAAAAAACCACTGATGTTTAGTAAACTAATTTATCCGTTAAAAGAGCGTGACCAGATCACATTTTTGACCCACCAATTTTTCCCATGGATATTGAGATTTTGATACCATATTAATTGTCATATTTTTCTCATTACCATTCTGAAATTTCACGTTCTCAATCTAGTTCCATTAAGCAGTGTAGTAATTACACCAACCTTTTTGCTTCCACATCCAAATCGGAAATGTCAAATTGATATTAAATGTCTTGCCTATGGACACAAACACATTGGCACAAGTGGGGCTCGAACCCATAACTCTCCGATTACGAGCACAGCTCTGTGCCCACTAGGCCACACGTGCTCTCTAAATCAGTTGTATTCCATCTGTAACTGTTTATTTTCCAGGCAATGCATCCAAACTGGTGCATACTCCACTGACTGACAAGTGCTACCTGACTTTAACCCAAGGCATGCACATGGGCATGGGAGGCAATCCCTACGGGCCGGCCGGTACTGGCAAGACTGAGTCTGTCAAGGCGCTGGGTGGAATGTTTGGACGACAGGTCTTGGTCTTCAACTGTGATGAGGTAATGGCTCGGTCACACATACGCGACGCACAGCCCGCGCATTGAAAATTAATTAAAAATGGAAAATAAGATCAGTGCGTCGTTGTGCGCCCAACTTTTGTCAGGATTTGGGAGAAGCTAGCGAGTTGACAAAGAATGCACAGCGTATTGCTAGCGCGCTGCGCATATACAGGGCACAAACAGAGGGTATACAGGGGGTATACAGAGCGCACATGTTAAAAAATCCAGTGAATGCACAACGTGTGCTCCGCGTGTGTCTGGCGTTTAGGTTCAGCGCTCTCTGCACGTGTCTGGCGTCCTTCTGGCATGTACATTCATGCGTCGTGCTCCACGCACATTTTTGTGCATGCACAAAAATCACGCACACACAGCAAATGACAACGAATGCATAGTGTTGGTCCAGCGCGCTCGACGAACGAGTAACTAATGCTGACGTACACCTAGCGAACGACAACGCACTTGCCAAAATTGCTAATTTTTCAGTGCGCGGGCTGTGCGTCGTGTATGTGTGACTGCCGCATAAAGAGGTCCTCAATGTTTTTTCCCTCCTCTCACGCCTCTTGTTTTGTGTTGAATAACCTTCCAGCACTAAACGGAAGTCACACGGATGTATTTTTTATAGCCACTCATGCATTGTATTGGTCAAAATTCTGGAGATTCAGGTTTTACGTTAACCACTTGATGCCGGAGGAAGTGTAAATACGTTCTGGCAGTGTATAGTCACAGGGGTGGTTGACGAGTTAAAACGTCAGTGTTCTTTGCTGCCTTACATGGTTGACGTGTAAACACGTCTATTGTCCGCCATTCATTTGTACACACCGTGTTTTTAACTTGAACTTCCAGTGTAGCAAATCTCGGTGTGGTACAATGTATGAGAAGATTTATGGTGTTTGACCTTTGGCTAATCACATTTGCCTTTTTAATTTTTTTTATTATTTACCAAAAATAATCCGGTGTCGACTGTTTAAAAAAATAGTTTCTTCTGTCTGTGAGAGTAATTTTTACCTCCTGTTTTGACAGGGCATAGATGTGAAATCCATGGGCCGCATCTTCATCGGATTAGTAAAATGCGGAGCATGGGGCTGCTTTGACGAATTCAACCGTTTGGAGGAAGCCGTGCTATCCGCAGTGTCCATGCAGATACAAACCATTCAGGCTGCGTTGAAAAGCAAGAAGGCGAACTGTGAACTGCTCGAAAGAACGGTAAGTTGCTTCACAAACGTTATTCATCAATATTTCCAATATACCGTATGTAAAAAGGACACCAAAAATGTCACAAAGTATGCGTCCTTGTTACATACGTTATATGGGAAATTCGTACAAGGGGTTTAAAGAAAGGTATGTTGTTGCACTATTTGTTGCCATTCTTAGGCTGAAGTTATCTCCTTAGTTATCTGTCTTAAGATATTTCTTTTGTTTTGAGAGAAGATAACTAGCATTGCACAGAGATATTGAAAACAGACTCCTATTACTTTTCAGCATAGTCACTCCTAACCTAATGCAGTTGGTACACCGATGTTCAAGCATTGCTATCTCAAATCCATTTGGACCTGGACGAAATCACTAAAGCAAAACAGTCTTGAAAGCGATTCTAAAGTGATTGGTCGATCAGTGCCTTGTTATCCACAAGTTCACTGTATTCAACAGACTTCTGCTCTTATCAAGAATATTTTATTTAAAATTTCACTTCTTTTTCTTTTTGGGAGAGTATACAGAATGTCCAAAAAAAAAATGCCCAGGGGCCAATTTCATAAAGCTGTTTAGCAGAAAATGTTGCTTAATCCAAAATTTATTTGCTATATATAAAAATAGGTTTTCAGTCAAAATCTTGTGAGATATGTATTACAATTGACTGATGTTCTGCTGTTCTTGCTGAAAACACAAGTTGACATACAATTTTGACTATTAACCCATTTTTATAAAGCAAACAAATTTTTGATTAGGCAATTTTGTTTGCTTAACAACTTTATGAAATTGGCCCCTGGACTTTTGGGGGGGAACACCTTGTTTTTCAACCATGCACAAACTCAATTCTTTTTTCTACACAGGTGGACATTGACCCTAACTCTGGCATCTTCATAACCCTCAATCCGGCCGGCAAGGGCTACGGCGGCCGTCAGAAACTCCCCGACAATCTCAAGCAGCTGTTTCGACCCGTGGCTATGTCACGACCGGACAACGAACAGATCGCCGAAGTCATTCTCTTCTCGGAAGGTTTCAAAGACGGCAAGAGTCTCGGACGCAAATTGGTTGCCATTTTCAACTTGTCTAAGTAAGTTGTAAATTTATAGAAAGATTACTGTCCGTAAAAATTTAACACTGGGAATTTACATTTATTTAGCCGATTTGCAATTCTTTCAAGTGCCGGTTAACCGTTCAGTGTTTATGGATGCATATGTGCACCCGGGCTCCCAAAATAATTTTCGATCTTTGAAGTGATCGCTGTCTTAAAACAACCCCAAATAATATTTAAATTAAATCAAGTGATTCCAGGTATTCCAAAAAATGTTTGAGTCACGCAGGGAATGTTTCGGATGATAATTATTTGTTTTTACTCTGTGAGGGAAATTGGGGTTATTTTCAACAATCCTATTGTTTTCCAAACACAACATCTAGTATGGTGCCTGATCACCATTGAAATAAAACAACCAAACTTGGAATGGGAGAAAAATCGTAAGGGCCTTATCGGGATTAGAACCTGAGACCTCCCAAGTTTTTAATTGTTTTCCAATGATGCAAAAACACAAGTGCATTTATTGATATTCTTATTCTCTTGCTGAATAACTGAAATGTGGGTTTTTGGCCAAATATGTTGACAGTTTTCATTCTTTTTTGGGGGGAGGGGTGCGGGTGGGTGGGGGTGGGGGTGAGGGTGCGGGGGTGTTGGTAATAAGACTGTCTAGAAAATAAAAAAATCCAGCAGCAAAGTGACTTTGGTGAGTGGGATTTCCGGGTTGTAATAATTTGATCAAAATAACAAGCTTTTCTATTAGAAAACTTGTCGAAAGTTTCCACCCTCTACTTTTCCAAATAAATTTTGCACAAATGGTAGAAATGTTTGCCTTTTGTTAGAATGTATGCGCTGGTTGTAGAAATGCCCATCATTTTGGTGGGCATTTTTCATGACCCACTTGGCTCGAGCAAAAAAAACCTTGCTTTATGTTGTTGCGCCATGGCTGTTGTGTCGAGAAAGATAAAAACGCATTTCTTCAGGCTAAAAATCGCGATCAACTAAAAGCACTTTCGTTTTTACAAGCTGAGTGCATGCTCAATAAATTGAACGTATCACAACGCCCGCGTGCGGCATCTTCGAATGAAAATACGCTGGGGAGTATTTTTTACGCGTGTTCATGTGCGTCTATTGGCGCGCCCGTGTACGCGCATGACTGTTGCCCACCACACATTCCCGGATGTTCTACGTCATCGAAAGCAATCAATAGAACTTTATAGAACTTTGTAGAAGTAAATAGTAGAACTTTGTAGAAGGTAATTTGATTTTCTAAAAGTAAATTGTTATAAAAAATTGGAATTTAATTTTTAATTTCAGGGAGTTGTTGACCCCTCAGCAGCATTATGACTGGGGTCTCAGAGCTCTGAAGACTGTTCTCAGGGGCTCTGGAAATCTGCTGCAGATCGCTAGACGACAACAGTCCAGCACCAACACCAATGGTAAACCGTGAATGAACACATTTTTAAAGCATTTATGCAAACTAATTCTTGGTCAAAAAACACCGAAAATTTTACTTCACGAGCGGACAAAAAAACCATGACTAAAAGTGTTGATGATAGCAATGGTAACAAATGCTGGTCACATTATTTTTTTTTCCTGTGTAAGTTCTCCCTTCGTGGGAGAAATTTCCAATTAATTGCTTTCCGGTGACGTCACACCTTTCATCCACCATTTTGGTTGCCATTTTTCATCACGTGGCTCGAGTGATAACAGCAAAAAGAGCAAGAAAAGCGCATTGGTTGCACTTACCTCTGTTACTTAACCTTGCTTTATGTTGTTGCGCCATGGCTGTTGTATCGATAAAGATAAAAATAAAAATATCTTTCTTCAGGCTAAAAATCGTGATCAAGTAAAAGCATTTTGTTTTTACAAGCTGAGTGCATGCTCAATAATTTGAACGTATTGCAACGCGCGCATGCGGCATCTTCGTATGAAAGTACGCTGGTGAGTATTTTTACGCGTGTTCATGTGCATCTATTGGCGCGTGCGTGACTGCTGACCACCAAACATTCCCGGATGTTCTACATCACGGAAAGCAATCAATTGAAGATGATTTTTAAAACAAATATGTGCAAACAATGTTTTTACCATTTATTCAACACAAAAACCATGCATGGATTTTTCTGGTTTTTTAAAGTATTACTGCATTTCTGTGGCTGAAATTTCTACAAGGCAGTTTATCAATATTTTTTAGTTATGTGATGCTGTTATTCCTGTTCTTATTCTTCTAATCATGAAATCTGTCTTCAAAAGAGAAAAATCCAAAGCTGACACATTATAAAAACTTTGTGCCTTTCCAGGTAAGATTGATGAGAGCAAGTTGGTCGTGCAGGCCCTGCGAGTCAACACCCTGTCCAAACTCACATTCTCAGACAGCACACGGTTTGATTCGCTGGTTAAGGACGTGTTTCCCGGAGTGGAACTCAAGGACATCGAGTATGAGCAATTAGCGCAGAGTCTACGCGAAGTCTGCAGAGAGACTAATTTGGTTATCATGGAAACGCAGGTTGGTTTGTCAAGTTTTTTCCCCCATAAAAAATGTCATTATTTAACTATTTGACGCCAGAGGACGGGTAGACACGTTTTGGCAATGTACAGTCACAGGGAAAGTTGACTCTTGAGAGGATTCATACAAATAATTGTACAAATGACTCTCAAGAGTCAGTATTTGTGGTGCTTGACCTGAGGCGTGTTCAACAGCACAATACCGAAATATGTATGGCAGAGTCTGTATGCTGCAACCGAAATGGCTTGTTGAACGACCGCATCCCAAAACGTACGATCAAACATGGGCACTGTAGGCAATGCGGTTTGCAAAGCACTACGGCTGCACGCTTACTGCAAAGATTCTGACAATTAAATTGCAAATCACCACTGCTAACTCAACTGGTAGTGGTCTTCCACAGTCGAAGATGTTGAATTCTTGAATGTTGAATTCTTATGAAGCAAAATATCGACTTGAAACCCTGAGGCTGAGTCACAATTTATCCGTCCGCCATCTTGGTATGGAAAGCGTACTACGTTCGAGTTGGGATTGTTGGGATGCAATACGTATTGGGAAACCCGTGCGTTCGGTTGCGTTCAACATTTTCGGTATGCAATAGCGGCGTACGTATTGTGCTATTGAACGCGCCCCTGGTCTTGGTTCGTTTATTATGTGAATGATGTGTGCAGTTAACAAATATACCAATGTAAACTACACACTTAAAAAATTCCCTCTATGATCATAAAATGTGTGAATTTTCTCCTATTTTCCTGTTTTGTCATATTACATTTCGGAGACTTTGAGGACCTGTA
The DNA here is from genome assembly GCA_037783545.1 of Henricia sp. BOLD:AAB3569. Taxonomy (NCBI): domain Eukaryota; kingdom Metazoa; phylum Echinodermata; class Asteroidea; order Spinulosida; family Echinasteridae; genus Henricia; species Henricia sp. BOLD:AAB3569. The sequence continues at coordinate 1,665,802 of JBBELK010000429.1, read as the reverse complement.
ATGCTTCACGTATTCAAGTTGTTCTTCAAGCATCTTTCATGAAATGTAATTTCTGAAAAACTGATTGTAATGCTATCCTCAGTAATGGGTCTAAAAAATCATTGTGGAGCGCGTGTGGTCTAGTGGGTATGAAGCGGAACTCCTAATCAGAGGTTGCGGGTTCGAGCCCCACTTCGACCAACGTGTCTGTGTCCCTGGGCAAGGCACTTAATCCCAGTTGCCTCGTCAACCCAAGGGATATTTGGGAAGCTGTTAAGGGGAATGCCACAATCTAACTGCTGATAGGGTTGAGCGCCTGGCCAGCAGCCACCTAGTTAAAAGCGAAATGGTTCTGGTGATTCCCTGACGGCAGCGGTAATAATGGCAACAGCGCCAGGAGCATCCCGCAGGGTGGACATGTGCGCTATAAAAGAATCCACTATTATTGTTTTCAAGTACATCCAATTGATCACGTTCACAGACGCCATCTTTGTAGGAAAAAATGCTACTGCGTGTTAAACGCAATAAAGTACGCACACGCTGGAACATGTTCCAAACACGCGCGCATGTTGCTCGAAATTTGTTTGAAATACGGCGCAACCGATGCGCGTCACAAAAAAATACGCTCAAAATCATGATGCACGTGGCAATTTGTAGGAAGTGACGTCATTTGAACGTAATCAATACCTTTTTTGGACGTTCCAATGCCTATTGAGAATGGCATTACAATATGTTTTTCAGGAATTACACTTCCATCAATGATGCTTTACAAACCCTCAGAGTCTCTGAAGTGTAAATGTGATTTTCTGGAATTACCAATTTCTATTTAAAAAATGAAATCACAATTTATAAGTGCTTCCATGAAAATAAATGTTCTTTTTCCTGTGGCTCTTTAACCCCCCAGATCAAGAAAGCCTTAGAGTTGTACGAGCAGTTGCGTCAGCGTATGGGCGTGGTCATCGTCGGCCCCAGCGGTTCCGGTAAATCCACCACGTGGCAGCTTCTGAGGTCGGGACTCAACAAGACGGGTCAAGTGGTCAAACAGTACACTATGAACCCTAAGGCTATGCCAAGAACACAGGTACAAGAATTAAGGGCGTGTTTGTTTCATGACAGATCCGAATCTAGATCCCGATCTGTTTTACCACGCAGAAACAAACGAAACCGCTCTCAACTCGGATCTCAAATCACGTGAATTGCAATTTATTTACTAAATTTGTCAAATTTCTGTTCCAAGTTTCTCCCACGACATTCGTCGTAAATAAACAAGCATTCTAAATTTGTTTGTATCGTGTGTTGCCTCTGAAAACTGAAACGACACGGTTTTACTCACACAAAATCTCCACGATGTTTACGTCGCCATATTGGATCTAGCGCTGATCCATCTCTCGAGAAGGATTCCACAGATCACAGATCTCGATCAGGATGTGCGCGAAGTGAACGAGTTCACCTTAGATATGCGCCGATCTGGATCCGTCCGAAACAAACACGCCCTATGTAAAGATAATGGTTTTATCTTCAAGCTAACTTGAATCCATGTTTCTGATTGGTGGATCCATGGCAACAACAGTGTGACATTATCCTATGTCCCGTCTTCCGATTTTATGTCGCACTCTGCGTGATGCGCCATTGTATTCCAAATGCATGCGTCCCCTACATACACGGAGCTGCACACTTCAATCTAGCTATCTGATGCGGCTTGTTATGCGCGCGATTCTCTGCACTGCGTCCCGCGCGTGTATTGCAGACTGCGCGACTGCAGAGTGTGCACGTTATTAGTGCGTCAAGTTTGCTTGAAGATAAATTCGTTATCCCACTCGCGCTCGTGGAATACGGCATGATGTAGTGCGTCTGCGTCCCATATCCCACTCGGCTTTCGGCCTTGTGAGATATGGGACGCAAACACATTACATGATGCCGTATTCCACTCGCGCTCGTGGGATAACTAATAATATACACCTTCCGATTTGTTGTCGCACTCTACCTAATGTGTCACAGTATTCCATATGCATTCAGTATGCGTAATTATTTGCACGCTTGAAGATATATTCTTTATCCCATTCACGCTCGTGGAGTACGGCATCATGTAGGTAGCCAAGGAACACCGGGAAGAATCCCCCTTCTCTTTGAATATGAATGCCCTTAAAGTGCATTACACAACACACTGGACCTACGGCTTTACATCCCATCCGAAGGATGGAGCAAATGGGGTTAAGCATCTTGCTCAAGGGCAAAAGTACCTGAAGTGGTTTCGAACCCACAACCCTAGTGTGTTTCCACCCGCAGTTTCCAAGTCAGTAACCTAAACCGCTTAGCTATCATGGTACTCCTAAAATTGTAAACAAAATTAACAGTCACAAGTCAAATAAATTTGCACATTTTCTTTCCCATTAGTTGCTGGGTCATATTGACATGGATACCCGGGAATGGTCAGATGGTGTCCTGACATACAGCGCCAGACAGGTGGTCAGGGAGCCAATCGGTGAGTAGATATCAGGCTTTTATGAATATTCATGAAAAGCTGAATATGCATGAGTTTAATAGTGTCGTAATGACTCGGACTCGAGTCGACTCTATTTTTACTGACTTGACTTGACTTAAGACTCGAACATCAAATGTTGACTTGACTTGAGACTCGAACAGCCAACATTTTATTTCAAACGTCCGTTTTCGTTTTTTGTTTATTCTATTTTGTTCTGGTGCATCCGATGGCTACTATGTGGCAGTCTGAGATTAATTATTTGCACCTATTTTGACGATTGTTGCATTCAAATTAGCAAAAGTTGATGCCGGTCAGACGTATAGCCATGCCTTTTGAAAAATGTTTGTACATTAATGAAAATGAATGCCCAAACAACCCCTCTGTGCTGGTCCCTCCGAAATTAAATGAGCACCTTTTACGAAGACGAACAGAACTTAAAGACGATGGAATGCGCAGAGATTGAAATTGAATGATTCTTTTAGATTGTTGAATGACAATCAGCGTGGTCGTTCAATTTCTCTCTAAATTGAATGAGCACAGCATTAAATTGAATGAAAACGTGGTGAAATTGGCCGAGAAAACCTATACTTTATGCTATATTCCATATGTCGAGAAACCAACTGGCTCTTTTTAGAGCCACACTTCTCCAAAAGAGATAGATTCAATACATGGTGCCACCGTAAACCCATTACTTAATGTTTTATTCACCATGCAAGCTCTCGAACCTTACTTTATGCTCTTCTCATTTCTTTTCCATTTTAGAGATCCAATCCTGGATCATTTGCGACGGCGACATCGACCCAGAGTGGATCGAATCACTCAACTCGGTCCTGGACGACAACCGACTTCTGACCATGCCGTCCGGCGAGCGCATCCAGTTTGGACCTAACGTTAATTTCTTGTTTGAGACTCATGACTTGAGTTGTGCATCCCCGGCCACTATCTCACGTATGGGTATGATATTCATGAGGTGAGAACGATATGATGAGAAGTCTGTGCTTAGGCAATTTTAATAGTCCAAAACGATGGTCACAAATGGACATTTTCTCAGGAGATTTTACCTTCAACATTGTTAAAGAGTTGTAGTTGATGAGTACCGCTGGGTGAATAGCTCGATTAATCAATTAATCGCGAGTACTAAACGGTACTCGTACTCGTGACTATCATTTACTGTAAAAGCTAAAATATTCGCGGTGGTTTTATTTTCGCGCATTTCGCGCACCAGACAGAGCTTGCGAAAATAACAACCTGCGGAAATATTGTTTGCAACAATTGTGGCGATCCCTGAAACAAAACATCATTTCCATCCGCGAAAATAACAACTCGCGAAAATGTCAGTGATGTTGAAATGCGCGAAAATATCTGTACGCGAAAATATTGGCTTTTACAGTATATCATTTTATATTGAATTCTTTGCCTGATGGGTAGCCAATGGAGTTGGGCTAGTAGTGTGGAAGCCGATTCACGCCTACCGACGTTAAACAGCAGACGTGCAGCTCGGTTTTGAAGTCCTTGAAGTTTGTTGAGATCCGACTCCGTAGTGCCGTATAGTAAAGAGTTACCGTAGTCAAGACGAGATAGAACCAGCGTACGGATTACATGATGGCAAGTTTCAAAATCGAGGTTCGAGATATGTTGCGTAGTTGAAAATGGATATTACAGATGAGGTTCAGATTTGCCCTTAATAGTACATTCAAAATTTAACTTTAAATTTTGAAATGACTTGATCACAACATTAATTCAACGGCGTCGGGGGAGCCGGTCTGTGGGGTACATGCACGCCCTAAAAAGTGTTGTGCATCCCCTAAATAAGACTTGAAGTTTGCACTTGAGTGTATGTGTAAGCTGCTTTTTGTGCCCTCTTTCAAAGTGTTGTGCCACTCCTTGCTCCCCCATCTGGCAACGTCACTGCTCTAATTTGATTAGATTTGCTTAAGACTTGACGTGGGTGATTTGGAATTTCCTCCCACAGTGACGAGGACACCCAAATCAAGGACCTAGTCGAATCCTGGCTAAACAAGCTGCCCCAGGACCGTTCCGCTTCACTGCACTCATGGATCGATAAACTCTTTTACAAGGCCTTAGAGTGGGTGTTGTCACGCTCCAACGACTCGGTAGTGGAGACCAGTCAAGTGGGTGTGGTCATGAATGGGCTGTCCCATCTGTGGGGGGCGGAGGATGAGGCGGATTTCGCCATCCGTCTGATTCGGGGACTCGGCGGCAACCTGAAGGAAAGCACCAGGCAGAACTTTGCTAAAGAGGTGGGTAGTTAGTAGTGCTGTAGTCTGGTTTGTCGCAAGTTTCTCACAAGTCCGCCCCGAGTCCACTTTAAAGATAGTATACATGATTGGTAAACTGTTACAAATAGTTTCATCCCCCTGTGTGATTGAAGATATGCATGATTAAAACTAACCTGAGCAAAAACCAGCTCTGTACTTCGTCTAACTTTTGAGAAAACAGTCAAAAAAGGGTTTGCAGTAATTTCCCCCCAAAACCACTTCGCCCTGAACCATTTATCCCTGAACCACGGCCTGTGCACGAAGTGGTTTTGGGGCGAAATAGCATTTGGGAGATGTAGTGTTTGGACGAAGTGATTTGGGGCGAAATGGCACTCGGGCGAAGTGGTTTGGGGGCGAAATGGCACTTGGGCGAAATAGTTTTGGGGCGAATTGAATTTTCGTCTCATGAGACGAAAAATAATTGTTTTACTCATTTGTCAAAGACTATAGCACTTCAGACAAAACCATTTCAGGGGAGGTTTTCTACCGTCATCGTGTTTATATTGTGTAAATTATGTGTAAATCTGTGAACATTTCTAATTCTTTGAGATACCAATCATGTGTACTGCCTTTAAGTTCATCATAAGTCCATCATATAAATCTGTTCAAAATTAATTGCAAGACCTTCACAATTCCTTCACAAGTCCGTCAACTAGTCCGTCACTAGAATGTCACAAGTCTGTTGCAAGTCCATCTCTAAGTCCGCTCCAAGTCCCAAGGTTTCTCCATAGTCCTAGAGTTAATTCTTTCCAGAGTAAGCTCTTGTGAGAAAAACACTCAATCTCTTTCCGTCCCAACAGGTGTTCAACTGGGCCCATGAGAACCCTCCTGATCCACGCAGACCACTGGATACTTACTTTGATGCCAGCACTAGACGCCTCATGAACTACACGCTGGAGGTCAGATTATCTTCTCCAATGACCCATTTTTGCTAAATTTCGTTAAATTTCAAAAAAAAAAATTTCTCCAAAAATGAGAGCGAAGACATTGTTATTTTTGACAGTACAGCATAAACAAGATTCTGGCCAAGATGAAAATTTAGTGATGACATTTTTTAAAAAAATCTAGTTAGTCACATATTTCTATTTCTAGATTTCCATAAATGTGTTTCTCGTGATTATCTTTTTTTTTAAACCAGGATAATGACGACCTGTCAGTGGGCGATTTCAACAAGCCCAATGCTCTACCTGTCATCCGCACCGCCAACGTTCAGATGTGCCTTGACTACTTTGCCCCCTGGTTGCACCCCGAACATCGACAGCCGTTTATCCTGGTTGGTCCCGACGGCTGTGGTAAAGGGTGAGATGTCTTGTTCTAGGGTTTGGACTTTCAACCAAATTTACAAATTTTAGGTTTTGATTTCAGTATCCAGTTTCACATTTAGAGGCCGTATATCCAAAACATAGAAATGTGATTAATAAAAAACTTATTTATTATTTTTTTATTATTATAATAAGACTTTAAAAAATGCACCAAATTTCGAATTTATTTATTTTATTTATTTTAATTTTTTGTTTGCCACAGCAATGCTTTTTGCAAAAATAAAAGATTTGTGGACATTTTTTTAGTCTTATTATTTTGTGTACTTGATCACTACAGGATGTGGCGTAGCATAATTTCAAGCCATAGTCAATAGTCACAATTTATGCGAAACCTTTTACCCATTTTCTTCCCATGGCAGTATGATCCTACGCCACTGCTTCGCAAACTTAAGATCCACCCAGATAGCCACCATCCACTGCAGTGCCCAGACATCGCCCACACACATCCTACAGAAACTCCAACAGACCTGCATGGTGTTAAGCACCAACACGGGCCGCGTCTACCGACCCAAGGACTGCGAGACCTTAGTACTTTACCTCAAAGACCTTAACTTGCCCAAGCCGGATAAGTGGGGCACCTGTCAGCTTATTGCTTTCCTTCAACAGGTAAAGTCTTACTGAGGTCTCATTAAAGACGCATGGAATTGGTACCTGACGCATACAGGAACCTCACACATACAATTGGCACTAAACACATACATTTGGCACTTGACACTTACATTTGGCACTTGACACATTTGGCACTTGACACTCACAATGCATAGTTCCGATTTTGCCCAGTTAACCCTGCCCCCTTGGATATTGTTGCTACGGCTCACACGCTATCGTCAAAATGGCGACACACAACGCACAAAGCGATGGGACTTTCAACGGAAAGCACAGATTCATTGAAGAAAACTCAAAGGTATTCATGTTTCAGGGTCAACAGTTATCTTAGAACACACTGAGTGAAGGGCCAGTAATACAGGGATGTCATATCATCATGAAATACATGCTTTCGTACCTTTGAACAACGAAACGACCGGCCTTGAAACCAAAAATTCACCCGGATCATCGCATACAACACTGTACAAATTGTATGAGGCCGGTAGAACATATCGCGTGATCATGTTGTTGTGAGACAGTGCACTTTGACCTATGTGGGTGATGTCTGCTAGCTCTGTTGTGATTGGTCGGCGGGTTCAATTGATTGACAGGTCGGAACTATGCATTAGTACCTGACGTGCAATTGGCACCTGATACATAATTTGGCACTTGACTAATACAGTTGACACCTTACTCTGACAATTAGCACTTGACTCGAACAATTGGCACCTGACACATGCAGATGGAACCGAGCTATGAGAATTGGCACCTGACTTTAAGAATAGACCAATCCAGAAGCGTTAAAGACCTCCCTGCCCTCGAAATTTCCACCAACCAATCATGTCGAAGGACAATGGTGATCCACAGGGTCTTTTAGTGATCCAAACAATCTAATGATTGTGCGCACTTTGAAGTTGCTAGACACTATGTTTCTGCATAGGCGAGGCTTACTGGATTGGTCTATTGGCACATGACTCTGAAAAATGGCACCTGACACTCACATTTGACACCTGGACTTGCATTTGGCACTTGACATACAATTGGCATCCAACACGTACAGTTGGCACCTAACGCTTGATGTTCGTTTTTAAAGAAAAAGATCCTTATGAAGAAGATACCATTATGAACATGGCTTAGGGATAACAATCTCAGTAAAGTTTTGACTAAATGTTGTCAAGAATACGCTCACCAACAACTTTTTTAAATCAAACTTTCAAAAACAAACATGCTTAAAATCAAACCTCTTACCTTGCCAGGTGTTGACCTACAAGGGATTCTATGATGACAATCTTGAATGGGTCGGCCTGGATGGTGTCCAGATTGTGGCCAGCATGAATGCAGCACACACCGTAGGGCGCCACCAACTGACCTCGCGCTTTACGTCCATCGTACGCATCTGTTCCATCAGTTACGCCGACCAAGACCAGCTACAAGCCATCTACAGCGCCTACCTGAAAGCTGCTGTGCGCTCTCGGCTACCGACCCACCCCATCTGGGGCTCAATGTCTCCTATCAATCAGCTGGCTGGATCCATGTTGCAGGTGTATGAGCAGGTGAGTCTTAAGGCCCATTCACATTATCGCGGAAAACACGCTTGTACGCTGCGCTTACCGCATTGCATGAGCTCCACATCACCGATCTTTTTCAAAAATATTATTTTTACCCAGGTATTTTGGAGCTCCTTTGATACCTCATTGGCTGCGCGTTTGAAAGGTAATCTATAAAAAGTATCAAGGGGGAGGGAGGTTAAAGACGTCTGCCTTGTATGCAGGAGGTCGTGGGTTCGATTCCCGTCCGAGCATGCTAAGAGTTTTAGGGTGTTCTCGGGAAACGCCTTTAGTATATAGTGCACACCGCGTCATGAATGGGAAAAATTATTTTTACTTAACGACATATATTAAATCTCTTAAATTTTACAATCTTCAGGCATAAGCTACAGCATGTGGTTTTTTTTTTCCCAAGAAAAAATGTTTTAGTAATGTCAGAGTTAAGACGTCTTAAGAGCTAAGACATTTTAACTTTATTTTTCGGAAATCAACCAGTGGCCTTTACAGCAATTTCTCCAAATCTAATGGTTCAAAATTTTCATTTCTTAAGAATCTGATGCTCTAGTTTTCTTACTGTTAGTTTTTCAGGAATACTTTTATTTTCTGCCTTATCTTTTTCTTCCGGATGTCGTAGACCCGAGCCAAATTTTCCATTGACGAGCACAGTCATTATCTCTTCACGCCCCGCGACCTGACGCAGTGGGTCCTCGGTCTACTACGCTATGACCTAGAAAGTGCCGCTTCGGACAACACCGGTGATCACGTCCTTGAAATCTGGGCCTACGAAGCGGCCAGGTTGTTCCGTGACCGCCTAGTCAGCGATGAGGAACGGAACAGATTCGATTCTATATTGCTGGGGACGCTGCAATCGGATTGGAACGCTGGGCACGTCTTGCAAAACGTGGCAGGTAGGTTTCAACTACGAATTCTTAAAAATGCAATGCTTAACACGAACGAAAGAAATAAAAAATTTGTTTTGTAATTAAGTTTCATTGAAAGATTCACATAACAGCTTCATTGTGCATGACTGCATAAAGCTTCTGTGTGCTTATAATTCCCAGTATATTTTCTGATACGCCTTCACGCACCTCAGATGTACGTGCATTGTTAATGTATTTTCATTATTAGGAAGTACGCTATACCGCAGTAGCAAAGGACAGGTCAAAGCTATAATTGGCCGTACCCCTTGCGTTTCTTCCGTGATCCGATCACGATAGCGCAAGTTGTGCAGCTGCATCACAAGGTATACGGGTCTTGTGATGCGTTCCGATGGCGATGTGGTCACGATTTTGTGTACCTCGCAATGCAATCGCAGAATTTTGAGCATGTTCGAAATTTAGCGTGTCTGTGCAATCGCAACGGAGTCGGAAGGCAAGGTGTACGGCCTGCTTAACGATTTGTTGAAGATCAGTCTCTTGCAATTTGAACATAACAGTGCAGTTTAATATAAACCAAAGCTTTCTTTGGCAGGTCTTGAAATTTTTGTCTTGTAAACTGAAAGCAATTTAAGTTATTTGTTGTCGTTTATTTAAAAAAAATAGCAAGCAAAAAGCGTTAGTGGCACAAACTAACTGGCAACATTTTACTAACAGGCAAGAATCAAGCACAGCCATAAAGTATGTATTTATGTCTGTAAAGTATACATGTATTCAAATCCATAAGGTATGTATTCACAAAATGCCAAATTTGAAGATACCCCCTCCAATCCCCCTATGCAAAATTTTGCAAAATTTGTGACATAATACATAAAATTAACTTTAACATTGGCATACACATTGGCACTGATCACAGGAAGTGAGTGGTACACCGTAGTGAAAGAGTTGATTTAAATTTCAGGTGTGTACTACGTGACGTGGGGAGCAAGGGCCGAGGCAGGGGCAGCAGGCGGGCCGTTACCCGCAGTAGGAAAGTCCCTGGGCGGGCTGAGTGGTAACGACCTGAAAGAGGTCATCAAGAGGGCAAAAGTCACGTATGGTAAGTTAAAAACCAAAATAATTACATTAAAAATTAATTTCTCTGTAGTCTTGGTTATTACCCTGCAAACTAATGTCATACTCCAGGTCTTTATTAGAACCAGCCCCATGTACTCCAAATTTAAATGGCCAGAGGCCAATTTCATAAAACAAAAGACGCTTAAAATGAAATCTTGGATTAAGCACAAAAATTCACTTAAGTAAGGGCGTATTTCATAAAACTTGTTGTTATAAGCACGCGAAGAGAGTGCTTGCGCAATGTTTTTGTCTGTTTTGTTCGAACACGTTCATCATCTCCTTTGCTTATGTCAACGTTAACAATTTCAAATACCATAAATAAAGGCGTCGCGTTTAATAGCAAAAAATTGGCAGGTTAGCATGCGGTTTGGTTTGCTAGGTCAACAAGTTTTATGAAATGGAAAGAGCGCTGATTAATCAGAAAATGGGTGCTAACATGGTTTATGAAATTGGCCCCAGGTTTATCACGCATCCTTATAATGCATTGTGACGTGGTTCCATTTGACTCCCAAAACAACACAAAAAGCGCATGTGCGCATGGTCCCCAAGAGCTTAATAGATTCACAAAGTGCCTATTCATGTATGACGTACCGTGACAATATAACCGTCCCCATAAATGTCCTCCGTGCAAAATGTTTATTATCATTGTTTCTGCAGCTCGCGAGAATCGCGACCTGAACATCCAAATCTTCCGCGAGGTTCTGGAGTACGTAGCCCACGTGGACCGCGTCCTGTCGCAGCCCGGTGGCTCGCTGCTGATGGCCGGTCGCAGCGGAGTGGGGCGTCGCACGGCGGTCACGCTAGTCGCGCACTGCCACCGCATGGAGCTTTTCACGCCCAAGATGTCGCGCATGTACAGCATGAAACAGTTCAGAAATGATCTTAAAGCGGTGAGTAATGTGGTGTTAAGATACATTGTACAGCCCTAGTGTATACATGTACCACTGTGCCTAACCATCGTACTAGTACGTTCAGTTGAACATTATCGAACTATACATGTAGTTCACTACAGGGTGTATCAGAAAAAAAGTATACACTCATAAAATTTTTGATAAAATGGAAACTATTATATTTAGAAAATTGGCTCACACATATCGGTAGACATAGGTTTTCATTAATGTCGTCATCATGTTGGGAATTTCACGCCTGACTGAACAGGGGCTAGTTTTGTAAACAAAGCTAAAAATAACGCGCCAAGAAGGTGCAAAACAGGATCAAGGAGCATGAGAGGTCAATTTGACATGTCTTTTCTTTGCTATCAGCTTGTCGGAAAGTTTAGCTAGCCCGTCAGTCCTCAAATCTTTGAGCCTGATGTACATGTACTCTTTCCCCAATGTACATTTTTCTTCAGCCACAAATGGGCTTGAACTGAGACCCTATCTGATTAGTTGGTCCCAATTTTAATCCCCAGGTGATGCAGTTGGCAGGTGTCGAAGGCCAACAGGTGGCGCTCTTGCTGGAGGACCACCACTTCACCCATCCCCAGTTCTTAGAACTCGTCAACAGTCTGCTGTCGGCAGGGGAGATCCCCGGTCTCTACTCCCCTGAGGAGCTGGAACCGCTATTGGCCCCGCTCAGGGACCAGGCATCGGACGAAGGCTTCAGGGGCACACTGGCGAGCTATTTCGCTTCACGTAAGGTTTTAAAACCACAATACATCATTTGCAGTTACCCAAAATTTTACTTCAAGAGTTGACAAGGAAAACCTGATTAAAAGTGTTGATAGCAATGGTAACAAACATCACATGATTTTTCCCCTGTAAAATGGTACTTTGTGGGGGAAATTGCCAACTGATGGTGCTTTAAAAAAAAAATGGTCTGCAGACATTTTTTTTACCATTCAAACCAACAAGTTGAGAGCTCTGCCCTGGTAGTACTGGCCCATGGGCTAATTCTGTATAACTGCCCCCAAGACACTGCATATGCAGTTCCCTGTCGCAAAGTGGTTACAATACATGTAGTTGAAAAATGACTTACATATTACATTTCAGGCAAATCTGAGCACGAACAATAGTTAACAGTTGTTTGACCAATGCCAAAGGATACTCTGGCCAATCCTTCAATTGAGGTACTCTTGTCAATCCTTCATTTGAGGTACTCTGGTCAATCCTTCATTTGAGGTACTCTGGTCAATCCTTCATTTGAGGTACTCTGGTCAATCCTTCATTTGAGAGACTCTGATCAACCTTTTACTTGAGAGACTCTGATCAACCTTTTACTTGAGAGACTCTGATCAACCTTTTACTTGAGAGACTCTGATCAACCTTTTACTTGAGAGACTCTGATCAACCTTTTACTTGAGAGACTCTGATCAACCTTTTACTTGAGAGACTGATCAACCTTTTACTTGAGAGACTCCTGTCAACCCTTTGTTCGAAGGACTGATCAACCCTTTGTTTGAGGTACTCAAGGTCAATTTTGTCCTTGAATCAACAGGTATCCACACAAACCTCCACATCATTCTAATCATGGACTGCAAGAACACTTCGTTCACCATGAATTGCCAGAGCAACCCGGCTCTCTACAAGAAATGCTCCGTGCAGTGGATGGATGGTTGGAGCCAAGACAGTATGAAAGAGGTTGGTTTAGCCATCTCAGATTGAGTACCAGTACTTCATATCAGGGTTGTAGTCGAGTCCATCACAAGTCCTAACAAGCCTTCACAAGTCCCTGGGTCTTAATTCAAGTCACAAGCTAGCTATTCAAATGAACTCCAACAAAGGCATTCTTTTGTGCGTGTTCATCCTTTGCTCCTTGTTACATACCACAATTTTTGGTAGTAAGCTTTAAAAGCATGGGTTAACCACCTTTATTAGTTGTGTAGTTGTGGGGTGGGGAGGGGGAGGGGGAGGGGCGATAGCTGTCAGTGACGGATTTCTGATGTCATCATACATGATGCTCTGATTTAAATGTATGCACACAGCCCCCCACCCCCAGCCCTGCTGAACGGCTTTGGCTCGCATTGCCTCTCCCTTGCCAAATTTCTTGATACACCACTGTTCTGGAGTTACAAAAATTTGAACCGATCTATGTCAGTTGCATTGAATCAATCAGAAATACTGCATTAAATATTAGGGCTAATTTCAAGCAATCAGAGACAAGTATACAGTATACAGTATACATCTATGTGTTGTGCGGTGCTGTAGCGGAGCGGTCTAGTAGATCGTATTAAAAACCAGAGTTAGTTCCAAAGGTAGTGGGTCGAATCCCGGTCCAGTTCATCCAAGGTACGTGTACACTTGAGCAAGGTACTCTGCCATGCATTGCTTCTCTCCACGCAGGAGCAAAAATTGGGTATCTGAGAATCTTGATGTGTTTGATTAGGCATTGAGCAGGCATTGAGCACCTAATAGGCAGCTGGGGCCGATACACCCCAGGGAGCTGAGATGGTATATGGAGTGACTTAACAGAGCCCTATGATCAGGGGTAATGATAGCGTAGGCGCTTTAAGAGAGGGGTTTCCCCAGATAAGTGCACGGTATAAATTCATATTATTATTATCATCACACAGCAACGTCTGATAAAAAAAGGTACCATCAATGTGAAAGCAAAATACTGCGAAAGTACCAACAGCTTTTCAGTGAGCCACAAGCATTTGCTGTATTTTGGACAGTTTGTAGCATTTCACCAGTGAACCACCAGTAATCAGTACCTCTTATGTATTTCCCTTTATTAATCACAACAAACTTAAATCTCTAGTTTTATAGGAGCATGTTTAGATTTTTTCACCAAATGGATTTTGTTCTAACCCATGGGAAGAAAACAGGAAATTTGCAATCTTCAATTTGGACGTGAAAGCAAAAAGGTTGGTGTACAATCACTGCACTGCTTTGTGGAATGGATAAATTATTTTACAAATATTTTGGACAATATCCTTGAAAATATAAGCAGTTGGAGCATAAAGGTATATCAGAATGGTAATGAGAAAATTATGACAGATAACATGGTCTTAAAATCTCAACACCCATGGAAAAAATGGGGTGCTCAAAAATGTGATCTGGTTACGCTCCTTTAACAACTTACAGTTGCCCAAGATGCTTCTCGCCAGCCGATCATCCACCGACGACAACGAAAAGAAAGACAAAGGCAAAGACGGAAAGCGCCACCAACGCAAGTTGTCCGGTGGCGACGAACTCATCAAGACGTTCCTTCAGATCCACCAATCAGCATCGGCATGCGACTCGACACCACGACGTTACGTCACATTTCTACACACCTATATGTCGGTCTATCAGAAGAAGAAATCGGGAGTTGAACTTAGGCAGAAACATCTGAAGGTAGGACCAAGTTGATTTATATTTGTGACCTGCCACAGCAAAGTAAGGAATGTCCCCCAAGTTTGATTTTTTTAGATTTATACACGAAAAGAAAGACTAAAGGGGAGTTCACACTACCCATAAAAATCACATTGGTTTGTACACAAACTGGTTTGCCGCTTGTGCGCGGCCTATCGCGACGCGCAAAACGTTTTGAGCTGGGTTAAAGTTCAAATTTGTTGAACTTTGACCGCGGTGCACTGACCTTTCCAACGCGCAGCCAATGAGGTATCAGAGAAGCCCCAAGCTACCAGTAGAATTTTCTATTTTGGAATAATCGGCGATTAGGAACTCATGCAATGCAGTGAGCGCAGCGTAAAAGTGTGATTTTTCCGCGATAGTGTGTATCCGCCTTAATTCTTCAGCTTTCCAATGACACCAAATTTATTTCTGTAACATACTGCATTTGGGAAATATGACACGAGAAAGATGACACAGCGCGCCGGCGTGGCTAGAAGGACTTTTTGAGAAAAATGGCTTTGAAAAAAACTTGTTTCACGCAGCAGCTGCAGATGAAAATCAGAAAGTATAATTTTTAACAGGTTTATTGAACATTTTGACAAAAACAACTATGCTAGGATGAATCTTGAATAATGCAATGCAAATATGCAAAAAACCCTAAATTGATTATGGAAAAAATTTTCACGTATATTTCACTTCAGGCGCCGATTACGTGGTTTTGATATTTGGGGGACATTCCTCATTTTGCAGTAGCAGGTCACATTTACGCACTGATAAGACTTTAATTCACAGCCCGTAGGTTGAATTGCATGAAGCTTGCAAACTCCTGACGGGAATTTGGTCAAAGTGTGGTCCAAACGTCGTCAAATTTGGAAGTCAAGAAATTTTCCGACGAACTTCAAATTTTGGCTGCTCCGCTGACCGTGGCTGTCCGTACACTCTTCTTTGGTGTACTCCTGACTCGTGCCCATGCTCAGGCTTGTGGATGGTCGTTGACACACCCCAGTTTGGGACGGGAATTTGGTCAAAGTGTGGTCCAAACGTCGGCAAATTTGGAAGTCAAGAAATTTTCCGACGAACTTCAAATTTTGCATGCTCCATGCAGTCTATATTCCGCACTTGTCCTGAAAAATTGACAGACTTTGGCCGGGAAATGGCCGAGAAATTTCAGAGTTTAGGGAAAACTGGGCTCGGGCTTCCTGCCTGCTCCGCTGACCGTGGCTGTCCGTACACTCTTCTTTGGTGTACTCCTGACTCGTGCGCATGCTCAGGCTTGTGGATGGTCGTTGACACATCCCAGTTTGGGACGGGAATTTGGTCAAAGTGTGGTCCAAACGTGCCACTTAAACATTGAGATATATAGAAACACTGGGGAATTCACTTACTCTTCATGAAAAAGTGCTCTCAGATTATAAAACTCTCTGGACCTACAGCTAACAAGTGACTAACAAGTGACCAACTAGTGACTGACTAGCGACTGACAAGTTAGTAACGAGTGAGTAATGAGTGACTAACAAGTGACCGACTAGTGACCGACTAGCGACCAACTCGCGACTGACTCGCGACTGACTCGCGACTGACTTGCGACCAACAAGTGACTGACTTGCGACTGACTCGTGACCAACTAGTGACAGACTCGTCACCAACTAGTGACTAATTAGTGACTAATTAGCGACTGGCAAGTGATTAACTAATGACTGCCAGCAAGTAACTCTTGAGTCACTGAATCGCGATTAACTCTTGATTGACTCACGACCAACCATCGACTGACTTGCGTCTCGCTCGCAACCTGCAAACATTTACTGGCCAATTTGATTAAGACTCGATTGTACCTCTTTTATTTTATCTCGTAACCTCCTGCAGGCCGGTGTGTCCAAACTGAATGAAGCCAAGGCTCTAGTGGCCGAGCTGAACAGCAAAGCTGCTGAGCAGAGTATCACACTCGCTGAGAAGCAAAAAGAAGCTGATGAGGCTCTCAAAAAGATCCAGACTAGTATGGAGGTGAGAAAATAATTCTCAGCGATGATTGATTTAATCATGTTTTTTTTTTTTAATCAGTTTGAATTGAAACTTGCTCTTCAAGACTTGGGATTTTTTTTTTAAGTAGTATTCCTCTGTTCTCATAGCTCAGTTGGTAGAGCATCTGCCAAGTGTGTCAGAGGTCTCAGGTTCGAATCCTGATAAGGACCATATGATTTTTCTCTCCCATCCCATGCTTAGTTATTTTTCTTTCCGTGCTAATTAGGCGCTATACCAAGTATTGCATAACAAATGAGAGTAATACAAGACTGGCTATAAAATCTTGTCCTAATTTCATTCCCAGAATGCCGGAGAGCAGCGACGTGAAATCGAAATCCTCAAACAACAAGCCGACAAAGAAAACCAGGAACTTGATAAACGCAAGCGGACCATTGACCAAGAACTAGCCGAAATCGAGCCCCAGGTCCAAGCGGCCAAATCGGCCGTCGGCAGTATCAAACCTGAGAGCCTGAGCGAAATACGGGCGCTGCGAGCGCCGCCAGAAGTCATTCGCGATATTCTAGAGGGCGTGATTCGACTCATGGGAATATTTGACACGTCGTGGGTCAGCATGAAAAGGTTAGAATCGTTATTTTAAAAACGGCGTTATTTCAATGCATGATCCTTGCAATGTATATCCTACTTGTAATATGCATTTAAAGGAGCGTCTCCAAATCACATTTTTGACCCCCACGTCCTATTTTTCTCATGGGTGTTGAGATTTTGATACCATATCATTTGTCATATTTTTCTCCTTTAATCTGAAATATCACATTCTCGATATATTTTCAAGAATAATGTTAAATAAAACAACAATATTTTGTAAACTAATTTATCTGGTTCCATATAAAAGCAGTGCAGTGATTACACCAACCTTTCTGCTTCCACATCCAAATTAGAGGTTGCAAATGTTATGTTTTCTTCCCATGGATAGTATTTTGCATTTTTGGGGAGGCATTTTAAACGATTGTTGGGTTAAAACGAAATCCGTTTTCTGTGGGGTTCCGTGGCTGAGTGGTTTGGGTCATTGACTCACAATCATAGGTGAAAACTTAGTGTTGCGGGTTCGAACCTCCCCCCGGCTGCGGTACCTGTGCCCTTGAGCAAGGCACTCAGCCACACTTACTCCATCCTTCGGAAGGGATGTAATGCCGTTGGTCCAGCGTGTTAGGTAACCGGTAATGCACTTTAAAGATCCCAGAGCATTCTTTCGTGAAGAGCAAGAGGATTCCCCGGTATCTCTGGCTATTTCTAATTCTCCATGGGTTTCCTCACGCTTGCGAGTGACAGTGCAATGGGCACTTTTGATGAATCCTTGGTATGAATACCAGAAAGAAATAATAATAATAATAATAATAATAACAACAAACAAATGATGACAAGCGCTCAATTTCACAAAGATATTTTTGCGATGCATTGTAACAACTGATGAACCCGTCGTCACAAAGTTGCAACTACTATACCAAATAGCAAGAAAGATGGAATCAATAATTCAAAATTCCTTGTTAAATCATTATTTTAGTTTGTTTCTAAGTATTTTCTTTTTCTTTTTTTTCCTCACAGTTTCCTGGCCAAACGGGGCATCAAAGAGGACATTACTAACTTTGACGCCCGTAAAATCTCGGCCAATATCCGGGAAGGAGTTGAAGAGCTACTGGAAAAAAAAGGAGCATCGTTTGATCCTCACGTAAGTCCTTTCAAAATTTAAAGATAGATTACAAGATTGGAAAATTGTTACAAACGACATTATTTCCAAGTGTTACAGTGTTGTAGTCGAGTCACCAATATCGAATCCGAGTCTTGAGTCATTAGCCTCGAGTCCGAGTCACGAGTCATTAGCCTCAAGTCAGAGTCACGAGTCACTTGTTCGTCAAATTAATCAAACTGAATCAGCTATAGTTTCGTTCACACAATAATGTGAAATGATGACATGCTCAGAATGCGCTCCTTGCCGGCCTGCTGGAGCAGTGTACATATTTACACATCATACTGTTTTTTTCCCAAGAGTCCTGCATTAAGCGCTCGAATATATATATTTTTCTTTTCTTGAAATGAGTCGTCATGTTTGAGTCTGAGTCATCATGGTCGAGTCCGAGTCATTTTCCAATATGACTCAAATTGAGACCGAGTCACGAAAATTGTGACTCGAGTCGGACTCAAGTCCGAGTCCTGGACACGAGGCCCACTACACTGATGTGTGATTAAGGATGTGTATGATAAAAACCAACCTGTGTATAAGTTAGCTCAGTACCTCATCTACATTCCTAGAAAACAATAAAAAAAAAACTATCCATGCTTTCAAGAAATTGTGCAAAACCCCCGTTCTATTTAAGCTGGTTCTTTAGCTATGCTGCAAAAGGCCCAGATTCCTTCACTTGAGGGCGTCCTTGTTAAAAAAAATGTTTGTGCACATGCATTTATATACATTTATTTTCAATCATCGTTTTCTTATAAAAAGATATCATTTCGGGGTAATCATTGCATTGGACAGTTTAAACTGTTTCACTTGAACTAGGTGGCTGCCCGACCAAGGTGCACAACCCTATCAGCCCTTAGATTGTGACATTCCCCTTAACGGCTTCCTACATATTGCTCTGGTTGACGAGGCAATTGAGATTAAGTGTCTTGCCCGGGGACATAAACTTAAAACCACATTAGTCATAGTGGGACTCGAGCCCACAACAGATGAGTCCAACTTAATACCACTGGACCACATATGTTCTCGGTACCTTTTTTAAGGGGGGCCGTTCAAAATATTCACAGTTCTACGGAGAGTAGTATTTTTCAAAAATTAAAAGAAAAATAATTCTGTTTCTTTCTTGTCCCTTGTCAGAATGCCAAAAGAGCAAGCGTAGTGGCCGCGCCACTCGCCCAGTGGGTCAAAGCCAACGTGATGTACTCCCATGCCTTGGAGAAAATAGGCCCTCTAGAGGCGGAACAGAACCTTCTCAAGAAGTACGTTTCATTACCTTGGTTCACCCAACATCTCGAACGCAACATCTCGTACGATTCTTAATCACCATCGAAATTAAATAATGAAAACGGAGGAAAATTGTAAGGGCCTTATCGGGATTCAGTGGTGATTAGGCACCATACCAGATGTTGCGTTCGTTACTTTGCCCAGTTGCACTCCCATGCAACATTAGAAGGAAAATTGGGTTCGTAGGGAAAACCTGAGAGAGTCTACCACTGTGCCTTATAGCTCAGCTGATACAGCATCTGGTTGGAGGTCTTGGGGGGGGGGGGAACCTGAGAGAGTCTACCACTGTGCCTTATAGCTCTGCTGATACAGCATCTGGTTGGAGGTCTTGGGGGGGGGGAACCTGAGAGAGTCTACCACTGTGCCTTATAGCTCAGCTGATACAGCATCTGGTTGGTGGTCTTGGGGGGGGGGGAAACCTGAGGGAGTCTACCACTGTGCCTTATAGCTCAGCTGATACAGCATCTGGTTGGTGGTCTTGGGGGGAAAACCTGAGGGAGTCTACCACTGTGCCTTATAGCTCAGCTGATACAGCATCTGGTTGGTGGTCTTGGGGGGAAACCTGAGGGAGTCTACCACTGTGTCTTATAGCTCAGCTGATACAGCATCTGGTTGGAGGTCTTGGGGGGGAAACCTGAGGGAGTCTACCACTGTGCCTTATAGCTCAGCTGATACAGCATCTGGTTGGAGGTCTTGGGGGGAAACCTGAGGGAGTCTACCACTGTGCCTTATAGCTCAGCTGATACAGCATCTGGTTGGTGGTCTTGGGGGAAAACCTGAGAGAGTCTACCACTGTGCCTTATAGCTCAGCTGATACAGCATCTGGTTGGTGGTCTTGGGGGAAAACCTGAGAGAGTCTACCACTGTGCCTTATAGCTCAGCTGATACAGCATCTGGTTGGAGGTCTTGGGGGGGAAAACCTGAGGGAGTCTACCACTGTGTCTTATAGCTCAGCTGATACAGCATCTGGTTGGTGGTCTTGGGGGAAAACCTGAGAGAGTCTACCACTGTGCCTTATAGCTCAGCTGATACAGCATCTGGTTGGAGGTCTTGGGGGGGGGGGGGGGGGAAACCTGAGAGAGTCTACCACTGTGCCTTATAGCTCAGCTGATACAGCATCTGGTTGGTGGTCTTGGGGGAAAACCTGAGAGAGTCTACCACTGTGCCTTATAGCTCAGCTGATACAGCATCTGGTTGGAGGTCTTGGGGGGAAACCTGAGGGAGTCTACCACTGTGTCTTATAGCTCAGCTGATACAGCATGTGGTTGGTGGTCTTGGGGGGAAACCTGAGGGAGTCTACCACTGTGCCTTATAGCTCAGCTGATACAGCATCTGGTTGGTGGTCTTGGGGGGGGGAAACCTGAGGGAGTCTACCACTGTGCCTTATAGCTCAGCTGATACAGCATCTGGTTGGTGGTCTTGGGGGAAAACCTGAGGGAGTCTACCACTGTGCCTTATAGCTCAGCTGATACAGCATCTGGTTGGTGGTCTTGGGGGGAAAACCTGAGGGAGTCTACCACTGTGCCTTATAGCTCAGCTGATACAGCATCTGGTTGGTGGTCTTGGGGGGAAACCTGAGGGAGTCTACCACTGTGCCTTATAGCTCAGCTGATACAGCATCTGGTTGGTGGTCTTGGGGGGAAACCTGAGGGAGTCTGCCACTGTGCCTTATAGCTCAGCTGATACAGCATCTGGTTGGTGGTCTTGGGGGGAAACCTGAGGGAGTCTACCACTGTGCCTTATAGCTCAGCTGATACAGCATCTGGTTGGTGGTCTTGGGGGGAAACCTGAGGGAGTCTACCACTGTGCCTTATAGCTCAGCTGATACAGCATCTGGTTGGTGGTCTTGGGGGGAAACCTGAGGGAGTCTACCACTGTGCCTTATAGCTCAGCTGATACAGCATCTGGTTGGAGGTCTTGGGGGGAAACCTGAGGGAGTCTACCACTGTGCCTTATAGCTCAGCTGATACAGCATCTGGTTGAAGGTCTGGGGGGGAAACCTGAGGGAGTCTACCACTGTGCCTTATAGCTCAGCTGATACAGCATCTGATTGGTGGTCTTGGGGGGAAACCTGAGGGAGTCTACCACTGTGCCTTATAGCTCAGCTGATACAGCATCTGGTTGGAGGTCTTGGGGGGAAACCTGAGGGAGTCTACCACTGTGTCTTATAGCTCAGCTGATACAGCATGTGGTTGGTGGTCTTGGGGGGAAACCTGAGGGAGTCTGCCACTGTGCCTTATAGCTCAGCTGATACAGCATCTGGTTGGTGGTCTTGGGGGGAACCTGAGGGAGTCTACCACTGTGCCTTATAGCTCAGCTGATACAGCATCTGGTTGGTGGTCTTGGGGGAAAACCTGAGGGAGTCTACCACTGTGCCTTATAGCTCAGCTGATACAGCATCTGGTTGGTGGTCTTGGGGGGAAAACCTGAGGGAGTCTACCACTGTGCCTTATAGCTCAGCTGATACAGCATCTGGTTGGTGGTCTTGGGGGGAAAACCTGAGGGAGTCTACCACTGTGCCTTATAGCTCAGCTGATACAGCATCTGGTTGGTGGTCTTGGGGGGAAAACCTGAGAGAGTCTACCACTGTGCCTTATAGCTCAGCTGATACAGCATCTGGTTGGTGGTCTTGGGGGGAAAACCTGAGAGAGTCTACCACTGTGCCTTATAGCTCAGCTGATACAGCATCTGGTTGAAGGTCTGGGGGGGAAACCTGAGGGAGTCTACCACTGTGCCTTATAGCTCAGCTGATACAGCATCTGGTTGGTGGTCTTGGGGGGAAACCTGAGGGAGTCTACCACTGTGCCTTATAGCTCAACTGATACAGCATCTGGTTGGTGGTCTTGGGGGGAAAACCTGAGGGAGTCTACCACTGTGCCTTATAGCTCAGCTGATACAGCATCTGGTTGGAGGTCTTGGGGGGGGGGGAAACCTGAGGGAGTCTACCACTGTGCCTTATAGCTCAGCTGATACAGCATCTGGTTGGTGGTCTTGGGGGGAAAACCTGAGGGAGTCTACCACTGTGCCTTATAGCTCAGCTGATACAGCATCTGGTTGGTGGTCTTGGGGGGAAAACCTGAGGGAGTCTACCACTGTGCCTTATAGCTCAGCTGATACAGCATATGGTTGGTGGTCTTGGGGGGAAACCTGAGGGAGTCTACCACTGTGCCTTATAGCTCAGCTGATACAGCATCTGGTTGGTGGTCTTGGGGGGAAACCTGAGGGAGTCTGCCACTGTGCCTTATAGCTCAGCTGATACAGCATCTGGTTGGTGGTCTTGGGGGGAAACCTGAGGGAGTCTACCACTGTGCCTTATAGCTCAGCTGATACAGCATCTGGTTGGTGGTCTTGGGGGGAAACCTGAGGGAGTCTACCACTGTGCCTTATAGCTCAGCTGATACAGCATCTGGTTGGTGGTCTTGGGGGGAAACCTGAGGGAGTCTACCACTGTGCCTTATAGCTCAGCTGATACAGCATCTGGTTGGAGGTCTTGGGGGGAAACCTGAGGGAGTCTACCACTGTGCCTTATAGCTCAGCTGATACAGCATCTGGTTGAAGGTCTGGGGGGGAAACCTGAGGGAGTCTACCACTGTGCCTTATAGCTCAGCTGATACAGCATCTGATTGGTGGTCTTGGGGGGAAACCTGAGGGAGTCTACCACTGTGCCTTATAGCTCAGCTGATACAGCATCTGGTTGGAGGTCTTGGGGGGAAACCTGAGGGAGTCTACCACTGTGTCTTATAGCTCAGCTGATACAGCATGTGGTTGGTGGTCTTGGGGGGAAACTTGAGGGAGTCTGCCACTGTGCCTTATAGCTCAGCTGATACAGCATCTGGTTGGTGGTCTTGGGGGGAACCTGAGGGAGTCTACCACTGTGCCTTATAGCTCAGCTGATACAGCATCTGGTTGGTGGTCTTGGGGGGAAAACCTGAGGGAGTCTACCACTGTGCCTTATAGCTCAGCTGATACAGCATCTGGTTGGTGGTCTTGGGGGGAAAACCTGAGGGAGTCTACCACTGTGCCTTATAGCTCAGCTGATACAGCATCTGGTTGGTGGTCTTGGGGGGAAAACCTGAGAGAGTCTACCACTGTGCCTTATAGCTCAGCTGATACAGCATCTGGTTGGTGGTCTTGGGGGGGGGAAACCTGAGAGAGTCTACCACTGTGCCTTATAGCTCAGCTGATACAGCATCTGGTTGAAGGTCTGGGGGGGAAACCTGAGGGAGTCTACCACTGTGCCTTATAGCTCAGCTGATACAGCATCTGGTTGGTGGTCTTGGGGGGAAACCTGAGGGAGTCTACCACTGTGCCTTATAGCTCAGCTGATACAGCATATGGTTGGTGGTCTTGGGGGGAAACCTGAGGGAGTCTACCACTGTGCCTTATAGCTCAGCTGATACAGCATCTGGTTGGTGGTCTTGGGAGAAAACCTGAGGGAGTATAGCCACCGTGCCTTATTGATTGCTTTCCGGTGACGTCACACCTTCCATCTACCATTTTGGTTTCCATTTTTCATGACGCACGTGGCTCGAGTGATAACCGGCAAAAAGAGCAAGAAAAGCGAATTGGTTGCACTTACCTCCGTTGCTTAACCTTGCTTTATGTTGTTCGCCATGGCTAAAGATAAAGATTAAAACGTATTTCTTCAGGCTAAAAATCACGATCAAGTAGAAGCACTTTCATGTTTACAAGCTGAGTGCATGCTCAATATTTTGAACGTATCGCAGCGCGCATGCGGCATCTTCGAATGAAAATACGCTGGTGAGTATTTTGTACGCGTGTTCGTGTGCGTCTATTGGCGCGCGCGTGATCGTTGACCACCAACAATTCCCGGATGTTCTGTGTCACGGAAAGCAATCAATAGCTGGTAAAGCGTCTGCCCGGTGAGTCAGTGGTTCGAATCCTGACTTTTGTCTCATCCCAAGTTTGGTTGCTACATAGGTTCCCTTGTTTAAAATGACAGGAAATAATTTAACATTCAGTCATTGTTATTTACCAAAATCTCAACCATATCTCCCCAGGTATCCTCCCCAAAAAAGAAACCCAGTTTTCTGAATATATTGATTCTTGATCAGACGAGAGAATACAGTGAACTTGTGGATAACAAGGCACTGACTGACCAGTTACTTAGGAATCACATACCAGACTGTTCCGCCATAGTGATTTTGTACAGGCCAATGTGGACCTATTTGAGCAAAGTGATTCCCACAGCATTAAAATGTGACATTTTGTGTTTCTGTGAGAATCTTATAGTTAAGGGCCTTCAGAAATATTACCTACGTGGGGTAAGCTGAGCTTTAGAGCCGCGCATCCAAAATAAAACAGCCCTAGAGGTGCAAGAGCTCAGGGAGGCACTTCAGGCAGGGAGGCGCACCCTGCCTCGGTGGCTCTTACGGAGGCTGGTGCAGTCAGCCTTGCAACAAGGGGTGTTCGTACACATTACCTATCAAGGAAATATGTTACGTCTTTCAGCCTCCTTGATCTTTCCGTCAGAGTATTTTTTGCATTTTTTATTATTATTTTTTTAAATATATATAATTGGATGTAGCTGGAGTCTGCTTCAAGTAGTAAATTCAAATTTGAAATTTTCTCCTTTTTTTGCCAGGAATTTGCAAAAGGCAATCGGCCGAATGGAAAAACTTCAAAAGGGTTTGGAGGACGTCGATCGTCGCGTGGAGGAGTACAAACGCAAGTTTCAGAAGCTGAACGAAGAAGCCACTAAACTCAAACTGGAACTCGAGAAAG
Source organism: Henricia sp. BOLD:AAB3569 (assembly GCA_037783545.1). Lineage (NCBI taxonomy): Eukaryota > Metazoa > Echinodermata > Asteroidea > Spinulosida > Echinasteridae > Henricia > Henricia sp. BOLD:AAB3569. The sequence goes on along the minus strand of JBBELK010000429.1, from coordinate 1,640,596 downwards.
AACAGGAGACGATTTGCTCTGCAGAAAACCTTATCGGAAAGCTGGATGGGGAGTACCAACGCTGGAGCACCCAGGTAAGCTCATTTAGCATAATTTATTCTTCAGATATTCAAATCAAGTCAGATATTCAAATGAGAAGGATGTCATCAGCAAGCTGGATGGAAATACCAATGCTGGAGCTTTCAGGTAAGCTGATTAGCATACTTTAATATTCAGATATTCAAATCAGGATTATGTCACCAAGCTGAATTGGGATTACCAACACTGGAGCACCTAGGTAAGCTCAGCATAATATAATATCCAGATATTCAAATCAAATCAGATATTCAAATCAAATCAGATATTCAAATGAGGTGGATCTCATCAGCAAGCTGGATGGGGAGAACCAATTATGTTTGAGCACTCAGGTCAGCTCATTAACATAATTTATTCAGATATTTAAATATTAAATTAGTCAAACATGTCATTGGCAAGCTCGTGAAATATTGAAAATACGGTATTGAATGGTATATAGACAGTGTACCCATTGTGTAAAATTTAAGTGGCTTTGCCCATGATATTGATGATTGAATACAGTTGCATTGGCATATATGGCTACATATATTGACCAATGAACAATGGACATTCGGGTGTGTTAGTGTACAAATAATGAATATTTGTGAGTGCAATAATACGGATAATTTCATGAGGTGACAGATTTAATGAGGATTCCATGAGGTGAGGCTGAATAGAATAGAACATAATTGAATCTGTCACTGAATGAAATTATTTGTTCTATTGCACGAATTTTAAACATTCATATTTGTTTTACGTCAAATTAGCATTGAATCGCCCGCCATTTGTGTCTGGTGAGCAGCTCGCAAAGATCATGCTCCACTTTAAACACGCAACATGTAGTTTGAGGGGATAACGCACGGCAGCCAACCATCCATCTCCACAGCCGTGACTGCTTTTTGCGTGCAACGCGCGTCACACAACGATACCTGACCGATAACGTACCAATTGGATAACAGAGATTTATTCTGGTGTTTTATAAACATTAATAGCCATGAAAGGTTTAACACCTGTTCATAACCTGATTGATCTGTTAATAACCACATGTAAATAGTCTGTTTGCAAAAGAAAACATGTTTTATTGGAGACATTAAGCGGTTATGTCTTTCGCTAAATTAAATTGAATTATATTCAAGAATGATGATTGCATTTCAAGGAATATAACCCCCCATCAGGTTTATGAGATGAGTATAGTATATAAGCAGAGATATCATTTGCTATCAGTTGACAGTGGTTGCCGGCTAGTGAACGACTGCAAATTGAATTTGTGTACAGAGCTCTACAGATTTTATTGCAAGCCTGTGGTTCAGCGCTTATACGGACACTCTAACCAATTTGAGCCACCCAGTGCTAGGTTGGTTAAGTCTCAAAGCTGCAAAATATCTTTGCTTGTGGAGAGACTGCAAGTTGTAAGAGACTGCACATTTGGCGTGACGTTTCGACAAATTGACTCAAGTGCGCATAAAATGGCAAGTGAGGAAGAGGACGTCTGTGATATTGAATTCAATTTCACCACTGCAGAGGCAGAATATATACTTTCTGAGGACGAACTTGAGCATTTTCAGTGGATTTTTCTTCGCATCATTTTTCCCTGTATCATGGTCCTTGGTATTGTCACCAATGGAGCCTTTTTCATCGTTGTTCTTCGAGTCCAGCGAATGCACACAGTCATTAACGTTTACCTCGTTAACTTGGCGGTGGCTGATGTCATATTCCTAATTATGACTGTTTCTGACACACTTGTTTTTACTGGTTTCTTCCAAATTCTTGGTTATCCACCTACATTTGGCGTAGCTGGCTGTATTTTGCTTTATTTTATCCCTTCCTGCTGCTATTCTGCCTCCATATTCATCGTGACTCTCATCTCTATAGAGAGATTCTGTGCCATCTCACGGCCTTTGCAGCACCTTGGTTTGAGTCGCATGAGGCGAACTGGTAAATTACTCCTCGGGGCATGGGTCCTATCCATCGTCTTCACTGGTCTTCATATTCCAACCATCGCCAATGTATTTACCGCCTGCTTCCAATGGCCTGCAGATATGAGCAGCAAAAATTTGCCATCTGTCTATATTCGCTGCATTCCAACTGAAAATACCCCATCGAATTTTAGGGCCTACATAAATGTCTTCCGCGTAGCCATTCTTATTGTAGCCCTTGTTATAAACATGATTAAGTATGCTAACATTTTGAAAATAATGCACAGGAGAGTTCGTGAGAGACATCGGCTGTCTGGGATGAAAAACAATCAAATGAGGCTGGAGCGAAACCAGGTCGTCACCATGTTGATTGTGAATACTGCAGTCTTCTTTTTCTGCCAGATAGTTTATCTCTCCATGCAATTGTCTTATTTATTAGGATATTTCACAGATCTAGAACCCATGTTGTCTGGTGTTCAGCAGATGAAGCTCCGTGTGGTATCTTTCATGCTTCTTTTGATTAATTCAGCTGTTAATCCAATCATTTACAACATTTTCTGCAAGAGTTACCGCCGAGCCTTTTCAGAGACCTTCTGCACGCGGAGACCACACTGAGCCCATATTCATCCCAGACTCCGATAACCATGAACACCCTTCTCTTGAAAACCACCACGGCCGAGGGGCCATCCAGAACATGAAGTGTACATTTTGCATTGCTGTCAAACGGTCCCAGTTTGTTGTTATGATATGCACCGTTTTGTTTAACAACCACACAAACTGTATCGTATTTGTCCACAATGGGTGCTTAACATCACTGGATAGCCACGCACGTTATCTCACAAGTGTATGACTGTACTGTTTGGAACGAACCGTCAAAAGTTTGGTTGTTGTTGATGAGCGTCAGCAATCGCTGTAGAGCGTGACACAGAAGCGACGCTGAATTGTTGACTTTATCGAATGAATAACTATTGATTCCGAGACTTGTGTTTCAAGGTTGTCCTCACGGAATATTGTGAACATGCTCGCTAAAGCTCGCATAAACTGGACATTCCTCATGAAAACAATGAACCATTAACTTTTGTCCACTGGAACCTGCGCTTCAGAGTCTGACTGTAGGGCTCAATTGTTGCAAAAAAAGTGGGGGGAAAATGGTCACTATAGGTTTGGGACTTGTATGTGGCAGATATCAGAAATATGATTTGCTTGTGAAATATTGAAAATACTGTATTGCATTGTATATAGACCACGTGCCGACTGTGTAAATTTGAGTGGGTTTGCCCTGGATAATGAAATATACTTTGCATTAGATATATGGCTAAAAAAAATAAATCTAAATTATACTCTGACCAAAAGATTAAGGAGGCCGAGAGGTGTAACATATTTTATCGGTCAGTAGCATGTATGAACACCTCTTGTGGCAAGGATGACTGCACCAGCCTCCGTAAGAGCCACTGAGGCAGTGTGTGCCACTCTGCCTAAAATGCACCTCGAGAACCTGCACTTCTGGGGCTGTTTGGGAAACGTGTGACCCCAGAAGTCAGCTTAACCCACTCAGGTTTAATTAGGTTGAAAAGTCAACAAAATTAAGTTTGCGATGTTTGTGTATTTAAAATACTGCCCTGGTTTCAAACACTTTTTGAGTCTGGAGCAGTGATAAAAATCAGTGGGTGTATATAGCTGTACATACTAACGGAGCATAATTTCGTCAGTGACACGCAGTGGCACTTACGTGCGTTACTCGAGTACAAAATGACGTCTGGATGTAAATTGTGTTTTCACAAACTGACACCCAAGTACTTTATGTGTGTCTGAATGTGTATGTTTTAATTTTGTTTTCTTGCATAAATTCAATGCGTACTTGCGTGTCAGTTTGTGAAAACTGAAATTCAGTTTTTGAGAACTTGTGTCCCCCACTGCGTTTTTCACAAACTGTAACTGAAGTGCACTTGTGTGTCACTTCGTGATGTCAGCAACAAATTTGTCTTAGATTTTGTCAATATTCAGCAATTGCATGAAAGTTAATTCATTATGTTTTGGCCATTGAGGATTGAGGGGGAAAACAACAAATCCGCCATCCAAATTAAAAAAAAAATTGAAAAACAGAAGGTAAAAAAGCACCAAAAACCTCAATCAACTCAATTGATTCATTAACTTTTACTGTTCATTTCTGTTCATTAAGAGGATAATTATGCAAAATGCACGACACATTTACTAATTTTTTTTAGTATTTACTCATTTTTTTTTCAGTATTTACTGAAGTATTTTAGGAGGAGTTTAATTGACATTTGCCAAGCTCCTTCTGTCAGTAGATTCAAGTCACAGATTAAGACACACCTTTTTATTCAGAATTACCGGTCTTGATGCTTTTGAGTACTTTTGAGTATTCAAGTATTATTTTCTTTTGTTACAACTTGTCTTTTAATTTTGCTTTTAACTCTTTCATTGCCCATTGTTAATATTTAACCCTAAAGCGCCAAATTTTTTGCATTTTTTTCTATTTTTTTTAAATTAAAGTTATACATCATAACATGCACAAAGGTTGCCATGTTGGAAAGAAAAACGATACAATCGAGATCGTACATGAACATATGATAGATTGCACATGTCAACCTTGGCACTGAAAGGGTTAATCTTGTGGTTTTAACCATGTATGTTAATTACTCCCAAATGTGTTTCTACCATGTAAAGCGCCTAATATAGTATATAAGCAGCGATATCATTTGCTGTGCTATCAGTTGGAGGTGGTTGCTGGCTAGTGAACGACTGCAAATTGAACTTGTGTACATAGCTTTACTGGTTTGATTGCAAGCCTGTGGTTCAGCGCTTATACGGACACCCTAACCAATTTGAGCTACCCAGTGCTAGGTTGGTTAAGTCTCAAAGCTGCAAAACATCTTTGCTTGTGGAGAAACTGCAAGTTGTAAGAGACTGCACGTTTAGTGTGACGTTTCGACAAGTTGACTTGAGTGCGCATAAAATGGCAAGTGAGGAAGAGTACATCTGTGATTTTATATACAATGTCACCACTGCACAGGCAGAAGATTTACTTTCTGAGGACGAATTTGAGCATTTTCAGTGGATTTTTTTGCGCGTCATTTTCCCTTGTATCATGGTCCTAGGTATTGTCACCAATGGAGCCTTTTTCATCGTTGTTCTTCGAGTCCAGCGAATGCACACGGTCATTAACGCTTACCTTGTTAACTTGGCGGTAGCTGATGTCATATTCCTAATTACGACCGTTTCTGACAAACTTGTTTATGCTGGTTTCTTCCCAATTTATGGTTATCCACCTACCTTTGGCGTAGCTGGCTGTATTTTGCTTGGCCGTATCCCCGCTTGCTCCTATTTTGCCTCTATATTCATCGTGACTCTTATCTCTCTAGAGAGATTCAGTGCCATCTCACAGCCTTTGCAGCACCACGGTTTGAGTAGCATGAAACGATCAGGAAAATTACTCCTCGGGACATGGGTCCTATCCATCATTATCGCTGGTCTTTATATACCAATCTACGCAAATACACGTACCTACTGCTACCAGTGGCCTGCAGATATGAGCAGCAACAATTTGCCATCTGCTGTTTCCTATTGTGTGCCAATTCAAAATAGTCCACCAAACTATTCGGCCTACATGGATATGTTCTACACAGCCATTGTCATTGTAGCCCTTGTTATAAACATGGTAAAGTATGCTAAAATTTTGAAACTAATGTACAGGAGAGTTCGTGAGGGACGTCAGCTGTCTGGGATGGAAAGCAATCAAATGAGGCAGGAGCGAAACCAGGTCTCCACCATGTTGATTGTGAATACTGCAGTCTTCTTTTTCTGCCAGATATTTTACCGCTCCATGGGATTGGCCTATGTATTGAGATATTTCACAGATCTAGAGCCCATATTGTCTCCCGTCCAGTACACCAAGCTCAATAGGGTATCCCAAATGCTCGTTCTCATTAATTCAGCTGTTAATCCAATCATTTACAACATTTTCAGCAAGAGTTACTGCCGAGCTTTTATGGAGGCTTTCGGCTTGCGGAGACCACAGTGAGCCCACATTCATCCCAGACTCCGATAACCAATGACAACCTTCTCTTGAAAACCCACCACAGCCGAGGGGCCATCCAGAACATGAAGTGTACGTTTTGCGTTGCTGTCAAACGGTCCCAGTTTGTTGTTATGATATGCACCGTTTTGTTTAACAACCACACAAACTGTATCGTATTTGTCCACAATGGGTGCTTAACATCACTGGATAGCCACGCACGTTATCTCACAAGTGTATGACTGTACTGTTTGGAACGAACCCTCAAAGGTTTGGTTGTTGTTGATGAGTGTCGGCAGTCGCTGCAGAGCGTGGCACAGAAACGACGCCGAATTGTTGACTTTATCGCATGAATAACTATTGATTCCGAGACTTGTGTTTCAAGGTTGTCTTGTGAACATGCTCCCTAAAGCTCGCATAAACTGGACATTCCCCATGAAAACAATGAACCATTAACTTTTGTTCACTGGAACCTGCGCTTCAGAGTCTGACTGTAGGGCTCAATTGTTGTAAACAAAGTGGGGGAAAAATGGTCACTAAGGTTTGGGACTTGTATGTGGCAGATATCAGAAAAATGATTTGCTTGTGAAATATTGAAAGTACTGTATTGCATTGTATATAGACCACGTGCCGACTGTGTAAATTTGAGTGGGTTTGCACTGGATAATGTAATATACTTTGCATTAGTACTTTACATTAGTACTGGCATACTTTCCCTCGGGGAAATGAGACCCATTTGTGGTCACTCACAGTCCCTCGTAAATGGTTCCCGTCCACATATTCACATAGGATGAATTAGAGGACCGGTAAAGGGTGCTTCATCTTGATCTGTGATTAGTCGTCTTTGCGCGTGCGCATTGTGTGCTTTATATTTTAAAAATTGACGAAGCTCTTTGTTTTAGACAATTGTTTATTTACATTTGGCTATATATCAAAATGCACGGCTGGATTACAAATGCCAATGCAAAATATACGCCCTTACTAAAAAAATAACCACGTGACCACGGGCAGATTTCTGCCTGTCATGGCCGCCCTTTACCGATTTTCGCAATAAGCGATAGGATCGGGAAACAATCTAAGTCCCTCGGGGCCCATAGACGTGCATTAGTGACCTCATTGCCAGTCCATATGTGTATAATAATTAACTATGGTCATTCAATCGAACTTGGCCCTGGATGGGAAGTACCAATGCTTGAGCACCCAGGTCAGCTCGTTAACATAATTTATTCAGATATTTATTCATAAATAAATGAGTCAAACATGTCATTGTGAAATATTGAAAATACTAGTATTACATTGTATACTTGTGTAAAATTTATGTGGGTTTGCCCACAATATTGACAATGGAATACAGTTGCATTGGCATATTGCTACATATTGACCCATCAATAATGGCCATTCGGGTGTGTTAGTATACAAATAACGAATGTTTATGAGAGCAATTAGTACCTGCAGATTCAATGTCTATTCCATGAGGCGAAGCTAAGTAGAACATTGAATCTGTCAATTTGAAATATTCAGTATTTGTTTTTTAAAACACCAGAATAAATTCCCGTCATCCCAACTTGCAAATTAGCGATGAATTGCCCGCCATTTGTGTCTGGTGAGCAGCTCGCAAAGAACATGCTCCACTTTAACACGCAACGTGTAGTTCGAGGGGATAACGCACGGCAGCCAACCATCCGGCCATCCACAGCCTTGCCTACTTTTTGCGTGCAACGCGCGTCATACAACGATACGTGACCGATAACGTACCAATCAGATAACAGGGATTTATTCTGGTGTTTTATAAAAATTAATTAATTAATAAATTCACTTCGCGACGGGAAACTGCATATGCATGTTCTGAGTGTGAGTGTCTTGGGGGCGGTTATACAGAATTAGTCCCATGAATTAGACCAGGGCAGAGCTGGTCACTATTAACTTGTTGGCTTGGGGTCAAGTCAGTTTTTGGTTTTTGACCTGTGACTTGACTCTGGAGAAAATGACTTGTGACTGGACTTGGGAAATAAGATTGATTTACGACTTGAAATAAAAACTAGTCATCAAGTCTCCAGCCCCAGAGACATACATGTATACTGCATAACCAAAACTGGTAGTGCATACCGTACGTCTCCCGCTCGATCCAAAGGAATAAATTAGAAAATGCCTAGCTTGCAAAGTGGTTATAATAGCCATGAAAGGTTTGCTTATTAGCGATGCACAGAGTACATGTTAAAGCAGACTAACAGTGTCCATAACCTGATTGATCTACTAATTACCACCTGTAACTAAATGAAATGATGATTGCATTTCAAGGAATGTAACCCCCCCCCCCCCCCCCGCCCCCCCCCCCCCCCCCCCCCCCCCCCCCAAATCAGGTTTATGAGTTAATTGAGATATATAGTATTTTTTTTTTTTAAATTTATTTACCACATCCAACAGCGGAGAGACCGCCAATTACAGCGATATCATACCAATTATAAGCAGCGATATCATTTGCTGTGCTATCAGTTGACAGTTGTTGCCGGCTAGTGAATGACTGCAAATTGAACTTGTGTACACAGAGCTTTACCGGTTTGATTGCAAGCTTGTGGTTCAGCGCTTATACGGACACTCTAACCAATTTGAGCTACCCAGTGCTAGGTTGGTTAAGTCTCAAAGCTGCAAAATATCTTTGCTTGTGGAGAGACTGCAAGTTGTAAGAGACTACACGTTTGGTGTGACGTTTTGACAAGTTGACTTGAGTGCGCATAAAATGGCAAGTGAGGATGAGGACGTCTGTGATATTGTATGTACAATGTCACCACTGCACAGGCGGAATATTTACTTTCTGAGGACGAATTTAAGCATTTTCAGTGGATTTTTGTGCGTGTCATTTACCCTTGTATCATGGTCCTCGGTATTGTTACCAATGGAGCCTTTTTCATCGTTGTTCTTCGAGTCCAGCGAATGCACATGGTCATTAACGTTTACCTCGTTAACTTGGCGGTAGCTGATGTCATATTCCTAATTACGACCGTTTCTGACAAACTTGTTTATGCTGGTTTCTTCCCAATTTATGGTTATCCACCTACCTTTGGCGTAGCTGGCTGTATTTTGCTTGGCCGTATCCCCGCTTGCTCCTATTTTGCCTCTATATTCATCGTGACTCTTATCTCTCTAGAGAGATTCAGTGCCATCTCACAGCCTTTGCAGCACCACGGTTTGAGTAGCATGAAACGATCAGGAAAATTACTCCTCCGGACATGGGTCCTATCCATCATTATCGCTGGTCTTTATATACCAATCTACGCAAATACACGTACCTACTGCTACCAGTGGCCTGCAGATATGAGCAGCAACAATTTGCCATCTGCTCTTTCCTTTTGTATGCCAATTCAAAATAGTCCACCAAACTATTCGGCCTACATGGATATGTTCTACACAGCCATTGTCATTGTAGCCCTTGTTATAAACATGGTAAAGTATGCTAAAATTTTGAAAATAATGTACAGGAGGGTTCGTGAGGGACGTCAGCTGTCTGGGATGGAAAGCAATCAAATGAGGCTGGAGCGAAACCAGGTCTCCACCATGTTGATTGTGAATACTGCAGTCTTCTTTTTATGCCAGATAGTTTACCGCTCCAAGGGATTGGTTAATGTATTGACACATTTCACAGATCTAGAGCCCATATTGTCTCCTGACCAGTACAACAAGCTCAATATGGTATCCCAAATGCTCGTTCTCATTAATTCAGCTGTTAATCCAATCGTTTACAACATTTTCAGCAAGAGTTACCGCCGAGCTTTTATGGAGGCTTTCTGCACGCGGAGACCACACTGAGCCCACATTTATCCCAGACTCCGATAACCATAGACACCCTTCTCTTGAAAACCCACCACAGCCGAGGGGCCATCCAGAACATGAAGTGTACGTTTTGCGTTGCTGTCAAACGGTCCCAGTTTGTTGTTATGATATGCACCGTTTTGTTTAACAACCACACAAACTGTATCGTATTTGTCCACAATGGTTGCTTAACATCACTGGATAGCCACGCACGTTATCTCACAAGTGTATGACTGTACTGTTTGGAACGAACCCTCAAAAGTTTGGTTGTTGTTGATGAGTGTCGGCAGTCGCTGCAGAGCGTGGCACAGAAACGACGCCGAATTGTTGACTTTATCGCATGAATAACTATTGATTCCGAGACTTGTGTTTCAAGGTTGTCCTCACGTAATCTTGTGAACATGCTCGCTAAAGCTCGCATAAACTGGACATTCCTCATGAAAACAATGAACCATTAACTTTTGTCCACTGGAACCTGCGCTTCAGAGTCTTACTGTAGGGCTCAATTGTTGTAAACAAAGTGGGGGGAAAATGGTCAGTAAGGTTTGGGACTTGTATGTGGCAGATATGAGAAATATGATTTGCTTGTGAAATATTGAAAATACTGTATTGCATTGTATATAAACCACGTGCCGACTGTGTAAATTTGAGTGGGTTTGCACTGGATAATGGAATATACTTTGCATTAGATATACGGCTTAAAAAAAAATAATATAAATTATACTTTGACCAAAAGGTCAAGGAGGCCGAGAGGTGTAACGCAATTTTAAAAAAGAAGGTAAAAAAGCACAAAAAAACCTAAAAATTAACTTAATTGATTCATTAACTTTTATTTTTTATTTCTGTTCATTGAGAGGATAATTATGCAAAATGCACAACACATTTACTCAATTATTTTAGTATTTACTTATTTTTTTTCAGTATTTACTGAAATATTTTAGGAGGACTTTAATTGACATTTGCCAAGCTCCTTCTGTCACTAAATTCAAGTCACATATTAAGAGACACCTTTTTATTCAGAATTACCGGTCTTGATGCTTTTGAGTACTTTTGAGTATATATGTGAGTATTCAAGTATTATTTTCTTTTTTTTCTACTTGTCTTTTAAATTTTGCCCATTGTTAATATTTAACCCTAAGCGCCCAACTTTTTTGCATTTTTTTGTAATTTTTTAAAATGCACAAAGGTTGGCATGTTGGAAAGAAAAACGATACAATCGAGATCGTACATGAACATATGATAGATTGTACATGTACGACCTTGGCACTGAAAGGGTTAATTTTGTGTTTTTAACCATGTATGTTAATTACTCCCAAATGTGTTTCTACCATGTAAAGCACCTAGAGGCCCTGGCAATTTGTATTATTTACATGTAAGATTTACTATTATTCTTTACAAATGTGGACAAATGTCCATGAGTTTGGGAAATCTGGATGCAGTGAAAAGCAACTTGGCTCCACCGGGATTCGAACCGCGGACCTTCTGCTTAACGTACAGACGCTCTACCAATTGAACTATGAAGCCAACTGGTGGTCTCGAATCAAAAACACATATGGACTGGCATAATTTCCCTCGGGGAAATGAGACCCACTTGTGGTCACTCACAGTCCCTCGTAAATGGTTCCCGTCCACATATTCACATAGGATGAATATGAGGACCGGTAAAGGGTGCTTCATCTTGATCTATGATTGGTCGTCTTTGCGCGTGCGAATTGTGTGCATTATATTTTAAAAATTGACGAAGCTCTTTGTTTTAGACAATTGTTTATTTACATTTGGCTATATATCAAAATGCACGGCTGGATTACAAATGCCAATGCAAAATATACGCCCTTACTAAAAAAATAACCACGTGACCACGGGCAGATTTCTGCCTGTCATGGCCGCCCTTTACCGATTTTCGCAATAAGCGATAGGATCGGGAAACAATCTAAGTCCCTCGGGGCCCATAGACGTGCATTAGTGACCTCATTGCCAGTCCATATGTGTATAATAATTAACTATGGTCATTCAATCGAACTTGGCCCTGGATGGGAAGTACCAATGCTTGAGCACCCAGGTCAGCTCGTTAACATAATTTATTCAGATATTTATTCATAAATAAATGAGTCAAACATGTCATTGTGAAATATTGAAAATACTAGTATTACATTGTATACTTGTGTAAAATTTATGTGGGTTTGCCCACAATATTGACAATGGAATACAGTTGCATTGGCATATTGCTACATATTGACCCATCAATAATGGCCATTCGGGTGTGTTAGTATACAAATAACGAATGTTTATGAGAGCAATTAGTACCTGCAGATTCAATGTCTATTCCATGAGGCGAAGCTAAGTAGAACATTGAATCTGTCAATTTGAAATATTCAGTATTTGTTTTTTAAAACACCAGAATAAATTCCCGTCATCCCAACTTGCAAATTAGCGATGAATTGCCCGCCATTTGTGTCTGGTGAGCAGCTCGCAAAGAACATGCTCCACTTTAACACGCAACGTGTAGTTCGAGGGGATAACGCACGGCAGCCAACCATCCGGCCATCCACAGCCTTGCCTACTTTTTGCGTGCAACGCGCGTCATACAACGATACGTGACCGATAACGTACCAATCAGATAACAGGGATTTATTCTGGTGTTTTATAAAAATTAATTAATTAATAAATTCACTTCGCGACGGGAAACTGCATATGCATGTTCTGAGTGTGAGTGTCTTGGGGGCGGTTATACAGAATTAGTCCCATGAATTAGACCAGGGCAGAGCTGGTCACTATTAACTTGTTGGCTTGGGGTCAAGTCAGTTTTTGGTTTTTGACCTGTGACTTGACTCTGGAGAAAATGACTTGTGACTGGACTTGGGAAATAAGATTGATTTACGACTTGAAATAAAAACTAGTCATCAAGTCTCCAGCCCCAGAGACATACATGTATACTGCATAACCAAAACTGGTAGTGCATACCGTACGTCTCCCGCTCGATCCAAAGGAATAAATTAGAAAATGCCTAGCTTGCAAAGTGGTTATAATAGCCATGAAAGGTTTGCTTATTAGCGATGCACAGAGTACATGTTAAAGCAGACTAACAGTGTCCATAACCTGATTGATCTACTAATTACCACCTGTAACTAAATGAAATGATGATTGCATTTCAAGGAATGTAACCCCCCCCCCCCCCCCCCCCCCCCCCCCCCCCAAATCAGGTTTATGAGTTAATTGAGATATATAGTATTTTTTTTTTTTAAATTTATTTACCACATCCAACAGCGGAGAGACCGCCAATTACAGCGATATCATACCAATTATAAGCAGCGATATCATTTGCTGTGCTATCAGTTGACAGTTGTTGCCGGCTAGTGAATGACTGCAAATTGAACTTGTGTACACAGAGCTTTACCGGTTTGATTGCAAGCTTGTGGTTCAGCGCTTATACGGACACTCTAACCAATTTGAGCTACCCAGTGCTAGGTTGGTTAAGTCTCAAAGCTGCAAAATATCTTTGCTTGTGGAGAGACTGCAAGTTGTAAGAGACTACACGTTTGGTGTGACGTTTTGACAAGTTGACTTGAGTGCGCATAAAATGGCAAGTGAGGATGAGGACGTCTGTGATATTGTATGTACAATGTCACCACTGCACAGGCGGAATATTTACTTTCTGAGGACGAATTTAAGCATTTTCAGTGGATTTTTGTGCGTGTCATTTACCCTTGTATCATGGTCCTCGGTATTGTTACCAATGGAGCCTTTTTCATCGTTGTTCTTCGAGTCCAGCGAATGCACATGGTCATTAACGTTTACCTCGTTAACTTGGCGGTAGCTGATGTCATATTCCTAATTACGACCGTTTCTGACAAACTTGTTTATGCTGGTTTCTTCCCAATTTATGGTTATCCACCTACCTTTGGCGTAGCTGGCTGTATTTTGCTTGGCCGTATCCCCGCTTGCTCCTATTTTGCCTCTATATTCATCGTGACTCTTATCTCTCTAGAGAGATTCAGTGCCATCTCACAGCCTTTGCAGCACCACGGTTTGAGTAGCATGAAACGATCAGGAAAATTACTCCTCCGGACATGGGTCCTATCCATCATTATCGCTGGTCTTTATATACCAATCTACGCAAATACACGTACCTACTGCTACCAGTGGCCTGCAGATATGAGCAGCAACAATTTGCCATCTGCTCTTTCCTTTTGTATGCCAATTCAAAATAGTCCACCAAACTATTCGGCCTACATGGATATGTTCTACACAGCCATTGTCATTGTAGCCCTTGTTATAAACATGGTAAAGTATGCTAAAATTTTGAAAATAATGTACAGGAGGGTTCGTGAGGGACGTCAGCTGTCTGGGATGGAAAGCAATCAAATGAGGCTGGAGCGAAACCAGGTCTCCACCATGTTGATTGTGAATACTGCAGTCTTCTTTTTATGCCAGATAGTTTACCGCTCCAAGGGATTGGTTAATGTATTGACACATTTCACAGATCTAGAGCCCATATTGTCTCCTGACCAGTACAACAAGCTCAATATGGTATCCCAAATGCTCGTTCTCATTAATTCAGCTGTTAATCCAATCGTTTACAACATTTTCAGCAAGAGTTACCGCCGAGCTTTTATGGAGGCTTTCTGCACGCGGAGACCACACTGAGCCCACATTTATCCCAGACTCCGATAACCATAGACACCCTTCTCTTGAAAACCCACCACAGCCGAGGGGCCATCCAGAACATGAAGTGTACGTTTTGCGTTGCTGTCAAACGGTCCCAGTTTGTTGTTATGATATGCACCGTTTTGTTTAACAACCACACAAACTGTATCGTATTTGTCCACAATGGTTGCTTAACATCACTGGATAGCCACGCACGTTATCTCACAAGTGTATGACTGTACTGTTTGGAACGAACCCTCAAAAGTTTGGTTGTTGTTGATGAGTGTCGGCAGTCGCTGCAGAGCGTGGCACAGAAACGACGCCGAATTGTTGACTTTATCGCATGAATAACTATTGATTCCGAGACTTGTGTTTCAAGGTTGTCCTCACGTAATCTTGTGAACATGCTCGCTAAAGCTCGCATAAACTGGACATTCCTCATGAAAACAATGAACCATTAACTTTTGTCCACTGGAACCTGCGCTTCAGAGTCTTACTGTAGGGCTCAATTGTTGTAAACAAAGTGGGGGGAAAATGGTCAGTAAGGTTTGGGACTTGTATGTGGCAGATATGAGAAATATGATTTGCTTGTGAAATATTGAAAATACTGTATTGCATTGTATATAAACCACGTGCCGACTGTGTAAATTTGAGTGGGTTTGCACTGGATAATGGAATATACTTTGCATTAGATATACGGCTTAAAAAAAAATAATATAAATTATACTTTGACCAAAAGGTCAAGGAGGCCGAGAGGTGTAACGCAATTTTAAAAAAGAAGGTAAAAAAGCACAAAAAAACCTAAAAATTAACTTAATTGATTCATTAACTTTTATTTTTTATTTCTGTTCATTGAGAGGATAATTATGCAAAATGCACAACACATTTACTCAATTATTTTAGTATTTACTTATTTTTTTTCAGTATTTACTGAAATATTTTAGGAGGACTTTAATTGACATTTGCCAAGCTCCTTCTGTCACTAAATTCAAGTCACATATTAAGAGACACCTTTTTATTCAGAATTACCGGTCTTGATGCTTTTGAGTACTTTTGAGTATATATGTGAGTATTCAAGTATTATTTTCTTTTTTTTCTACTTGTCTTTTAAATTTTGCCCATTGTTAATATTTAACCCTAAGCGCCCAACTTTTTTGCATTTTTTTGTAATTTTTTAAAATGCACAAAGGTTGGCATGTTGGAAAGAAAAACGATACAATCGAGATCGTACATGAAC
This sequence comes from Henricia sp. BOLD:AAB3569, assembly GCA_037783545.1. NCBI lineage: Eukaryota > Metazoa > Echinodermata > Asteroidea > Spinulosida > Echinasteridae > Henricia > Henricia sp. BOLD:AAB3569. Next base: position 1,624,902 of record JBBELK010000429.1, on the reverse strand, counting down.
ATATGATAGATTGTACATGTACGACCTTGGCACTGAAAGGGTTAATTTTGTGTTTTTAACCATGTATGTTAATTACTCCCAAATGTGTTTCTACCATGTAAAGCACCTAGAGGCCCTGGCAATTTGTATTATTTACATGTAAGATTTACTATTATTCTTTACAAATGTGGACAAATGTCCATGAGTTTGGGAAATCTGGATGCAGTGAAAAGCAACTTGGCTCCACCGGGATTCGAACCGCGGACCTTCTGCTTAACGTACAGACGCTCTACCAATTGAACTATGAAGCCAACTGGTGGTCTCGAATCAAAAACACATATGGACTGGCATAATTTCCCTCGGGGAAATGAGACCCACTTGTGGTCACTCACAGTCCCTCGTAAATGGTTCCCGTCCACATATTCACATAGGATGAATATGAGGACCGGTAAAGGGTGCTTCATCTTGATCTATGATTGGTCGTCTTTGCGCGTGCGAATTGTGTGCATTATATTTTAAAAATTGACGAAGCTCTTTGTTTTAGACAATTGATTTGGCTATATATCAAAATGCACGGCCGGATTACACATGCCATTAATGCAAAATATACGCACTTACTAAAAAAGAAAAACACGTGACCACGGGCAGATTTCTGCCCGTCATGTCCGTCCTTTACCGATCCTTATATTTTCGCAATAAGCGATAGGATCGGGAACCAATCTAAGTCCCTCGGGGCCTATAGACGTGCATTAGTGACCTCATTGCCAGTCCAGCCTTGCCTACTTTTTGCGTGCAACGCGCGTCATACAACGATACGTGACCGATAACGTACCAATCAGATAACAGGGATTTATTCTGGTGTTTTATAAACATTAATGAATTAATAAATTTCGCGACGGAGAACTGCGTATGCAGTTCTGAGTGTGAGTGTCTTGGGGGCGGTTATACAAAATTAGTCCCATGAATTAGACCAGGGCAGAGCTGGTCACTATTATCTTGTTGGCTTGGGGTCAAGTCAGTTTTTGGTTTTTGACGTGACTTGACTCTTGAGAAAATAACTTGTGACTGGACTTGGGAAATAAGATTGATTAAAAATTAGTCATCAAGTCTCCAGCCCCAGAGACATACATGTATACTGCATAACCAAAACTGGTAGTGCAGTCTCCCGCTCCAGAGGAATAAATAAGAAAATGCCTAGGGCCTATAGCGTCGCGAAGTGGTTATAATTATAGCCATGAAAGGTTTACTTATTAGCGATCAATGCACAGAGTACATGTAAAAGTAGATTTATGATCCATAACCTGATTGATCTACTAATCACCACATGTAATTAGTCTGTTCGCAAAAGAAAATAAGTTTTATGTCTTTCGCTCAATGAAATGATGATTGCATTTCAAGGAATATAACTCTCCCCCCCCCCCCTCCCCCGCCCACACCCCCTCCCCCCCCCCACACCCCCTCCCCCCACCCCCCCCCCCCCCCCACACCCCCTCCCCCCCACACCCCCTCCCCCCCACACCCCCTTCCCCCCACACCCCCCATCAGGTTTATGAGTTAAGATATGAACAGATATATGAACAGAGCTTTACTGGTTTGATTGCAAGCCTGTGGTTCAGCGCTTATACGGACACTCTAACCATGGAGGTAGTCATCCTGAGATCTCTGGGAATTTCCACTCTGCAAAGCGACTTAACAATACCCTGAGGAAATCCACGCAAATATGTGGAGTGAGCCGGCTGTTGTCTTGAGCCAACTCACGCCCGAGTCATTTTGATGTAATTTAATCAATTCGATCATGTTATGCCGAAAAGAAACGATTTCCATACTTTCCAGAAATTGTATTGGGTTCCGTTCCTTATGACTGTCCCATTCCTACCAAACTTTCAAACGACGATCTTAATTTACTTAGTTTTTCAAATTAATAACAGGGATGCATGCTGACGAATGTAATGGAACGGATTCCCCAGTATCCTTTAAATAGCAGCCAATCGCCGACGCGGACAACGGCCAGCATTACCGAGTACATGTATCACATGCATGCACGGTGTTTACAATCTGCGCGCATTACATTTGAATGCCTGCAATCATGCTGCAATGCACTGCACTGCCAAGCATCCTGATTGGTCCAGCAGAGGCGACAAGATTTCTGTCGCTTGTGCCACCGCGAAATGGGGCCTGTTTCAACAGGGCCACTGTACGCAGGAGTTAGGGAATGCGTTTAAGGGGCCGCTGCAAGAGGATCTTATGCCCCCACATGGGCCCTTCGGTCACTAATTCTTACTTTTGTACTGCGAGGTGGACCATGGTAGAAGTGCCATCGTGGCTAAAACCTCAAAGCGAGCGTGGAAGTCTTCTCGTGTGAGTAGCTGGCGTATCCGGTCGCTTTATGGTTTTAAGCGGGCCTCCCACTGTGCGATTTTCGCCATGAATTTCCAACGATTAGCTACGATTTGGTACGATTTTGTATAGAGTCTATAGACAGTCTCTGGTAACAATCTCACGAAATCGTACCTATTGTTAGAAATTCGTGGCAAAAATCGCACAGTGGAAGGCCCGCATAAAAAGCCGGCCTCTCACTTTGCAATTTTGGCTACGAATTTCCCACTATTTGTCATTTACACAGCTCATATACGTCCTTTTCGTACACTTGCTCAGCTGTCTTTGGTCATTTTCAAATTACCAGCCCATCTCAATTTACGTTTATTATAATAACAATTCTTTCTTTTCATGTACGGTGTTTGTGTACAAATGTATGTATATAGCACATAATGTTATGGCCGAGCGGTCTAGTGCGTCGAACTTAAGTTCCTGTGCTAGTACTAGAATGTAGGTTCGATTCCGGGCCGCGACGGGTTGTGGCACCTGTGCCCTTGAGCATGGCACTCAACCATGCACACTTGCTCCCATTCCTGTAATTGGCGGTATCCCTCCGCTGTTGGATGTGGTGAATAAATAAAAAAATAATCACAAACCACTGGAAACTGCCACTAGATAATTCATATTCAGCTGCCAAAGTTGCCAAATATGTAATTACGGTCCTCTCAAACTAATCAAGCGAATCATTCGAACGCCGTCGCATATAAAATATTAAAACAACATTTTGGTCAAGGCCAATAACTATGACAGAAGCTAATGGATCCTGGTCTGGGCAGTTCCACTCGTCTGGTATAGATTCCTTAATTACTGCTCAGACTTAATGGAGGCGTACGTGTCACATGCACGAGAGACAAGGCGGAAATGTATGATTCAGTTAACAAATAATTGCAACCATAATCTGCATAATGTTGAGTGTACTTGTCCAAAATGTATTGCGGTGTAACTCGAATAGCGAAATGCCTTTAAGGCCGCCGTAAACTATTACATAATGTTTGTATTTCCTGGGTTTTTCCCTCATCCGTTGTTTTATGCATGTATACACAAATGCTATCCGACGATAACCACCTCACAAAATCAAATGACGTTTGAAGGAATGAATTAAGTTCCTCTCTTGTGTGTGAGCTCCACACTCGTAGGCATTTGCCTACGAGTTTACAGTTCAAGTTTTCTTTTGGTTCAAGTTTTCTTTTGAAGGAAACTTGGAAACTGATATGCTGCAATTATTGAGAGAGTTATACGGGCCATCCACTAAAAGACACTAAACGTGTCTCTATTTCTTTGTGTAAGGCTCTGCATCGATCTTTCTCACGATTGGATCCATACAGGAATTCTTTACTTTAATAAAACTGTTTTCTGTCAAACGGACGCAAGCCCAATTCACACCAATGACGTCACCATTTGTTACATACATGTACTATGTACGCTTTTCACCTAAGTGAACAGGGGCCAATTTCATAAAGCTGTTTAGCAAAAAAATGTGCTTAATCCAACATTTTTTTGCTTCATAAAAATGGGTTTTTAGCATTGCAGAATCTTATGTGATGTGTATTATAATTGACGTGTGTTGTGCTATTCTTACTAAAAACACAAGTTGATATACAATTTTGACTATTAACCCATTTTTATAAAGCAAACAAATGTTGGATTAAGCAAATTTTTTTGCTAAACATTTTTATGAAATTGGCCCAAGGATAGTTCGTACCTCGATAGGAAAATGCAAGTTTTTAAAACCATTATATATAAAGGCACAAATATCGGTCCAATTACTTTTTTTTTACCTTCGTGTCTCTACTTTGGCGTTAAAATGTGTTGAATTTTTATGCCAAGTTTCGAGACGTTCAAAGATACTTTTTGTACGTACGCATGATGCATGCACCTAGTGGTTCTGAGCTACAGCAATTTGAATGTCTTCATGGAGGGTCGAAAACAAATTATACAAAGGCATGCATGCCGAATCGTAGTTGATTTAATTCGTGATTTCTAAAAACAAAATATAGGATAAATCTATAATAAACGACTAGTGTTTAATTTTAGAGCGTTATAATATTGAAGAAACTTTACATGGGGTTTTCAATTTAAAGTCATGCGAAAAACAATATGTTCAATAGAAAAAGAAATGTCATAAAAAAACGTGCTGTGTCTTTTTTCGTCCGACAGTAGATTAATATTTTACAGTTGTCATCAAATTACAAGCATATCGCGAAATGTACTAGTGCCTGCAAGCGCAAGCGATTTTTATTGCATTCATTAACATTTTATTTAATTTGCAATCACTACTGGAAGTCTCTCCCACGGTGTTGCTATCTGGCGTTTTAGTAGAAACGTTTTGGCAAAGCCTGTTTTTAGTCGAGAATCAATTAAATTTTGTAAAAGCATTAATCCATTAAAAGCAATAATCAGGCTACCCTGGTTAAATAAAACAGATAATAATAATCCGTTGTCTCGCAGCGACTCTTAAGATCAACATTTTAATGGTAGATAAGATTGAATCTCTCCTCCATACTCTGTAAACTGTGCTTACAGACTGTGCTTACAGACTGTGCCTACAAACCGTGCTTACCATGGTTGAGCCGAGGTTGGCACGATGCTGGAGTTAATGATGCTCGCTATGAAGACGCTGAGCGTTAATCGTTTATCCACTTTGAGAAACCATCTTTAAATCCAGAAATGCTTTAAAAGTATATCGTCCCATTTCATACCTTCCACTTTGCACTCAGTTAGTAACATAACACTCTGCACCTTGTTAGTAACATATTATCATAATTTTGATGGCAGCTAACTGTGAAAGTGTACAGTATTGTGACAATCTGTTTAAAGAGCTAGAATCCCCCTTGACGAAAAATCCAGCATTTGCACCTTTTTCGATAGTCCACATATCCCTCCAGCCGACTTATATCACTGTTTATTTCAAATTGTCCGTTTTAAGTGGATAAATCGCAAGCAAAGTGCCGTTTTCGAAAATGAAATTTTCGCGATTTCTGAAACGCTCATTAGGTATTAATGATATGCGCATGACCCCGTGACGCAATCCTGAGAAACACGAGTACATGTATCACATGCATGCACGGTGTTTACAATCTGCGCGCGTTACATTTGAATGCCTGCAATCATGCTGCAATGCACTGCCAAGCGTCCTGATTGGTCCAGCAGAGGCGACGAGATTTCTGTCGCTTGTTCCACTGCGAAATGGGGCCTGTTTCAACAGGGCCACTGTACGCAGGAGTTAGGGAGTGCGTTAAAGGGGCACTGTCATGTGCACTCCTTTGGAGACGACAGCTTATTGACCACACGGAAAAGGTCACGTTGATCAGATTTTGTAATTTGATCACTATGGTGTTGATTGTGAATACTGCAATCTTCTTTTTCTGCCAGATAGTTTACCGCTCCATGGGATTGGTTAATGTATTGAGATATTTCACAGATCTAGAGCCCATATTGTCTCCCGTCCAGTACACCAAGCTCCATATGGTATCCCAAATGCTCGTTCTCATTAATTCAGCTGTTAATCCAATCATTTACAACATTTTCAGCAAGAGTTACCGCCGAACTTTTATGGAGGCTTTCTGCATGCGGAGACCACACTGAGCCCACATTCATCCCAGACTCCGATAACCATGGAGACCCTTCTCTTGAAAATCCTCCACGGCCGAGGGGCCATCCAGAACATGAAGTGTACATTTTGCATTGCTGTCAAACGGTCGCAGTTTGTTGTTATGATATGCACCATTTTGTTTAACAACCACACAAACTGTACGGTATTTGACCACAATGGATGCTTAGCATCACTGAATAGCGGGATAGCCACACGTTATCTCACAAGTGTATGACTGTACTGTTTGGAACGAACCGTCAAAAGTTTGGTTGTTGTTGATGATTGTCGGCAATCACTGCCGAGCATGGCGCTGAAACGACGCCGAATTGTTGACTTTATCGGCTGAATAACTATTGATTCCGAGACTTGTGTTTCAAGGTTGTCCTCGCAAAATCTTGTGAACATGCTCGCTAAAGCTCGCATAAACTGGACATTCCCCATGAAAACAGTGAACCATTAACTTTTGTCCACTGTAACCTGCGCTTCAGAGTCTGACTGTAGGGCTCAATTGTTGTAAAAAAAGTGGGGGAAAATTGTCAGTAAGGTTTGGGACTTGTATGTGGCAGATATCAGAAATATGATTTGCTTGTGAAATATTGAAAATACTGTATTGCATTGTATATGTATATAGACCACGTGCCGACTGTGTAAATTTGAGTGGGTTTGCCCTGGATAATGGAATATACTTTGCATTAGATATACGGCTAAAAAATAAAATCTAAATTATACTCTGACCAAAAGATTAAGGAGGCCGAGAGGTGTAACACATTTTATCGGTCAGTAGCATGTATGAACACCTCTTGTGGCAAGGATGACTGCACCAGGCTCCGTAAGAGCCACTGAGGCAGGGTGTGCCACTCTGCCAAAAATACACCTCGAGAACCTGCACTTCTAGGGCTGTTTGGGAAACGTGTGACTCCAGAAGTCAGCTTAACCCACTCAGGTCAACAAAATTACGTTTGTGATGTTTGTGTATTTAAAATACTGTCCTGGTTTCAAACACGTTTTTGAGTCTGGAGCAGTGATAAAAATCAGTGGGTGTATATAGCTGTACATACTTACAGAGCATAATCTCGTCAGTGACACCACAAAGTGACACGCAGTGGCACTTACGTGCGTTTCTCGAGTACAAAATGACGTCCGGATGTAAATTGTGTTTTCACAAACAGACACCCAAGTGTCTGAATGTGTATGTTTTAATTTTGTTTTTTTGCATAAATTCAATGCGTACTTGCGTGTCAGTTTGTGAAAACCCAAATTCGTGCAGTGCAAGTCTACAGTCTAAGAAGTGCGCGCGCACTCGAAATTCAGTTTTTGAGAACTTGTGTCCCCCACTGCGTTTTCCACAAACTGTAACTGAAGTGCACTTGTGTGTCACTTCAATGATGTCAGCAACAAATTTGTCTTAGATTTTGTCAATATTCAGCAATTGCATGAAAGTTAATTTATTATTATTTGGCCATTGAGGATTGAGGGGAAAAACAACAAATCCGCCATCGAAATAAAAGAAAATTTAAAAAGGTAAAAAAGTAAAAAAAACCTAAAAATCAACTCAATTGATTCATTAACTTTTACTTTTCATTTCTGTTCATTAAGAGGATAATTATGCAAAATGCACGACACATTTACTCAATTATTTTAGTATTTACTTATTTTATTTCAGTATTTACTGAAGTATTTTAGGAGGAGTTTAATTGACATTTGCCAAGCTCCTTCTGTCAGTAAATTCAAGTCACAGATTAAGAGACACCTTTTTATTCAGTATTACCAGTCTTGATGCTTTTGAGTACTTTTGAGTATATTTGAGTATTCAAGTATTATTTTCTTTTGTCTTTTAATTTTTGTTATTAACTCTTTCATTGCCCATTGTTGATATTTAACCAGTGCCCAACTTTTTTGCATTTTTTTGTAATTTTGTGAAATTGAAGTCGTACAAAGGTAATTGACATGTTGGAAAGAAAAACGATGTATGTTACTCCCAAATGTGTTTCTACCGTGTAAAGCACCTATAGGCCCTGGCATTTGGTATTATCTACATGTAAGATTTACTATTATTCGATACAAATGTGAACAAATGTCCACGAGTTTGGGAAATTTGGATGCAGTGAAAAGCAACTTGGCTCCACCGGGATTCGAACCGCAGGCCTTCTGCTTAACGTACAGACACTATACCAATTGAGCTATGAAGCCAACTGGTGGTCTCGAATCACAGTATAGTGTAGCTGTACTCACTGATTGGGATTGACTATCAAGTGAGCTTAGCAAGTATTATTAGGGTGTTCACAAGCTATGATATTGTATACAGTTTAACCACTACACAGGCAGAATATATACTTTCTGAGAAAGAACTTATGCATTTTAGATGGATTTTTGGAGCTAGGAATTTGCAAAAAGTTTCACTGCATGGCTCTTGTTGAGCTTCTTAATTGTTTATTTCAAAATTGATGAGTCTGCATCTTTAATAGCTATGAAGGGTTTGCTTATAATATGTAACAGTATCATTGTCCTGTGCATAGTACATGTAGTACATGCATGTAAAAACAAATTAACACCTGTCCATAACCTGATTGATCTGCAAATAACCACATAAATTAATCTGTCTGCAAAGAAAATCATGCTTCAATGGAGACATTAATAGCTATAGGTTACGTGTCATTTACTAAATAAAATAAAATTATATCAAAGAATGATGATTGCGTTTCAAGAAATATAACTCCCCCATCAGGTTTATGAGTTGAGATATAGTATATAAGCAGCGATATCATTTGCTGTGCTATCAGTTGACAGTGGTTGCCGGCTAGTGAACGACTGCAAATTGAATTTGTGTACAGAGCTCTACGGATTTGATTGCAAGCCTGTGGTTCAGCGCTTATACGGACACTCTAACCAATTTGAGCTAGGTTGGTTAAGTCTGAAAGCTGCAAAATATCTTTGCTTGTGGAGAGACTGCAAGTTGTAAGAGATCGACTGCACGTTTGGCCTGACATTTTGACAAGTTGACTTGAGTGCGCATAAAATGGCAAGTGAAGAAGAGGACGTCTGTGATATTGAAATCAATCTCACCACTGCACGGGCAAAATATATACTTTCTGTGGACAAATTTGAGCATTTTTATTGGATTTTTGTTGGCGTCATTTTCCCCTGTATCATGGTCCTCGGTATTGTCACCAATGGAGCCTTTTTCATCGTTGTTCTTCGAGTCCAGCGAATGCGCACTGTCATTAACGTTTACCTCGTTAACTTGGCGGTAGCTGATGTCATATTCCTAATTACGCGGGTTTCTAAATCAATTGCTATTGCTGGTTTCTTCCCAATCTATGGTTACCCACCTACCTTTGGCGTAGCTGGCTGTATTTTGCTTAACTTTGTACTTATCTGCTGCTTTTGTGCCTCTCTATTCATCGTGACTCTCATCTCCATAGAGAGATTCAGTGCCATCTCACGGCCTTTGCAGCACCACGGTTTGAGTAGCATGAAGCGAACTTGTAAATTACTCCTCGGGGCATGGGTCCTATCCATCATTATCACTGGTCTTTATATACCAGTCTACGCAAATACACGTACCTACTGCTACCAGTGGCCTGCAGATATGAGCAGCAACAATTTGCCATTTGCCGTTATTCGCTGTGTTTCAACTCAAAATATTACACCGAACTATTTGAAATTCATGAATATCATCCACATAGCCATTTTCATTGTAGCCCTTGTTATAAACATAGTTAAGTATGCTAAAATTTTGAAAATAATACACAGGAGAGTTCGTCAGGGATGTCAGCTGTCTGCGATGGAAAGCGATCAAATGAGGCAGGAGCGAAACCAGGTCGTCACCATGTTGATTGTGAATACTGCAGTCTTCTTCCTCTGCCAGATAGTTTTTCTCTCCATGGAATTGTCTTATTTATTGAGATATTTGATAGATCTAGAGCCCATGTTGTCTCGTTTTCAGAAGATGAAGCTCCGTGTGGTATCTTTCATGATTCTTTTGATTAATTCAGCTGTTAATCCAATCGTTTACAACATTTTCAGCAAGAGTTACCGGCGAGCTTTTATGGAGGCTTTCCGCATGCGGACCACACTGAGCCCACATTCATCCCAGACTCCAATAACCATGGACACCCTTCTCGAGAAAAATCCACCACGGCCGAGGGGCCATCCAGAACATTAAGTGTACGTTTCGCGTTGCTGTCAAACAATCGCAGTTTGTTGTTATGATATGCACTGTTTTGTTCAACAACTGCACCAACTGTGCCGTATTTGACCACAATGGGTGCTTAACATCACTGAATAGCGGGATAGCCACATACATTTTGTGTGTAATATGTGTGTATGACTGTACTGTTTGGAACGAACCGTCAATAGTTTGGTTGTTGTTGATGAGCGTCAGCAATCGCTGCAGAGCCTGACACAGAAACGACGCCGAATTGTTGTATTTATCGCCTGAATAACTATTTATTCCGAGACTTGTGTTTCAAGGTTGTCCTCACGAAATCTTGTGAACATGCTCGCTAAAGCTCACGTAAACTGGACATTCCTCATGAAAACAATGAACCATTAACTTCTGTCCACTGGAACCTGCACTTCAGAGTCTGACTGTAGGGCTCACACTATGAACATCTAACAATGGAAACTGGGCACACACCATTGTTACTAACAATGGGGTTACAATGAACATGTACATGTTCTTGCTCATAGTGTCAATTGTTGCAAAAAAAATGGGGAAAATGGTCAGTAAGGTTTGGGACTTGTATGTGGCAGATATCAGAAATATGATTTGCTTGTGAAATATTGAAAATACTGTATTGCATTGTATATAGACCACGTGCCGACTGTAAATTTGAGTGGGTTTGCCCTGGATAATGGAATTACTTTGCGTTAGATATACGGCTAAAAAGAAAATTCCAAATTATACTCTGACCAAAAATATTAAGGAGGCCGAGAGGTGTAACACATTTTATCGGTCAGTAGCATGTATGAACACCTCTTGTGGCAAGGATGACTGCATCAGCCTCCGTAAGAGCCACTGAGGCAGTGTGCGACACTCTGCCTAAAATGCACCTCGAGAACCTGCACTTCTAATTAGGAAACGTGTGACTCAACAAAATGATGTTGGTGATGTTCATACTTAAAATACTGCCCTGGTTTCAAACACTGAGTCTGGAGCAGTGATACAAATCAGTGGGTGTATATAGCTGTACATACTTACAGAGCATAATTTCGTTGGTGACACCACAAAGTGACACGCAGTGGCACTTGCATGCGTATCTCGAGTAAAAAATAAAGTCTGCACGTAAATTGTGTTTTCACAAACTGACACCCAAGTAGTCCTATAGTCTAAACATGTTTGTTTTAGGCATTTTTGGTTTTTATTGCATAAATTCAATGCATACTTTGGTGTCAGTTTGTGAAAACTGAAATTCATCTATTACGAGTCTAGTGTACGAAGTGCGCGCGCACACTCGAAATTCAGTTTTTGAAAACGTGTCCCCCGCTGTGCGTTTTTCACAAACTGTAACTGAAGTGCACTTGGGTGTCACTTTGTGATATGTCAGCGACACAAATTTGTCTTAGATTTTATCAATATTCAGCAATTGCATGAAACTTAATTGATAATTTTTTGGCTATTGAGGATTGAGGGGAAAAACAACAAAACTAATAAATAAAAAGTTAATAATTAAATAAAACAAAATGTAAAAAGCACTAAAAAAACAAAATCAACTCAATTGATTCCTTTACTTTTACTGTTCATCTCTGTTGGAAATTTTGAGGATAATTTTGCAAAATGCATGTACAGCACATTTACTCCATTATTTTAGTATTTACTCATTTTTTAGTATTTACTCATTTTTTAGTATTTACTCATTTTTTAGTATTTACTCAATTACGGTTTGTCTTTTTTCTTTCTTTTGAATTTACTAAAATAAATCAATTTTTACTCAATTATGTTGGAAGGAGCTTGACATTCGCCAAGTTCCTTCTGTCAGTAAATTCAAGTCACGCCTTATTATTCAGAATTACCAGTCTTGATGTTTTTGAGTATCCTGCAAGCACCTAAATTCGCGCGCACGTAATTTCGCGCGCTGCTGCTTTCCTCGGCGTATCTTCTCAACAAAATCACGCACCGACGTCAAATTTTTCTTGAAAGTTATTTGTCACATCATCTTTCAATTTGCATTCAAATGAGAAAAATTAAGGGTTTCTCAGTAAGTAATTTAATAACTGTTAATTCAGGGTACAAATTTCTACCTTATAGACTAGGTACAAAATACTACAATCAAAATGGTTCTGAGAAATCTTTAAAATTCACGAAAACTTTTACCACCGATCGTCTGCTCAGTCTCCAGGCACTAAAAAACAATATTGATTAGGTTTTACTTTCCAAAAGAGGGCGCTTTGAAAGGTACGGGGCTTAAGGAAAGACATGTGTCTTATAGCTTTTCAATTCGAAATTATACTGCTTAAGAAATTTGAGTCAATCATAATAATTTACTTATAATTTACAATTTCGTGTTTTTTTCTCATTCCACAAGGGAGACAGACCGAGAGAATAAAAATAATAAAACATGATAAAAAAAACCCCAAAAAAAGAAGGCTTCACATTAAAATGAAATCAACGGCAATATAGTCCATTAGTCAACTTCACTGCTGGTTTTGGTAATAGATGTCCCAGAAAAAGCATGCAGTTTATATGACTTAATCATCTCCAAAATTCCAATAATCTTTCAATTATGTCCTTAAGTAATGTACTGGATCATAGTTATTAGAAAGCACTTCTTCTAGAAGCATAATTTTCAGATACTGGGCACAACGGAGACACCGTAGTGTGACATGTGACTAGGGAGCGAATTAACGTCACGTAACTTTGGCAAGTCTACTTTTGCATGTGTTTGCAAAAACAAAGCTGGCGTCGTACGGCGACGTTGCTCTTTCTTGAAATTTTACTCCCAGGTAGGGTTGGACATAAGGAATCTGACAAAGGAGCCAAAATGTTCTTTTTGGTTGCTTTATTGTGATCAAAACAGTGACAAGGCTTATGTGCGCGAAATATGGTAACCCGAGGATACTTTTGAGTATATTTGAGTGTTCAATTGTACTTTTGTTACTACTTGTCTTTTAAATTTTGCTTTTAACTCTTTCATTGCCCATTGTTAATATTTAACCATAAAGCGCCCAACTTTTTTGCATTTTTCGTAATTTGTTTTAATTGAAGTCATACATGTACATGCTCGCCGATTGGCATGTTGGAAAGATCTTACATGTAGGATAGCACTTTCAGAGTACATGTGATAGATCGTACACGTACGACCTTGGCTCTGAAAGGGTTAATTTTGTGTTTGTAACCATGTATGTTACTCGCAAATGTGTTTCTGTTTCTACCGTGTAAAGTGCGTAGAGGCCCTGGCATTTGGCATTATATGAGACATTATTTCTCTATTTTATCCAATGGGGCGACACTTTGTGTGTAGAGAGCCCTATTGGGGTGACCCGTTCTATTAGGGCTACAATTTGGTGTAGCCCCAATATTTTGGAAGTCAAAATCAATTTTTTTAGGTCAAAATCCATCTTTTTCAAATCGAGAACCATTTTTATTAGGTCTAGAACCATCTCTCTTAGGTCTGGAACCATATTCGGAACCTCCGGTTTACAGAAATTTGGTGTCCAATCGATGTCTTTTAGCCGAAATTTCGGTGGTAGTCTGGCAAAGCCTTTCCGGCGGGTCGCCCTTTTGCAGCATTAAGAGATATTATTATTATTATTAATATTTTTAGTATTAATATTAGCAATTTTAGCAATGGTAGTCTAATCATTGTAAATATAGGTAAAGTCTGTTGACCCTAACTGCAATTAAATCAGTGCAGGGAAATGTATCTCTTACGAAAAATGATTCTTGCTGTAATAATATATAGGTTCCGGACAGGTTTTCCCATTTTTACATTCCGTTTGATACTGCAAGTATTCACCTGCATTGTGGGAAGTTGTTTGATTGCTGTTCTTCCCACAATGCAGTTCTGTCTTTTGACTAAGTCAACTGAAATGTTTTCTGAAAAGGTGTATTTAGGAATATTGTCTAATACAGAGGCGTAGGCTGGGGGGTGCGCTGGCAATGAAACTTCCCCCCCCCTCTAACCTCACCTGCCTCCTCAGCAGAGAATTTCTGTCTTGCATGTTTGTTCTCCCAAAATGTAATTCGTTCACTAAAATCTCTACTGGTGTTCAGCCCCACAATCGCAAATCGTTCACCCTGACCCAACTTGATGACTTCAGCTTTAGGGGGTGCGAGCTTTATGTGCACGCTCCCTCACTCAAATGCCAGGAGTTGGAGTTTCACTTTCATGAAAGTAGCATTTCCCCCCACCCCCCCCCCCCCACCCCCCACCCCCCCCCCCCCCCCCCACCCCTCCCCCTTCACCCCCCCCCTCCCCCCCCCACCCCCACCCCCACCCCCCTTCATCCCCCTTCACCCCCACCCCCCCCCCCCCCTTCACCTCCCCCCAACCCCCACCCCCCATCCCCCACCCCAACCCCCAGCCCCCAGCCCCCAGCCTCCACCCCCACCCCCAACCAGCATATGCCCATGTAAAATAAAAACAATTTTTAGTACTTCCGGCCCAGCGCCCAACAAAACAAAAAACATGTGTGGGTGGTTGTGCTTTGTCAGGAAATGAGGTGATAAATGGGAAACCTGAGTGAAACTGGGGCAATTAGCAAATTGGTTTCAGTTGAAATTGCTCTGAAATATATTGTTTCTGACAGATTCTTTGTGGTGTCAAATGAATCTCCACTTGTAATAGATCTCCACTTCTAATAGATTGTCACTTGCAATGTGTCATTTGACATTACAATTAAATTAATTTATTCATGTGTTACTGATTGCATTTCAAGGAAGATACCTCATCTTGTTTACAGGTTTGAGATGATTTGCTTTGTGATTAGTTGACAAGCTAACAGGGAAGCCGTAAACAGCTATTAATTGCCTGTAAATATAGTTTGCACAAACAACTTTAGTCTCAGTTGGGATTTGATTGCAAACCTCTGTTTCAACATGTGACCAGTGGTATAGACCGTATCAAATAACCGCCATATTGTAGGGCAACTTTTGTTGTTCAAGTTGGTCAATGACGTAAGCACAAAATGTGCAACCAAGCAGGTCCTCGCATAACAAAGATACTGCCCTACAAGATGGCAGCTATTTGATACGGTCTATACGAACTTGAGCCATCCATGCCTCGGGTCGGTAAATTCAGATTTGCAAAATATCTTTGCTTGTGTAGAGACTGCAAATTAAGAGACTGCACATTTGGTGTGACGTTTCGACAAGTTGACTCGAGTGTGCATAAAATGGCAAGTGAGAAAGAGTACGTCTGTGTATAAAATGTAACCACTGCACAGGCAGAATATATACTTTTTGAGGACGAACTTACGTATTTTAGATGGATTTTGTTGCATGTCATTTTCCCCTGTATCATGGTCCTTGGTATTGTCACCAATGGAGCCTTTTTCATTGTCGTTCATCGAGTCCAGCGAATGCACACGGTCATTAACGTTTACCTTGTTAACTTGGCGGTGGCTGATGTCATATACCTAATTACGAATGTTTAGACAAACCTGTTTTTACTGGTTTCTTCCCAATTTATTATACCCAGCTCGATATGTGGCAAAGGGACTTCCCCCATAACGCCCCCGTAACTCAACAAAAACTGAAAGGAATTCCTTGAAAATTTATTGGATGTTTGAGACACAATGGGGAAACAATGGTAGGGGAATACCCTCTGCCACATATCGTGCTGCATATGCAATTTATGGCAAGTCACCTACCTTAATTGGCATAGCTGGCTAAATTCAAATCAAGTCGGATATTCATTGAGGAGGATTTCTTCAGCAACTCATTAGCATAATTTATTATTCAGATATTCAAATTTGAAATCAATAAATTATTCAAATCAGGAGGATTTTAATTTGCCAGCTGGATTGGAAGTTTTAATGGTGGAGCACTCAGGTAAGCTTAATAGTATAATTTATTATTCAAATATTCAAATCAACTCAAATATTCAAATGAGGGTGTCATTGGCAAGCTGGATGGGAGTACCAATGCTGAGTCACTCAGGTAAGCTCATTAGCATAAATTATTATTCATATATTCAAATATTCAAATTTGACATCAAATATTGAAATGAAGAGGATGCCATTCACAAGCTGGATGGAGAGTATAAATGCTGAAACACCGGACGTAACTTACTATTAAAATATCAAAATGGATTTTATTCGAACATAATCATACCTCCCCAGATATCTCCCCAAAATAAACTCCTCAAAAAAAGTTTGGAAAGTCAAGTTTGACTAACGATTTCTCTCTTGTTACTGAATCATTTCCCTTGAATTTGGTATCATTGAAAAGCCCTGAAATTCCTCTTTACAGTGATGTGTCATTTGTTATGATTAATCAATTGGGGGATATGCAGTATAGCGGAATACAGGGGTGGGTGGAAAGTGAAATGTCACAAAATTCACTGCTATTGTCATGCAGTGCATTATTCCCCTTTTGCTTGGACGATGGGAATGTGTCAATGCACTTTTTGACAATAGCAATGCTTTTTGTGACATTTCACTTTACACCCGCCCCCGTATTCAGCTGTGCTGCACATCCCCCAATTGCTTAATCATAACAAATGACACATCATCGTAAAGAGGAATAACAGGAATTTCCAATGATGTAATATTCAAGGAAATTATTTTGCAACAAGAGAGAAATCGTCAGTCAAACTTGACTTTCCGAACTTTTTTTGAGGAGTTTAGTACCCATAATAAGAAATTAGCAATCTCAAATTTGGATGTGGAAGCAAAAAGGTTGGTGAAATCACTGCACTGCTTTACGGAATGGATAAATTAGTTTACAAAACATCAGTGTTTTTTTTTACGATTCCCTTGAAAATATATGGATTGAGAGTGTGAAATTTCAGTTTGGTATTGAGAAAAACATGACTGACGATGATTATGATATTAAAATCTCAACACCCATGGGAAAAAAAATTGGGGGATAAAAAAAATGTGATCTCGACATACTCCTTGAAATCAAATATCCCAGTGATTATTACAAAATTAAAATAATTTTTTTTTTTTTTAATTTGATGATGAGGTGTCGGAGCTGAAAACCGACCTGAAAACCCTTCCAAGGAAAGCCCAGATCGCAGCCGGCTTCATCACGTACCTGTCGTCAGCACCCGAGGACGAACGCAGGACAAAACTGAATGCATGGGCGGAGCTAGCGGGCATGGAGAGGTTTGACATGAGGCGGTTCCTGAGCACAGAGAGTGAGCAGTTGATATGGAAGGGGGAGGGGCTACCGAGCGACGACCTGTCAATGGAGAACGCTGTTGTTATCTTGCAGGTTTGTCCGTGTTTTTTTAAAAGTCATAAATAAATCATTTAGAGTACAATGAGATAGTTTTAAAGCCCCAATACATCATTTGCAGTGACCAAAGATTTTACTTCACGAGTTGACAAGGAAAACCCGATTAAAAGTGTTAATAGCGATAGTAACAAATACCACATGGTTTTTGGTGAGAAAAATTGCCGACTGGTGTTTTTAAAAAAATCATTTACAAACAATTTGTTTTGTTCTGCCCCAACCGCAGACCAATCACCCAACTTGATGACCTCAGCTTTAGGGGGTGCGAGCTTTATGTGCACGCTCCCTCACTCAAATGCCAGGAGTTGGAGTTCCACTTTCATGAAAATAGCAAACTCCCCCCAATCCCCACCCCCCACCCCCGACCCAAACCAGCCTACGCCTATATAATAAAAGTTAAACTTTTTTTAGTACTGCCGCCCCCGCGCAAAAGAAAAAAAGCGTGTGCGTGGTTCTGCTTTGTCAGGAAATAAAGCAATAAATGGAAAACCAGAGTGAAACTGGGGCAATTAGCAAATTGGTTTCACTTGAAATTGCTCTGAAATAGATTGGTTCTGACAGATTCTTTGTAGTGTCAAATGAATCTCCACTTGTAATAGATCTCCACTTCTAATAGATTGTCACTTGCAATGTGTCATTTGACATTAAAATTAAATTGTTTTAGGTTGCACGCATCGCAAGTCGTGCTGCAAATAATGTCTCAAGTTGTGTCGCAAGTTGTGTAGCAAGTCATGTCATAAGTTGTGCCACAAGTCAACTCACAAGCCTTGTCATAAGTTGCGTCACAAGTCACGTCGTAAGCTGCATCGCAAATTGCGTTGCAAGTCGTGTAGCAAGTTACGTCGAAAGTAGCCTTCTCCAACGGGTCTCTGCAGTTTAAAATCCATTTAAAATCGGCTAGGGGCCTGACCACTGATAATGGCCCTCGCCTGCGGCTCGGGCCATTAACACTCGTCCAGGCCCCTATCCGGTTTTAAACGTATGTTTAAGACTGGCCAAACCCACTTTTATTCCCTAAATTAAGGGCGATTTCGTCAGCATTTTTAACTCATCGCTTTGCTTGTTCAGGCTCATCAATCAGTTACAATATTCATGTTGATTAAATTTTGAATAATTTTTTTTACCAATTCCGTTAATTATAACCATGTTTGTATTTTTATTTTTATTTCCATTTTTAACTGTTCACTCATTCCTCTAACTCTCGCCCCCTTCCCATTCCCCACCCCCTCCCCCACACCTTTTGCATGTTTTTTTTCTCGGTTTATTCCATGGCTGTACATTGCTTACGACATGCTTTTGTCATTATTCAACAATTGGAATGCCACCCTCTATGTTGACGATCGACCATCTGCGATTTTGACTCGCAGTTAAACGACCTGCCTGTTTCGGTAAGATTTTCAGTTTGCTGTTGGTGTGAAAAAATATACGGTAGTAATTGTATATTTTAAAGACTTTCCGTTGTTATAGTTACAGCGGCCAAATTGGGGTTTCCAAAATCTATATTTGGGATTTCTCATTTAGAGCAGTACAATTTTTGCCAAGTACGCAAATGTCTGTTTGAAAGAAAATCTTTCAAAGCAAAAATGTTCAAAGTCCACTGTCATACAGTGTATAGACGGGGTGACTTGTTTACATTTAGCACGCCCTCTGTTGTTTAACGGCAGGCAAAATATTACAGCTTAGTCTATGAAACTTCATAAAATAAATAAATTATATCGACTTGGAAAACACAAGCTGTCTTTATTTGGCTAAATCATGTAGCCTATGACACCTATATAAGCAAGTTTAATGTAAATTTTAGAAATATTTGGTTTGAAACCAAAAGTTACGTAGAAACAAAACTGGACTTGTCTATGTAAACTAGTGGGTTTTTTGGCCTGTCGTGTTTTGTTTCAAATCAACAGAGGGCGCCCCAAATGTAAACATATGTCACATCGTCTATTGTACAGTGAGTTAAATGTCGGGTAAATAAACTGCACCAAATGCATGTGGCATAAAATTCCGAGTAAAACCTTGATTTTTGTTGCCTGTTGTAAATCATGTATGATCCGATTTGTTTGTTTTCCCAAATTTAATTTGCTGCATGCTTTCATACGTTTATTGCTTGTTTATATTACGTTTTTGCTTCATTTTTTGACATATTTCTTACACCATGATCATGTTTCAAGAAATTCTATACATACTAGTATCATGGCTTCTTTAGTTTGTTTAGCGTTTTACTTGTTCACAATCGTATGATCAAAGTTGTATTTCCCCCGCATAAAGGATTTTGCCAAATTTTGCATCTTTGCAACACCCAAAGAAAAGTTGGGTTCTTGTAGAAAACCTGAGGGAGTATACCATTGTGCCTCATAGCTCAGCTAGTAGAGCATCTGGCCAGTGTGTCAGAGGTCTTGGGGAAACATGAGGGAGTACACCACTGTGCCTCATACATGTAGCTCAGCTAGTGTGTCAGAGATCTTGGCGGGGAAACCTGAGGGAGTACACCACTGTGCCTCAAGGCTCAGCTGGTAGAGCATCTGGCCAGTGTGTCAGAGGTCTCGGGGAAACCTGAGGGAGTATACCACTGTGCCTTATAGCTCAGCTGGTAGAGCATCTGGCCAGTGTGTCAGAGGTCTTGGGGAAACATGAGGGAGTACACCACTGTGCCTCATACATGTAGCTCAGCTAGTGTGTCAGAGATCTTGGGGGGAAACCTGAGGGAGTACACCACTGTGCCTCAAGGCTCAGCTGGTAGAGCATCTGGCCAGTGTGTCAGAGGTCTCGGGAAACATGAGGGAGTACACCACTGTGCCTCATACATGTAGCTCAGCTAGTGTGTCAGAGATCTCGGGGGGAAACCTGAGGGAGTACACCACTGTGCCTCAAGGCTCAGCTGGTAGAGCATCTGGCCAGTGTGTCAGAGGTCTCGGGGAAACATGAGGGAGTACACCACTGTGCCTCATACATGTATAGCTCAGCTGGGAGAGCATCTGGCCAGTGTGTCAGAGGTCCTGGGGAAACCTGAGGGAGTATACCACTGTGCCTTATAGCTCAGCTGGTAGAGCATCTGGCCAGTGTGTCAGAGATCTCGGGGGGAAACCTAAGGGAGTACACCACTGTGCCTCAAGGCTCAGCTGGTAGAGCATCTGCCCATTGTATCTGGGGTCTCGGGTTCTAATCCTGATGGGGACTGTGGTGATTTTTTTTCGCATCCCATATTTTTAAAATATGTCTTTTTAGTGATGTTAAAAAGTTGTCTCTCTTCGATCCCCATGGTTGTAAATCAGCTTTTTGCGTGTAACATGGCGCCCCAAAATTATCGCTTTTAAATGGACATGCAGTTTAGAAAGTCACATACTACGCTGTTGTTGCTACATGGTGCACAATGCCACAGTCTGGTTGCTTTGTCCCATTCTCACCTACAGTAAACACGGTATCCATTCTGTACTTCACATCTGCTGCATGCGCCACATAGCAACAACAAATTAGTCTGGTCAAGTGGATACTAAAATAGGAAGTACATCAGTACACTAGACACTATTCATCAAAACACGCAAAAGGCTGATTAAATAACCTGGAAAAAAGTGGCTATAATTGTCACATTTTGTTGAAGTGAAATCAATGTACTGTGTGTTGTACCTACATGTAGGCTATATCTAGTGTCAAAAGTGGACCGTATTTGAATGTACAATTAAATCTTAATAGCCTTTTTGGTGTCACACATTGTTTTAATTCCATTTCTCGGTTGTTCCAATCTGCACAGAGTTCCCTGAGGCCATTCCTGGTAGATCCATCTTCAAGAGCCACTGAGTGGCTGAAGACCCATCTCAAAGATGCAAGATTGGAAGTCGTCAACCAACAGGTGTGCTCTTAATCTTTCAAACTCCAACTCTGGCCCCCTTCAACCTTCAAACTCCTACCCATCAACTCCCCAAACGTAACATCTTCCTAACAGAGTTGTAGTCGAGTCCATCACAAGTCTATCACAAGTCCAGAGCCGATAAAATCACAAGTCTGTGACAAGTCCCACGCAAGACCCTCACAAAGTCCAGTAACAAGAAGCAAAGGGTTATCACGCACAAAAGAATGCCTTTGTTGGAGTTCATTTGAATAGCTTGTGACTTGAATTAAGACCCAGGGACTTTTGGTGGACTTGTGAAGGCTTGTGAGGACTTCTGATAGACTTCTGATGGACTTCTGATAGACTTCTGATGGACTCTGCTTCCTAAACCCACCTCCCAAACATCCATTCCAATGGAAGACTTTTGAGATGCTTGGTAGCAGCCAACAAACCGATCCTTTTCCATTGTTCGCGTCATATTGGGCATGTGCACTGTAGCTCAAACGTGACATAAACAATAGAAAAGGACCGGTTTATTAAAGTGCCCTCTTCCCCTCTCTTTCGTTCTAACCTAACAATCATGTAAAATACCTCCTAAAAATACTATCTATGAGAAGAAAACAGGAAATTTGCAATCCCCAATTTGGACGTGGAAGCAAAAAGGTTGGTGTAATAGACCTTTATCACGGTGCGTCCATCTTTGTCTTGTTCCTCACTGCATAGTACGTGTACGTGTCGGGCATGATCAGTGCGTGTGCGTGTCTGCGCGATAGCGCGTGCAGTCTTCCGTTGTTGTTTTGAAAGAATCACTGTCCACGCTGCGCGTTTTTTTGATCGCGCTGCGCGCATGTCATTGTGATGCACACAATGAACATTTTCAACACGGGGCCAAACTATTTTATTTCGGCAAGCCTCGTTTTGGTTACGTTCATTTTAATAGGGGAAAAGGGAAGATGGCCACACCGTGATAAAGGTCTATTACTGCACTGCTTTATGTAACTGGGTAAGTTTTTTTGAAGATATTTTCGGAAATTTACAGATTGAGACCGCATGAGAAAAATATGACACACATGAAGTATGGTATCAAAATCTCAACACCCATGGACAAAAAATGGGAGGCTCAAAAATGTGATCAGGTCACGCTCCTTTAATAACAAGGTTCGTCTGCAATTTGATTTTTCCCCTGTAATTCAGGACGCGAACTTCTCCACTGCCTTGGAGCTGGCGGTGCGTTTTGGCAAGACACTCCTCATTCAGGAAATGGACGGCATTGAGCCCGTCCTTTACCCTCTTCTCAGAGCGGATCTCATCAGTCAAGGTAACGGTAACCCACCCACAATGTTTAGGAAAATCAATTTTGGTTGAACTTTATTTTACTTTTTTTTTAATTTTCTACTTGGACCTACAATTTCGGAATTAAAGGCCTTGCAAGATAAAACTCATTACAGATTCGTGGAATAAGAGTGTAACATATCTAAGGGAGAATGTTGGTAAACTAGCCTGAAGAAATTTTAGCTACTTAGATGCATCAATGCTTCAGAAAACCTTCAAAATCTATATATGGATTTTGTGTACAAGTGAATGGTAAAAACTTTTTTAAAAACCACCTTCGGTTGCAATTTCCAGCATGAAATACCATTTTGGACGGAAATAAATTCATGTGGTGTATTACCATTGCTATCAACACTTTGAGTTAGGTTTTTTCTTGTCAACTCATGAAAAACAAAATTGGGTCATTGCAAATGATACAATAGGCCTTTAAGTCTGTTTTCAGTACTAGAGAAATTATTTTTCTCCAGGACCACATCTATGTACAATGGCTTTTATCTTCTCTCAAAATATAAAAAGGGGTCATTACCATGGCAGATTGGTGTTAGACAAGCCAGACTGGACCAACCTAGCGTGCTGGAACCGAGTCCGGTATAAAATAAACAAGGAGGATGATGATGATGACCATGCACGGACACCCAGAATTTTCCTTTATAGAGGCCTTTTGCCCACGACACTTTAACCCCGAGATTACCCGGGTAACAGAAAAATTTAACCCCGAGATTACCCGGGTTAAGGGCTCGTTTCCCACGGCAAATCTCGGGGTTACGAATTACCCGGGTTAACTGGCCAAAAATGCTACTTAACCCGGGTAACTTCTAGCCCTGCTCGGGAGGTGGGTTAACCCACCAATCTCGGGGTTAACGGCGGCCTTGGGACAATTCTCCGGGTTAACGTTTGCCGTGGGAAACGACGGCACTGGCCGACCCGGGTTAGCGAGCAAAACGGGTTAAAAGCTTCCGCGCTTGCTTGCACTTGTGTACTGTGTGTGGAAAAATATTGTGTTGTTACAACAGAACATCTTTGCAATAGGTGTTCCAACCGCACAAAAGCTCAAGAAAAAATACAAGAAGCATTATCGCCGGCGATGTCTTCATGTTGACTGCCATCTTGTTTCTAAATGTAATGCATGGTCAGATTTTTCACACACAACTGTACTTCAATCACGCAAATTTGACAACGAATCAACGCAAAGTGGAATTGTGTTCTTTCGTAATAAATCGCAAACGTGTCGCCAGTACTTCATAACTGAATTCGTTTATCGTCGTAATGATTCGTATAACGAGTCCAAACTACATGTATAATAATTTTTCATCAGTTTTGATTGCCAACGACTGAAGCTGACTGTTGAATCAGTAATCATGTCACAAATATACGTTTCTTGATGCAAGCCCCTGGTTGGTGTACCCGGGTAAGTGCGCGTGCATGACTTCAGTGGGAAAAGGGTCGCTAGTTACCCGTGTAAGAGACGACCCGGGTAAGTGTTTCTCCGGGTTAAAATTTTACGTGTGAAACGAAACTCCGGGTTAAATTTAACCCGGGTTATTTGCAGTTACCCGGGTAGAAAGTTACCCGGGTCGGAAGTGGGTAGTGTGAAAAGGCCTTAGGACATATAAACCGTGTAAAAATCTTAGTTTGATGATAAAAATGCAAAATTAGGAGGGAAAAGTGGCATGAATTTACTAAGGAAAAACTTAGAATATTTGAGAGTTGTCCCATAAGTTTAGGGGGTGTCCGTGCATGGTAATCTTTCTCAAAAGCCATGGTTAGTGACTTGCAATGCTCGGAGGTGTGAAATTTTCAAATTTCCCGCGAGATAATCCCAATTATCCAACACCAAGGGATCATTAGCTTTCACAATTTCCCTTCAAACCATGTTGTATTTGTACATTATTGTCTTTTCATCACCTATAATTTTCCCATCTTGACAGGACCCCGCTTCGTTGTCCAAATCGGTGATAAAGTCATTGATTACCACGAAGACTTTCGTCTGTTCATGGCGACGCGTAATCCCAACCCAGAGATCCCGCCAGACGCAGCCTCGATCATCTCCGAAGTCAACTTTACAACAACGAGGGCAGGCTTAACAGGCCAGGTGAATTATGGCTTATAATGCGGATGTTGCATATTAACCCTGGTCGTTGGGCTCAAGTATATCATTCCGATTTAACATTATCAACTCTCTGGGGAACATGCACCCCCGGCTGCCTGTTAAGCACTCATGAACTAATCAATCACGAATGCCTTCACTACCCTTACAGGTACCCATTTGCTCTTGAGTAGAAAGGGACAATTTGTGGCAAAGACCCTTGCCCAAGGACACACACGTAGGTTATGGATCTAAACCCACAACCTACAAAATCAAACGGGTCTGCAGCCGATTTCACATAAAAAATTGCATAGCTTGCGCAATTTTTGAAAATGGCATAAGCCCCATGGGCTTGCGTGTAATTATCACAGAAATGTTGCGCAGCTTACGCAATAAAAAATGTTGCAAGTGGGCTTACGCATTGTGTAAGGATTCGTGAAATCGGCTGCTGGAATCAAATATGTTTCAAATATGATGCATCAGGGGCCAATTTATGGCGCTGTTAGGCACAAAAATTTACTTAGCACAGAATTTAATTGCTTTAAATGTAAAATGGCCCACCAGCCAAACTTGTATGTCAAATTGTATGTCAAATTGTATGTCAAAATGTATGTCAAAATTTACTTAGCGTATGTCAAAATGTATGTCAAAATGTATGTCAAAAATGTATGTCAAAATTGTATGTCAAAATTGTATGTCAAATTTGTATGTCAAAACTGTATGTCAAATTGTGATCTTAGACTAGTAGCAGAATATTAGTAAATACACATCACATACAATTTTGGCTGGCAAAATAAAGCAAATAAATTCTGTGCTAGGCAAATGTTTGTGCTTAACAGTGCCATGAATGTTGCCCCTGATTGATCAGCCACAAACTGTTTGGCCCTGAGGCCCAAGATCGATGACAAATTTGAACTAAATTAAAATGCTTTCTCTCCTTCACAGCTGTTAGCTAATACCATTCAGCATGAGAAACCGGAATTGGAGGTTCGCAAGACAGAACTCTTGAAACAAGAAGAAGACTTGAAGATCCAACTAGCAGAGCTCGAGGAATCGCTGCTGGAGGTAACATGCAAATAATGATTGGCTGCTTTGCAGTTTTAGAAACATCTTCTGTTAAAGCCTGAATACAGGAGTTCAAATGAAAGATAGAAGACGTTCCTATTGTCCAAAGCAATTATCCCACAATGTATGGCCAACTGCAGCGTAACTTCTGTATTTTTGCATGCAGCAAAAACATCGGACACAGTTTTGAGGCAACACTTTTTGTCACCTGCTAAAATCGTATGTGCACAATTTGTTTATATCGCTTAGCATAGAATCTATTAAGAGTGACAATCAGTTTTTTGGGGAGCCAGAATTCGTCTCATCTTCCAAAAACATCAAAAACCACGACCATCGTTTGTCAAAATGTATGCTATGATGGCCCATTGCCTCGTCGTAGTTTACGGTGCGTTGCCATGGCAGATATGCATAGTTACACTCATCGCAAGTTTCTTGAAATTGTTCTTAGGACGCATCGCGAGTTACCGAGCGGTAACTCATCGCATATCGAGTTACGAAGGATCGTAAGCATTAGTGATATCGACCCCAGAAATAAAAAGTTTCATTCTGTACTCAAGAAGTGACCTGTTATTTCCATGTAAAAGTGTACCCAAAATGATAAATAGAAAGCAAAATACTGACCCAAAATACCTCTTTCGGATTCTTCCCCCCCCCCCTCCCCCCCTTCTCTGCCAGACCCTAGCCAAGTCAGAAGGCAACATCCTCGAGAACAAAAACCTTCTAGAATCCCTAAACAAGACCAAGGAGAGCAGCCAAACCATCTCAAGTTCTCTGGAGGAATCCGTCCGTCTCCAGGCATCGCTGGACCAGGAGCGGTCCGCCTACCTCCCCCTGGCTCAGAGTGGCAGTACACTGTTCTTCGTCATCAGCGACTTGGCGAAACTCAACAATATGTACCGCTTCAGCTTGGGGGCTTTCCTCAGGCTGTTTGTGAGGGCTCTTGAGGGAAGAACAGTAAGTAAAATTACTCAAAAACATCTTTTTATTCTTAATTTTTGTGGAAATTGGTTTGTAAATAATATCAAATTATAATTATATTACCCTTACTATTTTCTCTTGAGAGACATCCCCATAGACTCTTGTACACAACTTTAATAAGCTACAAAGCTGAAATTTGGAATTATTTTTAATTAGATCCTTATCTAAAAACAATTTTCTGGAAATTTCGAAATAATGCTTCTAATGGGTAGCAAAAGAATACCGACAAAATAACTGTAAAGTATACCTGTTGGTAAAAATAAAAATTATAATTTCAAATATAATTTTAAATATCAGATTTGGTTCATGAACTACGTTGTGACTTTACTGCACAGACAATGAAACAACTTCTGATTGTCTTGATTAATTTTGATGACATATAAAGACACCAGCTGCTCAACACCGGCCAGCTCGATGGTCGAGTAGTTAAGACATTATGCAGAAGGTTGTGGGTTCGAGTCCCACCCGAGCATGCCATGAAGTTCTCCTCATGGTGTTTTGGGGACTCCTTCCCTGCACATCCACCATTACTGGGGGCCATCCACTGCCATGAACTGGGCCTTTTGGAAACCTGTATAAGAATATATCAATGTTATTGTAGTGACAAGGCTTGACAGTACTTAAAGCTCACCGTCCATGTTTTTCGTAATTTTTTTAAAATCAGGATGGTAGCAGTACCGAGATGCGAATCCAGAAACTAGGTATCTCCCTGCAGAATCTGGTCTATGAGTACGTCTGCCGATCGCTCTTCAAGGCAGATCGCCTCATGTTTGCACTGCACCTTGTACACGGCATGCATGCGCATCACTTCAAGGAAAATGTAAGTACTTTTAATCTTGGCAGGCCTCAACATTACAAAATAATGCCAAACCACAGTCGCCGCATTCTGGATTGTGGCAGTGGACGTGAGAGATGACTTGACGCATGCACAAAGCCCCAACATCGATGTCATCACGTCGCAGTCCACATAGTTGAGGTGACAATCTAAAGTTCCCTTTTAAAGGGAAGGTCACTCCAGCCTTGATTTTGTCCGAACGTCAGAGGACAACAGGGTTGTAACGAGTCTCCCTGTGCTTGAGTCCCAAGTCAAGTCGTGATAAACTGCCCTCGAGTCCAAAGTCAAGTCAAGTCAAACGGCCTTCGAGTCCAAAGTCAAGTCAAGTCAAACTGCCCTCAAGTCCCAAGTCAAGTCAAGTCAAACGGCCTCCGAGTGTCAAGTCAAGTCAGGCATGTTGGTCAAGTCAGTTCAAGTCAAGTAGTATTTGTTCAAGTTAATTTCAAAATGAGTATAAACCCTGAATCTTGCATTCGTGTAGGGTATTTTTGTTGTTCTAGCCAACAATGTTCCATGTTAAAAGAAAGCTTTAGTTCTGAAAAACAATTTGGTCCTCAAAATGACAACAAATGCACAAAAGTTCACTTTCATTTTGGGCAGACCCAAGTCACAAAATTTACAAGTCCTAGTCAAGTCAAGTCAAGAAGAGTCATTTGAGGTTCGAGTCTCAAGTCAAATCAAGTCAGTTAAAATCGGGACTCGAGTCGACTCGAGTCCGAGTCATTACAACCCCAATAAGGCCAACTGGAGGGACACTACAGGCAACTTTGTTCCAAATGTTTACTGATTATTAGTGTATACACGCCTCATGAAATTTAAGAGGATAGGGCGTGGTGGCCAAGTTGGCTTCAAAAAGTGTATATCTTGAAGGGGCATCAGGGCCAACTCAACTGGACATGAGGTTCTAAAATAGACTTTAACCTCTAAATCAGGGGTGCTTTCAACAGCACAATATGTACACCGGTATTGGCCATCCCAGCCTACCGAAAACACTGAGGGTTGGCAGCTCTGCCCAGATACTGAAAATGTTCAGGTGCTTTCATATTTTAATGATTTTATATCAGCCACTGATTGCTACAACTGGTTGTAAAAACTCGGCCTAAACTGCATGACATCCCACTCATTTTGCACGATCGGGTCGCAAATTTCTTCTTTCTTTTGACAGGAATGGGAGGCATTCCTAGGGCAAATTGTATCTGACGTCAAATCGGATGCCGGCAAATCACAAGATGCCTTGCCCACTTGGATTGATCAGGACAGAGTTCAGGCTGTCTCCGTCTTAAAGGTCAGTCTTGATAATGATAAATTGAATTTATACCGCGCACTTATCCAGGAAAACCCCAATCAAGGCACCTAAACTATCATTACCCCTGATCATTGTGCTCCATTAACTCCATATACCATCTCAGCTCCCTGGAGAGTATACAGCCCCGGCTGCCTATCAGGCACTCAACGGCTATTTAAACACATCAACA
The DNA here is from genome assembly GCA_037783545.1 of Henricia sp. BOLD:AAB3569. Lineage (NCBI taxonomy): Eukaryota > Metazoa > Echinodermata > Asteroidea > Spinulosida > Echinasteridae > Henricia > Henricia sp. BOLD:AAB3569. Next base: position 1,595,957 of record JBBELK010000429.1, on the reverse strand, counting down.
TTCACTACACTCTCAGGTACCCATTTTACTCATGAGTGGAGAGAAGCAATGCGTTGGCAAAATGCCTTGCTCAAGGGTACACACACCATGGATGGGCCGGACGGGATTCGAACCCACTACCTTTGGATCTAACCAGGTTTTGCAATGATTCCCCCTGAGATGATATCTTTTTATGAGAAAATAATAATTAAAGATTAAATGTGTGTGCACAGACATTTCTTTACAAGGACGCCCTCGTGTAACTTGCGGGAAAATGGCCATAGCTGACAGTGGAAAATGGGTAAAGTACGTCTGTACGTAGTGGAGACGTGGTTGTCTAGTGGATAGCGTGTCGGTCGAGAGGTCCATGTTTCGAAACATGGCCATTGCACTGCGTTGTGTCCTTGGACAAGACACTTCACTCCACGTTGTCTCTCTCTCCACCCAGGTGTATAAATGGGGACCAGCAAATAAGGTTGGGGAAACCCAACTGAGTTGCTGTGGTTAGACCTGCGATGGACTGGCATCCCATCCAGGAGGATCAGTGCATGTAGCATTGGTCCTAGTCACTCCATGCCACGGAAAACCGGGGATGAGTACCGGCCGTAATGAGCCAATTGGCTCGTAAAACGACTTACCTACCTACCTACGTCTGTACGTGGGAAAAAGTCGTGTGCGCGGGCTCGTGGCGCGCACACAGATTTCCATTGAAAGTAAACATTTAGAAGGCGTGCGCGCATAGCACGTTTTGTGTTTGAACATAGCGCGCGATGGGCGCGGGCCACTTGACGGCGCCCTAACGCGTTCAAGAATACGGCCTATTTATCTTTAACTACATGTTATTCTTCTCATTGTTTGCAGTCCAACTTGGGTCAACTGTACCAGACGCTAAATTTGTCTGATTCCGGCCTCTGGTCCTCATTCTCAAGGAGTTCTCAGTGCGAACAAGAGTTCCCAACCAGTCTAGACAAGAAAGTATCGCCATTCCAACAGGTTAATAAAAAAACCATCTGTTCTTTAAAGTCTCAATTTATCATTCGCAAGATGAAACTTTTTACGGATTTCTTGGAATAATGGCATTGCACATCGAAAAAAGAATGTTGGTAAACTAGCCTGCAAACATTTTATCTACATAGATGCATCAACGCTTCAGAAAACCTTTAAAATCCATGAATGTTTTTTGTATTGAGTTAATGGTAAAAAAAAGTATGTGCGCACGTTTTGTTAACGCATTCAGTTGTTAATTTCTGAAAGGAAGCACGATCTTGGACAAAAATAAATTAATGTGAAGTTTGTTACCATTGCTATCATCTCTTTGAGTTATTTTTTCTTGTCAGCTCATGAAATAAAATGTTTGGTCATTACAATTGATACGATGTATAACAAAAATGTATGTTTTGCAAGAATTTGTTTGAAGTTCATAAAGTGCATATCTATCTTGTAATGTAAAATTTCTTCACTCATTTGTTTTTTTTTATATTTATTTATTTATTTTCTTTTAGACCTTGGTCGTGCAGGCACTCCGACCGGACAGATTACAGAGTTCCATGGCCATGTTTGCATGCAAGGTTCTTGGTAAGTTTAACCAACCATGTACATTCATTGGATCAACGCTGGTCTTGATCAAATTTGTTTAACACAAATTCAAGCCCGAGACAAGTTGCCTGATCTGATAAAAAGCATTTAATCTATTAGTCCTCAAAGCACCCCAAAACTGCCCTGCAGCTTTCTCCTAAAAGCTCCCCAAACATCCCTGTATTTCTGAAAACGCATCCTCAATTGATAGGCATGTACTCATAGCTTGACTCGTCCCCTTTCAAATCTTGTGTTCAGTAAAGGTGGCTACTATTGGGTAACTTTGGTTATTGATCTTAACTTTACCAAACAGTTCCGAGGAGTAATAACACACAGTACTTGTTATCAGTGAGTGCTATTGGTCCTACAATATGTCGTCGGCATTTTCATGAAGTGGTGAATCCGTAAAAAAAAACAATTTTTTTTTTTTGAGCATTTTCTGTTTTTGGTATAATTTGACTTTATTTGATGTCCTTAACATTTCTGCAAAGTTTCGAAACTTGAAAAATTGTAATTTTGAAGTTACACAATTTGCCAAAAACTGCGAAAATAATGGGCATGCAAATCACAAAGTGGCGAATCGCGATTCACCACTCATTGAAAAAAGATCGTATGTGGACAAATTGCGTTTTCACAAAGTGGCGAATAATGTTATTCGCCACTTCGTGAAAATGCCATGCGCAGACAGTGTTCGAATTAGAAACTGGTCCGTTGGCCAAATGACAGTTGAAATTGTCTCGGGCCAGTTGGAAAGCCTCCCCAAATGGTCCGCCTGGCCAGTTGATATAAATCCGACCCATGCCATAACTCACACATTGTCTTACCCTGCTAAAAATATGCATTAGGTAGGGTATTTAGAGAAAATTTCAGAGAAAATCTACCAAATTTTCCTTGTTTATTCACTGGTTAAATCAAACGACTGGCTGTGAGTTATTAAAAAAAAGTAAAGAAATAAAAATAAACAAATTTGAACCGGGCCACTTGAAATGCCGACGGGCCAGTAAAGACTGACGCCAACTGGCCCTGTTGGCCAATTGGGAAAAACGTTAAAGGCAAACACTGGCAGAGCGACGCTGTACAGTACGCGTGTAGTAAACATACAGACAGGGGGCAAATACTGTGGTGAATCAGGTGTATGCTTGACATTTTTGCATTTTCACAAAGTGGTGAATAACTTTCGAGCCAAAGTGTTCTTTAATTAGACAATCAGTGCAATAAAAAAGTATATTTCTAAGTCATTTTATTAAACTTATACTAAACAGTATCACCTGTTTTGTTACGGACAGTTTTTGATGAATTTGGAGTTATAAAAAGTTTTACTATTATGCTCGCTGATTTACCACTGCGTGAAAATGCAGTCGAAATTTGCAATGAACACCGGTATTTGCATTCTTTTTCATTTGATCTAAAGGCATGAAGGAACTAACGCCCCCAACCCTGAACCTCAAACGAATCTGTCAGGAAACGGTACCCACGGAGCCAATTCTCGTCATTATTTCCCCCGGCGCCGACCCATCGCAGGAACTCCAAGAATTGGCTAACGAGACCGTTGGTGCAGAGAAATATCACCAGGTAAATATACTGGCATAAACTGAAATCAATTTTTAGCCTAAAAATTTACTGAAACTACAAAAAGTATAAAGCGAACGACAACGCGATGTCACAGTAAAAAAAAAATAAAGCCGCAAATTTGCATAAAGTTGAACTGGTTTCAATTTGTGCAAATATTCGGCACGAAATGTTTGACGGCATATTTCACGGTAAATCTGCGTTTTCATGAAGTATAGCTCAGCTGGTAAAGCATACATGTAGCTCAGCTGGTAGAGCACCTTCACAGTGAGTCAGAGGTCTCCAGTTTGAATCCCAATAAGACCGGAATGATTTTTTTCTCTCACCTGTTTCATTTCAATTGTGATTCCATACCTAATACCGCACTCATAACCTGAAATATGCATTGAAGTCTTTATTGAAACTTAAATAGATTCAAATCAAAACCTGTATTAAATTAATTTTTAGCCTAAAAATACACTAAAACATCAACAAATAGAAAGCCCTTGTTCGCATTTCAACTTGTGTAAATCATTGCCACAAAATGGTTGATGTCGGATTTACGTCAGATTTGTGTTCCTGTTTGCTTTCATATGATTCCTTTACTTAGGTGAACTTGATCTAGTTAATGTTTCTAAAAACATTCAAAACATAAATCCTCTTTTGAAAGTTTTCCAATCCTGTAATCTTTCTTTGACCTCCATCTTGACAATCCCAGGTCGCCATGGGACAGGGCCAAGCACACATTGCCATGCAACTCCTCCACGATTGCTCCCGTAACGGTGATTGGCTGTGCCTGAAAAATCTGCATCTTGTCACGGCTTGGCTGCCGATACTTGAAAAGGTACAATTTCAAAACTGAATTTCAAATGTACGTTTTAAAAATGCAATTGACTCCCTAGAAGTGCAGGAACTTTAGGGAGGCATTTCAGGCAGAGTGGCACACCCTGCCTCAGTGGCTCTTACAGATGCTGGTGCAGTCAGCCTTGCCACAAGACTGATAAAAATATCTTATGTCTCTCAGCCTCATTGATTTTTCAGTCAGAGGAAAACTTTCTTATCTTTTAGCCAACACAACATCTGGTATGGTGCCTGATCACCATTGAAATTGAAACAAGCTTCAATGGTGATCAGGCACCATACCAGATGTTGTGTTTGTTACTTTGCCCAGTTGCGCTACCATGCAACACTGGGAAAGGAATTGGGTCTATAGGGAAAACCTGAGAGAGTATACCAACTGTGCCCTAATAGCTCAGCTGGTAGAGCATCTGCCTAGTGAGTCAGAGGTCTCGATTTCAAATCCCGATAAGGCCCTTACGATTTTTTTCTCATCCCAAGTTTGGTTTTTTTTTAGCCGTAAACGTGTATACATGTATCATCAAAATATATTATTGTTTTCATTTTCAAGTGAGCAAACCAGAGATAGCTCCCCTCCCCACATTAGGTGTGTTGGGCGCAATCTTTATGCTCTGCGCAAATTTTGAAAGTTCAAAGATTGCGCAGCGCAAATTTTGATTCCCAAGATAGGTTCCCAAGCGCAGTTTTAATTTCGGTGCGCAATCTGATTTGCGCGCACAGGTTTTAAATCTGCTTGTGCAAATTCAGAATTTGCGCCGAGCATGAAGATTGCGCCCAACAGGTGTACCACTTGCATTGTATTGTGACCATGACACAGATTTGTCCAAATCCTTTTTATCTCAGGAACTAAACACTCTGGAACCTAATGAAAAGTTCCGCCTGTGGCTGACGGCCGAGAGTCATCCTAAGTTCCCCACCATCTTGCTTCAGTCGAGTCTTAAGATCACGTATGAGGTGAGATTTAGCCCTGTTCACAGGGGGCTTTTATATTTGGTAAAACTCACTGAGCCAATGAGTATTATAAGTCCAATGCAGTCAGTCAAGGAAACTTTATTGTTAGTTATTTTGAACAAAATTGGTGGTTTCTTTTACCAACCAACCTTGTCCCCGAAAAAAAAAATAGCAAGAGTCGATTTAATGAAGTACAATGATCCATCGTAATTCGAGTTGTGATGGGTAGTGCATATGCTTTTAACAATTTCAAGAAATTTGTAAATTAGGGTTTATTTTGCCCTTACCCGACGTAGTTATTAACACTGTATACTCCATGCTTTCCCGAGACACTACGAAAAACTTCATAGCGTGCTTGGTGGGACTCGAACCCACGACCTCCTGCAAACAAGGCAGACGTCTTAACACCTCGACCACCGAGCTAGCCGGTGTTGAATGGCCGGTTTGAATCATTTTGCAATAGGGATCAGATTAATCAGAAATTGATTTAGCTTGCGTTGAGTACTAAATGTTAATATTAGGTTTGTTTTGCCCTTTCCCGACGTAATTGGAAAAATTATTTGAGTAATGTTGTTGTATTCTACGCATGTTCTAAGCTCATGGTTTACAGACGTACAAAACAAAAGGCACTGACGTACTTGATTATAGAAGTGCATGGCTAATGTCCAGTTGCAGTTAAGTCATTTCAATTATTAAAGTCATTACAAAGCTATGTGTAAGTATTAATATACACGTTAATGTTACACAAAATGCGTACCAGTAATGAATTAGTGTAGCCAACAACAAATATATTATAATAGATTTCAGCATAGTGAACAACCTTAAAACACTAAAGGTTTATCCTCATCCAAAAGTGCAAATTTCCCTTAATCAAAAATTGAACGCATCATGCTTACGATGGCTTAATATGGACCTTTTCTTTTATAGACTTTGTTGAAATCCACCCAAGGGCAGATTAAACTGTTTTGTTGGTTTTCAAATTTGGCACGATCTTACACCCTTCCAGGCCCCACCAGGAATCAAGAAGAACCTCCTTCGAAGCTACGAATCCTGGTCCTCAAGCTTTGTCTCCAAGGATGCCAACCCCATCCGCGCCCAGGCCCTGTTTGCTTTGGCCTGGTTTCACGCCGTCTGCCAGGAGAGACGTAACTTCATCCCACAGGGATGGACCAAGTTCTACGAGTTCTCGATGTCCGACCTACGAGCCGGAGCAGACATTATCGATAGACTCAGCAAGGGCAAAAGTAATCTTTGAAGAAAAATCACATTTTTAAACTCTGATTTTGAATCTTAGTTCAGTCCAATGCATAGTTCCGACCTGTCAATCAAGCCGAACCCGCGACCAATCACAACAGAGCTAGCAGACGGCGCCCACAAAGGTCAAAGTGATGCAATCATCACAAACAATCATTTTCTGCCCATACAGTTTGTATGTTGTATGCGCCAGTGACCGGGTGAATTTTGGTTTCAATGTCGGGCGATTCGCTGTTCAAAGGTAGGAAAGCGCATTTTTATGAAATATATGTCATCCCTGCATTACTAGCTCAGTGTGTGCTACGGTAACTGTCGACCTCAAAACATAAATACCTTTGGGTTTTCTCCAATTAATCTGTGCTTTCCATGCCAAGTCCCGTTGCTTTGTACGTAGTCTCGCCATTTTTTTGCGATGGCTTGTGAGCACATAGCAACAATATCTAAGGGGCGGGGTTAACTGGGCAATCTCGGAACTATGCATTGTCTTGCTCAGTTTTAAAAATTAAAACACACTGTATACTACAAAAAAAGAAATGCTCAATTTCAATTAAATTTTGTAAAAGTTACGTAATACATGTCTGGCAGACCCAACAAAGGGCGTGTTTGTTTCGGACAGATCCAGATCTGCGCAGATCTAATTCACGTGACTTGAATTCCTAGTTGAGAGCAGTTTCGTTTGTTTCTGCGCGGTAAAACAACTCGGGATCTGGATTCGGATCTGTCATGAAACAAACACGCCCAAGGTCACAAGCGTCCATCTTTGTCTTGTTCCCCGTAGTACGTGTCGAGCACGATCAGTGCATCTGCGCGATAGTGCGTTGTTGTTTTAGAGAATCACTCAAACGTCATGATTTCTTTTTTTACGATTTATTTTTGTTGTCATAGGTAAAGAGCTCAAATGGGACTTCATCCACGGCCTGTTTGAGAACGCAATCTACGGTGGTCGCGTGGACAACCCCTTCGACATGCGCGTTCTACGCTCGTACCTCGCGCAGTACTTTAACAAGGAGACGCTAACGGGCGGAGGGGGAAGCGGAACTCGCAGGGCCAAAAAAATCGCTCCTGGCGTCACCGTGCCATCCTCAGTTTATTATAAGGTGAGAATCAAACGTCTAAAAAATGGGACACAAAGTGTGATATTTTGATGCATTTGTAAAAATGGCTTTTTAAATGCCAAAAAGAACAATTACATGATTAGAAATCTTTTAAAAACAGAATCAACAGCATTACATAACTAAAGAATAATTGTAGAAATTGCAGCCACATAGATGCATTAATAGATGCATTATTCCACGCATATTTTTTGGTGTTGAATGAATGGTAAAAAATATTTGCATACAATTTTTAAAAAAACCTTATTAAGCAATTTCTCCCACAAAGGTACCATTTTATACGGGAAAAAATCATATGAAGTAAAATTTTGCTTAAAGGCACAGGCTCGTCAGCAATGCGCGCGCTCCAATTTCGTGCCACGAATTACGCAGCTCCATGCCTTTGCTACACGGAGCTGCGTATTTCGTGGCACGAATTTGGCGCGTGCATTGCGGACAAGGCTTTAACTGCAAATGACGTATTTGGACTTTAATTTCAGGTTTCAAACTTTTGGTTTTGAAAACACTAACAAAAACTGCAGTATTTTTCTCCCTCTTTTTCATAGGACTACACCGACATGATCAAAGCATTTCCCGAAGATGACAAGCCGTCGTACTTCGGCCTACCAGCCAACATTGAGCGATCCTCGCAACGCATCATTAGCAGTCAGGTCATCTCGCAGCTCAAGATATTGCGACGTCTCGACGAGGCGGACGTCAAATTCGACATGGATAAATGGAACACAGAGCTGGGTCCCATCCTCAACCTGTGGAAGAAACTTAATCAGGTGAAAACCTATAATTCACCTTTGGTTATAATTCACCTTTGGTTAATTCAACTTTGGTTATTCTGTGTCTAATTTCATCTCATCGTGTAAACCATACAAACAATAGAGAGGTTTCGCAGCGTCACGGATACCGATACGGATACGGATACGTCATGACTTTATGCGCTTCTCGTGACGCGTAACCGTAGTACACATAATACGCGTGAATAACAGTTATCGGGCTCCATACGCATGTTTTCATACGCGTGAATAACGGTTATCGGCCTCCATACACGTAGCATAAAAATGAATATCGGTTGTGCAGATCAGCAGCCGATTTCACGAATCCTTGCGCACTGCGTAAGCTGCGCATCATTCCTGTGATAATTACACGCAAACCTATGGGACTTATGCCATTTTCAAAAGTTGCGCAAGCTAGGCAATTTTTCGTAAAATCGGCTGCAGGCCTCAAAATTCATTTTAAAAAGGGCAAGGCAATTTTCCCTCATTAAAGGGGCACCTGAATGAGGAAATGGAAAATTTGTGTTAGAACGTTTTAAGGGCAACACGGAAAAAGCATAGGGCACCGATGGCACTTTGCGATTGTGCCGTGGGTTATTTCAAGGCCTGGCAGAATTATTTGCTTTTTCATGATGGATTAATAAGTATGCATTTTATTTCTTTTTGATGTATGTTCCGTGTATACAGATCGTGGAGATGGTCCAGTTTACGGAGACCACCTCCACTAACGTTTACTCGTCGTCGTTTTTTGTCGTAATGTTTCAGGGCTCACAGCTGATTCAGATGAAACTACAACCGCCCAGTGAGAAGGCTGGAACCGATAGCCCCGTGGCCTCTTTCATCCAGCTGGAATGTTACAACGCCGTAGCATTGGTTCAGTTTGTCCATTCTACGCTAGCCGGTCTGAGTAAAGTCATACGTGGCACTATGCTGCTGACCAGCGAAGTGCAGAAAATGGTTGCATTGTTGCTTAAACAAGAAGTAAGTTCTGTTATATGGATTTGTTCATGAAGTCAATTTTCAGTATGTAATTAACTCAAATACACCGATGCTACAGGGACACAACTGTATTTTCGTCGCAAAGCTGACATAGTGACGAATATGCAGTGTTAAAGCCACTGCACATTCGTCACTATGTCAGCTTTGCGATGTTTTGTGTCCCAACTTGATGGAATGACCCACATATTATTTCACAAGTTACATAGTACTTTTTGCTGCATAACATGTCACATCACAAGGTCCTTCATGCACACTACTCACAATAAGTTAGGGATTTTGTGCGGTGTACGCAGATATTTTATCGAGGGTATGCATTCTGCTTGAATGGTTTTGTATATGATTTTGACAAATTGTATCTGCATGACAGACACACCTTGTCATAGGAAATAGGTGAAAACAGTCATTTGAAAAAATAAAAATTGCAAAAACACAGCATACCAATGTCCCTAACTTACTGTGAGTTGTGTGTAATGAAGCATGTTGCCTATCACATGCATTTAGTGTCCAATCCAAAAATGTTGAAAGGCAATATTTAGTATAGTGCCAGATCACCTTGGAAATAAAATATGGTATACAAGAATTACGATAAATATGATATGAGAAAAATCTTATGGTCCTCATTAGGATTCGAACCCTAGACCTCCGATACACCAGGCACACTGGTATAGAACCCAATTCGTATCTACCACAAATGTTCTGTGAAATGTTGGAGTTAGCAAAGTTGACATTTTTTTTCAAAACAGAAAAATTAAATTTGATTTTCATGTTAACCCTTTTAGACACCCCTCGACTGGCTGAGTAAATGGGACGGTCCAGAGGATCCCATACAGTACTTGCGCACCCTGGTGGCACGTACCACGGCAATCCAGGGGTGGGTTCAGAAGGCTGAGTCTAAAACATTGTTGAAGGAGACACTTGACTTGGCTGAGCTGTTTCATCCAGACACATTCCTGAATGCACTCAGGCAACAGACGGCGAGGTAGGGTGTTGAAACTTTACAAAATGTGGGATGCATTTACTGTAATAACGCGCACTTGCATCTTCTTTCAACGGGGCCTCTTTAACGCACTCCTCTATTCATGCGTCCAAGCACCTGCTGATATTTGCTATATGGGCAATTCCCAAAAGTAGGGGTCCAAAATTGTTGGTGTCCCAGTTACGTACGACACTCTCTGCTTCAAAAATCACCACTTATGGCCACAAATTCTCAGTAATGGACTGTGGCCTGTGGTTATAGGGGGCAGCATCATTTTCCTTAACACTTGGAAATCTTAAAAAGCATGTCACACTTTTGGACCCCTAATTTTGGGAATTACCCATATTTCGTTATGGAAGCAGCGACAGAAATTTTGTCGCCACTCTGGGCCAGTCTTGGGTGTTCAAATTTGACTACACGTGCACATATTGTAAACACAGTGCATGTCCGCGCTCGGTGCACTCGGCAAAAGGCTGGTATTTGAAGAACTACATGACATTTTGTTCCATTACGTTTGTCATTCTGTATCCCTCTTATTCATTTAAGAAACTTCGGAGTAAATAAAATTGTCGCGGAAAACTTTGGTAAGAACGGATCTAGTCTAAAGACCACAAACTCAATCCACTTTCTGGGAAAAAGTAGAGAGCTCGTTTTTTTTAGCGTAACATGACCAAATTGATTAAATTACATCAAAGTGACTCATGTGTGCCTCCGCAAAACCTAACAGCCGCCTAACTTCAAGGCTTGTGCAAGTCTAGTCATTCAGCACAGTGACACCGTTACGTATGGCCGAAAAAAAAGGTAATTCGTTTGCCGATCACTTCTTTTAAGATTATTTGTCATTAACCACACTCATAAAAGGAATGTCAGTATTATTTATTTGACGTTTGAGCTGAAAGATTTTGTTTTTAATTTGTCAGGGATGTGAAGACGTCAATGGACAGCCTCAAGTTTGTTTGTTCCTGGAGTGGAAACATCTCAGGCGCTAGACATCAGGTCAAGGTAATATTAGCTAATGACAATTAACTTTGTTTTGTCAAACGCAGTTTTTCTCTGTGTAAGTGAGGTTTTATGTCGCATTTTGTTAGCAAATATATTCATTCTTTTTACACTCACATTTGTAATTCTTCTCAAATTTTCGTTGCCAGGTATTTTGAAAATGCATTTTATTATCTTGAAATATAGTCATTCTTAATTTAGCCATCAAATTTGGGAACTATACTCGTAAAAATCTGTCTTGTTTCTGTCTCTCTGCTAGATCGGTGGACTACAGTTAGAAGGCTGCACGTTTGACGGCTCAAGACTATCTGAAAACCAGCGAGACTCGCCCAGTGTGTGTACTGTACCGACTTGCACCGTGGCATGGGTGCTTAAAGTATGTTATTACAGTGATTATATCGTGGGTGACACCACAAACTTTTATGTGTCTAGAAAAATATCAAGTCAAGAAAAAACATATTTTTCGAGGTTCCTCACCTAAAATGGATGGACAATACATCTTAGGGAGCGCGTGTGGTCTAGTGGGTATGAAGCGGGACTCCCAATCAGAGGTTGTCCCTGGGCAAGGCACTTAATCCCAGTTGCCTCGTAAACCCAAGCGATATATGGGAAGCTGTTAAGGGGAATTCCACAATCTAACTGCTGATAGGGTTGTGCGCCTGACCAGCAGCCACCTAGTTGAAGCGAAATGGCCGGTTCTGGTGATTCCCTGATGGCTGCGGTAATAATGGTAACAGTGCCTTGAGCACCCTGCAGGGTGGATATGTGCACTATATAAATCTCATCATTATTATTATTATTATCTTTAAACTAATAATTTCAGCGTACTTTTTTTCTTAATACATCAGGATGCCGTGGACCCTTACAGCCCACAAGACAGCATTTCTCTGCCAGTCTATTACACCGCCGACCGTGAGAAGATTGTTACGCACTTAACGGTGCCTTGCGGAGGAGACCAAGACCACTGGGTCCAGACCGGAGCGGCCTTCTTCCTAAAAAGTCTCTGAATCCATACGGATTCAAATCCATTCTCGGCAGAATGGAACAAGCAGAAATATCCATGCAGGTTTGGTTCTTGGGGAAATCCTGAGGGAGTACAGGGGTGGATTGCAATAAAGAAAGTTAGGACGTCCTAACCCTGACATCACTAAGACATCATAGATGATTTTGTCTTGCAATAACAATTTATGTGTCCTAACTTGTGTCCTAGGACACATAAAATTTAAGACACCTAATATGTGTCGTAAGTTATGTCTTTAGAAAATTGTTTTATTTTTCCTGCTCAATTCCGAGAAAAAGAGTCTTGTGACTAGGATCAAACGATCGTTTTTGATAGTTTGTCTGTCTTACACTCAGTGAAAGGTAATTACTATTCAAGCTCGGCCTATGTTAATTACGAAAGTTTTCTCAATGTTTTTCACGCCACTCACTCACTCACGTACGGTAGCAAGCAACGACCGGCAAGTAAAACGGGTAAAATGCGCAACGGTATGCAAACACACCGGTTGCGATTGAAACGCCGTTCATAACAGTAAAGACATACAAACGTTTATGTCTTAGCTAAGACGTCCTAACTTTTGGATATTGCAAGACATTTTCAATATGTCGTAGCTAAGATGTCATAAATTCAGTTAGGACACATGGTATTGTCTCAGACTAAAGACGGTCATATTGCAATCCACCCCAGAATACACCAATCCGGTAATAATGTCTTCTTCCCTGTACATCCGCCATAGCTGGGGGGCTTCCACTGTTTGAACTGTATGTTTTTGTTGTTGCTGAAGCTGCATTTGTTTACTTCGAACAAGTTGCGCGTCTTTGTAGGGTTGTGTGCGCGCGAAGGCGGGCGCGTCGCGTGTACGCAAAGGCGGGCGCGTCGCGAATACGCGAAGGAGGCTCGTTCGTGCATGTAATGGATGAGCGCTTTTCGTTCTAACAGCAACACAAAACGCACAGCCCATGCACTGGACGCCCCCCAGCTATGGCGGGTATGCAGGTAGGAGATCTTAGTTACCGGATTGGTGTATACAAAAACGAAAACGTTACCCTTTGTGTGTAGCCAAAGTTACTGGGTCTAAACTGTAACCAGTGAACTGCTTCCCTGCATTTTAGCAATGGACGATTCAGATTACCAGCTAATGTTCAGACCCAGTTACCCTGGCAATAGATGTCACACTTTAGTAATCTGCACTGTGCCTTACAGCTCGGGGGGTAAAGCATCCGCCCAGTGTGTCAGAGGTCTTGGGTTCAAATCCTGATGAGGCCATGTGATTTTTCTCTTATTCCATGTTTTTTCAATGGTTTTATTTCCCTTCCTCATTCCCAGTTATTTCAATGGTGATTAGGCACCATACTAAATATTTTGTTTGCTCATTCATGCAACACTGTTCTTAAGAAAAACCGGGAGTATACCACTGTGCCTCATAGCTCAGCTGGTAGAGCATCTGCCAGGTGAGTCAGAGGTCTTGGGGAAAACATGAGGGAGTATACCACTGTGCCTCATATCTCAGCTGGTAGAGCATCTGCCCGGTGTGTCAGAGGGCTTGGGGAAAACATGAGGAAGTATAGCTCAGCTGGTAGAGCATCTGCCAGGTGAGTCAGAGGTTTTGGGGAAACCTGAGGGAGTATACCACTGTGCCTCATAGCTCAGCTGGTAGAACATCTGCCAGGTGAGTCAGAGGTTTTGGGGAAACCTGAGGGAGTATACCACTATGCCTTAAATTAACTGGTAGAGCATCTGCCCAGTGTGTCAGAGGTCTCGGGTTCGATTCCAGATGAGGATCATATTTTTTTTCTCATACCATGTTTGGTTGAGGTGGGAGATAAAATGTATGTATGTATGTAGTTTATAGATAATACGTTATTATTTACTAAAAAGTATACTGTATTTGCAATGTCCAATCAAGTCATAAAATTCACTTTGTTTGACGTGTGTGTGTGTTTGTAAAAAATAGTTTATATTGTGAATTTGAGAGCTATAGTTGAAACCCACGGAATGGGTTTGTAAATAACTGGTATATAGTTTTGGTTGAGAAAGTTTATTTTGTTCACATTCTGATACATAGCTGTGTATGTAACATTGCCGTGTTTGTTTCAAATGCATAGTTCCGAGATTGCCCAATTAACCCCACCCCCTTGGATATCATTGCTATGCCTCACATGCTATTGCAGAAATGGGGACACACAACGTAATGGGAATCGGCATGGAAAGCACAGATTCATTGGAGAAAACTCAAAGGTATGTATGTTTTAGGGTCGACAGTTAGCGTAGCACACACTGAGTAAAGGACTAGTAATACAGAGATGTCATATCTTCAAAAAAAAATGCACGTGCGTACTGTTGTGAACGATATGCTAATGCACTGTCAGCGTAGCTCTCTTGTGATTGGTCACGTGGTGTGGCTTGATTGACAGGTCGGAACTATGCATGGAGTTGCAAGTTGTGTATCTACTTAACTCACAAAACAGAGCTATCAAATTATTAAGACACACTTTATATTCTTAACTATCACTGTGGTTATTTTCAAAAAATTTGGCCAGTATAATAGACGAACCCCAAATTAGCCCGTTCTGCGCACTTCCGCATTGAAACCCGAGGCTCTTCGTGTTAAGTCTGCAGTCACTGAGTGCTTACATTTAGGACCGATTGTGCATTCACGTGCGTACGTTAGTTCATTTCCAGGTTTGATAAAGAGGTTCTTCTAACGGTCAGAAGTGCGCAGACCAAAATTTTGGATTCGTCTATCACTAGATGCAACTGCCTTCAATTTACCAAATGAAAATAGTTCACACGGCTTTACTACTACATGTAGTTTATTTTCACACATGAAAGCACAGTACATCTTATATTGTGGTGGAAGTAAGACATGTAGCAAACAAAATATTCCTTTAATCAAATTTTCTTTGGCTGCGTTCGGGCGTGCAGTTCTCGTTACTCGGGAGTAATGCGTGCGCATTGCACTCGGGTCACATCACGCGAACGGCAAGTCCGCAGTGCGATTGGCAATATGTGAAGATGGACGTCTCTTGCCGTCACTGCACAAAAAATGCCATTTTATTGCTCACAAGAAACTGAGGAAATACAGGCCGTAAGTCATGAGAACCTTTGATGCCGTCTAAAACAAACCTTAGTGAGTTATTATTTCAGTTATTGAGTTGACACGTTGAGCAAATTCACCAAAAATCCCACCCATATTCCACCATCTTCGTACAAATCACATGACACTTGACAGGAGTACGAGCACACTCCCCATTTGTTGGGGAGTAGTAAGAGCATACTCTCACTGACCCGAGTGTCGTTATTCTTGCCGTTCACGCGCGCAGGAGTATAACTCGTGTTAACACGAGTACACGCCCGAACGCAGCCATTATTTTTCACAATATTTAATTATTTCATGGTAGTCGTTGAAACATAGAACATTTGGATATTGTGCCATTCGCTCGTTCCCAAACTGGGCGCTGGTACAGGCTAATTTGTTTGTGCCCTCATTGGCCAACATTTTATACGACATGTGACCACGAGGTCATGTCTTTTTCTTGTAAACTGAAGTTAAAACAATTTTTCTTGCAGACAAGAAGTCTTGCACACAGTACACTCATTTTATTCGTAAATTTGATTTTTGTACTGGATATATCAGCGTTAACATACTATTTATTAATTATTCATCTGGCAGTAAGCTCCGCACGTCTGTATATGTGACCTTTGTGTTTCCGTCACATAAAACTGTGAAGGCGCATCAGCCCGTACCATACCCAGTTTGGGCGGCTGGGAAAGAGCAAAATTGTGCCATGTAGTTTTTCTTTGCTCCAAATGTGTTAGTACATTTTTAATTCTTTGCTCAGTTTGTTTGCAATGTTTTCTTGTACCACAGAATACTTATTGATGTACACTTAAATTATTTTCAAAAAATAAAAAGAAAATAACACAATTATACACATAATGGTTCTTTTGCAACATATCTACTATACAGATTTAAAAATGTAAATTTTGCCAATATCCACAGGTGTTTGGAAATTTAAGAAAATTAAAGCAGGTAAGTCGATGTAACCTGTAGGTTTCTATGAAAACTGCCACAGTTGTAGTCTAGTACTTTATCAAATAGAGTTCCGGAGTGGAAAGATATTTCACTTTATAAAATCCCAGTATGTTGAAAGTCAAGAAGAATTTCATTAGGAAGAAATGTTTTAAATTTAAAAATAAGTGGGCAGATGGAGCTGCCAACTTTCCCATATTTTGGAAAGACAATACCAGTAGATTTATTTGCCGACTTCAGACACATCTTAAAATTTGTGACATTTATCGTTAATTGACAAATCAGGAGGGTTTTTAATCGGTGTTGGAAGAGGAGTCATTTTCCGAGGAATTTGTTGCAAATTTTGGGACGGTTGCAGATTTCAAACTTTAAAAGGAAGTTTTTGTGAATCTTAAAAAGTGCTCCACAACTTGGTGTCGGTTAGTGGATGGAACTAGATGCCAATCGAGAGCAACTAACATTTATTACGACTGGGTTCACACTAAGCCTTTTTTCGCGTAAATTTGACAAGCGACATGGATGGAATTAGGAGTGAAACGATGCACTGCTGTTCGTCATCTCGTCAGGCTGTTAATGAGCAAGTCGTCATCCATTTGATGATTGAAAATGACCAAAGGCTGTTCGCCGCAGTCCAGAATCAACGTGGAGTGGAAGCAGATATTGCTGACTATGCACAGGTACTCGAAGAACGCAAAGATGGTGTAAACTGCAACAAGAGAGGGTGCTGTTTATGTATTATAAAACAGCAACAAACAAGTTCTAAACAAAACTGTAGTTTGGCCAGAGGCCAATTTTATGGAGCTGTTTATAAGCACAGAAATTTGTAATGACCCTGCCTCATTGCCCAATTGGTAGAGCATCTGCCTCAAGTGCCAACGGTCTCGGGTTCAAATCCTGATAAGTAATGTTACCCAGAGTTATGACATAGTTATTAAGCCTATAAATATTTACGCAGCCGAGAATATCTCTAAAACGTTTTATTAATTTAATTTCTTTTTAGGCTGAAGCTTATAAGTATCTTCCACTTAAACATCGAGATACATAGGTGGGTGGCGGCAGCCGACAGCCAGAGACACCGGGGAATCCCCTTACTCTTCACAAAAAGAGTGCTCTGGGATCTTTTAAGTACATTACTGTACATCCCTTCCGAAGGATGGGGCAACTTACCATAGGGTTCACAGTAGCGATTGTGCCGCTCAAATAAATACGTGAAGCTGACGATTGACGTGAGAAACGTGCCGAAAATGAAGAGCTTCAGTCGATACGAGTACTGATGCTGCAAAACGTGAAAAATCAAGAAATGTTAATGCAAACGTTTTGTCCTGAGTTGGCCCCGATGCCCCTACAAGATATACAATTTGTGAGGCCAACTTTGCCAGCATGCCCTATCCCAGGTTTTTACATAACCAAGGCCACCGAGACCAATGGGCTCATGTCCTGCTGAGTTGCCCCAATGCCCCTTTAAGCATGCCCTATCTTCTTGAATTTCATGAGGCTTATACCGGGGGTATTCACTAATAACCAATACACATTTGGAACAAAGTTGGCCATGGCGTCCCTCCAGTTGGCCTTATTGTCCTATGAAATTCAGACTTGACCTGGGACCAATTTTATAAACCTGTTTTGGTTACGTGACAAAATCCCCACCCCTTGGGCAAAATTTAGGTGACAAAAATCCCTACCCTGGGGTGCAAAACGTCTTGTCTTGTATGCAGATGCATAGAAAGTTTTATTTCAATGGGTCAAAATCCCCACCCTGGGGCATGGAAAACGTGACCAAACCCCCAACAAGGGGTTTGGGGGGCAAACAATTGATAGGTGCACTATCTTGCACTGGCTAAGCTGCATTTTTAACAAAAAATAGTGGAAAATTTCTGGCTATTTTACCATGGGTGCTTTTCTTCTATGGCAAAGACAGCAAGTCGTGATCATGTGCAGAACAGCAAACACAATAAAGAAGATAAAACACTTTTCATGGACATCTGAAGAAAAGAAGAAGACAAAAAATAGTTTGTATTTTTTTCAGATTCCTCAGTTTAAACCCCAATACATCATTTGCAGTTATCCAAAATTTTACTTCACAAGTTGACAAAACCAAATAAAAAGTCTAATAGTAACAAACACCACATGATTTTTCTCTGTATAAAATAGTACCTTTATGAGAGAAATTGCGAACTGGAGGTTGGTTTTTAAAAAAAAGCTGTCTGCAGAGAACGTTTTCACCATTCAATAACACAAAAAACATGCATGGATTTTTGTTTTCAGGTTTTCTGAAGTTTTACTGTACTTGTGTGACTGAAATTTCTACAAGGCAGTGGAAATAACGTCGTTTTAAACAGTTTATCTTTAATGAATGCTTTTAGGAGCCCAGTGACCAGGGGTAATAATGTGCACTGTATAAATATCCCCATTGTTTTTATTCATACCGTAATTTTCATTGGACGAAACAAATGTCAAGCCGACTAGACAAAACACCTCCGTAAGTGACAGTCCGAGACTGGCACGGCACAAGACCCTATAGCCAGGACTCGTGTTCCAGTTATAAATATCCTGGCTATGCCAGGAGTACCACAGCAGTGCAAAGAAAATCCTTGGGGACGAGTGTAGCGCCACCAAGATGCGCCAGATGTAACGCTGTGGAGTGTAGTTTCCGATACTCGCACTGATGGAAGGTAGAAAATTGTAGACCTGTAGAACAATAATTCAGCTCAAAATTAGATTTAGAAATAAATGTTTTTATCTGGTACTGAAACCACACAGTGTTGAAGAAATCTGTGAAGAGAAGACGAGAGCAAGATTAACAGATATAGACTCTGAGGTTTTGTCTTCTTTGACCTGTGAATCACATTAAAATGCAGAGGAATGTCGCAATTTTAATAAAGAAAAACTTACAATTCTATAATGTGTAATGATAATTTAATATTAATAATTAAACTTGTACAATGCATATTTCATGTTCATATGTGCTTTACAGAATACAGTATCGAATTTGCATAAAATTATACTCAACTTTATGCAAAATGTTTGACATTGGTTTTATTTTTAATTTACGTTTGCCATGTTTTGCATTCGCTTTTTCTTAAAGGACAGGGCTGAGGTCAAGTTATTTCTGAGTAAAATCTTCTTTTTTTTTTTTTGTATACATTGAACAACAAAGATTTAAATTTACATTGCAATGCGTACGATTCACTCCTTCGAAATCCTTCCACATAGAAATCACCACACACAGCAGAAAGCCAGAGAGTGGACAGGAGGAAGTTGCCAACACCAACCATTTAATGGGGATCCGAATCATTCTTTTCATTTAATAGCTTTAACTGTATTTAAACCTGTTTTATTTAGAGAGAAACATTACAACGCGCGCATGCACACCCCAGCGAAAAGACAATCAAAATAAAGCACGCCCTCAAGAGTTCAAGTAATAAAAGTTGAAGAATTTTGTTGCATGGCACCCTTCTTCAATAAGCATTACAAGCACAACGTTTTGAACAGGGTCACAGACTAGGCCTTGAATAAATATATTATTCACCCTTAAAACATTTAATATTTATTTAATATTGTAATCGAGGCAAATTAACAATTAAAAGCTAATAAATTTGGATTGTAATATTTAATTTCATTCGAGAAATTTTTATTTTGCGTTCACAGAAAGTTGAGTCGAATCGCTCAAAGTGTATGCATTTTAACTTTACACGAAGTGTTCGTTCCAAAATAACTTCATGTGCACTGTATGTACTGCATTGACGATCTGTCTGTCTGTACAGGAGTCGGCTGCGAAATGTCCGAGTTTTTAAGGAGGAATTTGGCCTTGTTTATTTCTGTCAATGTTCTTATTTCCACGCACAGGTTTTCATGTAAACAGACGAGTGAGATTTTCGTATGAATCCACCGAAAGATCTCTCCTTTGGAGCGGCGGAAGAGGAAAGGTGGGGAACCATTCTCCGCATACCGTCGGCTGATCAGCATGATGATGATCAGACAAAATTTAGGGATCGCTCATCATTTTGTTCCACTCTGCCATGGACCGATGTCGGTCACTTCGCCCCATTTACACTTCGCCCCATTTCCACTTCGTCCCATTTACACATCGTCCCATTTACACATCGTCCCATTTACACATCGCCCCATTTACACATCGCCCCATTCACACATCGCCCCATACCACTTTGCCCCACGTGAGTTTGCCCCACGTCAGTTCATCTCACGTCGTCAGTTCGTCCCACTGCCACTTCGCCCCACGCCACGTCAGTTCGTCCCACTGGCACTGCCACTTCGCCCATTATGACCACTTCGCCCGGAAAGAATTCCGTTTACTGGTCGCTACTTTTCTCCTTATAAAGACCTAATAACCACCAAAACATGTTAAAATTATGAAGGGAAGTGATTTTTTGAGTATAAAACATTCATAAATTTTCTTGAAAAAAGGCCTACTTAAACTTTTTGATGGAAGTCATACACTTCGCCCATTATTACCACTTTGCCCTATTACCACTTCGCCCCATTACTGATTTAATACCACTTCGCCCCATTACTGATTACCACTTCGCCCCATTACCACTTCACCCATCTCTGTCTCCTGACGGTATTTTAGTCTGAACGTAACTGATGTTATTTAGACAGAATGATTCTGTCCCTACGGGTTACCGTAGGGACAGAACAGGAAACACACCCTTTTCATGTAGTGGCTGGTTGTCATTTAGACCCGTGAACAGGGCGTCATATCCTCCGCCCTGGTGCCGTTTCTAACCCCAAATCTGTGGCAAACTCACGCAAATTAAATTTGTCCCTTGGCTCTGATATTTGCTCAATAGGTGCACTCACCCCAATGTTCAAATATTCCGAAGAGTACGCATCGATCCGATGTCTAGTTTCGGTGAAATTTGGGGGCAAAATTGAGACCCTCCGTGAGATAAAATACAGACTGTTTGCCCCAAAATCAAATATGAGCATGCGCGAGAGCGGAGAGGTCAACACTAGACTGGTTCCCTGTCCTTATATTTACTTCCCTTCATCTTATACGACGAAGGGAAGTAAATATGAGGACAGCGAACCAGTCTAGCTTGTGTTGACCTCTCCGCTCTCGCGCATGCGCATACTTAATTTTGGGGCAAACAGTCTGTTTTTTATCTCACGGAGGGTCTAAATTTTGTCCCACGATTTCACCGAAACTAGACATCGGATCGATGCGTACTCTTCAGAATATTTGAACATTGGGGTGAGTGCACCTATTGAGCAAATATCAGAGCCAAGGGACAAATTTCATTTGCGTGAGTTTGCCACAGATTTGGAGTTGGAAATGGCACCAGGGCGGAGGAAACGACGCCCTGTTCTAGTTGGCATTTTGCCTTCAAATTGGAATTCCCAGCTGGTTGTTTCCTCTAGTGGGTTTAGATGTCCATCATTGTAAAAGAATAAAAAGGAATGCTTACAATACCGTTTTTTAAGCAGAAACGCACTCGGCTGCTAGCAAAAAAGCATGAGGCTCTATTGTTTTCATACTGATTTGGAGGACAAACAGGGGGATGTTTAATGACCAGTGATGGCGTAAACCACTCTATAGGGGAAAATGTCACAATTTTCCTTAGGAAAATACTGAAACGTTTTCTGTTGCTGTTCTTGCCAAACAATTTGCCTGAATTTGTTTTATTTTGTTTATTAACCAGCAACACCGGAAACAACCAAAGAAGGCCTGCAAGCAGCCCGGATGACATGTAAGATCATCTACAAATTTATAAAAAGAGGGAAAAGCTTCATGATTTGTTTTAGATATGTCCCATAGTGTATAGATTCCCATTAGGTGTCCATGCATGGTAATCTTTCAGACGTCGCATTTTAGTGGACTATTACATAATACCCCTGTCACACTCGCCCGCGATCACGCTGGCGCTCCAACTTCGACCTGAAAATTATGAAAGTGTGATGCAAAGTGCAGTAAGGTCTCTGAGAACGATTTGGTGATACAGTGGAAACTGTCCAGGATGGCAGAGGGTCTATGAGCTACCTTGAGTGGGAGACCTCGGCGCTTGTTTTGTGCATGCACAAAACAAGCCCAGCAGGTCAGTGCTCTGACGGGTCGGCGCTCTGACGGGTCGGCGCTCTGACGGGTCGGCGCTCTGACGAGAGAGGTGTAATGACGCAGTACAGTCGCCATGGCAGCGCAAAGCGAACTGCATGAGCAGATCGTCAACGTAGCAACAACCCATAGAAGCGACTTGTGGTCGCAGAAATCATCCCCTGCGACTTGTGTGCGACTGCTGTACGCTTATTGGGCTCTCAATACGTGCCTCTGTTGCTGTTACTACGTGTCTACTACGCTTTATGGGCTTGTTTCCACACTGCGCTGCCACTTGATACTATGACGCTCGTTATACATCCAAGGCGTTGTTTGGACATTGGCAATAGGTTCACATTGCGTTCTTATTACGATCCCACTTACACACATTTTGGTAAAAATACAGCTTCATCATCTGTACCTTCCCTCTGGCGGCGGACTTCTTGGTTCTTAAAGGCATGGTGCACACACAGCGGCTGAAAGTAGACTGAAGCCCTCAGGTCGCAGGAGGCTCTATTTATACACGCCGCGCACGCGCAGTGAGCGAGTTGCAGACGTATTGAGAGCGTAGTGAGAGTGCAACAAGAGCGCACAGAGTGCACTGAGAGCGTACTGTTGATCAAACTGGGAACACATAGTGTCGCAGTGAGAGCGTATTAAGCGAGTCAATAGCATACTGTAAGCTACCCTGTGTCATAGATTTCACAATTTTCGCAATGTCACTGCGCTTTGGTGAAAAACTTTAAAGTCTGGGAGTGCAAAGTGGTCGCTGGCTGATCGCAGTAGTGTGTGACAGGGCTTTTAGTTAAAAATTAATAAATACCTCGGACAGTTTACGCACACACAAACACAAACTGCACGCTCCCAAAAGCAAATTGTGAACTGTAGCAAGTACCCGGGCGTGCGCGTACGACACGATTGCATTACGCATAACGCGCGCGACCAAACAAAAACAACTAGACGCACAGCTAGCAGTTTGTACGAATGCGGTAGAAGGTGAATTCATGCAAAACATGGCAAAACGACAAGCCTGGTGGCTCGGGCCATTATCGGCGCCCAGACCCCGGTTTTAAACGTATGTTTAAGACTGGCCAAACCTACTTTTAATCCCTAAATCAAACCTACATGTATGTCACTGACTGTTCTCCTGTGCAATCTGTCAAGTGTAGAATGTATTTGGTATTTTTTTCATATACATTGAATACGGATTTGGGTAAATTTATATGTTGGAATCGATAGCTTGTTCAATTCTAAGATATACTTCCCACTGACACTTTCGTCGCAAATGTTGCATTTCTGAGATAAATAAATGATAAAATTACTGCATAAAGTAATGCACAAAATGACGTGGCGAGCGGTCTGTGCGTAAGCACGACAACAGAGGGCGCTGCGCGCGCGCGTGAATGGTTGTCTTGTGCACTAACTGAAGGCAATTTTTGAGGAAGAAAACGTGATTTTTCTACAGAAAAGCAACATTTGCGACAAAAGTGCAAGTGGGAAGTATATCTTAAAATTACATTATGTGTTGATTCCAGGAGGTAATTTCCTTAAAATCTTTGTTCAAATACCATGTATTTATTTATTTATTTTTTTTTTTTTTTTCTTTTGGAGTACTTGAATCATTGCTTTCCAAGATTGTTTTATATGTCTGACACAGGAAGCGCGCCGCAGTACAAAAGCTTATTGAGCAATACTTCTACCAACTCGTCGATGGATGCGGAAATGAGCACTGCAACAATGAGAATTGTGCCTCCAGCCGAAGCGGAAAACCATTCACTCACAACGAGGCCGCTATAAAGGCCGTGGCTCTCTGCAAAGCCAAGGCCCAGCTGTGCTACCAGTCGACCTCCAAACAAGCTAAAACGACGCATCAGGATGTCAGCGACCATGCGCCTTCCGGCAGAGGTCTGGTTGGGCTGTCGTTCAACGAGGGGGCATCATCGTCGTCTAGCACCCAGACTCCAAAGGGCTCATTTGATACCCCTTTGAGGGAAACGCCAGTCACAAGTCAGCCGTCAACGAGTACCGAAACGCCGAAAGCGGGCGTTGTTCCCGAGGTGATCGGAGCCCCCGTGAAGAAAAGTAAACAAGAACCACGAGGTACTATTTTTGTATTCATCAAAGACGTTTACAACATGGTTTGCTTAAAGGCACAGGCTCGTCAGCAATGCGCGCGCGTCAAATTCGTGCGACGATATACGCAGCTCCATAGCAAAGGCACGCAGCTGCGTATTTCGTGGCACAAATTTGGCGCGCGCGCATTGCTGACAAGCCTGTGCCGTTAAAGCCTAATACATCATTTGCAGTTACCCAAAATTTTACTTCATGATTTGACAAGAAAAACCTGACCAAAAGTGTTTGATAGCAACTGAAACAAACGCCATATGATTTTGTTTCCATGAAAATGGTACTTTTGTGATACAAATTGCCAACTAAAAGTGTTTTTTTTTTTAAATTGTCTGCAGACAACTTTTATACTATTCATACATACACAGAAACCATGCATAGTTTTTTAGGTTTTCTGAAGTATTACTAAATTTATGTGGCTGAAATTTCTACAAGGCAGTTTATCAACATTATTCTTTAGTTGTGTAATGCTGTTGTTCCAGTCTTTAAGAGTTTTCCAACCATGTAATCTAAATCTGGTATGGTGCCTGATCACCATTGAAATGAAACAACAAAATTTGGGATGAGAGAAAAATTACTTTTTTAACGACTTCAAAAATGTGTAAATCTGACACATTCTGCAAAAATTAGTCACTTCTCGCACAACCTGGTCCAATTTCTTGTGACTGTACGTAGCTAGAAATCATTAGGATTTTTTAATGACCCTGGATCAGCCGCTGATTTCTAGAATTGTTCACCTAAAAACATGGCTACTTTGCAACATTCGACTGATTTTGCAAAACGGTGATACAAATATGTTTAGTGCTTTTTCTCCCTTTCATGAATCAGCTAAGCAACTGGACCACCTGTCACAACACAGAATGATTGCCTTGATAGAATCCTGCGGTAAGGATGAGAGTTACTTCCCACTGGTGCACCTGATTGGCGAGTCGTTCTCCAGTTGGAAGGTCCTCAACAAGAGCTTCTTAAAGGCACCATACAAAGTCAAGACTCCTGATCAAGAAGCAGAAGACTTGGACCGCTTGCTGTCCGAGAAAGAACAAGAACGCATGATTGATGAGAGAGAAAAGGACGAGGACGAATCCGGAGCTTCCGGAAGCCTTCCCTCAAGAACTGGCGAGCTCATGGTGAACGTAGAAGCTGTGCAACATGTTTACGCCGCACTGGACAAACTAAATCAGGAGAGAGTCGCAAATGCCATGCTGAATGCGATCATAAGTCTTTCGCAGACGATGGAGGTGGAGGTGCGCTGCATGCCGCAGTTCGAATCCAACCCGCGCTTCTTGAACGTCTTCGTGATCATCATGGAGAACCCGTTGCTTCAGAGTCCGGAGTACCTCGAGATGGCCTACCCGAGCTTCTGCAAGGCCATGGGGCGTCTTCCGCTGTCCGCCCAGGCAACGCTGGCCCGTATCTGGTCCAAGTTCCCTGCAGATAACCTTAGGAGGAAACTAGAAAGCCTACAGCAACTCATCACATACAAAGTCTTGACCGACCACTTTGGGCCGCTCCGCCGAAGCATCAACGACAATGAGCCGATCGCGGCAGGCGCCAAGTGCATGAAGATCATATTTTACGCCAGTCTCCTCGGAGGGACGTTTGACAAAATGAGATCGTCGACTTCCACCGAGGATGAAGAAATGGACTTGAGAGAGTATTTTGGAGCTGTCGGAAATGACAACAAGGACAAAAAAATACCCAAGGAAGACCCGCTAAGCAAAGAGCTATCGGTCTCGGTCTTGGACTCTACAGAACCTCTAATACCCTTCGTGGATTTCTACAATGAACCCTTAAGTGATCAAGTTGACGTAGGCGACGACTTTGCGCGTTACAAAAAAGACGGACTTGGACAGAGCGGACAGTTTTCCTTCCTAAGCTACCCTTTTGTTCTCACTCCTGCCACCAAAAGCATGGGCCTGTTCTACGACAACAGAGTAAGGATGTACAACGAGCGACGGTTGACCGTTTTAAACAGTCTCGTCCAGGGAGAGCAATTTAATCCTTACCTGAAGCTGAAAGTCAAGAGGAATTCGCTGATCGAAGACGCACTCGTCAATGTAAGTACCAGTGTTCTCCACGGGTTTTTCATTTGCTAGGGCAGCAACCCCCCGCCGCGAAGCCCAACCCGCCTCCCCTCCCCCGCAAAGCCCCGCCCCAGTTTTTCTGTTACCTGGAATTAGTTTTATCCTTATATTATTCGAATTCGAATTTAGATTCGAATTTAGAACACAAACTGTGTCACTATTCGTTTTTCCTCAACGTTTTTTATTTTTATTTTTTATTTTCCCACCACTTACACGTTCACTTCCACCTCCAAAATTTCCTTTTTAAATTCATGACGATGTCTCTTCCGACCGGTTGAACAAAAAAGGATTTAAAAAACTGCATACGCAAGTGACGTGCGACGAGCATTCAACTTCTTGTATGTCTTTTTGTTTTGATCGGTACCGAGTGGGGCACCTGTACTCCCTATGCGAAAAGGCGTACTAACTGTGCGTAAACAAAGTACCCGACTACATACATGTATGTTAGACGGATTTAGTCAACAGAGGGCGACATCAGTTTGTTTTCCTTGGGAGCGGCCCGTGTGCAGTGGTACATGTATACAAGATGTAAATACATGAAAGGTATCGTGAAAATTGTTGCAGTGCGACGAGATTTGCAGTTGCTCGGGTGGTCGAGATTTTAAGCGGGCGGCACAAAAATTAGGTAGGGCGGCACGCCCTAGCAAAACCCCTCGGGGAGAACCCCGAGTACAAAGTTCTTAGAACTGCCAACCCTCCCAAATTTTGGGGAATACGTCTGGGAAAACGGGTTCATTCCGTGACTCCAAACACATCTAAAAATCCCCAAGGTTGTTAATTGACAATCCAGGAGGGTTTTATCCATGCCAGGTTTTTATCCATGAAGAATCCGTTCCAAAATCTGGGAGGGTTGGCAGCTCTGAGCACTTTGTGGTCTAATAGACCCTTTGTACTGGTGGCCATGACAGGGGGCAGGTTTTCATATTTAAAGGATGTGACAATGGATCAACAAAGTGCTTAATCGTGTATAAGACACAGGGACAATGGGATTGTCCCCTGTCGTGGCGGGTCGGGAAAAGGGTCTATTGGCTATTCTTAAGTCGATAACAGAAATTTTAAAGCCATCTCTTAAACTGTAAAGACAGCTAATCTAGCCTGAAGCTCATGTCCAAGCATTCTAAGGATTGAAAGCTGTTGTGATTTTAACAAACCCTTTGAAAACATTTATTTTGGGACTTTATCCAATTCTATATTTGTCAGCTTGAAATTGTTGCAATGGAAAACCCATCGGACCTGAAGAAGCAACTGTACGTGGAGTTTGAGGGAGAACAGGGTGTGGACGAAGGGGGAGTGTCCAAGGAGTTCTTCCAACTGGTTGTAGAGGACATCTTCAACCCTGATATTGGTATGGTTGCACATGTATGGTTGCACATGTATGGTTGCATGGTTGCACATGTATGGTTGCACAAGAGGGTTCCATGGTTGCACATGTATGGTTGCATGGTTGCACATTTTGTGCTTATGTTGTTAACAGATTTGAACAAAAGTTGCCCTACAAGATGGCAGCTATTCGATATGTAACCTGTCACGACAAAATGAGCGTAATATCGCATTCTGCTATTTCCTATAACGACGGTTCAAAGTTAAAAAATTGAAAGGGAGGTCAAATTTAGGGTTTGTAATATTCGGAAAGAGTAACTTTTATTCTATTTGATTGCAAATTTTTGGTGTCATCCAACAGTTAAAAACATCATTTTCAGACCAATTTTGACGATAGCTTTCTTCGTGCCTTGTAAGAAATTTTGTTTGAAGACTTGTAAGATTTGTTTGAACACTACCACTTCTCCAAGCTGTGTTGCGTTGGGGGAATAGTTTTACCTTATGTGTTATATACCATTGGAAATCTCTTTCTGTTGAATTCAAAAATACCAATATCCAATTTTTGAAAATTCCAACTTTCAGATCATTTTGAGGTGACAGGTCACATATGGTCTATAACCCACATACGTGTATATTCATAGTGTTTTTCTTTCTGTCAGGCATGTTCACCTATAACGAAGAAACCAACTACTTTTGGTTCAACCCGACGTCTTTTGAGAATGACCGTCAGTTCACGCTAATCGGCATCATGCTGGGACTGGCTATCTATAACAACATCATCCTTGATGTCCATTTCCCGATGGTGGTTTATCGCAAGTTGATGGGACGAAAAGCAACGTTCAATGACCTGGCTTCAGTGCAACCTGTGAGTGCCTTAAAGCCAGGGCTGTAGTCGATTCTACACTTTCCAAGTCCGAGTCCTTGGTGTCCAAGTCCGAGTCCTAAGTAGTTGTTTCAATCAATAAGTGCATTATTGTCAAGTGTCAAGGATCGTGCCTATGATCTCTGAGAGCTCGAAAGTTTGCTTTAAGCAAATAAAGAAAATTATTTGGGAGGTGGACTGTATTTCGAGTGCTCAAAATCAATTTAAGGAGTTGAAATGATTTACTCCACATTCTCAAAATTTAATTTCTCATGGTCAAAAAAATGTTTGGCCCTAACATAATTTATAAAGGCGCTTGAAATAATTTCCTAGTTTACAGTACTCACAATAAGTTAGTTCAACTCCTTGAAAATTGGGAGTCAAGTCCGAGTACGGACTCCAGTTCTACACTACGAATAAAAATCAATCCTAACATATAATTGGTGTGTCTATGCATAGACTATCTTCAAGAGCTTCAAGTCACTGCTGGAGTTTGAAGGAAACGTTGAGGACGTTTTCATGACGGACGTCGTCATCAGCTACCAGGATGTGTTTGGTAACACCGTGTCACATAGTCTGATAGAAAACGGAGAAAATACTGCCGTCACCAATGAAAATAGGCAGGTGGGTTTGTCGTTTAATTCTGATTTTAAGTCATCGATATAATAATAATAACAATGATTAGATTTGTATAGCGCACATATCCACCCTGCAGGGTGCTCAAGGCGCTTGTTACCATTATTACCGCTGCCATCAGGGAATCACCAGAACCATTTTGCTTCAACTAGGTGGCTGCTGGTCAGGCGCACAACCCTATCAGCAGTTAGATTGTGGCATTCCCCTTAACAGCTTCCCATATATCGCTTGGGTTGACAAGGCAATTGGGATTAAGGGCCTTGCCCAGGGACACAGACACGTTGGTCGAAGTGGGGCTCGAACCCCCAACCTCTGATTGGGAGTCTCGCTTCATACCCACTAGACCACACGCGCTCCAAAAAAAGATGTTATTATTTGCTGAGAAAAATCAAAGTCCAAGCATATGTAGCAATGGTACTTAATGCCCTTTGAAATTATTCAAATGTTTAAGGCAAGGTCGCGCTGGTCACTGGTACCCATCAGGCATTGAGTTCATGCAGCATTTTGCACAGAACCAACTGACTAACCAAACGCGTTCACACTACAGCAGTAGGGTTGTGCGCCTTTGCCAGGTAGCCACCTAGTTGAAGCGAAATGGTTCTGGTGATTTCCTGATGGCAGCGGTAATAATGGCACCAGCCCCAGGAGTACCCTGTAGGATAGACCTGTGCGCTATACATACATACAAGAATCCACTATTAATATTTACAGGAGTTTGTTGACAAGTACGCAGACTTCTACCTCAACAAGCTAATAGAGAAGCAATTCAGGGCCTTCAAGCGTGGCTTTGACATGGTGACAGACGAGTCGCCACTCAAGATCTGGTTCAGACCGGAAGAACTGGAAATATTGGTTTGCGGAAGCAGGGTAAAGAGGGGTGTTTCAAAATAACATGAAATATCTGTCAGTGTTTCAACATTTCAACTAAATTAAAAAAACCATGAGCCAATTTCATAAAGCTGTTTAACGGAAAAATTTGCTTCGCGCAAAATTTATTTGATTCAAAAATATGGGTTACCAGACAAAATTGTTTGTTAACTTGTGTATTTAGAACATCAGTCAATTGTAACACGCATCACATACAATTTCGATTGCCAACCTATATTTTTAAAGCAGATAAATGTTTCATTAAAGGTACACACCAGCTTCGTTGGGCTATTTTGGGCTGGAAATTGACTAATAACAGATTCTGAATGCCGAAATAAACTGAACATATCCTGAAAAGAAACCACAGAATTTTGCTGTTTTTGAGCAATTTTCAAAAAACAGAAGTCACGTGCTGGTACATCACTAAATCATGTAAACAGTAGGCCGGTGTGTACCTTTAAGCAATTTTTTTGCTGAACAACTTAATGAAATTGGCCCGATATCTCAACAGATTTTGATACCTTTTAAGAAGTTGGAATGTTATAGAGTAATTTTAGCAGGGTCATTAATTGATTCAGTTCATAGAGTATATAAAAGTGCCAATTCAACATGGGTTACACAGACTTAAAGAAAATTTCAGTTTAATATTTTTTGCCAAGGTGTATGTAAACATTTCACCCCAACTGTATGTCCGAAACAGTGGAGAATCAGGGATGTGATTTTTCAGGTTTTTTCCTGAAATCGGGTTTTTTTAGCCAAAAAACATGACCCCTGTGAATCGTGTAAATCCCACGCTGTAATAGCTTCACGCTGCGCGCTTGCAATTTCAGGTTTTTTTTTCAAAAAAAACATCCAATCACATCCCTGAAGAATAGAAGCGTCTATTCACGATTCTACAGAGCATAGTATTTGTTAAGACCCCCTCCCTCCCTCCGAAATACTACCTATCAACATTTTGTCAGTACCTTGAAATGTCAACATTTTATAGTGTTTGTAAAGTCATATGCGACCCCCCTCCCTCCCCCTTCCTACGCTCTGTAGACCCGTGAAAATGTTGACAACTTTGGACGGCTTTTTACATCTACCCTAAATTCACATTTGCATTTCAGAGACTTCAAGGGCTTGTAATGCTTTATGTATTCAAGTTGTTTGATTTTAAACACAAGCTTTGTGTTTTTTTAAATCAAAGTTTGCATGGAATTTGCATACATTATGAAAACCACCTATTTAAGAGCCTTGGATGTTCTTGAATGAGTGTGGTGTTTTTTCCCCCCAGCAATTTGATTTTGATGCCCTCGAGGAAGCGACAGAATATGACGGTGGCTACACAAAGGAATCAACGATAATCAAGTAGGTCTAAATGTGATTGAAATAATACTGCAAATTATAAACTTTTTACACCAAAATTGCTAATTCATATACACTGTATGCGAGGATATTAATTTTCGTGGAATATTTAACAGTAACACTAGCAGAGTTGTAACGAGTCTCCCTCTGCTCGAGTCTCAAGTCATGTGAAACTGCCTTCGAGTCCCAAGTCAAGTCAAATTGTCTTCAAGTCCCAAGTCAAGTCAAGTCAGGCATGTTGGTTTTGCGAGTTAGTCCAAAGTGTCAACTAACCACTGAGACCTGGGGCCAATTTCATGGCGCTGCCTGAAAACGTGTACTTACTGTAACAGAAAGGTTGTGCTAACGTTGAGGCTATTTAACGGCCACGGCATGCTTAAGCATACGCGTGCTGCACGTGGAAACAGGCATTGTTGCGTCACGAGTGTTAAATAAATTTTGTGTCCGAAGCTAGCAAACGGTTGGCAATGCATGAGGTTACAATCTCCATTAAACAGCCGAAGCCACAGTTAGCACAAAATCGGCTGCTAAACAGCGCCATGAAATTGGCCCCTGGTCAGTCCAAAAGTGGCTAGTCAAAAGGTCACCAGCCACCGAGTCTACAATACCCTTCCAGATTTTTGTAGGACAAATGCTGAATGGATTTTGAAAGTTAGTGATTTTGGAGGATTGAGGTTAAATTAGGAATACCAATTTAGTCAGGACTTTATATGAACTCCCCTGCCTCACAATTATTACCAATAACTTTACAAAAACAAAAATGAGGTGGTAGAAATAGCCCGAAAGCGAGATTCCGTAACAATCCTCTCTGCGCAGAGCATGTTGGGATTTAAATGTAGTCTCGACGAACTGCCGCTCATTGTGTTTGTGTTTACGTACGTCAAACTTAAGGCGCGTTCACACTATCGCGGAAAAATCACACTGTTCCATTGGTTTGTACACAAACTGGTTTGCCGCTTGTGCGCGGCCTATCGCGACGCGCAAAACGTTTTAAGCTGGGTCAAAGTTCAAATTTGTTGAACTTTGACCGCGGTGCGCTTACCTTTCCATCGCGCAGCCAATGAGGTATCAGAGAAGCCCCAAGATACCGGAACTGGAATTTTCTATTTTGGAATAATCGGCGATTGGGAGCTCATGCAAGGCGGTGAGCGCAGCGCGAAAGTGTGAGTTTTCCGCGATAGTGTGAACGCCCCTTTACTGTAGTTTTTATCGTGCTTTTTAACTGAATGGGATGCAGTTAGCCCTCGGCACTAGAACTACCTTCGAAGAGTCTCTGGAATATTTTAGGAATTTTTTTTATGGTAACGAAGCACCTACTACGTAAAATTCACGGACCAATGCTATAACCGCATATGCCAAACAATCCCAAGAACGCCTGAACGACGTGGTTTTGTTTACATTATTGACAAATTTTTCTTTTAAAGGGATTTCTGGGAGATTGTTCATCGGATGTCACCCGATCAGAAGAAGAAACTGCTTATGTTTACCACTGGTAGCGACAGAGTACCGGTTGGAGGACTGGCCAAGTTGAGACTCATCATTGCAAAGAACGGACCTGACTCGGACAGGTAAAACTCTTCAACTTTTCAAGGTGGGGGTGTTTGGACTGGGGTGTTATGGCCTAGTGTTCTAGCAGACCAAACTTTAAGGAGCATGACCAGATCACATTTTCACCCCTCCATTTTCCCCCATGGGTGTTAAGATTTTGATACCATATCATGTGTCATATTTTTCTCATTACCATTCTGAAATTTCGCATTCTCAATCTGTATATTTCTTGGGATATCGTCAAAAAACCACCAAAGTTTAGAAAACTAATTCATCCGGTTACATAAAGCAGTGCAGCAATTACACCAAACCTTTTGCTTCCACATCCAAATTGGTGATTGCAATTTTCCTGTTTTCTTCCCATGGATAACATTTTGGGGAGGTATTTTATATGATTGTCAGGTTAGCACGAAATCTTTTAATTTGTGCTTCTAAAGAAACAAATTAACTTGTCTCTTTTCCAGGCTACCTACATCCCACACCTGCTTTAATGTCCTACTCCTCCCCGAGTACAGCACAAAAGAAAAGCTGGAGGAGAGACTACTGAAGGCCATTACTCACGCTAAGGGTTTTGGTATGTTGTGAGCCACTGCACAATAGCTATGCCATCGAATGTTCTGCTGACAAAAATTGTCACGATTTAATAATTTTTTTTGTATGATAAGATTGCCATTCGTAAAGAATTCTAGAATCTCTTACTATGATCAGTGTGAAAGTGTTTTCTCCAAATAAGTGACTTCCGTTGAAGAAAACAATCTAGAAAATGCAACTGTACATTTTCCCGCACATTTTAAAACTGTTTCATTCAAATTCATAACCGGTTAACTTCAGTTTCGTCTTGAAAAGTCCCGACTTTGCATTTCTCATGTTTATTTTCGTATTTAGTCACTCTTTTTGGTATTTGTCCAAACCATATCATTTGCATACTTTTTGAAAAAGACTATTTGATTTCGTCGTCACCAGTTGCCGAATGTTGGACGATTGAAGCAATTCCGTCATTTGGAAATCAATTTCACATGTATTTTATTTGAATTTGTCACTTGATTGTATGATAACTTTAGATATTTCTACGTCTTCATAATGTTCTTTCTACTTTTTACATGCATAGATTATGTTTGCCTAACGTGGGCCTATAACATTGAAGTGCACAAAACTAACTGAAAAAAGTTATCCTTAAAATCCTTGTCCACAAAACTCTATACCTTCTGATCGTCCGATGAATTTGATTGATAAATTCTTGAAATGGGTTGAACAAAGACGAATTCAATCCTTACATTGAAATTTTACAACATTGAATGGACAAATACTGAAATTAGTTGACCATTGATCGTTTGGAAAGAGTAATGACCAAATAAATTAAAGTAGCAATTGCGCGTTTCACTCGTCTCGGGACGACACTGAAGTTAACCAGCTAAGAATTTGAACGAAAACAGTTTTAAAATGTGCAGGAAATTCTATACTAGAACCCTATTCTTTAAGCATCCTTTTTTTTTTCACACAGAATTATTTTATTTTGATTGGGTTACAAACCACAAAAAAGATACCGCTTTTTCATATGAATTGGAACTTGTGCAAGTGAACCACTATGTCTCGTAGCTCAGCTGGTAGAGCATTTGCCCAGAGTGACGAAGGTCTCGGGTTCAAATCCCACTGAGAATTTTTTTTTCTTATCCCGTGTTTGGTTGTTTCCATATTATATGGAAAAACCTGAGTATGCCACTGTGTTTCATAGCTCAGCTCATAGAGCACCTGCCCTGAACATCAGAGGTCTCGAGTTCGAGTCCAAATGAAATTCTTTTTCAAAACGCATTACCTTTTCACATTATTTGGATCACAATATAGAAAACCCAAGAGTGCACCACTGTTCCTCAGCTCGGTTGGTAGAGCATCTGCCCCGAGTGTTAGAGGTCTCGGGATCGAATCCCAATGAGTACCATGTGATTTTTCTCTGTCCCGTGATTGGTTCTTTCATTTCAATATAAATAGGCACCATGTCAAATCTTGTATTTATTACTCTGCTTACTTCCGCATCCTTCCGCATCCTTGCAAAAACCTGAAAAAGGTGGTAGAGCATATTCATGGAACTTGGCAAAAAATACCATGTTTTAACAAGAACCTTCCATTATCAGAAAGGAAAACAATTTGTAAGTCGTCTGAATTCAATATTGTAGACATGACTGCAAATGTATAAATTATGAAATAATCATCCATTGTCTCATTGTAATGTGAATGATCCCTTTGTTCGACAAAGCAATCTGGCAGGCCTTATTGTACAAGCTAGTCGTGCGTCAAGCGCCTAGCAAGCGTTGTTTTTGACGCACCACTGGAAAACCACACAGCGCGTCAGACACTAGAAGCTTGACGCTTGACACGCATGTGCGACCAAGCACAGTGGCCTCCCACAGCCTAATTCGATCTTCGTTAGCAGTTGCCTAGTGTGAATGGTACCACTCTTCATTTGATCTTCGTTCGTTCTACGTTAAGCGAGATGTGAACGCACGCTTCATTAAGTAACGATGATTAACTAATCTTCGTCGAACAAAGCGATTTCTCTAGTGAGTATTGGGTCTATGACTGTGTTCCAAACAAAAGCTGAAATCCAAACAAAAGGTTTTACAAATGATCCAGTCTATAAATTGCCATTTTTCGTTCCTAATATGACTTACTACAAAGTGTGGTTGCTTTATGCCATTCTCTCCTACAGTGAACACAGTATTGATTCTGTACTTCACACCTGTCGCGTGCACCTAGTCACATTACATAGCAACAACATTTTAGTCTGGTCTTTTGGATACTAAATTTGTATGTGAAACGAAGTACTTCAGTATACCAGATCCTATTCGTGTGAAACATGCATAAGACTAATTCAGACATCAGGGGTGGATTGCAATATGCGGTCTAAGACCGGTCTATGCGCTAATTAGCCGGCTAACGCGGCGTCCATTCTAATTATAGCCCGCTTGCAATATCGTTGTCTTAAAGTTAGACCAGTCTTAAAATTTAAGCCTGCGCTACATCTCATAATTTTGCATGAAAAAAGACGAACAAAACGCACATTGTTGCCCATTAGAGCCTTTTTAGTGCTATGTGATAACTTTCGCGGTCAGTTTCTCTACAAAACCTGCACCACACACGCGTCATCAAGTGGCTTCGTAAGGACGTTTGTTTGGCTTGAAATCATGCAAGGATAGCCGGCTGCGTCACTTTCCGTTAAGATGTGCGTGTTTTTCGGCTGGCGCAGCCGTACTTCAGTTAGACTGGTTTATTGCAATGGGCTAAACCAGCGACTAAGCGGAGACTGGCTAAGTTGGATAGCCGTCTATAAAAGACCGGTCTTAGACCAGTGGCTAAGTCGATTTTATTGCAATCCGCCCCATGTGTAAGTTTTCTGGGTGTGTTCAAGTACAAATATCTTTGGTGTAATGATTTTTGAGCCCGTAATCTAGTAGATTGTGACCCAAAATTTGAACCCTGTCATTACATTTGTGACCTGTCACGACGAAATGAATGTATAGTCGCACTCTGCTATTTCCTATAACAACGGTTCAAAGTCAACAATTGAAGGGAGGTCAATTTTATTCTTATTCTATTTGATTCCAAATGTTTTAGCGTCATCCAACAATTAAAAACATCATTTTCAGACCAATATTGACGATAGCTTTCTTCATAACTCGTAAGAATTTTTTTTAACCACTTCGAGACAGGGAACTGCATATGCAGTGTGAGTGTCTTGGGGGCGGTTATACAAAATTAGCCAATAAATTAGACCAGGGCAGAGCTGGTCTCTTGTATCTTGTTGGCTTGGGGTCAAGTCAGTTTTGGGTTTTTGACCTGTGACTTGACTCTGGAGAAAATGACTTGTGACTGCACTTGAGAAATAAGATTTATTTACGACTTAAAAAAAAAAAAGTCTTCAAGTCTCCAGCCCCAGAGACATACATGTATACTGCATAACCAAAACTGCTAGTGTAGTCTCCCCCTCCAGGGGAATAAATTGGAAAATACCTAGCTGTGGCGAAGTGGTTAAGATTTGTTTGAACACTACCACTTCTCCAAGCTGTGTTGCGTTGGGGGAATAGTTTCACCTTATGTGTTATATACCTCTGGAAAGCTATTTTTTCTGCTGGATTCAAAAATACCGATATCCAATTTTTGAAAATTCCGACTTTACGATTATTTCGTCGTGACAGGTCGCATTATAGTACCCAAACTTCGAGTGTGCGCACAAATTTGCTTCTCAAACAGGCAAGTTGCAATTTGTAAGAATCTCTGTGAATTTTTGAAAACTGTGGAACCAGATTAAAACCTTGTGACAAGAAAACTATTGAGTTTTTAGGGTGTTTTTGTTTCTCTGTGATGTCCTGCAGCCGATTTCACGAATCCTTACGCACTGCGTAAGTCCGCTTGCGCAACTTTTTATTGCGTAAGCTGTTCAACATTCCTGTGATAATTTACACGCAAGCCTATGGGGCTTATGCCATTATGCCATTTTCAAAAGTTGCGCACGCTGCGCAATTGTTCGTGAAATCGGCTGCTGTTGTTTAAAAGGACCATTGAAATATTTTGTAAATTTGCCATAAACCCGGGACCCAAAGTGAAAATAGAAATATTACAAAATACACAATGGAGTTATTCCAACCAGTAGACGGTTTGCACGGACGGCCATGACAGGGGGCAGTCACATTGTCACCGTGCGTCATATACACGAGTAGGCACTTGGTGGATCTATTGTCACATTTCAATATGAAAACCTTCCACCTGTCATGGCCGCCGGTGCAAAGGGTCTATACGGTATCTGTTGATTTTTCTTCTTTAATTAGTGTAAATTATGTACGCTGTGCACAGACATTTTTAGGTTTACAGATTGTGATTACTTTCCAATACAAAAATGCAAGATATGCTTGTAAATTCCTATTGATTTAGAGTTTTTGTGATGTTTATGCACTGTCAATTGTCCCACCCCTCACTCTCTCTCCCACCCCTGTGCTGCCCCACCCATTATGTGGGGTTTGGTCATGTTTTGCATGCCCCAGAGTGGGGATTTTAAAATGTCTGTGCATAGAGCAAGCTGCACATGTTTTGCACCTGTGCATGGGTGGGGATTTTTGTTACCTAAATTTTGCCACAGGGGGGAGAATTTTGTCATGTTAAAGTGACAATAGGTGGGTGGGGAGGGGAGGGGTGTGGGGTGACGACTCCACCGTTTGTGTGTTGCCAAGGTTTCTGGGTCTACACTAAAACCATAGTGAAATGTTTCCTCACGCTTTAGCAATGGGCGCTACAGATTACCAGTGAATGTTTAGACCCAGTTACCCCTGTAACTGACGTCACACTTTGGTATTCTCTACACATAAGAAGTATTCTTCAAAAAGTCACGCACTCCCCTTCCGAACCGCTCCCGATTCAATTAAGCCACGCCCCAAAGTGCAACCACCTTACTGTCAAAAGTAAGGTCTTTTGCCTAGACCACAACGCTCACAATTGTTATTGGAGCAGCACAAGGTTACCAGACTTATCACCATGGCGGACGAAGAGGGACCGATTGTCACAAAAGACTCCGAAAAGGTAGGCCTATGGGTGTGAATTTTAGCTGTTGTAAAAAAACGTAAATAAAGGTAAAACGTGGAAGTTAATTATTACCGTTTGGTCCCTAAAATGAGCTGGCAGCCATTAGAATTGACCACTTGTATCCTCGCGTGACCGGTTTTCGACGATGTAAGGCGTTGTCTTCAAATTGATCAGAATGAAGGAAAGAAAAACACCAAACAATGTATCAGTCAGCTTCTTCAGTCCATAGCCTTACGGTTTAAATTTGATAAATGTTGGTCACTGCCGTTTTTGCGGCGAAATCCTTTGGTTTCTGTTGCTGCCCGAAGCGCGCCGACAGCGAACATCGTGACCTGTTTTCGACGGTCGTGTTGAGTACGGTGTCCCAGTGAAACCATGTGCAGAATAAACGTCTGTAATGACTCCAAACTCTTGTGTGGCAATACGAAATCCTTCAGTGTCGAATTTTTATTGGTTCATCTTTCTTTCTTTCTCTACTCTGTCTCCAAATCTTTTCTTAAGAATGATTACGTGTTGGAAACTTTTTGATTGTATTATTCTTATTGTTTTGCCCCAGCTATATTGGGATGGATGGTGTATATTTCTCCCTTTATTATCATAATTATCATCGAAACACATATTATTTTAAAATAATCTTGTTTTTAACAAAATTGGAAAAAATGTTTCAGTATGGACCATGGAGAGCAATTAATTAAATTAAACATTTATTGCAATTTTACAGCTTGGTCTCTTTTAAAATTTTGTTTTGGGAATAATTCACCAAATTCCATTAGGCCTATCTATCCTATCACTCTGCAGAATCCTCCAAAACCAACTCATCTCACAACCCTGAAACATACACATGGCCCGATAAATACAGCTAACTAGGCGGAGTTGGTGGCATTCAAATAACACACATTTGCTGTTCTCGTCAATTTATTCATCGGAAGATGTGTTGACACAATATTTCTTGTGCTCTGCCCTGATTGTTAGACTGGACTTTATGGACAACTCTGTCAAAGAAAGAGAAAAAAACTCAAGTTAGGTCATACAACTATGTACTAACAAAAGTAAAAAAGCATGTTACTTACCATAAGACTACACTCGACAAATTACACAAATCATTTATTAGTCTTTCCTTAGATTTTAATGGGAAAATACAACCCCCATGAAACAGGAAATTATGCATCTTTTTTAGTACCAGTAAACAAATAATATAAGCGACATGTTCTTTTAAGAGCTCTGTAGTATTTCCCCCCTGTGCGGAGCCACAAAGTTCGTGGCATTTTCTGATTCTGCATACTCGGTGCTTCGTTTTGACCCAAACCGAAACTTTTGGCGGCTAATAATAGAAAAAATAGGAGCCCAGCAACATCTTACAATTTTGTATCTAGCAAAATACGCCCAAATAAACTACCTTTTTGAATTTATAACTCTAACCTATCGGGAGAGCCTTATTTTTCCAAAATTTGTGGGTGGTTGACAACTGCAGAGATCTATGACAAGATTCAAAGTTTGAGCATGTCCAAAGAAGTTGTTTACATCGCGTGCCGTTACGTCAAAGGTATAGCGTCGAAAACGCGTACCGTCGAAAACAGGGCCCTCCACGATACATGGAAACGGGACATCTCGTACGGGAGAGGATAAGCCAGGCGCTTTACAGTCACTTCGCCCAAAAACCACTTCGCCCTGAACTACTTCGCCCTAAACCACTTCGCCCAAAAGCCACTTCGCCCAAAAACCACTTCGCCCAAAAGTCACTTCGCCCAAACACCACTTCGCCCAAAAACCACTTCGCCCAAACCTAGTAAAAACGAAGAGACAATTCCTATATTGCATGTCTTGGCTAGTTTCCTTCGAGACCGATAGAGCACAAGTACCGTGAGGGAAAGTTGAAAAGCACTCTGAAGAGAGAGTTCAAGAGTACGTGAAGCCGTCGAGAAGCAAACGGGAGGGCCGCGCAGATCGGGCCCGGGAGATTCAGCGCGTGCCGGCGCGGTGCCCGCCGCGGGACCGCACCCCTTCTCCAAGCCCCCCACCTCGGTGCGGGGAGGCGGGGTCATGGCCAAAAGGAAACTCAACAAATACAAAAAAAGATCACTAAGCCAAACCAGATCCAACAGGTGTTCATTTGGATGCAGAACAAAGAAACGCCCGAGGGAAACAAAAGCGATCCTTAGCAGAAAATTGCGAACAATTCATAACCAACCTGTCCAAAACCAAACTTTCAGAAACTGAAAAAATAGCATTGGGCAAAGGATTGAATTTCGTTCCAACACCTGCTAAACCAACACGAAAGCGAGTCACCCGGATTCTCCCGAATCCCACCCGCAGCTGATGAAGGGCAGACGGTAGCCTAGAAAGCTTGCTCCTGCTTCACCAAAAGGAACTGAAAAACGTTCCTTTACTCGCACAACCCACCCACATCCCATCCCATATTACCAATGTAAAATAAACCCAGTAAAACGGAACAATTGGACACACCTAAACTTTGAAATTAAAATAACATATTTTATTTCAAACAATAAAAACAAGTCGACCAGAACGGCCGTGTCACTGAATGGGTAAGCACCATCACCCCCCTCTTTACAGTAGGAAACTTGACTAATTCGTTGGGTCTTTCGCACGAAGTGGTTTTTGGGCGAGGTGGTTTTTGGGCGAAGTGGCTTTTGGGCGAAGTGGTTTTTGGGCGAAGTGGTTTTTGGGCGAAGTGGCTTTTGGGCGAAGTGGTTCAGGGCGAAGTGGTTCAGGGCGAAGTGGTTTTTGGGCGAAGTGACCGACATCGAGCCAGGCACTTCGTGCATGACGTCACAGCACGAGACGTGGCCCGAATGCGGATCGCACAGTTCAAGGGCCCGAATGTGGACTGCATACTGTGTACGGGGTCACAACATCAATTGGGACAAATTCCTTCCACAACCATGACGGGTTCGTACACGGGCTGTGATGGGAAAGCTTACGTCATGCACGAAGTGCCTGGCTTATACTAAGCCTCTCCCCAACTCGTACCCGGGTCCGGGACAACTCGAACCCTTTCTATCGTGTAGGTGCGCGCCACTTTATGAAACCGTTTTTTAAGCACTTTTGCCCCAGCCCTACAAATAGGGCTGTAAATAGCTCGCTTTTCAAATCTGACTTATTACAGTCGCAAATCACAGTCCTACTACGAGGGTGTACGTAGAGGCTAAGTTTTTAACT
Organism: Henricia sp. BOLD:AAB3569; assembly: GCA_037783545.1. Lineage (NCBI taxonomy): Eukaryota > Metazoa > Echinodermata > Asteroidea > Spinulosida > Echinasteridae > Henricia > Henricia sp. BOLD:AAB3569. Next base: position 1,554,318 of record JBBELK010000429.1, on the reverse strand, counting down.
GCTGAAATCCGAGAAAGTTCCACTACAAATATTGTCCGAAGCACATCAGACCAGAGCACTTTCACATACACCATTGCAATCCTGAGAGTCTAGTGTTTCATAAAATAACGGTAACGCTTACGGAATCGTCAATTTGGCCATCTACGATGTATGGAAACATTGGACAAAATTCGGACAACGTTCTGAGCTGCATGCCCTGGGCGACGCCATTTTAGCTGATATTCTGGACGATGGTGGCGCTTCTCGGTCAAGGAGCCCGGCTGTGCAATATGCATAATTCATATTGACGTCGCGTGTGTTTATCCCAGCTGGCAAGTACGTCACTCGCACAGTTCGATAACTGCACTGCGCGCGTGACGTATTGCCAGCTGGGATAAACACACGCGACGTCAATATGAATTATGCATATTGCACAGTTAGCCGGGCTCCTTGACGTCTCATGATCGAGAAGCGCCAGCATATCAGCTAAGATGGCGTCGCCTAGGGCATGCAGCTCAGAACGTTGTCCGAATTTTGTCCAATGTTTCCATACATCGTAGATGGCCAAATTGACGATTCCGTAAGCGTTACCGTTATTTTATGAAACACTAGACTCTCAGGATTGCAATGGTGTATGTGAAAGTGCTCTGGTCTGATGTGCTTGGGACGATATTTGTAGTGGAACTTTCTCGGATTTCAGCAGTTAAAAACTTAGCCTCTACGTACACCCTCGTTGTAGGGCTGTGATTTGCGACTGTAATAAGTCAGATTTGAAAAGCGAGCTATTTACAGCCCTATTTGTAGGGCTATTTTGCCCCTACTTGGAACGACACTTTACCGTGACGTTTGCCAAGACTTTCGGACTTTTGGCGCGAGTTTTGGTGTCACTTTTGCCGGCAATAGTTTTACAAACATTTCACCCGATTTCAGCCACAATTTTTGCCACAACATTTCCTGGCACTTTTGCGCAATTTTGCCGTGAAATTTGCCGGGATATTTGCCAGGACTTTGTTGAAACTCTCGGGGTGATCTGTTTCGACTTTACTGACTTTTGCCACGATGTTTGCTGGAACTTTTGGGGACATTTCGCAGGACATTTCAAAAGTTACCAAAATGATAACAACAAAAGGGGTACGAGTTGTCTCGGGTTCGAGTTGTCCCGGGTACGACTTGTCTTGGGTTCGAGTTGTCCCGGGTTCGAATTGTCCTGGGTCCGAGTTGTCCCTGGGTCCGAGTTGAATGCGTGTGTATAGTTGGACTGCCACCCCAACCATAAGACGAGTGGATGACAGCCACCGTGGGTTTTGGGGTCGGCCAACGTTGTTTTGTAGCCAAGTGGCGTATCACCGGCAGTAAAAAACGTAATTTCCCGGTTTATGACTAGTCTTCACACGATGCTTGAAAATGGACCCTGGCCTTGGGAGTTAATGACAATGGTTGAAACATGCATGACAAACTGTTGTTGTTGACTTCAAAAGGTGAATTTTCCAGAATTACATGGACAGGTTTTGCCAAAATTTTGTCAACACATGCAAGGAAATGTCCTTAAGAACTATTAGATGAAGTTTGGTGGGGGATTGGGCAGCAAGTTATTGCGCTAGCCATGTCTTAATGTTTGTCTGTTTGTTAAAATTGCTATGCAGATACACTGTATATTGCTAAATCATGCTACTATCTATTGGGGATGTATCCCCCATCGTTCTAGGGGTGCATCCGAGGTACTTACATTTTTACGAAATTTACAATTTCAGGCAAATTCCTAATGCTCTCACAATCGTTTTCGTTCCTATAGCAAGTTGGTTTGAATGCACATTTGTAAATTATTTTAATAGGTTTCTGAGGGTGGCGACCCCGAGCTTGGTCTTACAAACAGCAGTCCAGGACCTCCCGACTATGGGACCGGTGGAGCATGGGGAGCAGACAAAGCGGGGGCAGACACATCGGGCGAGGCGCCGCCTCCAGCATATAATGAAATTGCTAAAGGTGAGAGTTGTGTTGGTGGAGAATCATCGCAAAGTCTATACATGGCTCATGGTAGATGGGTAAGGCTAAAAGTGACTTTCTTACGTTGACGTTTGGACTGGAAGACATCACTTTTATTTAAGTCATTTAGCAAAAGATGGCCATCGCCAGGCCTAGTCAACATTCGATTTTATATACTTGTCAGAAATCTCACGTTACAGTAAAAATCAAACTTATTAAAAATAAAACTATGGAGGTCGTTCTCCTCTCAGGAATTCTGTGCAATGATAATTGTTTCCCCCAATGAAACTTCTAAGTTTGTCCGACATTATTTTTCTTCATATTTTTTCGGTAAACTTGTCATCGTTGAAATTATCAGTGATTAGGCATGACGTCGTATCGCAGTACAATGGAATAACCACAAGAGGGCGGGCTCACTATGCGCTGGTTGGGAAAGTTGATCATGTATCTCTGATGTCTCATCAGGTCATAACAGAAGGAGATAATTTAGGGTGTTTCTGACAACTTTGTCATTCCTAATATCATGAATATCGGGACTTGTGATTTAATTTTCGTTATTTTTCTTGTCACGTTACGCAGATGCCCCTCCCTCATACTCGTCCATCTATGGCAAGATGAAAGAAGCCAAAAACACATCCTCCACACCGGTTCACTTCCTCGTCAAGGTCATCGGCATTTTGCTGAACACAAGTAAGCTTTCCGCCCTTACAAGTTTTATCTATGGTCTCCGATTAAAGGCCTAATGTATTTGGGTCTTTCCACAGTAAAGGGGGCATTTTGGCAACACAGACCATTTTTTCAAGGAAATACCTTTGTCTGGTTTTAAAATAAAAGAAATTAGTTTAAGTTGTTCTGAAGAGATAACTTAGGCCCCAAAAGGGTTACAAATAGTGTGACAACATGCCTTTCTATTTAACCCTGTGCACGAATTTCCAATATACGCTCATAACCGGGACGGACACTTGTGTTACATTTTAGGCTGTCCCGGTTACGAGTGTATATTAGAAATTTGTACACAGGGTTTTTAGAAAGCATGTTGTCACACTATTTGTAACACGTTTTGAGCCTAAGTTATCTCTTCCGAACAACTTAAAGTTATTTCTTTTATTTTGAGACCAGACAAAGGTATTTTCTGGAAAATATGGTCTGTGTTGCCAAAATGCCCCCTTTACCGTCGAAAGACTCATTTGCAAGATGAAACTTTTTATGGATTCCTGAAATAATTAAGGGCATAACATATCTGAAGAAGAGTGTTGGTAAACTAGAATGTAAAAATTTCAGCTACATGGACACACCAATATATGCTTCAGAAATTCTTAAGAATCCATCCACCCCCCCCCTTTTTTTTAAGTTCTTAAAAAACCACCTCCAGTTATTTTACCACAGAAACTACCATATTTGACAGAAATAAAATTCATGTGACATGAAATTTGGGTCATTGCGAATGATACAATAGGGCTTTAAATATCGTAGCTACACTGGTGTGCAGGTTGGGCGCTGCCGGCAACAGTGAGTTTTTCAGATTTTCTTTTCATTACAAAAACAGAAGAATAGACCTTATGCACGGCGGTCATGACAGAGGGCAGTCACAGTGCGTCATGCACGAGTAGGCACATTGTGGATCTATTGTCACATCATTTAAATATGAAAACGTGTCCTCTGTCATGGCTGCCGTGCATAAGGTCTATTACATCCATATGGTGGCCTGCAAATTCTCATAAACTAAAGTAGCGTGTCCAGATCACATTTTTTAACACCCCATTTTCCCCATGGGTGTTGAGATTTTGATACCATATCATGTGTCATATTTTTCTCATTACCATTCTGAAATTTCACACTCTTAGTCCATATATTTTCAAGAATATCGTTAAAAAACCACCAATGTTTCGTAAACTAATTCATCCGTTCCATATTAAAGGAGTGCAATGATCACTCTAATTTTTTTGCTTCCACATCCAATTTAGAGATTGCAAATTTCCTGTTTTCTTCCCATGGATAGTATTTTGGGGAGGTATTTTGATATGATCTGTTAGGTTAAAATGAAATCCATTTTCTGGAAACATCTGGACTAACTTCTTTAATTGAAATTAATTCCAAATTGTGCGCCAATCTTTATTTTTGTATTTATTTTCTTCCTTTTCTGTAGTTGCAGTCACAATTGTCATAGCCATCGTGCTGGCCATCCCAATTGCAATGATTGTAGTAGGTATGAAACTACTGTCATTTATTTTATAAATTTCACTGATTTTTGTGGCAGTTGTGAGCCTAGCCGGAGGCGTGTTCAACAGCACAATACCGAAATACGTATGGCAGTGTCGGTATGCTGCAACCGAAACGGCTTGTTGAACGACTGTATCCCAAAACATGTCCACGGTAAACAACACTGTTTGTAAAGCACTACGGCTGCATGCTTAACGCTTTTGCTTAAGATTTTGAGACTCGGGGAAAAATGGAATGTGTTCCATTCAACTCGGCTTTGCCTTGTTGAATGGAACATTTCATCTTTCACCTCATGAAAATATTCCTCCCATTGCACTCATAAACACAATTAATTTTTTGTAAAAAACCCTCTGACATAATAATAATAATAATAATAATAATGAAATTTTATAATGCGCTGGTATCCATTAAAAAGATGCTCATGGGTTTCTTTTGGAAGGCACATTTTTGTGAGTTCACTCAGCAGTCAGGCTGACCCTGGGAAATCTGGGCCCCTAGCCAAGCCCCATTGTGTACCCTGCATAATAGGAGCTATCAATCATCCTACTTCTGGCCCAGCTGTTTGTAACCAATGACCTGACAGGGTACAGTGCTTTTAGTGTCTTCCCTTGACTCCTCATGTAATTGTATGTGCAGTGTATGTTGGAGGGTTAATTGATTTTTATTAACACTTGCAGGTGCTGTTTACAAGGACGACTGCCCCGTGGAACCCAAAATTCCCATCTACCTAATCGTCTCTGGGTCTTTCTACATTTTGAAATCAATCATCGATCTTTGCGTGAGGTGCCAAAAACAAAGAACTGAGGAGGATAATGACGAAGAGACGGGAAGCAAAAAACAAAACACATTCAGCAGACTCATCGGGTGTTTCCTTTTTGGTTTTTTTATTGCTGGTACGAAAAATCTTTTAATTTTCTGTGTTTGTGTAAGCTGTGCTGGTGACGATGACCTCGTTTTCATTTGGGAAATTGCTTCGTTCGACGAATATTAGTTAAAGGTAGAATACATGATTGGTATCTTGAGAAATCAGAAATGTTCACAGATTTACACATAACTTACACAATATAAACACGATGACGGTGGAAAACGTCCCCTGAAATGGTTTTGTCTGAAGTGCTATATAGTCTAAGAAATGAGCATTGAGCAAAACACTTATTTGTTTTCTCGCAAGACGTAAATTATTTTCGCCCCAAAACCACCTCGCCCTGGACCTCACCCATCACACTGAAGCACTTCATCCAAAGGCCATTTCGCCCCAAAACCACTTTGTCCAAACACTACCTCGCCCAAATGCCACTTCGCCCCAAAACAACTTTGTGCAAGGGCTGTAGTTCAGGGTGAGGTGGTTCGGGGCGAAGTGGTTTTGGGGCGATGTGACTGTAAACCATTTTTTGACAGTTTTCTCAAAAGTTAGATGAAGTACGGAGCTGATTTTTGCTCGGGTTGATTTTAATCATGCATACCTTCAATCACACAGGGGAATGAAACTATTTGTAACGGTTAACCAATCATATATACTACCTTTAATCATCATTAGTTAATGAAGCGTACATTCACATATCATAAGACTGAACGGAGAGCGGTACCGTTCACATTAGACAACCGCTAACGAAGATCGAATAAAACTGTGCGATGCCCTCATCTCGTTATGTCAAATCCCTTCGTTGAATAAAGGGAGCGTTCACTTTACAACTTTGCATTGTTGAATGAAGCTATTTGCTTCGTCGAACGAAGCGATTATAATCTTCTTCGAATGAAGAGGCGTGCATTCACATCAGGAAAAATCTAATCATTGTCAAATCTTTGTTGAACGAAGTGATTTCTGTAGTGAGATCTTTTTTGGGTATGTTTGGACATATCAGCCAAAATGTACTTAGGTAACTTGTAAACCCACTTCTAAGGGGTAGCAATGACCTAGCAAAGGCCGAATTATACTCGACAAAAGATAAAACGTCACACCTACTGTCATCTGGAATTTTATGTAACGGGGTAATTCCCAAAATTAGGGGTCCAAAAGTGTGACATGCTTTTAAAGATTTTAAAGTGATTTTAATGATTGAAAGTGGTTTCCCAGCAGAAAATATTTATTTTTATTTCCACAAGCGCCATTTAAATTTAATGTTATTGCAAACTCATTCTACAGGCAATTTTCATTGGCGTATGTAACTCGGGACACCAAATTCCTATTCAATATCATGGAACAAATTATGAGCCTTTATGGTCTTTTGTTTTGAATATTTATCAGTAATCGGAGAACAAAATATTCAAGAATATGATGCTGTCCCCTATAATCACAGGCCACAGTCTATTACTGATAATTTGTGATCATGAGTGGCAATTTTTGAAGCTCGGGGTGTCGTACATAACTGGGACACCAACAGTTTTGGACCCCTAATTTTGGGAATTACACATAAGTGTCTTTTGACTTTCAGTATATTTTCATTTTTTCTGCAGGAAATGTTTGGGTTTACAGTCACTACCCGCCCAGCGACAATCTATTAGACCCGGATTACTGCTACGGGCCGCTGTACTACTTCGCTTTCTGGATTATAACAACTTGTTACATCATCTTAGGCTTGTTGTGTTGCTGTGTTTGCTGCGCGGCCGGTGCGACTGCGGCCCTTAGTGAGTAAATAAATAAGCAAAAAGTTTAAAGAATAACATAGACCCATTATACCGTATCAGATAGCTGTCATCTTGTCGGGCAACTTTTGTCATTCAATTTGGTCAACAATGTAAGCACAAAATGTGCACCCATGCATGTCCTCAGGGAACAAAGAAACTGCCCCACAAGATGGCAGTTATTGGATACGGTCTGCTGCCTGTGTTCATCACTGATTTCACCGTGAAAAAAAAATTTGAACAAGAATAATTTCCTGGTTAGCCGTAGTTGATAAATAAAATGCAAATAAAATGCAAAAAATAAATAAATAAAATAGATAAATAAAATGCAAAAAAGGGAAGCAAAAAGGTAGTTAGAAACACAACAAACGGTTCATAAACTGCACTTTTTTATTGTATGACTTGTTTTCATTGTTATTTCATTCAAAAGTGTTACATTTTTCCAAAGTTTATTTCTAAAGTGAAACCGGCACTGATGTATGTGTGTGCGTTTGGGGGAGGGGCATAATTTGGTGTTTGGATACACTAACCAATAGTCTGTGTGTATTATTAGTTTACCTAACAATCATATAAAATACCTCCGTAAAATACTATGAAATTCATTTTTTTTTTACGATATCCTTGAAAATATACAGATTGAAAGACTTTTAAATAAAAGTCGGGTTTGTAAATAATATGCTGCTTTCAATTTTAACAAAGTTTATTTTCTGCTCCGTAAGTACTGTTAAATTCTTCTTTTTTTTAAGGAGAAAAACTATTCTTGGGTGTTTCCATCTCAGATGGCCCTACAGTCGGCCCAAATCAATAGTTTTTTCAGTGATTCTGATCTATATATAGCCCAAAATGGGCCATGTGGGTTGAATATTCAAATTAGGTATATGACCCGTTGTGGCGAAATGAGTCGGATGTCGCAGTCTGTGCCAAGTTTTTGCAACCAGTTCTAGAAATCAGCGGCGGATCCAGGATCATTAAAATACAAAAATACAATAGATCTTTATCACGGTGCGACCATCTTCCCTTTTCCCCATATAAAATGAATGTAACCAAAGCGAGGCTTGCAGAAAAAATAGTTTGGTCCCGTTTTGAAATTGTTCATTGTGTACATCAACAGTGGCACAGGCGTTGTGCGATCAAGAGAGCGCGCAGCACGGACAGTGATTCTCAACGGTAGATTACACGCACTATCGCGCAGTAGCGCAGAAGCACTGATCGTATTTGCCCTGTATTTTCTCCATGTTCAACTCGGTGAAATTAAAGTTTCTGCAAACACACACTGTCTATTCCAACGAGATGCATTGCGTGGGACGCGCACCACAGAGTGCATGACACAAGCCACAGAGTACGTGACCGACTGAGAACGAACATTTAAAACACCCAGCCAAGACCGGTAAAACGCATATGGATTTTCATGTTTTTAGAAGACGTGGTACATTTCACAGAGCTGAAATTTCTTCGGATGAGTTTGTCTTTCTTTTGATTTATAATGATTTTATTTCCAGAATCGCTCAAAAACAGATTATCTACAGGGCCTTTAACATTACGATAAACTCAAAATGGTTAACAACTTAGACAAATGTACTGAAATACATGTTTGTAAAATACTGCTCTTGTTTTTGGAAAATTTAATGCAATTTTCCAAATATTAGATACATATTCTCAGTGTCTTTTTTCCTTCTCTAGAGTCATGGATTTATGCTCAATAGACCTTTGCATGGCCGGCCATGACGGGGAGCAATCACATAGTACTGTGTGTCATGCACGAGTAGGCACTGTGTGGATCTATAGAGTGGTTTCACACTGTCACAAGTCACTAAACATCTCCCGTGTTTGTCCTCCAGATCGGGAAGAGAATAATTCGTGCCTTTACGGTCCCCCCACAATTCACTGCGCACGGTACATGGCGCAGTGCATGATGGTATAGAAATCTAGTACACTTTGCTTCAGTGCTCAATCCCCTCGTGTACAATCGAGTGAGAATTCGCAGGCGAGTGGTGCTCTCAGCCACTTCAAACTCGTAAAACGTGGCGAATTTGTGTTTTTGACAAATGATAACTGGTACTCTAGAGCTCAGATACATATTCAACCTACATGTACTGTATATCTGTTTTGGGATTATATCGGCGTCTAGGGGTGAAAACTGACCCGATTTGTCATGAAGTTGATGACTACGATAACGCTACACAATGACCGTGCATGACGCATTGAGTGCGTGGGCGTCTTCTCGGTACACTCATTTCGTCGTGCACGGTCATTGTGTCGTGTTATCGCAGTCATCAACTTCATGATAAATCGGGTCAGTTTTTTACCCCTAGACGCCGATATAATCCCAAAACAGATATACAGTAGGTTGAATCTGTATCTGAGGTCTATATTACCAGCAAAAATTTGTGTCCAAAACACAAATTTGCCACGTTTTTCGAGTTTGAAGCAGTCGAGAGCTCCACTCAACTGCGAATTCTCATTCGATTGTACACAAGGGGATTGAGCGCCGCGGCAAAGTGTACTAGATTTCTATACCATCATGCACTGTGCCACGTACCGTGCGCAGTGAATTGTGGGGGAACCGTAAAGGCAAGTATAGAGCTAGAGCTTTTCTGCTACAGTGTAGCAGCCACGTGCATTTCTGCACATGGCTCTATTGTTCTCTCCCCAATCTGGAGGACAAACATGGGAGGGTTTAGTGACCCATGACAGCGTGAAACTGCCCTATTGTCACATAATTTTAATATGAAAACCTGCCCCCTGTCATGGCCGCCGATGCAAAGGGTCTATACTGGGGCTATAATGTGATAGCACTTAGGGATGTAGCTTGCTGTAGATTAGGCCCCAAAAAAAGGACTTTGTTTAGCGATTGCGCGCACATCACTTTCAACCCTGCGCGTCAAAGCTTTAGTTTTTTTTAAAACACAAACTATATCATTAGCGTGTGCGTCACTTTCAACCCTTCGCGATAAAGGTTTTTTGGTTTTGTTGTTGAGTGTTTCATTTAAAAACATGCCTGTTGGCTTCATGTCAACTTGACTTTATTGCTTGGAATCCACTTACTAAAAAAACGCTTCTCTGCATCATTTTGGGTGACTTCAACTTACTCTAAACATAGTTCTTTTTTTTTTTTTGCCTCATATTGTGACGATAATTCTTTGTGTGCAAGGTAAAACTGACATTAAACAAAACTTTCCATTAAATTACACATGCTTAAAGGAGAAGGGTACCCAAAGAATAAGTTATATTTAACTAAATCAGTCATATTTTCTCTCTCTCATCATCTAACGATTTTTCCTGTATGATTTTCCTAACTCAACAAAATTGGTAAAAAGTGACGAAATGTTTGTGGGTTATGGATACTGCCGTCGCAAACTGCCCTCTCTTGAGGCTATGACGTTTTTGCGTACAACATATGATTGGTCAATTTTTAGCCGATATTATTTTCTTTGTTACGTTTTGTAAGAACAGTTTTTCAAAGTTTGTTTTTCGTTTTTTCAAATGAAATAATTGTTTCCTTAATTCATATATTTTTATAATCTACATTATCTTGTAAATATCATTTTAAAATGAAAACGTAACAAGAACAAGGGGAATAATACCCGAGAAACAAAAGGCTAATTGTGCTCAACAAGTACATCTCATACATTATTACAATGCAAAGAACAAGAAATATTACCTGCTGAAAAGCAAATACGAACTTCACAAAGAATGCATCGCACTATGGGCGCTGCCATTTTGTCCGAATACTGGGCAGCAGATGACGTTTTTGTGGACAACGTTTTCGTGTATTGCCATAGAAATGCACGAAGGACTTGTACGTGAAGACGTCATTCTTTGCCCAATTATCGGACAAAATGGCGGCGCCCATAGTGCAACGCATCGCTAAAATTTTGATTCTTTGTGAAGTTCGTTTTCGCTTTTCAGTGGGTAATATTTCTTGTTCTTTGCATTAAAATAATTTACGAGTTGTACTTGTTGAGCACAAGATCTTTTGTTTCTTTGAATGTACAAATTTATATGTAGCTGATTTCATTTTTGTGTTCAGATTTTTCCAGAAAATGGATTTCGTTCTATCCTTGAACAATCATATAAAATACCTCCCTAAAATACTATCCATGGTGGTAAAAAACAGGAAATTTGCGATAGCATGATAAACAGATGATTTTTATATTTTCAGTGCAAATTTAAATTAAACTTTATTTTATGACATGATATAATGTATTACTTTCAAAAAGTTGGAGTCTTTATTTTTATTTTTTTTCAAATTTTCCATTAGTACATAATTAATAAAATGTTACCTTTCAAAGCATATAAAAAATTGGTTAATGGTAAAAAATGAGTTACATTAGACAAATTATAAAATTAAAAAATAAGTAAATTGAGTACTTTCATATATTTAGTAATAAACATTTATCCCTGCAATAGTCTTTGTATAAGTTGTGAATGTCTGGTATATTTTACTTGTTTTGATATTAAAAACGCATGAAATATTTATTCAGTTTGGGTGAAAATTTCATGGCGCTGCTTAAGTGTTAGCTTAAAACGTGTGCAGAAAAGTTGTGCTAATGTTACCGCTAGTCTGTGCTATGCTATTGTAGAGTTGTTGGCAGAACCAGTGATGACTGACAGTCCTATGGGTTTTTCCACAAAAACAGGAGCCAAAGTGTGACGTTTTGATGCATTTGTAAAAATGGCTTTTTGAAGTTAACAAAATCGTTTAAAGAAATTTTTGTGCAATTTCTAAATGTAGAATATTTAAAATAATTTACAAACGATTAGACATGTCTTGGTATCATAGTCAAGGAAATTGTTTCACGACGTATTAAGGGGTGACTCCAAGGCATTTTTCAACTCTTGTGATTACATTTCTTTCGGAAAAAGGTAGTTGCTGATTTTACCCAGCTGTAGAATCTGGACTTTATCGATTAAAATTACATTATGAGCGAAATTTCTAACATTTTAAGCGAAAGTTTCAAGATCTCACACTTGCATTTAGAAGATCGCACTAGTTGATTGAATCATGGAGGAAGAAACATTTTTCTCCATGATTGAATCCTTCTCGTTATGTTTTGGGTAACACTGTTGCCCCCCTACTCTCTAAACCCCAAGAAAGTATGACACGCCCCCTTTTTGAAGGCGAGTAGTTTTATGCATAGAACCAAGACTTCATACCGCGACATGTGAACTGTGAAGTTGACGGGGGACAGCTTATTGATGGCTGGACGGCAACAGTTAGCGTGTTTGGCTGATTTTTTACAGGTAACGTTATTAAAACATTAGAGATTTAAGAGGTTCAAATCATACCCCAAAGGTGATGGCAGGGCCGAATCAAAAGAGAACTCGGGCAAGTGGCCTAAGTACGACTAACAGCTAGCTGCAACATTAATGATTAAAAAGTGGCCGGTATTTTGCACTGCAAGTTTGTGTGCGGTGTGCAGTACTCCGTACTGGTACTAGACCCAGTAACTGAGTCGTTGACCCTTTTTTTATTTTTTATTTTTTTTTTAGGCCCAAAAAAAAAACAAAAAAACAAAAAGGGCCAACGACTCAGTTACTGGGTCTATACTGGTACACACGCTCCAGGAGCAAGGACAAGGTCTAAAACGTTGTTCAGTAAAACAACTTAAAGAGCTAGAATCCCCCACCATGAAGGACAATCTAGCAGTTAGGCTTTTTCGATAGTCCAAACATCCCTCTTGCCGACGTGGATTTTTATTATTTTTTAATTGTCGGTTTTAACATGTTTAAGTGGATAAATTGCAAGCAAAAGTGCGCTTTTCGAAAATGAGATTTTCGCGATTTCTAAAAAAAGCTCATTAGGTATTCATGATATGCGCGTGACCCTGTGACGCAATCCTGAGAAAGAGAAGTCAACACGATTGTTAGCTCCATACGTTTACACGCAAAAAACTTGGAAAACCGTCTCTGTTAGATGGTGTTTTTTTAAGAATTTTGTTGGTCAAAAAATCCAGAGATATGCCCAGTAGTAGTCTTTGTGAAAGACTGTCTTACGTTGCTTGGTTCGTGTACGTGCGCGGTCGACATTGCACCGTGTGGACAGGGTACTAGTTTATGCGCTATCTGGGTTCTGTCTGGTCTTACGAACAACACCCATAAACTAGTTCCCTGTCCACATAGTGCAATATCGACCGCACGTACGGCGCATAAACTAGTTCCCTGTCCACACGAACCAAGCAACGTTAGACCGTCTTTCACAAAGACTAGCCCAGTAGCTGCATGGTTGTATGTTTTACCAGACACTATGAAAAAAAAAGAGCAGAAATATTATTTTTTTCTATTACCAAGAGAGAGAAAAATGAGTCGCTCATTCTAACTTGTACCGGCCGATGTTTAAACACGTGGGAACTATGGCCCGCAGGTACCGTTCCATGCTGTACACAGACCGCTGTGAATGCCGTTCGTTCCATGACAAAACCACCCGTCGCAATGCACCAGTATTTACTTCAAAAGAGATTCATTGTGAGCCACAATTTCATCGTTTTTTCACAAAACAGGTAATAGTAGATTGTTGTCATATTACATGAAGTGTTTTTCACGTTTGTATTTTGAATTACAAGAACAAAACAGGCATGATAAACATTCACTTCGTGTATTTTCCATTTAATACTGCACAGGTCGTCTTGTATGTGTAACCAAGTGGTAACATTAATTAATAATTTCAATAGAAACATAGATAAATGGAAACGGAGGGTGCTCTACAAAAAGGAAAACATGTAAACTGAAACCAATGTAATTTGCTTTAACTTTGTTTAATTTCAACTTCTAGCGTAATTAAATGAATCAAACGAGCAAACGTATTCAAACGTAATCAACGTAATCAAACGTAATCAAACGTATTCAAACGTAATCAAACGGCAGTAAATTCCAAAGTGCCTGCTGGCACAGAGGAAGAATGGATGCCACACAGTCCAGCCACGGCCACCCAACAATTGTTCCTTCCAGAAGTTTCAAAGAAATATCAAAGAACAATTGTCAGGGGGCAGTGGCGAACTAAATCAGGTCCGGTCACATATGTTTCTCAGGATGACGTCAAAACCCTGTTGATAAACCAAGTGACATCGAGCGTTTCAGAATTTCGGGTGAAGAGGGTCGGAACTGCTTTGCGTTTTAAGCAAAAGCCTGTCCATTTTTTGTGAAAAAAAAAAAACACATACACCTCCATGATAAACAGGAAAACTTTTAAAATGTGGACGGGGGGATTCTAGCTGTTTAACAAGCATCGGTTAAGTGCAGATTTTATTAAAAAAACGGAAAGTATCAGATCTTGTGTACAAAAACATCTGAGTAAGACGGGCTGAAATAAAGTGAAAATGTGTTTTCAAATAAAGGTAGGCCAAAGAGTTGAGAAGTTGATCAGAATTTTGTTTTCTTTAAAATGACCCATCTATCCATGGAGCTGGAGCTATAGCTCCATGATCTAGCATAGATAAGTGCAGATTTCATAGGAAAACCAAACATTTCGAGTGGGGAAAAAACACTTAGAAATTGTTTAGCCTGTCTCATACATGTCATATGTTTTGCACACAAGGTTTGAGCCATAGTCAACTTCTCAATTCTTTCCGATATGGTCATTTGAAAGACATTTCAAAAAAGAATTGGAGATTTGTTCAGAAAACATTTAGAATTGTGCATTTGTAAGGTTTGAAGCACTCAATATTTCATCTTTTATAAAACATTAATATCTTCTGCTAACATTTTTGTAAATACATGTACATGTACCACCTTTTGGAAAGAATTTACAAGTCGGACGTCACATATGGCCTGCACTAAAAGTCTAAAACCTATAGGACAACTCAGAAGTATTCTAAGTTTTTCCTAGTAAAAATCTTCATAATTTTTCCCCTCCAAATTGGTTTTTTTTTTTATTAGATCTGCACTTATTGATGCTTTATAGTCATTTTAAGTAAAAAATAGTGACATCAGAGTACGGATTTTTTTCCCACCTTTTCTTCAGCAATGGCGTTCAAGGCAGCTATTTTTGATATTGGTGGTGTTCTTGTGAAAAGCCCTGTTCATTTTCTGATGCAACTCGCAGAACAGCACGGTCTGCCTGCGTAAGTCCTAACAAATTTATTTTGAAAATTGGAAACATTTTTATATTGTAAAAAGAATGTGTGGTATGACTTCCGTTCACTGGTCGCCACTAGAGCGCCGTGCGTTATGGAACAGGGCAGAAAAAGTTTAAGTATTTTCAAGGAAATTTATGAATATTTTTCACTCAAAAAATCACTTCCCTTCTAAATTTTAACATGTTTTAGTGGTTATTAAGTCTTTATAAGGAGAATAAGTAGCGACCATCAAACGGAATTCTTTCCGAATGTGTTGCTGCCATGATTTTTAGAGCTTAGTTGTGAAAACTAAAAATTGATTCTTTTTGAGTGTCGGTATATAATTTCTTGTTCTGTGCATATATTTTTGCTTGATTGAGAATCACAGAAAAAAATCCATACATTTTACTAGTTTAAACATCTATGGAGTAGAAACAACAAATTCAAACATAAATTTTGAAAGGGAAAAAAAAAAGAAATTTTCTCACTATTAAATTCATGTTTTATCAAAAAGTTTACACTTTCTGGGGTCACATTAGTGACAAAAGTGTACATTTTTTAGAGAGAATCGCTCAAACTTTTTCTAAAAGTAATTTATCTGTACTGTATTCTAAGTGCTTTTCTAAGAACTGTTCCTTCAAATAATATTTTGTCTTGCTTTATATTTGGTTTAATCCAGGACTTTCCTGACAAATGTTGCGAGAAAGGGGGCGCCAGACAATGCATTTTGCAGGGCAGAGAAAGGAGAGTTGGCCATCTCGCAGGTACTTATGGTTAGGTTCGTGGAAACTGAGAACAAAAGAGGTGCAATTACACCACGATTTTCCCCATGAATCCTGGAGTTCTGGGAATTGAATGTGCCTCCAAACATGAACCAAACCAATATAAAATCCTCAAAAAAAGTTTAGAAAGTCAAGTTTGACTGACGATTTCTCTCTTGTTGCAAAATAGTTTTCCTTTACGATGATATGTCATTTGTTATGATTAGGCAATTGGGGAATGTGCAGCACAGCTGAATACGGGGGCGGGTGTAAAGTGAAATGTCACAAAATGCATTGCTATTGTTAAAAAAGTGCATTGACACATTCCCATCCTCCAATCAAAAGGAGAATGCACTGCATGACAATAGCAGTGAATTTTGTGACATTTCACTTTCCACCCACCCCTGTATTCCGCTATACTGCACATCCCCCAATTGATTAATCATAACAAATGACACATCACTGTAAAAAGGAATAACAGGGCTTTCCAATGATACCAAATTCAAGGGAAATGATTTAGTAACAAGAGAGAAATCGTCAGTCAAACTTGACTTTCCGAACCTTTTTGAGGAGTTTATATAATTTAACAAATCTTAAAAATCTGACGATTAAAAAAAACTGAATCAAGTGTACTGTGTCCTGAAGCCAGACACTTTGCCATACTTTACCCTCCCCTATTTGGGGCACCTAAGAAGGAGCAGAAGGGTCAGAAGGAGCAGAAGGAGCAGAAGAGTTCTCTTGGACGTGATGTGTTTTTAAGTAAAAAACCTTGCCACACTTGTTTTTATTTTCCCTTATAAATCTAAGACACCTTAGGAGGAATACTTAGATGTATTGAACATGGTGTTCTTAAGCAAGGCACTTGTCTGGTCACACATGTTCCCTATCTATCCCTGAAGAGATGGAGACATCAGGCTGTCTTGACTCTTCAACATAATGTGTCCTTAAAGATAAATGGTCCGTGCATTTTGGGTGTGGCACCTCGAAAAATAAGTTGGTTGATAATTTTCTAGAAACAAAGGTTTTCGCTTTCAAATGAGACATCAACGAAAAAATCAACTGACGTGTAGTTATCAAACAATTACTTTTAATATTTCGATTAATTGGCGTCCGTCAATAATTCAAGGCGTAGACTTGCCCAAGTCTGACCTCCCGTGCTCAGACTGCTCAGTGCGCCCTCCGGACCGGTCTTTTGTTTCCTCTATCTTAGAAAGTCTTCCGAGACGGAAGAAAAGAGATTTGACAGGCTACCAGTCAAGAGAGCGTGCTACATGCCACGCACCACAGACCAAACACAGGAAGTCAGACCTGGGGCAAGTCTAGGCGAGGCGCAAAAACGGCTGTATAAAGACGGTGTTTTTTTTACAGGGTTGCCGATGTCTGAAATACAAAATATGATGTTTTGTCGTTAAAATAAAGTAAATGCTTTAAAAAATTTATTCGGAGAAAAAAAATGAACTTGCTGAGAACCACGGACAATTTAACTTTAAGAAAGGCACTTAACTTTAGTAATTTTAACAGAACCTTGTCGGAATTGTCTTTGTTTCTTGGCAGCTTCTGACCGAAATGCAGAAAGATCTTGAACAGGAAGCTCAAGCCTGTAACTTGGACTTACCTAGCTCATTCAGTCTTGAAAAGATGTTTGAAGGAATACACCACCAGCCCCCTCACCGAGAAATGATCGATGCAGTCATAAATTTGAAGAACCACGGTAAACTGATTCACATTATATAATAAGCTGTACCTTAAGGCCAAAAAAAATATATATGTTTAGCGTTAGCGTGCGTGTCACTTTCAACCCTGTGGGTCATACTTCTTTTTTTCTTCAAAAACACAAGGCACTTGGACACACACCGTCTTGTCAAGCTACTGTTGACAGCAGTCAGGGCTCGAACTTCACGACGACATCAACGTTGCGGTATTTTCATTGAGTGGGTCACTGAGTTCAGACTCCTGTGTCCCGAGCAACAAAAGAAATGCAAATTTTCAGTTTAATCAAAATTTGAAAATTTCTTTTGAAATTTAGTTGACATCGAAATATTCACATAACAGCTTCATTATGCATGACTGCATGAAGCTTCTGTGTGCTGAAAATCCCCTCTTTCAGATTGACTGCTCTTTCCAGTCAAAAAGTGAAGAGAATTTTTGCTTCTCTTTTGTTGCTTGTTGTAGATCTAACAATCATTGAAACAGTTCATTGTTTGCATAAATTTCCACAGGTCTTAAGACTTGCATCATCACCAACAATTTCCTGTTTGACCTGCCGATGGCGTCAGAGAACATTCCAAACTTTATGGTCATGGCGAGATTTATGTTTGATGAAATCATAGAGTCTTGTCGAACCGGTCTTCGGAAACCTGACCCACAGATCTATAGCTTAGCCTGCAAGAAACTTGGGGTTAATCCGAGAGAGGTAATTTACGTAAATCATAGTTTCAACCCGGGGTGGATGGACACGATAGCGATGCCTACATTGGAACGGTCTCATTTCACTAGGCGATAGCGCTGCCTACGTTGGAATGTTCTCATTTCACTAGGCGACTAGCACGGAGTAAACATGTCTTATACGCCTTGCTTGGCACAGCCAGTCGGACGATGTGTGTATGCGTGTTGTATACATGTACACATGTACATGCAAACTTAAACAAAGCAGTAGCGGATCACACGATGATTTTAAGTGTCAAATTTGGTCCGGGTAGATTGGACAGAATTTGTCCTCACTGTTTATATTTCTGGAATAAAACTAAACTGTGATGTCAGGCACTAGGGTAACTGGGTCTAAACATTTACTGGTAATCTGAAATGTCCATTGCTAAAGCACAGGAAAACAGTTCACTGGATTTAGTGTAGAGCCAGTAACACACAAAGGGTGACATTTTTACTTCAGCATCTTATTAGCAGTTACATTGGAAACATGTTTCTGGTTACGATCTCAAAAAAATGCCTCTGTTTTTTTTTTGTTTTTTTTCACCTCTTGCAGGCATTCTTTGTAGATGATATTGGAGGAAACCTAAAATACGCTGAAAAACTGGGAATCACAACAGTTCTATTCAAGGATGCCCAGTCAGCACTTTCGAAAATTAAGGAACTGACAAGTGTTGACGTAAGTAAATATTATAAAAAAATAAAAAAATCTTATATAAAACATTAAAAGTAATTTTCATTACTCAGCTGATAGAGCATCTGCCCGGTGTGTTAGAGGTCTTGGGGAAAACCTGAGGGACTATACCACTGTGCCTCATAGCTCAGCTGGTAGAGCATCTACCAGGTGAATCAGGTTTTTTTGTGGGAAACCTGAGGGAGCTAGTATACCACTGTCTCACAGCTCAGCTGGTATAGCATCTGCCTGGTGTGTCCGAAGGTCTTGGGGTAACCTGAGGGAGTATACCACTGTGCCTCATAGCTCAGCTGGTATAGCATCTGCCCAGTGTGTTAGAGGTCTCATGTTCGAATCCAGATGAGCACCGTGTGATTTATTTTTCATCTCATATTAGGTCAACAAGTATTTGCATTGTAAAACGGTCAAATTATCTTTCTTTTTTTTAGGTCTTTCAAAAACCAGAGCCACTTTGTGCCAACCCTGATGAGCTAAGCCACTGCTTTGTCACAACAAAGGTATGTCGCCTAAAAATTGCTTTCAAAAGAAAAATATATAAATATTTGATTCAAATTTAATAAATATGTTAATAACCAGATACAAATATTAATGCTAAAGTAATTTTAGTCACGATTCCAGAATCATTTCTACAAAATATGTACTGCCAATTGAAAAGGTCCCAGACTATATTCGCATTCCAAGCCTTGTTGCATGAACATAACTTGGAACACAAAAAAAGTTGGGTACCTTCTTAAACAGGTTAAATTTTACAGAACTGAGTCTGGGGACATGATAAAAAAAGTGGCCTTTAAAGGAGCGTGTCCAGATCTTATTTTTTAGCTCCCCATTTTTCCCATGGGTGTTTAAATTTTGATACCATATTATTTGTCATATTTTTCTCATTACCTTTCTGAAATTTTGTGCTCCTAATCCGTATATTTTCAAGGATATCCTAAAAAAAACACACAAATATTTTGTAAACTAATTTATCCATTCCATAAAGCAGTGCAGTGATTACACCAAACTTGTTGCTTCCACATCCAAATTGGAGGTGGTCAATTTCCTGCTTTCTTCCCATGGATAGTATTTTGGGGAGGTATTTTATATGATTGTTAGGTTGAAACGAAATTCATTTTCTGGGAAAATCTGAAAAATTTCCTTTAAAGATTTCCTTTTAATTACTTCATAGGACAATGTTCGATTACACTACATCGACGTGGGGGAGGGCCCTGCTGTCGTATTATGTCATGGTTTCCCAGAATCCTGGTACTCATGGAGAAAACAGGTTGGTGCATATGGGGTATACATGACGGACTTGGGACAGACTTAAGACAGACTTGGGATGACTCGGGCGGACTCGGGATGGACATAAAAACTCACTTAGGACTCACTAAAGACTCACTAAAGACTCACTAAAGACTTACTAAATACTCACTAGAGATTGACTTGACAATGGAACAAGACTGCTTAGCAATGGCATTGCACAGAGTCCGACCTCCAGAAAACATTTAGAGACGTTAACTCTTGAAATCTTTAACAATTTTACTATCAAACTAAACCGTACTTTTTTTTTCTTCTTTTTTCCCTGTATTTGTTCTTAAGATTCCTGCCTTGGTCTTGGCCGGTTATCGAGTGATCGTTCCTGATCAAAGAGGCTATGGAGAATCGTCATCACCACCAGGTTTGTTTGTTAAACAAACATTACTCCAGTTTCTTCGTAGTACAATAATTAGATGTTGAGTTCATAAAGAAAACCTGAGGGAGTATACCACCATGCCTTATAGATCAGCTGGTAGAGCGTCTGCCCGGTGAATCAGAGGTCTCGAGTTCACATCCCGATAAGGCCTTTACAATTTTTCTCTCATCCCAAGTTTGGTAGTTCCATATTACATAGTCAGAATCTTGTTAATTAAGGCTTGTTTTGCCCTTACCCGACGTAATTATTAACACTATACTCAGTGCTTTCCCGGTGGGACTCGAACCCACGACCTCCTGCAAACAAGGCAGACATCTTAACCACTCGACCACCGAACTAGCCGGTGTGGAATGGCCTGTTCAAATCATTTCGCAGAATCTTGTTACTACTTCACAGATAATATTCTGTATAAATTCCCTGTCTTTTGTTGCAGATATCAAGGATTACACTCATGAAAAACTGTGCTTGGTAAGAATCAGTTGTTTAGTTTCCTCAAACAAGAGAGTATGTGTAGTCTAGTGGCTACACAGCCATGCTCATGATTTGAGGGTCATGAGTTCGAGCCTCATTTGTACCAACATGTTTGTGTCCGTTGACAAGACAATTGCCTCGTCAATGATGCGATATTTAGGGATCTGTTAGGAGAATGCCACAATCTAAGTGCTGATCGGGTTGTGCACCGTGGCCAGTTATAGCCACCTAGAGCAAGTTCAAGCGGGCGACTATAGTATTTAATTAGACTAACCATAGTAGATCTAGATGTCACTCGAACGCTGCGTGGTTTGACTAGCTAGTCTGACTAGATGAACCAAGCCCCAGGGGTAGGTTAGTCTAGTTAACTATAGTCGCCCGCCCGAACTTGCTCCTTGTTGAAGTGAATGGTTCTGGTGATTTCCTGATGGCAGCGGTAATAATGGCAACAGCACCAGGAGTACTCTGAAGGGTACACATGTGTGCTATACAGGAATCCATCATTATTATTATGGCCGAGCGGTCTAGTGCGTCGAACTTAAGTTCCTGTGCTAGTACTAGAATATAGGTTCGATTCCGGGCCGCGACGGGTTGTGGCACCTGTTCCCTTGAGCAAGGCACTCAACCACACTTGCTCCCATTCCTGTAATTGGCGGTCTCTCCGCTGTTGGATGTGGTAAATAAATAAATAAATAAAAATAAATTATTATTAACCCTTTAGTGCACAGGGTGGTAGCTAGCGACCTCCCAGAACAATAGAGTGCATCTGTTTTATCGCAATGTGCTCTGTTTTATCACAATGAAAAATGTAAAAAGGATGAAATTATTGTTCTTTTCAGGATATCAGAGAACTACTGGACTCCTTGGTAAGTTGTCAAAGATCTATTTTTTATCGCTCATTTATTATGAGCGATAAGGGCAAAATAAACCCTAATTAACATTCATTCTCCCTGACGCAAGCTAAATCAATTACTCATTTATTATTTCTCACTTACAATATTTTAGGGGTTTAAAGGTAAAGTACATCACTTGCACTGAGTTGACAAGTTGACAAAAAAAACCTTACTCAAAGTGTTAACAATGGTACTAAACAACACATGATTTTATTTCAGTCCAAAATGGTATTTTGTGTGAGAAATTACCAACTGAAGGTGGTTTTGTTAAAAAAAAGTCTTTTTTTTTTTACCATTCAACTCAACTGAAATTTCTAGTGGGCAGTTTTATCAACATTGGCTTTTAATCACGAGTGGAAATAATGCCCCTTTTAATAGTTTACCAATCATGTGTTCTACCTTTAAATGTACATACATGTATTTAATGTGGTCTATCAATATTATATGACAAAATGTTTATCAAAGTGTTCAAGAGCCGGCCTCATTTTCTATGAAAGTTAAAACAAATACTGCATATAGTTGCAAAAAAAATGCAATACAATCATCTATATTTTCTTTTTGAACCAAAATCATTCTTTCTTGTTGGTGATTTTCAGCACATATCGAGAGCAGTGTTTGTTGGGCATGACTGGGGTGGCGCCCTTGTTTGGCGAATGGCGCTCAGATATCCAGAACGTACAAGGTAAGGCTGCATCTGTATGGCTATGTCTTAAAATAAGTCTATCATAAACGGTAGCTTACGATAAAAGGTAGAACACATAATTGGTAAACTGTTAAAATGGGCATAATTATTTCCACTCGTGATTAGAAGCCCACTTTGTTAAAACTACCCTGTAGAAATTTCAGCCACATAGGTACAGTAATACTTCTGAAAACTTGAAAAATCCATGCATGGTTTTTGTGTTGAGTTAAATGGTAAAAAATCTTTTGCCAAAGACTTGTTTTTTTGAAAACCACTGTCAGTTGTTAATTTCTCACATAAAATACTATTTTGGACTGAAATAAAATCATGTGGTGTTAATTATCATTGTTAATAACACTTTTAGTAAGGTTTTTCTTCGCTATTATTGTGTTACCACACTTAGTAAACTCAACTGCATAATGCATTATCATTCCTTAACAAACGAACCTCAAATGGGCCACCGTACGTATTTGGGTCGTATTTTGGCACTTCACTTCAGCTAGCTTTAGACTGGCAATTCCATTGATGGGAAATTTAGGGCTCGTTTTTGGATTGTTGTGTGACGTGCATTTTCTAACATATTACAATTTTCATGTTGCATCACCAGGGGCGTGGTTGGAGTGAACACGGCCTTCTTTCCACCAAACCCTAACTCCAACCCTCTTGAGAAACTCTACAAGAAACCAGGCATGTTTGACTATCAACTGTACTTCCAGAAACCAGTGAGTCCCCACAAACCAAGATTTATTCTTGTCTTTTAACTGAACATGTTATGAGACAAATTATACATTCATCATTTTTAAATAGGTAATTTTTTGGGGGGTGCGATAGTGATCCAGGGACTGCCGGGGTGAATTAATTCGATACAAATATGGACAAATGCCCATGAGTTTGGGAAATCTGGATGCAGTGAAAAACAACTTGGCTCCACCAGGATTCGAACCGCAGCCCTTCTGCATAATGTATGTGCAGATGCCCTACCAATAGAGCTATGAAGCCAACTGGGGTTCTCAAATCATGGTATTGCAGTTGTCCCTCACTGATTGGGATTGGCTATCACATGAGCTTAACAAGCCCTACAGAGGGATAAACCCTTCAATTAGATAACCACTCCTCCCAGAGATTACTTAAGATACGACCCAAACCCCTGCCCATTTTTGAATGCAAGACTTTTCTTGTACCATGTGTTTAAACTACCAGATGAGGTATGAGGTCCAGTGGTATAAACCCTAAATTTTGCAAAGGACCAATTGTTTTTTCCTCTATTTCCTAGGAGGGTTGTATTCAAGTCCTCGAAAGCCCTCACAAGTCTACCACAAGTCCCTTGGTCTTAATTCAAGTCTCAAGCCATTAGCATCTGTCCCACAATCAAGCGTTACCACCTAAAGCGGACAATTGTCAATATGGCGGCCGAACACAAAGGCTCAACCTTTTGTTCCATTTGCCATATTGACGATTGTCTGCTTTCGGTCCTCAAGGCACCTGCGCACACGTCACGCTTAAGTAACATGACAAAGGCTAATTCAAGAGAACTGTAACACGGGCATTTTGGAGAAAAATCCATACAAGTTCGCCAGTTGAGACTCCATGCACTAAGTCTATGGAGCATGACACAAAAATATCCTAAGTGTTTTTAAAGAAAAACTTGAAATGTTCTCATTGCTAAATCATATTTCCTCACCAAATTCCTGGGTCATTATCATGTTATATTTTGAAAAGTTACAGGCAAATGTGTATTTTATTTAACAAAATTGTTTATATATATATATTTTTTCTTCACATTTAGGGTGTTGCTGAAGCTGAATTGGAGAAAGACATTGAAAAGACAATGAAGTTTTTCTTCAGAGCTCCCGGAAAACAGGTACAAATATTTTATCCTGTTTATTTTCTTTTTACTTCTTGAAGTTTATTCAACTTAAAAACCATCCAACATAGGACAGTTGGACAATATGTGACGTATGGTGTCCATTTATATCACATAATGCTTTCTCCTAAGAAAAAAATCCTTTTAACATTTAAATAATTAAAATATTATTGACGGATTCAAATATATTTGTGAGAATTTGCAAATAAGTTGTTTTTCTAATTAACTTCTTTTTTTTTTTTTTTTTTATCTTTTTTTTATCCACATCCCAGGATTATTATCCAGGCTCGGAAAAGATTGGAGTACATAACGTCACAGAACGAGGTATGTGGAAATAAAATGTCGGTGGCCAGTATTTTTGTGAAAAGCAAAACAAAAGCGGGTACTACTAAAAGGAGCGTGTCCAGATTTTTCCAGAAAATGGATTTCGTTCTAACCTCACATTCATATAAAATACCTCCCCAAAATACTATCCATGGGAAGAAAACTGGAAATTTGCAATCTCCAATTTGGATGTGGAAGCGAAAAGGTTTGGTGTAATTACTACACTGCTTTATGTAACCGGATAAATTAGTTTTCTAAACTTTGGTGGTTTTTTGACAATATCCCAAGAAATATACAGATTGAGAATGCGAAATTTCAGAATGGTAATGAGAAAAATATGACATGATATGGTATCAAAATCTTAACACCCATGGGGGAAAATGGAGGGGTGAAAATGTGATGTGGAAGCAAAAAGGTTGGTGTAATCACTGCACTGCTTTATGTAACCAGATAAATTAGTTTACAAAATGTCAGTGATTTTTTTTTTTTTTTGATGATATCCTTGAAATTATACGTATTGAGAGCACGAAATTTCAGAATGATGAGAAAAATATCACAAATGATATGGTATCAAAATGTCAACACCCATGGGAAAAATGGTGGCTCAAATATGTGATTTGAACACACTATAGACAAGTCCATGTGTGGACTTGTGTGGACTTGTGAATTCTCGTGATGGATTCATAACAACCCTGTAAATTTCATGAATATAATAATTCCTTTTTGTCATTATCTTAATTCCCAGGAGGCCTCTTGGTCGGTGTACCAGATGACTTGCCAAGACCGTCTCTCCTAACAGAAAAAGATCTGGCCTATTACGTCAAGCAGTATAAGACCTCAGGATTCAGGTAAAGTATACAACTTGTCAATAATCGTCACAAGGCCCTGCAAGTCCTTACAACCAGAGAGTGAAATCTGTGATATTAAGCGAATTAAATTTTGGATGTTGTCAATATGTTGTTAATTTTAGAATATTCTTTTTGTCGTATGACTTTTTACACCTACTGACCCCTTGCGAATACGTCATATGGGAGTAAAAAAATGGCGCTTTATTGTTGAAGCGATGTGCTTGTGCATTGTGTGTTCCTCTGACTGGCGTAACGTGGCTTATTTTACCAGTTGGGACCTTGGAACAGCTTGCTACGCATGCTAGAGAGACACACAACGCGCACGTGCATCACTTGAACAAGGAAACGGCATTATTTGACCCCCAAAATTACTAGTAAGCACAAGCCTAATTCCTGGTGCCTACACCCCACAATATGGCCTATTAAACCTATTGTGAGTTGTGTACTTTTTGCTTGCACATAGAGGCCCCCTGAACTGGTATCGCAACATTGAAGAAAACTGGAAAGATTCGCTGACGGACATTGGACGTAAGGTAAAACAAAATACAGGGTTTATCTTCAGAAAAAATGAAATCTATTACAAAACTGAATACCAAAGCTTATTTTTATTTATTTATTGTTTTATCTTTTGAAAATGTTTTTGAATAGATTTATGCTCCTGCCCTAATGGTAACTGCAGAGAAGGACCGTGTCCTGACTCCTTCAAGTAGCAAGTACATGGAGCCATGGGTAGGTTACCATACTATAAATTTAACTAACACTTTTCTGCCTCTCCACCCCTCCCCACCCCCAAAAAAAAAAAAAAAAAAAATAAATCGTCTATTATTCAATATTTGTTCAAACATGGTCACAAATTGAGAGCCGGAATAAATTCAGAATGAAACAGTCGTATACCAGAAAATTGCGGTACAGAATAAACATGATCATTCTGGAAAGTAATTAATTATTTCACATATAAACCCATTTAAAATAAGGCTGAAAAGTGGTTGGAGCACTGGTGCATTAAACTACAGGCTCGGGTTCAAATCCCAAGCCACTCGGATTATCTTCTTTCAATTTAAAATAAATTCTTTTTGTTTGTAGGTTCCCAATCTGAGTCGTTTGCACCTCAAGGACTGTGGCCACTGGACGCAAATAGAAAAGTAGGTGAAATTTGATCTGGGAAAAGTGTTAACACCTTTATTTATTGTAATATTTTAGCATCTACTTTGACATTTCACCCATCAACCACGAAATTCAGACTCGCGCTTATTGTGCTAAAAAAATACATTTTCGCTCAAAACTGAAAACAGTATTTATGTTTGGGCTTTTGGTCTACTGATATGTATTTTTGTGGTTTAGTGCTGGTTTTGAGTAAGGAAAAAACATGATTATGGTGTTTGTAACAGAAAATTTGAAAATCAGACCCAGGGATAGTAAAACATTCCGTGCGGCCGCACAGCATGAGTTTGTTAAATTTGTGTAGTATGCATTCAGAAAAATGCGTATATTTATTTATTCACCATATCCAACAGCGGAGAACCGCCAATTACAGGAATGGGAGCAAGTGTGGTTGAGTGCCTTGCTCAAGGGCACAGGTGCCACAACCCGTCGCGGCCCGGATTCGAACCTACATTCTAGTACTAGCACAGGAACTTAAGTTCGACGCACTAGACCGCTCGGCCATAACACCCCACAATATGGAAATGCATCTCTGGAAATTAGTTTGGTTTTCCTGAATTTCCATGTAATTTCTTTTGAGACCTTGGGACTGGGTGTGTGACTGGGCATGGGACTTGCCTAGGACCTGCCACAAATTTTCTGTTTACCTAAAATACATGAACTTGCATTATAGCAAAATTCATAGAAGGTTTGAAGGAAAAAAGTATGATCCATCTGTGCACTGATCTGTGGGGTGTTATGGCCAAGCGGTCTAGTGCGTCGTACCTAAGTTCCTGTGCTAGTACTAGAATGTAGGTACGATTCCGGGCCGTGACGGGTTGTGGCACCGGTGCCCTTGAGCAAGGCACTCAACCACCGCTCCCATTCCTGTAATTGGCGGTCCCTCCACTGTTGGATGTGGTGAATAAATAAAATTAAAGAAAAATAATAATAATAATCATTTTTATCTTTTCAGGGCAAGAGAGTTCAACGAAGGTTTAATCAAGTGGCTGGATGATGTTCACAATAAAGCGCAGGTTGCCATAGGATCCAGACTATAGGTAACCATGGCAACGATATCATGGCTACTGCATTCCATGTCAGAGGTTTGGTGACAGCAAAGTCTGTGCAGACCTTCTGCATATTAAGCAGAAGGTCCGTGGTTCGAATCCCGGTGGAGCCAAGTTGTTTTTCACTGCATCCAGATTTCTCTAACTCCTGGACATTTTTCCACATTTCTATCAAAAATAAAAATAAAAGTTTTGACATTGATTTTTGTAGCTTGTCATAAAACTGTTTTTATACAGTAATCATCTTTTATACACTGCTTGCAAAATAAGAGACTATTTAAAAAATTTAAAATTTCCTATTGTTAAACAGAAAAGTTATTTGCTTTCAAATGAGAGACATCAACGAAGGAAATCTACCAATATTTAGTTATAGGGCGTCTGCACGTTAAGCAGAAGGTTCGAATCCCGATGGAGCCAAGTTGCTTTTCACTGCATCCAGATTTCCCAAACTCATATGGACATTTGTCCAGATTTGTATCAATTTCATTCACCCCGGCGGTCCCTGGGTCATAATCTCTGAAAAATAATCACTTATTAATATTTAGTTATCTAACAATTAGTTAAAGTGTTTCGAATTATTGGCAGTCCACCAATAATTCAACTCACAGCAAGGCGTAGACTTTCCGTGTTTGGTCTGTAATGCGCAGCATACAATGCGTTCTCTGGACTGGTGGCCAGTTTGTTCCTCTTTTTCTTCTTTCTCAGAAAGTCTTCTGTCTCGGAAGACTTTCTGAGACAAAGAGATTTGACAGGCCACTAGTACAGAGGGTGCGCAGTACGCTGCGCATTACAGACCAAACAACGGGAAGTTAAACTTGGGCAAGTCTAGGCAAGGCTAAAAAATGGCTGTGTAAAAATGGCGTTTTTCAGAGGGTTGCTGATGTATAAAATACAAAGTATAATGTTTTTGTTAAAATAAAGTTGCTGAGAACCACAGACAATATAACTTTAATTTGTAAGTATTGTAATAAAGCATAACCCATGAATGAAAATATAACTCATCAAATATGCCTTAAATCAGTTGTAGAAAACATTTATAAAAATGTATTCTATAATTTTACAATTTGGATACTTTTAGTAATTAATTAATTCATAAATACATTAGACAGTATACGCATCCTCATTGGCTAAGAGCACATCACATGGCCGGTTTTAAACAAGCGATAATGACCAGTGATAATGACCAGCTGGCTCGCGTTTCTACGAAGACCCAGAGGGGACATTTAAGTATTATACTTTTTTTATTTTTAATACGTACGTACGTGATAATAATAAGTACGTACGTATTATTATCATCACGTACGTACGTGATAACAATACGTACGTACGTGATAATACTACGTACGTACGTGATAATTTATTACGTACGTACGTGATAATACTACGTACGTACGTGATAATAATACGTACGTACGTATTATTATCACGTACGTACGTGATAATACTACGTACGTACTTAATATTATCACGTACGTACGTATTAAATTATCACGTACGTACGTGATAAATTATCACGAACAAACGTACCATTATCACGTACGTACGTAGTATTATCAAGTATGTACGTATTATTATCACGTACGTACGTATTAAAAAAAATAAAAAAGGAAAATACTTAAATGTCCCCTCTGGGTCTTGTATATACGGGCAATATATGCCCAGGCAATATATGCCCGGGGAATATATGCCCACTAATAATTTCAAAAAGAAGATGGATATTGTTTTTTTAGGGGGAGGGGGTGAGGGGGAGGGGGGTTGAGTGCGTGCGGATATTATTGGTTGTCTCCTAGATTTATATTTATACATTGTTCTCACCCAAAATATTTTTGTCTGCTAGATTACTGTTTTTTATATCAGATAGTCCTAGGCACTTAATTGATTTCAAGTTGTCATGCTCACAAAAGTTTTACCTTTAGGATTCCTTAAGCGTTTAAAAAAGATATAAGAATTTGTTGGATTTGGCACGCCATAAACTTTCAACTGGCAAGGCAATCACGCACGAATCCTGCACGAATGAAAGACGGGACATTGAGCGATCTGAGGATGCTTTTGGGGGAATATTAATTAAAAGTCCAAAAGTGTGATAGTAATCTTCAGCCGTAAATACACATTTTGCAAAGTTTGAAAGATAACTCATGCCAGGTAATTTGATTTGCAGCAAGTTGAAGGTACAGACAAGCGACCGATTCACTGTTTGCAAAACAGCCACAAAAATGACAAATCACGGTGGATCTCGATGGGTTTTCCTTCAAATCTGCACATTCCAATGCTAGATGAGTCAATTTAAGAAAACAATTTCTGATCAACTTCCCAACTCTCATCGTAGATTCGTCAATTTTGGTAAGAAATAGGACTCGACTACGACTCGTTCTTAATTTGTGCTTGAGCCTTGAAATGACTTGTCAGCTGTCAAGTCATTTGATGGTTAAAATCAAAATGTTGGTGGAAAAATATCAAGTTTTTCCCGATGAAAATCTTACAATTTTTACATATTGATCCAATCTCATAGGCTGGGTGAATTGTGCATTCAATGTGTCGTACGTGGTGGTCAAGTACTAAATTCTGCCCCCAGCTTTTGATGCAAAACTCCAGAAGTTCCATTCACATTTTTCAAGAATTTATAATAGAATTATATTAAACAAGTAGGGCCTATGGTCATCGTGAGAGGCATTTTATTATTCAGCAAAATACTGACTTCTTTTTTCTTCTTCTGGTGATTTTCTGTTTCCAGTGAGTCGAGAGTGGAGACGATCATCGAGGCTTCAAAAGCGAGAAGTCGTCATTGAACTTTGAAGATGAGCGGTAAGTTGAAAATGTCTTTAGGTATTTTTTCCTTAAATACATTGAACAAATATTTGAAGGAAATTACCTCATGGAATCAACAGATTATCCAATTTTAAGATATACTTCCCACTTGCACTTTTGTCGCAAATATTGCATTTCTGAGATAAATAAATGATAAAATCACTGCATAAAGTACATGTAATGCACAAAATTACCACTAGACTGCTGGTTCCCGTCCACATATTCCACACAGGAGAATATAAGGACAGGTAAAGGGCGCTTCATCTTGATCTGTAATTGGTCGTCTTTGCGCGTGCGCATTGTGTTTTTTGTATTTAAAAATTGGCCAAGCCCTTTGCTTTAGGCAATGTACTTTATTTAC
The DNA here is from genome assembly GCA_037783545.1 of Henricia sp. BOLD:AAB3569. Lineage (NCBI taxonomy): Eukaryota > Metazoa > Echinodermata > Asteroidea > Spinulosida > Echinasteridae > Henricia > Henricia sp. BOLD:AAB3569. The sequence continues at coordinate 1,523,448 of JBBELK010000429.1, read as the reverse complement.
ATAATTGGATATGTTCGACACGCACGGCCAAGTTACAAATGTCAATGCAAAATCTGTGCACTTACTAAAACAAATAATAATAATAATAACCACGTGACGGGCAGAATTCTGCCCGTCATGGCTGCCCTTTACCGTTCCCTATATTTTCGCAATAAGCGAACCAATCTATAGGGATCGGGAACCAATCTAAATTACCGCGCGAGCGGCCTGTGCGTAAGCGCGACAACAGGGGGCGCTGCGCGCACGCAGGAATGGTTATCTTGTGCACTAACTGAATGCAATTTTTGAAGGAGAAAATGTTTTTCTACAGAAAAGCAACATTTGCGACAAAAGTGCAATGGGAAGTATATCTTAAAATTAGATTATCTGTTGATTCCAGGAGATAATTTCCTTCAAATCTTTGTTCAATGTATACGGAAAAAAATACCTTTCTTTATATTTGGGTATTTCCATAAAAACAGGAGCCAAAGTGTGACATTTTGATGCATTTGTAAAAATGGCCTTTTCAAGTTAACAAAATTGTGTAAAGAAATTTCTGTGCAATTTCTAAATAATGTAGAATATTTAAAATAATTTACAAACGGTTAGCCTGTCTTGGTGGCATAATTTAGAAGACATTCAAGGCATTTTTCAACTCTTGCGATTACATTTCAAGTTTTTTTGACCAGTTTCTTTCTGGAAAAGGTAGTTGCTGATTTTACCAAACTGTAGAATCTGGACTTTATCGATTCAAATTACATTATGAGCGAATTTTGTTCCATTTTGAGCAAAAGTTTCAAAATGTCACACTTGCAAATTTAGAAGATTTTTTTTTTAAATCGTTCTTATTATGTTTTAGGTAGTATCAACATATAAAGCTGGTGTTTGATTCATGAGGTCATATATTCTTTATATGCGGATGGTAATCGTTCTTTGAAGTCTGGTAGTAATAAAAAATTGACTTCAGAAGTGTCACGACGTAAGGGGGAACACTGTGTCCTGTTTTTATGGAAAATTACGGTAAGAGTTGGGAAGTTGACTCATCTAGCATTGGAATGTGCAGATTTGATGGAAAAGAAACAAAGTTTCGAGTGGGAATTAAACATTTAAGATTTTGCTTAGAAATATTTCAGCCTATCTCATATGTTTTGCACACAAGGTCTGAAGCCATGATCAACCTCCCAATTCTTTCTGGTAATAAGGTCTTGAAAAATACTACTTTTTGTGAAAATGTCGACACCTTTGGACGGCCCCTCAACGGAATAAAAAGTGCTTGATATTTTATTTTAAGGTAAAAATAGTAATGATCAGCTTTACATTTCTTACTCTTCAATGTTATGAAAATGGATCAGGTCATACGGCCTTGATTTTTACGAAATTTCAACTGGAGGGGCACCACGGCCAACATCATTCAAATATGCACTGGTTATTGGTGTATGCAAGCCTCATGAAATTTGAGGATATGGCATGTTGGCCTCAGAAAGTGTGTATCTTGAAGGGTCATCAGGGCCAGCTCAGCATGCAGCTAGGGCATGAGGCCATTGGCCTTGGTGGCCCTGGTTAATGTCAAGGCCTGGAATAGGGCATGCTGGCCAAGTTGGCCTAAAAGTGTGTATCTTGAAGGGGCATCGGGCCAACTCAGCAGGGCATGAGGCCATTAATTGGCTTGGTGGCTTTGGTTAATGCATGTTAATCCCTGGGATAGGGCATGCTGGCCAAATTGGCCTCAAAAACTGTGTATTTTGAAGGGGCATCGGGGCCAACTCAGCAGGGCATGAGGCCATTGGCTTGGTGGCCCTGGTTAATGCTAATGCCTGGATAGGGCATGCTGGCTAAGTTGGCCTCAGAAAGTGTGTATCTTGAAGGGGCATCAGGGCCCACTCAGCAGGGCACTATAGGCAAATGGCCCCAGTGGCCTTGGTTAATGTCAAAGCCTGGATTGGTTGCATTTCTGTCACAGTTGCTAATTTTTTTTTCTTGTTCACAGATTGGAGATGGATGGAGCCAACAGACTGTGGAGCTTGATATTTACACACTACAAAAATTGATGTGTTGCCATGGATACTAAAAACACAGGAGAGGTGAGTTTTTGGCCATCATTCTAATTTTATTACAGTGGAAATTCGCTATAATGAACACCATAAAGAACAATCTGCTACAATGAACATCGCTCATGGCTCCCATTTTAGTATATCCATTTGTTCGCATCAAACGCCACCAAAACAAACACTTGTTATGGTTCAGATACGATGCTCGTTTATGGTGACTTTCCACTGTAGTAAAACTTGTCTAGCTTCCGCTTGTAGGCATGCATGGGTAGGGCTTCCTCAAAGATGATATAGCAGCAAAAGTGCAAAATAGCCCACCCATGCGAAATCAATTCCATAAAGTGAAGTATGTAAAGGCACCATTTTAGTAAGCAAACTAGACGCGCCCTGTGTCTGTTTGGCATGCCTCTTGTGGTGTAATCTGTGTTGTGGCGAATAGCAGCATCCGCGAATAGCAGCATCCGCACTTTAATACTATAGGATGAGAGAAAAATTGTAAGGGCCCTTAATATCAAGATTCGAACCCAAGACCTCTGACACACGGCAGATGCTCTACAAGCTGAGCTACAAGGCACAGTGGTATACTCCCTCAGGTTTTCCCCAAGACCTCTGACACACCAGGCAGATGCTCTACCAGCTAGCTATAAGGCACAGTGGTATACTCTCTCAGGTTTTCCCCAATTAAGACTTCTGACACACCGGGCAGATGCTCTACCAGCTGAGCTATAAGGCACAGTATACTCTCTCAGGTTTTACCCAATTAAGACCTCTGACACACCGGGCAGATGCTCTGCCAGCTGAGCTATGAGGCACAGTGGTATACTCTCTCAGGTTTTCCCCAATTAAGACTTCTGACACACCGGGCAGATGCTCTACCAGCTGAGCTATAAGGCACAGTGGTATACTCCCTCAGGTTTCCCCAAAGACCTCCGACACACTAGGCAGATGCTCTACCAGCTGAGCTATAAGGCAAAGTGGTATACTCCCTCAGGTTTCCCCAAGACCTCTGACACACCGGGCAGATGCTCTACCAGCTGAGCTATAAGGCACAGTGGTATACTCCCTCAGGTTTTCCCCAAGACTTCTGACACACCAGGCAGATGCTCTGCCAGCTGAGCTATAAGGCACAGTGATACTCCCTCAGGTTTTCCCCAAGACCTCTGACTCACCAGGCAGAATACCAGCTGAGCTATAAGGCACAGTTGGTATACTCCCTCAAGTTTTCCCTATACACCCAAATTCTTCTCTTGGTGTTGCATGGTAGCACAACTGAGCAAAGTAACGAACACAATATTTGGTAAATGTACGGTGCTTATAATCACCATTGAAATGAAACAACCAAACTTGGGATGAGAGGAAAAACCATCATCTGCGAGAGGCATGTCAAACAGACATGAGGCGCATCTAGTTTGCATACTAAAATGCGCCTTGAATTTCTACGGAGGTCAGGGTAGAGTAGTCTATTTTGCCCCTACGGTGCTATATCTTTGGGTTTAAAATTCACAATGTGCTTTTACGCACGTAATTTTGATGAAAAAGTAATGTGGAAGGAATTTAAATATGTCGTATTTAAATATATGCAAATAATTGCTCATTTACATGTTACTGCATCATTAATTGATACTGACATCTTGATGTACTATTCTACTTGAATTATGCAAATCTGCTGCTTATTTACATGTCGCATAGTGGCCATGGTTTCATCATGATGTTACCCAGAATGCCCCAATACACTTTTTGCTCCAAACAGATGTCTTCCCTCAGTTTGCTCATGTTTATTCATGATGGTGTCCCCCTGAAGCTGAGTTCCAGTTTGGTTTTTTAGAAGTCACATAATGGCCATGGTTTCATCATGATGTTACCCAGAATGCCCCAATACACTTTTTGCTCCAAACACATGTTCCCCTCAGTTTGCTCATGTTTATTCATGATGGTGTCCCCCTGAAGCTGAGTTCCAGTTTGGTTTTTTAGAAGTCACCTAATGGCCATGGTTTCATCTTGATGTTACCCAGAATGCCCCCAATACTTTCTCATGTTTATTCATGATGGTGTCCCCCTGAAGCTGAGTTCCAGTTTGGTTTTTTAGAAGTCACCTAATGGCCATGGTTTCATCTTGATGTTACCCAGAATGCCCCCAATACTTTCTCATGTTTATTCATGATGGTGTCCCCCTGAAGCTGAGTTCCAGTTTGGTTTTTTAGAAGTCACCTAATGGCCATGGTTTCATCATGATGTTACCCAGAATGCCCCAACACATTGAATGAAATGAGTTAATACTGACATCTGGGTGTATTATCCTTACCTTAATCAAAATCTTAATCAAAAATATTGCTCATCTACATAACTTTACTAAATTAGCATGTCCTCTTTTGCACTTGCATATAAATAAGGTAAAGTTTAGATCCCAATCCTTTGTTCATTTTTGTCCCATTCCTGATAATACAAGGTGTTTGTTATAACAAGGTAATCGGCAAAGTCTTAATGACCTCTTATTAACAGGGTTCAGCTGTATAATTTTTGCATTTCATACATGCATCTTTAATATCAAGCTTTAAAATTTTTAAATGCACTTGAAATATTATTTTTATATACCTACTTTTAATTTGAAATTGATTTTTTAAATTTGACATAAATGAGCTTTCTGTTGATATGCTACATGATATGAACAGCTAGTCACAAATAATTGATATATAGGTGATTGAAAACAAATTTCCAAACTTTTAAGGAGTAAACGTTACATACTCATGCATTTCATTCGATTTCCTTTTAACAGGACCAGTTTGTGAAGCTCCCTTGTGTTGCTGCCCATGCTTGGCCTCACCTGGACTATTGGACTCAACGGTACATGTCTCTCTCCTGTTGGAATTCATTTGCCACCATGACCAGCTTTCAGGTATTGTAATGATCATCTCGTTACTACTTCTCTAAATTAGGAATAGCTTGCTCTTTCCCAAAACAATCTATTGGCACTTTTGTGTCAACAATTTGAGCTTGGGTGGGACTCAAACCCACAACCTTCTACATTCTAGAGCAGTTGCCTTAACTACTCAACCTATCAGTGTGCTTGTGTCAAAGGGCCTGTTTGATTCTTGCAACATTTAGTATCCAAACTTATCCCTTGCCCTTTTCTGACAATTTATAAGAAAAACAAAAATGTGCTTGGGTGGGACTCGAACCCATATCCTCCTACAACAGTTGACTTGACCACTCAGTGTGCTGGTTCAAATCATGTAGCAGTTGGGACTGGAACCTAGAGCAGTTGTCTCAATCATTCGATCACTCGGTGTGCTGGTCTCAACTAATCCCTTGCCCGATGCAATTCACTTTATGCTCAGAGCTTTCACAAGAACTATGTTTTAAAAAACCCGTGTTTAGGTGGGACTCTAACCTAGAGCAGTTGTCTTAACCATTCAATCACTCAAGTGCATTTGTGTCATGGATTAATCTCTTGCCCTTTTCCGATGTAATTTATCAAAAATTGGTGCCTTTTCAAGAACTCTGTTAAAATCTGTGCTTGGGTGGACTTGAACCCACAACCTTCTGCATTCTAGAGCAGTTGTCTTAACCATTCGCCCCACTCAGTGTGCTGGTGTTGGAGTGTCAGTTTGAATCATTCAAAACCTGTGCTTGGGTGGGACTCCAACAAAATCAGATGTGAATCTTTATTTGTCAGCAACCTAACGTGTCTTCATATTTCCAGCCAAACTGAAAAATTGTCAATTTATTTATGAATTCAGAAACTATCCACCTTTTAATTTCCTCTAAACTTGCAGTATTTTGTAACATTATATTTTCTTTATTTGCGACAGGTGACGAACACGTGTGTGCCAAGTGATGTTGACCAGGAGCTGAATATTTTCAAGATCTGTTTGTGCTTTGGCAGACCTCGCTGCACCGTCTTCAGAGTGGCCAAGATTGACCCATAGTAAGTCCCAATTGATCACGTTCAAATGACGTCACTTCCTACAAATCGCAACATGCATCAAAATTTTGAGCGTATTATTTTGTGACTCGCATCGGCTGTGCCGTATTTCGAACAACACGTTACATCGTGTGCATACTCTTCCTACGAAGACGGCATCTGTGAACGTCATCAATACACTCACATTTGCCATATAAGGTATCTCCAGTCTCTGAAAAAAATTGACTAATGATGCATTGGGCCTTTAGGAGTTGCAGTTAACAGCATGGAAATCATTCACCTCCCCAGAAAAACTGCCCTGTTTTTATCAATCAGTTTGGTAGAACTCTATATCTGACCACTTGTTTTATCATGTGTAATTATTAAACAATCTTTTGAATATAAATGGAATTCTTTCCACAAAGTTACATTTGTAGTAGCTATGTTGTTTTAAAATGTGTTACTTTTTTCCCCCGCAGACAAATGTTGAAAGAATCAAGGCTGCTGAACCTTCTGAATGATTAGAATCAACTCAACTTATCCTTCAGTGTCTCAAAAATGACTAACAGTTTGTAAACAAACCCAAAGTAACTTTTCAGCAGTCTTCCCCTATTCATGTATTTTCTCTACCTCAAAAAAAACCCAACAGTTTGTAAACAAACTAGAAGCTGTCCTAAATTTGTTGAAGTCTCTCTTCCAAAAATGACTAACAGTTTGTAAACATACCAAAACTTGCTCAAATTATTCTCTCAAAAAATTGACTAACAGTTTGTAAACATTGACTTGTACTTAATATTCTTGTCTTCATTTAGCAACAACCAATTGTATTTATTTCTCTTGTAGCATTGTTAAATGTACTTTAACAAATGTAGTAGCTTGTTTGTAAACAATCTTATTTAAAGTGTTATATATAAAGTAAAAGTCAGTGACAACAAAGGTTTCAATTGTAAACAAGTCTCATTTTATTCTGTACTCTCAATACACCAAGTAATATATGCAAGCAAAATGTTCATTAACTTAATTTATGCAAGGTCCTAATTGCTATTGTCTTTACAGATAGTCCAGGGTTCGGTGGTCCAAATTTATAATTTGAAAATCGAACAGGGGTTACCCCCTGTCCGATTTTCTAATGTATTGAAGTGGAGGTTTCCCTCCTCTACCTGTTAAAGAAAACATTAATAAAAATCCTGTACAATTCAAATGATTTAAACAAGAAAATATAATTACAAAATAAACGATAACTGCAATCTCAAGATATTAATCTTTAAAAACACAACATACCCAATTAACTTTTTAAAAAAGCAGCAGCGATCACGACGCACTAAGACATCACTCACGAAAAGATTTAAAAACTGACGCATATTCCGTCTGGAACCAAACTGCTTGCGGCCTCTGGAGCTGCCATTTCTGAAAAATAAAACAAAATAAACAATTAATTTCAGATCAACATAATTTACATTTCACACAAATAAATTCAGTTATATTGCACATATAAATTATTTCCTGGCTAAAATGCACTGTCAAGTTTTCGTAACCAGAAATTTAACGTGTTGACAGGACATTAGGGTCATTCCAACGAGAATTTGGTGTGCTGATTGGACTCCCCGAGAACTAAATTTTATGTCATTTGAGATACGGGTCAACGAACTTTGACTAATTAGCATGATTTGCTATGTTTGGACAGTTATATCTCTAAAAGTAATGGACCTAGAGAGATAAACTTAACATCATTTTAAAGCTCTAGAAATGGCCTTCATTTTATAAAATAACATCAAAATTGTATCTCGTACCACAAAAAAGTTATGTAAATTTATAACCTTTGCAAAAAATGCTTATTTGTTAGCTTAAGATGTAAGGAACATTTCCAGAAAGATTTGGGATGGGCACTCTTACAGTTTTTGAGTTATGATAATTTTAACATGTAACTGGGTATTTACATGTTAGCCAATGTTAAAAATATCATAACTTAAAAACTGTAAGAGTGCCAATCCCAAATCTTTTTGGAAATGTTCCTTACATCTTAAGCTAACAAATAATTACGCATTTTTGCAAAGGTTATAAATTTACATAACTTTTTTGTGGTAAGAGATACAATTTTGATGTTATTTTATAAAATGAAGGCCATTTCAAGAGCTTTAAAATGATGTGAAGTTTATCTCTCTATGTCCATTACTTTTAGAGATATAACTGGCCAAACATAGCAAATCATGCTAATTAGTCAAAGTTCGTTAACCTGTATCTCAACAATTAATTGACCAAATGATATAAAATTTTAGTCTCAGCACACCAAATTTAAATCTGTGAGGGTCAGGTCCAAAAGCTCGTTGAATGACCCATTAGTAAAATTGAAAATGCACACAAACTTATTTATATTTTAAGATGATTGGGTCATTCCACATGTTCCATGTCAAATCACCCAATGGATTTAACCCTACCCTCTTCAAATTTGCTCAAATTTGGTTTATAGGGTAACTTTGGCTCAACAAGCTCAAATTTCAAAATAAAAAATTCATCCGACTTACGGTTTTCGCGATACGGCGCGTGCTTTTTCGATGATTTCGGTCAAAATGACTCGACGGTCAACTTTCAAACGACCATAAATCAGTAACCCCTGGGTCAAAATGGGTGAAATTGGTGTTTTTTTGGAAAGGGAATTGCATAAGGAATCCAAATTTGCCATTATTTTTATGCATTAACATGGTATGTTTTCATGCCCTTTGACCTTCACTTTGACCTTGAATTTGACCTCGTGGATCACGTGATCCGGAGGTGAACTTCGGTGAAAAATTTCCACCATATGTTTTCTTCATAACATCAAAAAATTAGAGATATAATATTTTTGGTTTGCTTTCCAGCTCTTCTCAAAGTTGCCATGTTTAGTAAAAATGTAATATTCCTCTGCAAAGTACATTACATACATGCATGGCATGCAATACATACACATGTACAATCTATACAGGCAATTTTTGTAAATCTTTTAAGAAGCAATAAATTACATATTACAATATTCCACATGGCAGTCACTGTGACTATTAGATCATTACCATAGATTATGTCTTTATGATCCAGTCTGGGTACATGTACACTCTTGAAATAACAGCAATAACTGTCAAAGGAACTCGGCCATTCATCAGGTTTGTCCCAGTCTCCAAATTAATGTTACAAGTGTACAAATTCATTAAGTGGTAAAGTTAGCCCGCCAGATGTAGTACCAGTTTCGCACAGCAATGATGTAGAACCAGAGGCAGCACGTACAGGATTTGGATGTAATACAACAAAACTTTGTCTGCTGCATTTATGATGGCTTCCCGTGGATCGGCATGGTGGAGAACATTTCTGAGGAGTTTGGTGACTAGTATTAATTTTATGCACCCTCATGGACCATCCAAACAGTTCAAGTGGCTATTGGAACCTGATAAATGCTGGGTAACTGAAGCCAATGTTTTATGCAAAGTCAACACTCCATCACTGACATCCTCGTCTTCCAGAAAGTACTACATCTCAGCAAATGACAGCGCACAAATTTCAAGAGTGTACCCAGACTGGATCGTAATTGATCAATAAATTTAGCTGAGTGATTATAATCTATGGTAATGATCTAATAATCACAGTGAATGCCATTTGGAATATTGGAATATGTAATTTATTACTTCTTAAAATGTTGTATGTATATTCTATAAGATTTACAAAATTGTACATGTACATGTACTTTGCATAGGAATATTACATTTTTACTAAACATGGCAACTTTGAGAAGAGCTGGAAAGCAAACAAACAATATTATATCTCTAATTTTTTGATATTATGAAGAAAACATGTGGAGGAAAATTGTCACCGAAGTTCACCTCCGGATCACGTGATCCACGAGGTCAAAGTGAAGGTCAAAGGTCATGAAAACATACCATGTTAAAATGCATAAAAATAATGGAATCCAAATCTGCCATTATTTTTATGCATTAACATGGTATGTTTTCATGACCTTCACTTTGACTCGACCGTCAAAAAACACCAATTTCAGCCATTTTGACCCAGGGGTTACTGATTTATGGTCGTTTGAAAAAAACACCAATTTCAGCCATTTTGAACCCAGGGGTTACTGATTTATGGTCGTTTGAAAGTTGACGGTCGAGTCAAAGTGAAGGTAAAAGGTCATGAAAACATACCATGTTAATGCATAAAAATAATGGCAGATTTGGATTCCTTATGCAATTCCCTTTCCAAAAAACACCAATTTCAGCCATTTTGACCCACGGGTTACTGATTTATGGTCGTTTGAAAGTTGACGGTCGAGTCATTTTGGTCGAAAAAGCATGCGCCGTATCGCAAAAAACGTAAGTCGGATGAATTTTTAATTTTGAAATTTGAGCTGTTGAGTCAAATTTACCCTATAAACCAAATTTGAGCAAATTTGAAGAGGGTAGGGTTAAACAAATTTTTGGGTGATTTGACATTCGAATGACCCGATTATCAATTTATAGGTAAGAATTAAGTTGATTTTTCTCATAAAAAGACTTAAGCACGCGAGTGCAGATTTGACATAAATGCAAGAGCACAAACTCCATGTTACACATTTAATTGTTTACAAAATGAAAAGGTCTCATGTGGATTGCATTTGAGACATTGATTAGTTGTAAACATGGGTTAAAGGAGCTTATTTAGATTTTACGAGAAAATGGATTTTGTTTTAACCTAACAATCATATAAAATACTTTTCCAAAAATTTGCAATCTCCAATTTGGATATGGACACTCCTTTAAATTAGTACATGTGTCCTTGAGCAATGCATTTTGCTTTTCTCCACCCAGGAGTAAATGGGTACCTATAAGGACAGTGAATGTTGATGCGTTTGCTGGAATAATGGCCTACACAAGTTCATATTATAACATGCAGTTTGTACTCAGCCGGAAAGAGCATAATGGAATGTCTGTAGCACAAGTTAAAAATAGGGAATTCAACTGACCTCCAATTTTAAGTTTGTTCTAATCTTTCATGTCAAAAATGATGGGTTTTTTGTGCTGTACATTTACCAGTATGTATGAATAAAAATTGCAGCCATGCGGTCACAACATTGAACCTTTCAATTTTTTACAGATGAGTAGGTCAAGTCTGTACAATGTACGTATTCATGTAGCCTTTTTGCAAATTCAACTTGATATGCACAGATTTAGTCTTCATGATGATATAAAATTACAATGCAATTTTTTTCTGCAGGTAATTGCAAAATAAGTTAAAGGCAGTGTACATTATTGGTAATCTCGAAAATCAGAAACGTTCACAGATTTACGCCTTACTTACACAATATAAACATGATGACCGTAGAAAACTTCCCCTGAAATGGTTTTGTCTGAAGTGCTATAGTCTTTGAGAAATGAGTAAAACAATTAGTTTGCGTCTCATGAGACAAATTCAATTCACCCAAAAACCACTTCGTGCACAGGCCGTGGTTCAGACTGTAATAAGTCAGATTTGAAAAGCGAGCTATTTACAGCCCTATTTGTAGGGCTAGGTTGTATGATGCGAGACAAATAAAATGTTCGTGTCAGTGAAGATACAGGAAGTGGGTATAACCAAGATGCCATGGACTATCACGACTGTGTCTCAAACGTGCACTTTGTTGCAGTTAATTGAGTCAATTGTCAAACTCGGTAACAACACTGTTATTAAAGCATGGGTGCAATTCCCATTTGAAATGTGTGGACTGATATAAATGTGTTTTGTTATTTAAATATATCTTGATCTTTAAAAATAATTGCCATAAATACCTGGGAAATGGTGAAAGATATTTTAATAAATACAAATTTGTGTATAAGTTGATCAGGATTGTGTTTTAACACACTATTCAGTATCAGAGGGTATAGAGCGCGCTAAGTTTTGATCAAATAGCCGTTATTTTGCAAAAAATGTTATTTCGCAAAAAAATGAAATGCTACAAAATAATGAATAATGAAATAGTTGCCTCATTTGGGCTTGACCAAAAATGTTACGGGAAACATAAAATTGTGTAAGTTAGGCGTAAATCTGTGAACATTTCTGATTTTCGAGATTACCAATCGAAATGCGATATTAAAGGACATATATATATCAGACATTTGGCAGTAAATTTGTGTACACTGATTTTGCCATCGATTTCTCAAGCAATGAAATTGCGAAAAGGCCAATATTTTAGTTTTTTTTTTTACTTTTTAAAAAAAATAATGGTTTCCGGAAAATGCAGTTTAGGCCTATGTATGGATTTTCACCGGCCACGCATTCCAATTTTGTTTTAGTTTTACTTTTGCCACAAGATTTAAATTTGGAGGTCAGTTCTTTCCTTAAAAATATACATGCACAGAGCCAATTTTAGTATGAAATGTTGAAATATCCAAACAGCAAGGCATTTCACCATAAATTGCCTCTCTCCACACAGAAAAATAGGTACCTACTTTGGTAGTGAATGTATAAAACTCCAGTACTACATGTATTGTTATATCATTAACATCAAATTTAGAATTGCCCAGATTTTCATGGTAAAATTGGCTCTAAGCACAAGTTACAATAGAGACTGATACTTACATTATTTAAACTGGACCCTTGGCTGGTGATCAAAACCTGAGGAGAAAAGAAAAAGTATTGCTGTTAATGAAATAAAAGGTTCCTGAAACCCTTAAGGCGGATACACACTATCGCGAAAAAATCACACTTTCGCGCTGCGCTCACCGCATTGCATGAGCTCCCAATCGCCGATTATTCCAAAATAGAAAATTCCAGTTATGGTATCTTGGGGCTTCTCTGATACCTCATTGGCTGCGCGTTGGAAAGGTCAGCGCACCGCGGTCAAAGTTCAACAAATTTGAACTTTGACCCAGCTCAAAACGTTTTGCGCGTCGCGATAGGCCGCGCACAAGCGGCAAACCAGTTTGTGTACAAACCAATGGAACAGTGTGATTTTTCCGCGATAGTGTGAACTCCCCTTTACCATGATTGTTCAAAATGGCCTCATTTTGTTGAAATATTTTTTGGATTAAAATGAGAATTATAAACATTGACACCATCAGAGGTATAGGGGGAAAATGTTTTCCAGGAAAATGAAACTTTCCACCCCCAAATTCATGTTTCCTCAGCAAATTTGCACCTTTTTGGATTTTCAGGTGAGGACCTATGTCACAGAAAATTAAATGGTTTAAGTGTAAAGTATATTACGTGCATTTTTACCATATCCACATTGAGGTATGATTTCACTTCAATACCTGCATTATTTTGTTTTTAATACAGCTTATCTTCCACCCAAAAGTGAACTTTTGTTGAGAAAATATCAGTGATTTTAGCATGAATAATGTTCATTTCTAGAAAAAGGAAACGGATTTTGTTAGACTAGGTCTATATGACTTGTGCACAGAGTTGAAAGTGCAGGAATAAAGGGACACACCGGCTTACTGTTTACATAATGTAGCAATCTAGCATCCTTGACAATAATTTGTTGATGGTCGTTGTGAAAAAATATTATCAAAATGTCACGTAATTAACTAGAAATGTTTAAAATAAAAAAATAAAAGAGACAAATGTTGGGCTATACGCTTTACCAGCCGTAGCGATGTATTATGTATCATGTGTTTGTAAATAAAGGCGGCGTTCGATATGGGTCGACACGTGTTTAACCTCGATTCCTTGTTTTCCCGACTCATCACACCTTGCGTGATCACTCAGGTCAGCGCTGACTCGAGGAAGCAACTCGAACGCAACGTTTTGGTGTCTTTAGCGCCCTCAACAGGCCTATGCTGTTTTTTCTTCGGATATTATAATTTATTTATCGATGCGAAGCGAAGACAGGAAAATCTGAGATATTCTCTCGTCCATATCCACACCCAGAAAAACTAACTCACAAGACCATGTGACTTTTCAAAACCAGAATCTGGTTCCAAAAAGTCATGCGACCTTGAATTTTTGAAAAATGCAAAAAAACGGCAAAATTTTCAGGATATATCTAATTTACTATGGAACGCGCTTCTTTAGTTGTTCCTATAAGCCATGCTAAGGTATACCATAGAGCAAGGAACAGATTGCTCTATGGGTATACCACTCGCTCCCCTCCATGCTGGAAGGAATCACAAAACAAGTTTCTTTTTCCCCTTCAAATTCACCCATTTTACTCAACCCACGTATCCTAAGTCCCCAAGGAGTCAGGTCAAGTCGACCGTTTACCAACTCGACTCGTACCAACTCGACTCCGAACCAACTCGACCGCGAACCAACTCGACCGCGAACCAACTCGACCGCGAACCAACTCGACCGCGAACCAACTCGACCGTGCGCCTCTAGGCTCTACTGTTTGCCCATTGTTTGGTTTGTGATCGAAATAAATGGACACGGAGACAGGCAGCGTCAGGAAAACAGAACGTGTATTCGGAACAACAAACATGAGAAACGTGAAACGCGAGCGAGCCGACATTCAACGGCCGAATCCAGCGACGCGACACGGCGTCTCCCGTTTTGCATTTGTATGGTCGAGTTGGTTTGCGGTCGAGTTGGTACGCGGTCGAGTTGGTTGACGATCGATTTTTATCCCGGTCGAGTTGGTACGAGTCGAGTTGGTATTCGGTCGACTTGACTGACAAGTCCCAACCCCACAGAAGTAGAAAAACTTTATTTTTATTTTACCATTCCCACATAGCATGAAAACGTGGGAAAACAGTTACAATAGTCGATTATAAAGTCAGTTTACGTACCTGAAAAATCCCAGCAGCATAGATTTTTGTCGAGGACGTCCCGTATCGCCAGCATCTTGACCGGCCGTCGGCAGTTCGTCTGTTGCAAAATCTGCCTGCTGCTTCCACGCCTCACTGCTTCGTCCAGAATGCGGTGGTTACTGAACCGAAGAATGAACACGTTGGCTTCCGAAATGCACCTGCATCCCAGGACCTAACCACCTGTTTTAATTGAGTACGAAGACCCAGAGGGGACATTATTTTTTTAATACGTACGTACGTGATAATAGTACGTACGTACGTGATAATACTACGTACGTACGTGATAATAATACGTACGTACTTATTATTATCACGTACGTACGTACTATTATCACGTACGTACGTACTATTGGTCTTTGCTCCATTGGAAGTACGCGGAGACACGAAGACAATAGACCTAGCCATAGCTCTGGAAGCCCGTTTCGGACACAGCCTTAACATTGGATTTATCCTTTGCAAAGACCCTAGTTCAAATCTCATGGTATTCCAAGATGATGAATCAAGTTTGGCTCAATTATTATTCCAAACAGCAAACAATTTTTGTTATTGGTATGGCCCCAAAGAAGTACAAAGGTCACCAACTAGGAACATGATGATAATTAATAGGTTGCCTCGGATATGATCTTGGGCCAATTTCATAAAGCTGTTTAGCTTAATCCAAAATTTGTTTGCTTTATAAAAATGGGTTAATAGTCAAAAATGTATGTCAATTAACATGTGTTTTTAGCAAGAATAGCAGTACCGTACACCAGTAAATTGAAATACAAAGCAAAGAGATTTTGGATTAAAGCAAATATTTTTGCTAAACAGCTTTACTAGTATGAAATTGGCCCCTGATCTGAAGTACAGCAGATTAATTGTGGCATCGCCCTGCTCAACCTTCATTGTAATTGTGTGTACGTTCTTGCACTTTGCACTGTTACAGCATGGGCTGCTTTCGAGCGCGGCACCAGGTGCTCCATGGTGCTCCATGGTGCTCACCCGAAAGCGTGTGTAAGCATGCGTGTGACGTAACGTTTCCACCACCTGGGAGCACCAGGGACGAGCGCTCGAAAGCAGCCATGGTGGACCTACCTCCATAGGTTACAGCATGCTTTACAGCATGCCAAATTCGTGCAGCTCCATGCTTTTGCTATGATAGGCTATGGAGCTGCGTATGTGGATTAATTAATATGTGAAAACATCTGTATATGCATTAATAAGTCTATACATGCATTGAGCCCATGTGCATTATTGATCATATGACTGGTTTAATTGAACCATACTAATTATGCATTAATTTGCATTTTACAATTTGCATTTTTATGTGAATTTTCTTAAATCAATACTGTCGATGTATTAATGTACATATGTAACAACCTTGGTCAAAAATGAACACACAAAATTACATGTATATATAGCTTGTAGGATGAAGGAAGGAAATATGCTTGTTTAATGCATATCCCAATAATTCTGAGGGTAGTATTTATTTAGCATGACAAAGCTTACCAATACAATAGACTGACAAGGTCATGGCCTGTATATTTTTTGTGACCACTGTTTTGTTTGCATTTTACTAGGTGGAGTATACAAACACAAAAATGGCAGAGGACAAAAATGAGTATGGACCGCGGAGCGTCAACATGCAGGGAAATTGGTGGCCATTCTTAGTGACTGAGGCATCATTGAATGCTATTAAGAACTTTGAGGTTCGAGATGATGATGTATGGGTGGCAACTTGGCCCAAAGCAGGTACATGTTTTGTATTTAAATATAGGCACTTAACCCAGTAGCACCCACTGGTAACAAGTTGTATGTCTATAACCATCGTCAAAGGCCTGTCCGCATTGGTCTTGTTTGGCAATTAAAACTTACCGAGACGATGGGTATTTTTTCCATATAATAAGTCCATGCGGACAGCCCAGGACGTTTTCCACTCAGGAACTTTTCCTTGAGTCCAGCGGTTACTTTTCCCAGTGCGCAGAATACTCTTGTAAAAAGTAAGGGGATTTACCCAATGTCTCTGGCCGTTGGCTGCCAATAGACTGCTGAAGTGTACGTCATCTTTTGTTAGTTGCCTAGGCAATGGCTCTATACACTAAAAATCCCTGCGCTTTTGCAATGGTACTTTTTCCGACGGCCACGATGTTTAGAGCCAATTACCATGGCAACCACGTCACACTTCGCCTGTCTATGGCTAGTTCATCCACCTGTGTATTTCAATGTTAAGGTAGAAGACACTTGTCAGCTTCCGTAAGCGTAAGCCAATGCATTGTGCAGCGCATGAGAACATATTTAGCTCGCCTTCATCGTTGCAGTCACTATTCCAAATGCAAATACTGCAAGATTTTTGTCTAGTTTCTCCCCCTGGTACATCTGCACTTTGGAACTCCTTCCTGAATAATGTTTTCCTGCATCTTATATTGTCCCAGTTTAAGCGCAACATCAGTAAATATCTTTCCACATCGTAAATATGGCTTTCTTTTAATTATATTAGCCCTCACCCTAAGTGGCCGTTTGGGCCTTGTGTAGGAAAATTTCCATTTAAAAAAAATCTTCAGCTTATAATTTTGAACCACTTGCAATTTTTTTTTTTCATTTTTTCTTCCATATGAAATCTACAGGCACCCATTGGGTTGCCGAGATCTGCCATTTAATCCACCACAACGGTGAACTTGAGAAAGTTGATCGCGAACAGCAACCAATGCCACTTGAGTTTGAAGCCCCTCCGGGCCAAAACAGACCTCCACGATACCAACTGGCTCCGGGGTGGAAGTCCCCTAGAGTTCTGGTGACCCACGTTCCGAAGAGTTTCCTTCCGGAGCAAGTTCTTAATCAGAAGAAAGGAAAGGTAAAATGAGGGGAAGGAGGCATTTTTAGGTGCCGTCGAAAGTTGTCGACATTTTCACGGTTCTACAAAATGTAAGAAATGGGGAGGGGTCGAAGGCTGCATAAGGCTTTATATGCACTGCAAAATGTTGACTTTTTATGGCAGCTAGAGACGGAATAAGTCAATATTTCTGGGGGAGGGAGGCTGTCCTTAAAAATACTCTCTGTAGAACTGTGAAAATGTTGACAACTTTTGACAGCCTCAAAATCTCGGTTCAGTATTTTTAGGACTCTTGCGGTATTTTTTTCATAAGGCCATCTAATTAATCTCTCTCAAATGATGTCACTTTCTACAGATTGCCACGTGCATCAGGATCTTGAGTGTAAATTTTTGTGACGTACATTGGCTGCCGTATTTTGAGCAACACGTGGGCCGTGCTTGGAACATTTTCCATGGTGTACGTGCGTACGCATACTAGATGGCGTGTAATACGCAGTTGTATTTTTCCTAAAAAGATGGCATCTGTGAGAGTGGTCAATATGTGCTTTTGCCGAGCGACATAATGTACTATAAAACTCATAGCTTGTACAACGGTATTATTATTTTGCAGGTAATCACCGTGATTCGGAATCCTAAGGACTCACTCACTTCATATTACCACTTTCTCAAAGGAATTTTCCACCGTGACTCAGAGTCGTCATTTGAAGGATATTTGCAAAAATATTTATATTCCGACAAAGGTATGGTGCTATTCCTTTTGACTACTGTTGTCCATGACCCAACTATATATATATTTTTGTTTGTCTATTTTTAAAAAAAAATGTTGGATGTCTGTTACTTTTGGACTAAAAACTTTTTTATCAAAGGAGATTTTTCCCTTTCAAATTTTTCCATGAAATGGATTTCGTTGTAACCTAACAATCATATAAGATACCTCCCCAAAATACTATCCATGGGAAGAAAACAGGACATTTGCAATCCCCAAAAATGTTTCTGTTTTTGTACAATATACAGATTGAGAACGCAAAATTTCACAATGGTAATGAGAAAAGTATGACAAATGAGCCTTTTCATGCGTAACTTTGACATGTGTCACTTTCATAAAAGTGCTGTGGAAGGAATTTTGAGTAAAATAAGGCACTGAAAAACACAATCACAAAAACACTTTCTGCTCAGGTTGTTTCTATGATTTTCAGTGCCGCGTTTCACACCAAGATTCCCTTTAACTCTTTTACTACGGCGAGCCATTCACAGAGGCTCGAGAAATGTCTACATTTGGACAGAAAGCCGCTGCAAACGGCTCGCCTTTACACATAAACAAACGGTGGCCTTTAATTAATTATGTCACAGACCTTAAACAGCTAGTATCCCCCCGTCCACATTTTTAAAGTTTTCCTGTTGGAGGTGTATGTGTGTACAACACCATCACAACTTGTTTTCCCACAAAAAATCAACAGGCTTTTGCTTAAAACGCAAAGCAGTTCCGACCCTCTTCACCCGAAATTCTGAAATGCTCGAGGTCACTTGGTTTGTTGATAAACAGGGTTTTGACGTCATCCTGAGAAGAACACAAAACGGCCTGTGCAGTATTGATTGGAAAATACACGTAGGGAATGTTCATCATGCCTGTTTTGTCCTTGTAATTCAAAATACAAACAAGAAAAACACTTCATGTAAATATGACAATAATCTACATGTACTATTACCTGTTTTGTGAAAAGACGGTGAAATTGTGGCTCACAATGAAGCTCTTTTGAAGTAAATACTAGTGCATTGCGACGGATGGTTTTGTCACGGAACGAACGGCATTCACAGCGGTCTGTGTACAGCAGTGGGCACGGTCCCTGCCGGCCGTAGTTCCCACGTGTTTAAACATCGGCCGGTAAAGTTAGAAAGAGCGACTCATTTTTCTCTCTCTTGGTGTCTGGTAAAGCATACAACCACACTACTAGGCACATCTCTGGCTTTTTGCACGAGAAAAATTCTTCAAAAAGCACCATCGAACAGAGACGGTTTTCGGAGTTGTTGGCGTGTAAACATATAGAACTGCCGACATTGTTTACTCGTGTTTCTCAGGATTGCATCACGGGGTCACGCGCATATCATTAATACCTAATGAGCGTTTCAGAAAACTTTTGCTTGCGAATTATCCACTTAAAACGGACAATTTGAAATAAACAGCGGTGTAAGTCGGCTGGAGGAATATGTCAACAATCAAAAAGGTGAAAATGCTGGATTTTTCGTCAAGGGGGATTCTCTTTATGTATTGAAAGAGTTAAACAGCTTTTTCTAAAAGCGACGCACATTGCATTTATGCGTGAAAAGGCTGTGTAAATCCACCTTTAATCATTCCATTTCAGGTAAGAAACTTGTAATATCATGAACGTCTTCATCATTTAACCTTTACAGTCCAGTTTTCACCATGGTTTGACCATGTCCACGAGTACTGGGCTGAACGATACAACAGGCAATATCTTGTTCTGAAATATGAAGACATGAAAGCGGTATGTATATTTCATTTTTAAAAATCCAAATCAAATAATTTGAGTTTGACATGACATGACATGCCTACAGCTAAGTCAAGTCTGTGTAAAAGAACCATTTAAATTTAGATCGGTTTAAACAAAAGTATCATCATTTTACAGTGGGGTGCTGTGGTCTAGTGGCTCGCATTCAAAACCTGGGTTAGTTCCGAAGATAGTGGGTTAGAATCCCGTCACGTCTATCCATGTAGTGTGTGCCCTTGTGCAAGGTATTTTGTCACACATTGTGTCTCTCCACCCAGGTGTAAAAAAATTGCGTACCTGAGAGAGTAGCGAATGTTGATGTGTTTGATTAGCCATTGAGCGCCTGACAGGCAGCCGGGGCTGTATACTCCCTAGGGAGCTGAGATGGTATATGGAGTAATATAATGGAGCCCTTTGATCAGGGATAATGATAGTATATAGGTGCTTTGATTAGTGTTTCCTCGGATACGTGTGCGGTATAAGTCCATGTTATCATCATTTTCCCCATAGGACACGCGAGGTGCAGTCATACAGATCGCCGACTTCATTGGACGTCCTTTATCGGACGAAGTGATCGATAAAATCACGGACCTG
The DNA here is from genome assembly GCA_037783545.1 of Henricia sp. BOLD:AAB3569. NCBI lineage: Eukaryota > Metazoa > Echinodermata > Asteroidea > Spinulosida > Echinasteridae > Henricia > Henricia sp. BOLD:AAB3569. The sequence continues at coordinate 1,502,887 of JBBELK010000429.1, read as the reverse complement.
GTCACAGTGAACAGCATGAAGACACGATACAATAAGGCAGAGGAAAAGCGCCCTTCAGAGCCAGAGGAGAAAAGAGACGAGAAGAAAATCGGAGCGCCAAACATCATGCGAAAAGGTAAAACTAATTGTTTTACTCATTTCTCAAAGACTATAGCACTTTAGACAAAACCATTCCAGGGGATGTTTTCTACGGTCATCATGTTTATATTGTGTAAGTAAGCCGTAGATCTGTGAACATTTCTGATTTTCGAGAAACCAATCATGTATACTGCCTTTAAATACAATGTCTTTTATTTTGGGGTATACATGTACGTCTCCTTGAACTCTAATTCTCTTTTAATTCTTACTTTTTTCTTCTTTTCAGGAATCATTGGTGATTGGAAGACTGTATTTACAGTTGCTCAGAATGATAAATTTGACGAATATTACCGACAAAAGATGGAGGGCTCAACTTTAAAAATGACTTTTGAATAGGTATATCCGTGCGTGCATGAAAGTAATTAGTAACATGCAAGGTCGACTAAATGTTTTAAAATATACATAGTTGTTTTATTTATGCCCGAATCAACACTAAATAAACCTTTATAATGTTCTTGTTAAAATAGAAAATTTAACGATACAGAAATAACTGACTGAATAAATGTTTGGCCAGAATTTCCATTTTTCTTAGAAAAGTGCCGAAACAGGTTTCAAATGGGGTAAATTCTCATTAGCAGTAATTTCTGACACAATTTTTGGCCAAACATTTAAATTTTTCCTGGAATTAACTTTGAAGTGCCAAACTGGCTTAGTTTTTGTTCCGGGTCATTTCTGAGAGATTTTCAGAAAATTCAATGTTTGGCCGATTTTTAAAAGAATTGCTGGATTAACCCCTTATAGTTGAGCTGTTTAGCTGACCAATAGACCGATCCAGTAAGCTCCGCCCATTTTGGAATTGACCAATCACAGCCTCAGGTTCAGGTAACCAAAATCTTTGGTTACCCGAGTCCTCAAAATTTTGTGCACAGAGCTACGGCAAATGCAGCACGAGTGACGCAAAAACACCATAAACATCATTTTTATCAGCGCAGAGGAGGCTAGCGGGTTTAAAACGGATTGTATCAGACTATCCTAACCTACTTTTAATCCCTTCATAAATGTGTTTTTGTGTAAATGTGAAAAACTTACCAAAATTAGCTTGTCGTTTTGCATTCACTTCGTTTTAGATGTGTGTCCAGATGTTTTTGTTCGATGTTACGCTATTGCAGGCGTGTTGTACGTGCACGCACACGACTGGATACTTAAGTGCACATTTTGCTTTCGAGCGTGCAGTGTGCGTGTGCGTGTTTCAATACGCGCTGGCCACGCGACTCTACTGCACACGTGCATGGCACGTGTGGCTAGGCAATTTCTAAATGGGCGGAGCTTACTGGATCGGTCTATTGTGCACTTTGTGACTAAAGCATAAAACTTTCAGGGCGAGGATCAATTTTGGATCTGGCTTGGAGGTCATTGACCTTAGCACATTTTATGCTATGGTATAGCGCTTCAACCCTAGCAATTTTTTTTTAAGGTGCTACGTAATACCACTTCAACCGTAGTGTTTTTTAAAAAGCGCTACGGTAACCCTAGCGCTTCTGAAAAAAATGCTGGACTAACCCCTTATAATTATTTTTTTTTTACCAGAGATGTTTTGATTCAGATTTTATTCTAAATTACAAGAAATGTTGCAAAAGAAAAATAAGCAAACAAATTCTCGGCATTTCATGAAAGCATAATTCCTCAGGTATTTCTAGATGAATTCTGGAATAATTATTCCGACATTACCATTTTGATATGCCAGAGGCATAAATAGGCAAAGTGTCGCATTTGCGTTTCAAGGAAAGTTCGACTTTTTTGGACGACGTAAGTTATGTGAGGGCATGTCTGGAATTTTTTAATTTTATATAATGAGTGAAAAGTATAAACTAAACTAAACAGAAAAAAAAACAGTAGAAAATTTGCAATGCTTAATTATATCACTTATTTTGAATCACTTATTTTAAAATTGGAAATTACTTCTTAAGTAGACAAAAGATGCATAATTGCGTTTGTCTCAAATGTAGTAAAGTCTGTACAAATATGCATATTTACACAGAAAAAAGGTCCCTACACGTTTACTCCCACAATATTCCCTCCCAAAAAAATACATGATATACGACTCAATAATCCAGAACAATTTTCACACAGTAATAATATACCCTACTCACAATAAGTTACGGGTATTGATGTGTTGTGTTTTTTACTTATTTTCTTTTTTTGCTTATTCCTGTGACAAGGTGTCTGTCATGCGGATACAATTGTCTAATATGTACAAAATCATTAAAGTGTAGTGCATACAATCAATAAAATATCTGTGTACAATCCGCAATATCCCTGACTTATTGTGTATTAAACTACAGTACAACTGCTAGCAGTTGCAGCAACTGATATTTTTGTAAAAGTCATTCGGATTCAATTTAATTTCCTGAGGGTCAATTCACACTGAGACTGTGTGTAAATGTGACGCGCGTCACTTTGGGGGGAAAAGGAGTGTGGAGGAAATTTAAAGTGAAACGACATCAAAAATCACAGCATCACAAAAACACTCTGCCAAGTATAAATACACCCTCAGGCTGAAACTTACGCGGTGAGTTCCACCATATAACTACGAGTGAGTTCTCGGAGTTCCTGAAGTCCGTAATCTTCGGGCATTGGCAGTTTGCCAACGTGCGGAGCCAGGAGGCGAGACGGCAGCCGCAGTGACTTGGCAGGCTGTAACGACTGTTGCTGTAATTTGGTGAAAAATCCAAAATAAAATAATTGCCAATTTTTGCCAAATTAACTTTGAAAAGTGTTAAAATGGGTTCGAGCAAGTTTAGTTTTTTGTTCCTGGGGCCAATTTCATAGAGCTGCTTAAGCATGAAAAATTGCTTAAGCATGAAAAACCTTGCTCGATAAAATGAGGCTACCAGCAAAAATTTTACATGATTGCCATTTTAATGAAACAGTCTTATAACACTGGTCATACACTATTTATATCACATGAGGATTTCACTGGTAACATTCTCTACTAAGCAAGAGTTTTTTTTGCTTAAACAATTTTTTGTGCTTAAACACCTCTATGAAATTGGCCCCAGGTCATTTCCAAGAGATTTTCAAATTTTTTTTGCCGATTTTTGGCAAAAAAATAGTCAAAACAATCAGTAAATGAACTAAAACAGTACCGTTTGCATTAAAGGAGTGCGTCTAGATCACAATTTTTGAACCCCCATTTTTTCCATGGGTGTTGAGATTTTGATACAATATCATTTGTCATATTTTTCTCATTACCATTTCGAAATTTCGTGCTCTCAATCTTTATATTCCCAAGAATATCCTTAAAAAAACACTGATGTTTTGTAAACTAGTTTATCTGGTTCCATAAAGCAGTGCAGTAACTACTCCAACCTTTTTGCTTACACATCCAAAGTTGAGATTACAAATTTCCCATTTTCTTCCCATGGATAGTACTTTGGAGAAGTATTTTATATGATTCTTAGGTTAAAACGAAAAACATTTTCTGGAAAAATCTGGACAAGTTCCTTTATAAATCTACTCTGTACATAGTTTCCCCACCTGCAGTGTCAGTACGGCTTTCATAACGTTGGCGGTGCGTTTAGCCATTTCTGACTGGCAGAGTCTATCCCTAGCGGTACGGCAAGTCACGCTACCAACGCGGCCACATAGTGACGCTACATCTGGGTATAGTTTCTCAAGCTCGTAGATGCTAGGTTCAGTTTGCTGGAGATGTTTCAACCTCTGAAAGAAGGCAACAACGGGAACAAAAGATAGATTGCAGGATTGGAAAACTGTTACAAATGGCGTTATCTATGCATGTGATTGAGGTTGTGTGTGTACATTGCATAGCTTGTGGACAGGCAAACAAAGGATTGCGACACTTTGCAGTAGAAACGGATGTCACAGTCAGGTTTAAAACAAGGTTAGGTGTCCGGTGGGGGTGTAAGGTTAGGGTTTAGGGCATAGTTTAGATAACCATTTTAATTTTGGTGGGGAAAAGTTGTTTTAATTTCCAAAAGAGTGACATTTTGGAACAGTTTTCTTAACTACACGAGAACAAAGGAATGTCCACATAAGGTATGGAACGTAAAGCTGTGTGCATGCTCAGTACCTCAACTACGTTCAGAAAAAAATAATGAAAAATGTGCGAAACCACCGTCTGGCTATACACCAATCCGACCTGCAAAGTCATGGTCCGTGTACGTCCGCCATAGCTGGGGGCCATTCAGTGCCATGAACTGTGGGTTTTGTGTTGATGATATGCTGTTACATTATGTTGTCACTTCGAAAAATTTTGCGCGTTTATTTGCTTGCGAAGCCCGTGTACGCGTACGCGTTGTGCGTTGTTCGATTTAACAACAAGACAAAGCGCCCAGTTCATGGCAGTGGATGGCCCCCAGTAATGGCGGACGTGCAGGGAAGCAGTCCTTAGCAACCGGATTCGTATATACTGTAAACAAAGCCATATTACCATGATATACAAGGACACAGTTTCGTTCATACGAGGATGCCCTTGTTTTAAAACAAAAAAATATATAAAAAATAAAATAAAATTGAAAATTAAAAAAATTATATAAATATTTATATAAATTTATCTTCGATTATCGTTTTCTAGTAAAAAGACATTATGGTGGAATCATTGCATTGGACAGCTGGAACCACTTCTATCTTCCATTTGAGCAATGTTTTTCGGTCAAATGATTAATTAAAATTTTGAGGTATTGCAAAACCTGTGTATATGCTTTAAAGACCACATGATTGGATAAATTACCTGCACGATGTTGATAAAATCCAAGAAGACCTGACCATTGGTAGCCCAGTCTTGGATCGTGACGGCTCTTTCTTGGGGAACTAACTCCCTCAGGAGGTTTAGAAGGTAGTCATACTCCTCTGGGGAATGAACGAACGGGAAAAAAAACACGTTTAATTGAACATTTAATTGAAACTTTTTCCTTCAACTCATGTAAAGAATCAACTGTTACCCAGTGGAGTGAAAAATCTCTTAACCTTAACTCCCTTGATTTTGGAGGATTAAGGAGTGTTAGGGTTAAACAAGATTTCATTGTGTACTAGGAAAATTTAACTACATGAGGCTGCACTGTGGTGGCGACTCGTAGCCAAAAGCTTATATAGCACGCTGCTACGAGTTGTCCCCGAGTTATCGGAATTATCCCGTTGTCCCCCGAGTTTCCTGAATTTGTCGACTCCTGCAACTCATGCCAACAAACTCCCAGGATGTTTACGTGTGTGAGAGGAGTTTATGTCAATGTTAGATGACTGATGTGATTAACCAGTTGACGCCAGAATTATTTTTTGCAAGAATAATATTTTTGAAAAATTATTGACCAAAAGTTAAGACCTGGGCCCAATTTCATAAAACATGTTAGCACCCGATTTTTGATTAAGCGGCGCATTAAGCCGCCGATGGCATTTCATAAAAGAATTAAGCAGTCGTTTTTTGCTTAAAGCCCTTAGCAAGCCAAATGGCATGCTAACGCCACCATTTTTTGTATTTTGTTCGTTGCAAAGCAAAGCCAAAGGTGTTGCAACGGCGCAGAATTAGAAGACGACGAGGAGATATTCCTTTTGAGCGGCGGCCTAGATTGTTTAGAGACCGAGAGAATCCGCTAGAGGCGACGCAAGACTGGCAGCGCTATCGATTTCGGCCGGGCACAATTTTACGTTTGACCGGATTGCTGTCAGAGGAATTAATGCACACAACCGATCGGAATATGGCCTTGCCTCCCCTATTTCAGATTTGCCTGACACTCTTGTCGTCATTTTTGCGATTGTTGTGGGCGGCACGGTCCCAATGGTCAGCCCCCAACGGCATGGAGAGCGATAGCAAGGGGAGTCAAGGCCATCGTAAAAGTGCTATAGGCGATCAGCGCCAGCCTTTTCCGCAACCTACAGATGAGGAGAGATATAGCTCACTATATACTGACACTAGCCTGAAACAAGGTAATTTTATTAGCCTAACTAGGCCTTAGACCTACATTCTTTTTTTTGTTTAACTTGCATACGGCTGAGCCACAAAGATTAATAATAAATCCCTATTCAACACGTTCGAGTGAAACTTCAAAAAGTTGAGTTGGGTTTTGAACCTAGCCTAGGTTCAATTTACAGATTTAAGCCTAGCGTCAGGCATATTTAGGCGTACAATAGACGAAAGTTCAACTTACCGTTAAACAAGGCTTATTCCTTTCGTCAATCGTCAAATAAATCCATGTGTGTCCCGTGTCGTACTGTGGACTCAGTGATTCGACTGCGATTTCATGACAAAATAATTTAGCATATAGGCCTACCCACTGTGACTTTTGAGTAGAAGAAAATTACAAACACGACTGACGCACTGCAAATCAAGTGTCAGATAGCAGAGTGCGTTTGTTGTTTTTGTGTGCATGTAAAAACAATTTACAATGTGTGTACATACATAATGTATGCGTACGCGTGACCTCCAAAATAAAAAAAAACCCGCACGCGCCACGTTTATACAATGTATCAAATTTCAACTGAGCTCTATAGCCGGCCCTTACCAGGCATACCCCTGCCCTACATACGTGACCCTTTTCGGTAGTGTAATATTGTCAAATCGCCAATCGTTATGCAAATCACATAATGCATGTCAACAGTCTTACTGCAGAAAAGCAGTTAAACACTCAAGTTAGTTCTCGTGTTTTCGCACGTACGTACATGCAGACGGCTAAATTTCGTCAATTCACGCAAGCTAAAAAGAAACATTTGGTATAAAATATTCGCCCGGGAAAATAATTTAATAAATCAACGTGCAGCTATATCTGACAGTCACACAGCAGACGATAAAGTGCACAAAAAAGCAGACGAACCGTGTTGTGCGCGCGCGCTTTTCATTGCTAAGCATAGCAAGCGGCTGAATTAAGTGGTGAAATACGCCGTCGCTTAAGCTAATTTTCGTGCTACGCTTAATCAAAAATTTTGATTAAGCATAACATGTTTTATGAAATTGGCCCCAGGTCAAGCACGACAAATGCCGACTCTCGAGAGTCATTTCTAAATCGAGTTGTATGAATCTTCTCACCAAAAGATCAAACTTTATAATTATTATTATGTTAGGCCACCATGGAGCCAAATTTGCTACACTGACAGGCCGTCCACAGCCGTCAAGTTCAAGTTCAAAACACAGTGTACAAATGAATGGTGACCAATGGACACAATGTTGATGTTTACACGTCAACCATGGAAGACAGCAGCAAAGATGACGTTTTAACTCCTCAATCACCCCTGTGACTATACATTGCCAGAACGTGTTTACACATCAAGTGGTCAAGACCTACCATTAATGATCGCATCCGCCGCTAGGTGTCTAATAATGACCGAGTGACCATCATTCCAGTTGCCAGCTTGCAGGAGATGCCATGCCTGCTCGCTCGGACGATTCTCGTATTGGGCTGTCAGAGCCTGTGGAGTTTAAATATGACCAAACTTGGATGAGAAAGAAACAAAATCACACGGGCCTCATCAGGATTCGAACCCAAGACCTAGGACACTCTACCAGGTGAGCTATAAGGCATTGTGGTATATCTCCTCCGGTTTTCCCTATGACCCCAATTTGTCTGTACTTGTTGCATTAGAAATGGTTATTTAAGTAACAAAGAGTATATTAGTTTGGACAACCGACAAAAAAAAAAAAAAAAAAAAGTACAGTGATGTCGGATTTAGTAAGACTTATTTCACTGAATAATAAATTTATATCACCCACAAATTGATAAAATGTTTATAAATATTTTTTTTTAATGCAGGAAATTATGCAAGATGTTTTGAAATCTGCTTTCTTACACAAATCCGAGATTTGGACACACAATTTTAAAACTTTACACATAAGCCCTATTTTAACCCCACATTTGAAGCTATACATTCTAAAATTATGTCACAATACTGATCATAATTGGTTAAACACAATTGTACAAACTACGCCTCAATTGTAAATGTTGGCAAAGGATCAATAAACTTATAAGTGCACTCCTATGCTCCTGAAAATAGGTCAAGTAAACAGCACTCTCCCCATTCAATCCCCCTTGTAATACAAGAATTTCAAATTGTCATCAAAAACGAGTGTCTCGGTGCTTTATTTTATGATAAAGTTTGCTAATGAAAAGACGTGTAACGTAATACAATAGCTTGGCATCTAAAATAAGGCTGCCTGTGCTTATTTAAAATGTATCAATAGGTAGATAAAAGGCAAGAGTCCAGCATGTAAAGCTAGTATTTTAACATCTGAGAAATAAGATGGTAATTTGTTTGACCTACCTTGGCCTCACTGATCCATTTGGATGGAATGTGGAGTCTTTTAATGAGGAACCGTTCCTTGGCCGCGTTCTCTTCACTACGCTTCAGTGAGCATTGACGTTTAAGAAGCTGCCGAACAACGTACTCACGCCTAAAAATTGTAAAAACGAGAATAAGGTTTGTCTTGTGAATTACTGGTTGTATTGAGAAAAGTCACCACAGCTTAGAAAATTTGGATATATTCCAAGCAGGTCATTTATTATGGGAACAAATTTGTGACGGGTCAGTTTTAAAATCGGGTAGGGGACAAATATTGCCAAATTTGATTCATGACTATAGTGCAGGCCTCGAAATTCATTTTCAAAAGGGCACAGCAATTTTCTCTTAGTAAAGCGGGCCTCCCACTGTGCAATTTTAATGAAGAAATTGAAAATTTGTGTTAGAACTTTTTAAGGGCAACACGGCAAAAGCATAGGGCACCGACGGCAAAAGCATAGGGCACCGACGGCAATTTGCCATGGGTTATTTCGAGGCCTGATAGTGTTTGAGGGACTCCAGTCAAATTATAGTTAACTATAGTCACGAATCCAATTGGCCAATGATGCCAGCTACGCTTTTATCGTGTTTTTTAGGTGGTTTAAGACCATCCACATGATGTTCACTTGATCAATGGGAAAGTGTGAACTCTCTTAATAAGAAATCAGCTTTAAAATTTAAAGCTTTTATTGTAATAAAAATTTTAGAAACAAATTTAATGAAGGTGACGTACATGTATCTCTTACAATGGCACAGTATGTCAGTTATCCTAGAACACTTTCTGGGAAAAGTCACAACATTAATTTTATGTCGCTTGTTTTGATAATCCCCTTTGCCTGGTTTCAAAATTAGACAGAGGTGAAAATTGTCAAAGTCAAGCCTTTTTACTGTACGCATCACTAACCACCAGAGAGCAATGAGAAAATATGCACACTGGCCGGCTTAATTGGATGCGAAGATCTTGCACGATTCTCGAATGCTTGAAGGTCCAAAAAATGTGGAGAGAAAAATCTTAGTTTTCTTCGGAATTTGAACCTGAGACCCTAGACACACCAGGAAGATGCTCTACCAGTTGACGGTACCGAGCATAAAAAAAACAAAATTCTCAAGATTTAAAAAAAATATATATATGCATCCATGTTAAAACGTTCATGACTGATGATAACCATTCGTAAATGGGTCATTCTATAAATTTGGGGTCCAATTTTTCTGTCCCCGTTACATCCGACATCTTGTAAAATGTTGTATTTTGTAAATTCAGGACATATTCTTTAAATGCTTTCTATTTCAAAGAGTGATTACATAAAGTACAATTCATAAAAATATGTTTTGAAGGCATTTTTAATGATACTTGTATGGCAAATAGCAGTATGTCAGGTGTAACGGGGACAGAAATATGTCACACGTCGGATCCCAAATTTATAGAAGGACCCAAATGTCAATGTCACCTAAATTAGGCACGACATGCTTGAGTGCCTCTCTATTTGAGGACTGCCCAATTTGACCTTTCTGCTGAAAATGGGGGGGAAAAAAATCTTACGTTTCTTTTGACTTTATGTACATGAGGCATTACTTAAGGCCGAGTAAAAAATAAAACATGTTTCTCGTCCGGGTTTTCAAAAAAAAGGAGGAAGAGGGGCTTTTTATTTTTTAATTTTTATTTTTCAAGATGACTGCCATTAGAGATTTCTAGGCCGTTGCAGGTAAATAGACTCGTGCGAAGACATATTTAGCGATGATACAGTAGCTACACGATGTAGAAAGTCACCGAGAGAGTCTACATAGTATTTATTTTCCGACAGATTTGTTGTAGTTTTTAATATTTTTGTCTCATTTTTTGGAAATAAAAAATAAAAAATAAATCCAGGCGGCCTCAAAATAGGAAGCGGGAGGGGACGAGAAACATGTATTTTTTTTTTATTTTGCCTAAGTATTAACCCTCAGTTTTTCCGTTCTGATGACCAACGACCAAAGAAATTCAATACAATGCAAACTTAAATATTCTACATTTTATTATACAATTTTGTAAATTATGAGTCCTTCACAAGTCTGATATCTTTAAATTCATATTTCCATCACGATAAACATCAAACGAATCATTATTGTTAATAATCATAAATGGGCCAATCGGTTGCACGGTTGCATTTAAAAGAGGATCTAGAAGCAAAGTTGGAGTTTTACTGATCATATTGGCTGAAAAAGTTGTATAAAGTATGCCTAAATCTTATATCTCTGGAGTTACATCCTTAATTTTGACACCTCATCTATTGATTGACGATTTGAGCAGAAATTTAATGCGTTGCAATTTGGGACATCAAAAACAATTTCTAAAAGTCTTCTGCGAAATCTGGTAGTTCAGCACAGATTCAAAGGGCTGTTTCAGATAAGGTGTACCTGAAATCATCCTGGATGTGAAGCAGAACGAATGCTGCCCAGTGCCAGAGACCGAGAGCTTCCAGCTGTGCGGCATAGCTGGTGTGAAGATGGGTTAGGTGGTAGTCTGTTAGATGGGTGTAGCCTAGGGCTTGGAGGGCATGTAAGACGTGCCAACTGCGGAAGGAGAAATTGAGACAAAATGGGTTAGGTGGTGGTCTGTTAGATGGGTGTAGCCAAGGGCTTGGAGGGCATGTAAGACGTGCCAACTGCGGAAGGAGAAATTGAGACAAAATGGGTTAGGTGGTGGTCTGTTAGATGGGTGTAGCCAAGGGCTTGGAGGGCATGTAAGACGTGCCAACTGCGGAAGGAGAAATTGAGACAAAATTTAGAAATAAAGATTTAAGACTTCTAGTGGATAAATATGAGGTCGAATCGCACCTTAAGTGCAAAATTTACATAGATTCACCCTTTATGCACAAACATACTCTTTTGAATATTTTTTGTCCAGATCACATTTTTTACTCCGCCCCCATTTTCCCCATGGGTGTTGAGATGTTGATACCATATAATTTATCATATTTTTCCCATTACCATTCTGAAATTTTGCACTCTCAATCCGTACATTTTCAAGGATATCAACAAAAATGTTGATGTTTTGTAAACTAATTTATCTGGTTCCATAAAGCAATGCAATGATTACACACACCAAATTAGATATTTGCAAATTTCTTCCCATGGAGATTTTTGAGGAGGTATTTTATATGATTGTTAGGGTATAGAACGAAATCCATCTTCTGGAAAAATCTGAACACGCTCCTTTAATAAATTGAAAATATGACACAAACCTTAGCCTATAATCCAACTGATAGGCCGAATGAGTCGTGGGTGCCAGGACCCTCTCCATACGATGCGAGTGGTCCGCGTATAGCTTCAGGAGATGGTAGCACAGGTCCCAGACTGCGTATTCGTTGTCGATGTTATCTTGCTCCATTTCGTTTAGTCTGTCGTCGGGGTACAGCTCGGGGTTGTTCTCCATATATGGAGGCCGCGGTGTGGGGCAATAGCGATTTAGGGGTGACTGACCCAGGAAACCGGCTTCGAAATCGCGAAGGGCATCCGAGACGGACGCTACTGGGCTACAGCTATGCCTGGGGACAGGAAAAAATGGGGGAGGTGGGTGTTGAATTTAAATAAAATACGATTTTCTTTTTCCTAAGACCGTCCAAGTTATGATTAGCTTTCGATTGAAATATCTGTCAAAATGCAACAACAAAAGTGTGATTCATAAAACTTTGACGTCCAACAATGTTTCACAAATTCGGGTGAACAAAACTGGAAATAAAACAGAGGCAACGATAGGGGCGTTTGAGATGCTTACACCGTGTAACACCAACTTACACCGGAGCGTTCTTTTAGCCATCACGTGATACACGAGTCACCACTGCCCGAGCTCGCGGGCGGGTCTGTGGTGTAAAGCTCGGTTCAATGACGTCAGCTAGTAACCGTGAGCAGTAAAACATGGCGGACAGTTTGGAATAAGTGACGCGAGTACGAAAAAACCCCACAGAATCCAACTTGGCCAATGATGCCAGCTACGCCTTTATCGTGTTGGTGGTTTAAGACCATCCACGTGATGTTCACTCGATCAATGGGAAAGTGTGAACTCTCTTAATAAGAAATCAGCCTTAAAATTTGAAGCTTTTTTTGTAATGAAGGGGACGTACATGTATCTCTAACAATGGGACTGTATGCTAGTTATCCTAGAACACTTTCTGGGAAAGACCAAACATTTATTTTCTGTGGCTTGTTTTGATAATCCCCTTTGCCTGGGTTTCAAATTTAGACAGAGGGAAAATTGTCAAAGTCAAGCCTATTGGGTTTTTACTGTACGCATCGCTAACCACCAGAGAGCAATGAGAAAATATGCACACTGGCCGGCTTAATAGGATGCGAAGATCTTGCACGATACTAAAAATCTTAGTATTCATGGGAAATTGAACCTAAGACCCAAGACACACCAGGAAGATGCTCTACCTGAAATAACTTGATTAAAACACAGAAATTCCGGTTTTTTTCTCCAAATGGAATCATTTAGAAATTTGTATTGGAAATTTGTGTAGGTCCATGCTATCCAATTCTGAATGCTAAACATTCATGCGAACTCACGAACTCATGCCTGCTAGTAGGCCTTAATAAATGAGCAGGTTATTCCGGCCTTGATTTTGTCCAAATTTTAGAGGGTACTGAGGCCAACTGGTGGGGTACCACAACCAACTTTAGTGTATACAAGCCTCATGAAATTTAAGAGGATAGGGCATGCTGGCCAAGTTGGCCTCAGAAAGTGTATATCTTGAAGGGGCATCAGGGCCAACTCAGCAGGGCCTGAGGTCATTGACCTTGGTTAATGTCAAGGCCTGGGATAGGACATGTTGGCCAAGTTGGCCTCAGGAAGTGTATATCTTAAAAAGGGACATCTAGGACAATTCAGCAGGGCATGAGGCCAATTCAGCAGGGCATAAGGCCAATTCAGCAGGGCATGAGGCCAATTCAGCAGGGCATAAGGCCATTGGCCTTGGTTACTATCAAGGCCTGTGCTATAGTGTTTATCCGCTGTGTATTTCGGCTTACCACAGATGCAGAGCGAGGGCTCTCTTCCAGTCAAGATTGTCGCATGTGTTGATGGTACCCTGCGCAGATGGCCATACAAGGAGGCCAGCTAAAACAGCATATACACACAGGTACTCTGGCGCTATAAACCGGTCCACCTATATCAGAGACACAATTAACATGATAGCATCTAAACATCAAAATGTGGACTGGATTTTCATTTACAAAATAACTCAATTAATTATTGGGACAAGCCAAACAGGGGTTTGGATCGTATCCTAAATGATCTCTGGGAGGAGTGGTTATTTCAAAAGGTTTACCCCTGTGTAGGGCTTGTTAAGCTCACGTGATAGCCAATCCCAATCAGTGAGAAACAACTGCAATACCGTGTTTCGAGACCACCAGTTGGCTTCATAGCTCAATTAGTAGGGCGTCTGCATGTTAAGCAGAAGGTCTGCGGTTCGAGTCGCAGTGGAGCCAAGTTGTTTTTCACTGCATCCAGATTTTCCAAACTCATGGACATTTTCCTCTAAAATCTTCAGGGCAATTCCATGGTTAGTTATGTTACACTTTTAGCAATTTACTGGAGTTCTATCGTCTGCTATGCGAGTCTTTCCACGGTAAAGGGGGCATTTTGGCAACACAGACCATATTGTCCAGAAAATACCTTTGTCTGGTCTCAAAGAAATAATTTTCAGTTGTTCTGAAGAGCTAACTTAGGCCCAAAAAGGGTTACAAATAGTGTGACAACATGCCTTTCTAAAAACCCTGTGTACACATTTCCAATATACGCTCGTAACCGGGACGGCCTAAAATGTGACACAAGTATCCGTCCTGGTTACAAAGGTATTTCCTCGAAAATATGGTCCGTGTTGCCAAAATTGCCGCCTTTACTGTGGAAAGACCCATATCAACACGCATGCTTGTCAGTTTTCAATTACGGTATCATCAATACATCTTACAAATACTTGTTTAATAAATACTTGGTTAATAATTAAATAAAAAATTCAGAGTTTTTTAAGATTCTACATTATTTGGACTTACGCCCATTTCCTGCCAATCACTGAGTTGCTGAGCAACCATCTGTTTTGTGTGGTGCGTGCTCCCTGCCTGGGCCAATAGTAGGGCTAGCCTGTGGTCACCTGACCTCTGGGCAAGTAGGCATGCTTCGCTGATCTGCCGGCCGGTTAGCAATGAAAATACTGCCTCTATTTGCCCCATGTCCTGTGACAGTTAAAAATTTTTAAAATGTATATTTTATTTTTTTGGAACTGATAAGAAATAGGATGATTTGCATATCACAGAAGTTTCACTGAATCGCCGATACCAGTACGAACACAGTTTCAGGGCATGTTTAAAACACATGCCTGAAAACAAATTAGATGCAGTGTAACAAAAAGAAACTGTGCAAGTTTACCAATGTGCATACACTTCTTTCGTATGATCCACTAAAAGGATCTAATTGCTGAGATTAGCCGACTCAAGTCGTTGCCCTGTAGCCACCAAGGAGGTTCTTCAGCTTGGCCACAAAGTGCCAGAGAACAGTTTTAGAGGTGGGAGGAAAACTCCACACACCATGTGGGGAAAAACCCACGGAATCAAACAGGGACTGAGCAGGGGCGGATTCAGGATTTTGAAAAGGGGGGAGCCAGAAATTTTTAAGCATGAAAGCCGATGACAATGAAATAGCGAGCGCGTAGCACGAAGCCCTAACGGCTTCTAGATGGATTCTAGATGCTCTGTGGTGCGATCTGGGGCAATATTTAACCACTTTAAGCACTAAAAGTGTGCACAAAAAGTGGATTTGTTTTATTTGTTTTTTTTAAAGGTGGTGGGGGTGGGGGTGGGGGTGGGGGTGGGGGTGGGGGTGGGGGTGCGTGCGCCCCCCACGCCACCCCCTGGATCTGCCCCTGCTGAGAACCCAATCCACATACTGACCCGGACGGGATTTGAACCAGGGCCACAGAGGTAGAAGGCGAGGAAAGAACCGCTACGCAAACCTGACTCCCCGCGTGCATACACGTACAACGCATGTAACACGATTGAACACAAAAACAACCTCACGTGCTGTATTTCAATGACAAAAACATTTATCTTTGGCTACGGAATAGCGCTCCAAAGTTTGACATTACATGCAGTTGCCATGGTATTGTCCCAAGCATCTCATAAAAGTACACAAAATAGCGAACCAGCGACGTTTTCTAGCAGTGACAACATTGAGCAACTTAAACATACAAAATGTCCAATCATCAAATTTAAGAGGCCAAGTTTGGGCAGTCTGTTCTTCACACAGGTTAACTTGCTCTCGCACCCGAACGACAGGAACACGACCCGAGAACACTGCACTTAGAATAGGATCACATGCCACCTATCCATCGAGAACAAGGTACCCATGTCAAGAACAGTCCGCCGGAATTCGAGTGAGTGAGTTTTGGGTTTAGCGCCGTGCCCGCATCAGTGGCCATATTTACAGTAAGAATATGTAAATATATAAAACAATAGAGCTTCTGCACCGGCGGCCATGACAGGGGGCAGGTTTTCTTATTTAAATGATGTAACAATAGAACCACAAAGCACCTACTCATGCATGCCACACGGTGACAATGTGACTGCCCCCTGTCATGGCCGCCGTGCAAAGGCTCTATAGGTAGTAATCAACAATAAGCATGTGAACTGTGGAGAAAATACAAACTTGTAATCAGAAGGAACGATTATCACGTAGGAAAAGAATGAGAGACATTTCAAAAGGATTGAAAAACCATTGTATAGAAGTATTACGGTAGATTGATTCTGGGCAGTTTTCCAGGAGAATCCCATGGGAGGCGGGCTATGGAGGATCCCCCAGACACACGGCACTCTGTCTAAATGGGTCCCGCAAGGCCGGCCATTTCCCTTGCAGTTTAAGGGCCCGGGCCCCGCCCCTGCCGGAATTCGACCAAAGTTTCCAAATCGTAGTAAAACAGTTAATTTACCGGTATAATTTAGGCCTTACCTTAAATTTTGCATCTTGCACCTCTCTGTCAACGTGTGGCCTAGCCGCAGAAGCCAACCACTGGGAGAACGCTTCACGCCGCGCCTTACGAAATGGGTAACCCTCGGAGTGGTGTTCTGCAATTCACAAGATTAAAATGTAAAAGCTCTTTAGCCCAGTTGTTTTCCCGAGAGAAAACACCAAGAGAAAAATTTGATTCGTAGGGAAAACCTGAGTGAATAAACAAAGCCCTCAAAATCTCTGAAAAGTTAATCTGAATTTGTGGAATTGCCCAAAAGTACACCGTATCAATTTTGGGATTTTCATGCTTAAATTACAGAGCATGTAATGAGCTTTGAAAGCAGAGATAACGATCTTAATTTGTTGCATTGTTATAGAGTTGTGTCAATTTTGAATTGACCCATGCTGGTTGCACTAGGAGCTATTTCTGTTACTAGGAGCTATTTCTCATTTCCTACTGCACTTTAGGGCTTGCACATTTCACCTTGAATTCTCTAATCTTTTAAAATCTACCTGAAACTTTATTTTATTTCCTACTAATCTTCTGGCAATTTATACCTTGATCCTCTTGATCGGGCAATCTTCCCCACAGCGCCACCATGAGTTTCCATACGACCAGGCAATGTTCTAACGATTCCTGGTCCGCCGTAAGCCGATCTTGCGCGTCTTTCATGGCCGTTTTGGCATAGTGGTGGAGACAGTCGACGCCCCGCTGGGGAGCGAACACGGGACAGCCCTGCTGGGACGAAACCAAGCTGTGTCGGAGTTGTACCTCGAGGGATCGCTCATACAAATCCTGAACAAACAAAATTGAAACGGGCAAAATTGAAAACTATGTAAACTGCAATTTTTATTTATTTATTTATTTATTTATTTATTTATTTATTTATTTATTTATTCAACACATCCAACAGCGGAAGGACCGCCAATTACAGGAATGGGATCAATTAACATAGATATTCGAATAACTATCAACTTCTAAGTTGAATTAGAAACGGCCAGAGACACCGGGGAATCCCTCCCCTTGCTCTTCACGAAAGAATGCTCTGGGATCTTTAAAGTGCGTTACTTAACACACTGGACCAATGGCTTTACATCCCTTCCGAAGGACAGAACAAGTGTGATTAAGTGCCTTGCTCAAGAGCACAAGTGCTACAACCTGCCACGGCCCGGAATCAAACCAGAATCGAATCCAGTTTTATGAAAACTTGATAAATTTCCAACCTAACTTGAATTTGTCAGCACTCCAAAGACCTTGCCCACAAGGAACCGCACCCACAAGGGACTATGCCCACAGGGGACCATGCCCTTAATCAACAGTAAGCATTTGACTTACCAGGACATTGTTGTCTGTGGCTGATAAGTGGGGTGCGACGTTGACCCTCTCAACTTTGACGGTGAATGGAGAAGGGTCCAGGGTGGATTTGGTAGCTTGTTTGGTGGTGAGTAAAGGGAACATGGTCGGTTCTTTTTTAATCTCTGAAAAAAAAAAATTATTTTTGTTTTTTAATGCTACATGTACGATTAAATGCAATACATCTTGTCATTAAATTTAAACCATTTGGATAAAAGTGTACACCATGGAATGTGTGCTTACGACGTTCTAAAAACAAACTACATGATTGGACTTTTAAAACGGCATTATCTCCATGTGTGATTGAGGATGTGTGTGATAAAAACCAACCCGTGTATAAGTCGGCTCAGTACCTCATCAACGTTCCAAGAAAACAATGAAAAACTTTGTCCATGCTTTTAAGAAACTGTGCAAAGCCACCGTACTATTTAGGCTGGTTCTTTGGCAATACTGCATGGAAAACATAGCCATAGTACCACAGGAGTCAAGGACCTAGTTTTGTTTACATGAGGGCACCCTTGTAAAAAAATGCGTGTGCACAAACATTTATATAAATTAATCTTTTCCTTTAAATATTGTTTCTTTATAAAAACAAATAAATATAAATTCAGATGGGAACTACCTCTATCTTTCGTTTTAATAAAGTTTTCTGGTCAAATAGTTGACTAACATTTTTGGACATTGGAAATCCTGCATACGGGCTTTGAAGGAGCGTGACCAGATGGATTTCATTCTAACCTCCCCAAATTAATATCCATGGGAAGAAAGCAGGAAATTTGCAATCTCCAATTTGGATGTGGAAGCAAAAAGGTTGGTGTACTCACTGCACTGCTTTATGTAACCGGATAAATTAGTTTACTAAACTTTGGTGGATTTTTGACGATATCCTAAGAAATACACAGATTGGGGGCACGAAATTTCAGAATGGTAATGAGAAAAATATGACACATGATATGGTATCAAAATCTCAAGACCGTGGTGGGGGAGGAGGGGGGTTTTAAAATGTGATCTTGTCACGCTCTTTTAACAAAATTAGCCCTACAAAATAGCCCTACCTTGTGCACTGATGCGTTGTCCCACAGCCTTCCCAGAATGCACCAGGGTCCAGTTGGGGCCCCAGCCGACACGGAACGACCTACTCATGACCAGGCCGGTGTCGGCAATAAATGGTAGCTTGCCGCTGATGACCGATTGGTTGAGAGGTAGGAGGGTTTGCTGGGGGCGCGAGCCAACCAGGCGAGGGGGCCTGTCATGGGTTGGTCCCCCCAGGAGGCTTGGGGGTTGGGGCCCGGGGAACATGGGTAGGTGGGGTTTGGGAACGGAAAAAGGGCCTGAAAATGAAATTAAAGACAGATTACATGATTGGAAAACTTTTAAAAACAGAAACAGCGAAGTTGTTAACTAGGGTTTGTTTTGCCCTTTCCCAACTTAATTATTAGCACTGAATACTCGGTGCTTTCCCAAGACACTATGAAAACTTCATAGTGTGCTCAGGTGGGACTCAAACCCACGACCTCCTACAAACAAGGCAGAGGTCTTAACCACTCGACCACTGAGCTAGCCAGTGTTGAATGGCCAGTTCGAATCATTTAGCAACAGGAATCGCAATAAACAGCAATTAACTACATATTGTAGTATTTTTCAAGACCTCCCTCCCTCCCCACAAAATACTATTTATCAACATTTTCTTTCACTATATGTACCATGAAATGTCAACATTTTTTCAGTGCATGTAAAGTCGTACGCAGCCCTCAACCCCCCTTCCCCTTCCTACACTTTGAAGTTCCATGAAAATGTTGACAACTTTGGACGACTGTAACTAAAGACTAATGTTGATAAACTGCATAGTAGAAATTTCAGACAAATAGATGCAGTAATAATTTTAAAAACATTTAAAAATTCATGCATGGTTTTTGTGTTGAATGAATGGTAAAAATATTGTCTGCTAATATTGAGAATGGAATTACAATCAGTTTTTCAGGAATTACACTTCCATCGAAGTATTCAATAAACAAATTGAATACTTGAAGTGCCATCATTTCTGGAATTGTCCAGTAACAAACGTAACTAACCCTTTTTTCTGTTCTACTTACCATACATACATTTAAATGTTTCCAAGAATGTCAATAAATATTCATATGCATATGCATTTATTCAAATCTGATCATTTGGTAGGAGGTTTTCTAACCTGGTCTGTACTGGTCCCATTGGTCGTATGTCTCTTCCTTGACAGCGCGGGGTACCGGGCTAGCCCTTGCATCTGTTGAGGAATCGCCGATACCGGCTAAGTACTTGGCCGGGCTGCCGAGTGGGCGGGGCCTCCAGACTCCTCCCCCTAAGTTCCTGTGCAAACCTGTCGCGTGCGGAAGAAAGAAATCAACTTATGAGACAGAGTTTTTGACATTATAATTCAAAAGAAAAAAATTCAAAAGAACATCTAGAAATTTCATGAGGGGCCATCCAAGCTGTCAAAATTTTCACGTTTCTACAAATCGTAGGAAGGGGGAGGGGGTTGAGGGTTGCAAAGAACTTCACATATTCTGTAAAATGTTGACATTTCATGGTAGTGATAAAAAATGTTGATAAGTAGTATTTCGGGGAAGGGAGGGAGGTCTTGAAAAATACTACTCTCTATAGAACTGTAAAAATGTTAATTACGTCCGGGAAAGACAAAACCCCAATTAACATTCCGTCTTCCCGACGCAAATTAAATCAACTTCTGATTAATTACGATCCCCGTTGCTAAAATGATTCAAACCGGCCATTCAACATCGACGTCTACCTTGTTTGCAGGAGGTCGTGGGTTCGAGTGCCACCCAAGCACACTATGAAAACTTCATAGCATCTTGGGAAAGCACTGAGTATACAGTGTTAATAATTACGTCGGAAAATGGCAAAACAAATATATTAACATGTGAAAACGTTGACAACTTTGGATGGCCCTGAGAAAAATAAAGATTTGGTGAATATAATACCTCTTTCTTGAAAGGAATCTTCCATTTTGGGGACAGGGGATCCTCTAGAGGGGGAGTCAAAGAAGGATGGTTTCAACTGAGAAGCAGGGGAAGATCTTAAAGCTCCTACAAAAGAAAATCAAAAATAATTTAAAAGGTGTCGTCAGAGAAAATTTGCAATCCTGGGGCGGTATTCAATTTAAAACTTATATTTAGTATTTAGCTTGGCTAAGAAAATGACCTCTCCAGTATTCAAATGCCTTCTAAGATTTTTACTTTAGCAAGTAAAATACTAAGATAAATTGTGACTTTACAGAACAACGCAGGGTGCAGAACTCCCCAAATAGCCAATCGAATACTGCGTGGGACGCACCATAAACCGCACCTTTTTTATGAGCGTTTTTCTTACACAAAATGCACTACACGCGCACCCAAACAAAACCGGTCAAAACCGTTACAGTGTGCATGTGATGTATGTATAATTTGCTCAAATGTGCTTCCCTGCCTTCTCAAAGTTAAGTAAAATACTTTCCCAAAAAGAACCATTTGAATACCAAATGTATTTTTCTAAAGTAAACAAACTTGCGAATTGAATACTGATTTTGACTAAGAATTTTTCTTCAGCCAAAAACTACGTAAAATTCTTAAATATTTGGCTTAAGTATTGAACTGAATACCGTCCCTGTAATCCAGCTTTATCTAAAATCATATTCAGAAAATTGGCAAAACTATAATTTAGAGACTTCTTACATAAACATGACACCATAAAATATTTGAAAACAGTTCATAGAAAAGACAAATTTTCTTACCGTAGTCATATTCGACAGCCTTGTCATCAGCAAAAAACGACCCCTTCATGACTTGCATTCGGTGCGTGCTCATCCCCAGGGCACTAGCAAGCCGCTGTGACGAACCCACTACCTCACCGCCGACAACCTCGTCCCCAATCTCGTCATCCTCCCTCTGGGAACTGAACAGCCGATCGGCACCACCGAGGTAGGCGTGACCATTTAGATGTGGCCTGGGAGCAGGGGCTAGGCGACCACCAAGCCCGCCAAGAGGCGAGTCGCGCATCGCGTCCATGTCGCGCATTGCGTCCACATCCATGTCGTCCCGCATCGGTTCCTCGTAGTCTTGCTGTGGAGGGGGCGGGGATTGGGATAGCCCCACCCCCCTGGACTGCTGATCGCCAATAGGGGGCGCCCTTGATGGTGCCTTCTTGGATTGTGGCTGCTTATTGGCGTGTTTTTCCGCTCCTGTCTTTTCGCCTGGTTTCTAAAGGTAAAATTGTATACATATGATGAATTTATTTAAGGGTAGAACACATCATTTCTAGTGACCCCATAATTTTTGTTCACAAGTTGACAAGAAAAACCCTACTAAAAGTGTTAATTACAATGCTACCAAACACCACATGATTTTATTTCAGTTTAAAATTGTATTTTGTGTGGGAAATTAACAACTGAAGGTTGTTTTCTAAATTCTTGTGCAAAATAATTTTTTAACAAAAGTCTTTTTTACCATTGAACTCAACACACAAAAATGCATGGATTTTTCAAGTTTTGAGAAGTATTACTGCACCTATGCGACTGAAATGTTCTACCTTTAAGGAAATTTGACAGGACAGATTTGAACCTAAAACTGACTGGCCGAGAATTCTTAATATAGGAGCTTTTCAGATTTGTTTCAAAATATGGATATAGAAGCTAAAAAGTCGATGTAATCACTGCACTGCTTTATGGAACCGGATAATTTAGTTCACAAAACATCCGTGGTTTTTCTGGATGATGGCCTTGATTACGGATTTAGAATGCAAAACTTCAGAATGGTAATGAGAACAATTTGACTCAACACCCATGGAAAAATAGGGGCACTCAAAATTGTGATCTGGGCACACTCCTTTAATACCAGGCTCAGGAATCGCGAAACCTTCAAAAGGTTTTTATTTCGATTCTAGACCTATGCCAATCACGCGACTCGTACCTTTTGTGTTTTGAGTTTCTTGGGATCAGTAGAGGGCGCTTCGTCTTCTTCATCGCTGTCGGACAGACCGTACTTGGAGAAATGCTGGACCTACGACCAAAAAATGGGAAAACACAAATTGGATTTTGACTCTTCGAGCGTTGTCAAGTCTGCATGTGTATTATACTGATAAGGTGCTGTCCAAAGTTGTCGACATTTTCACGGTTCTACAAAGCGTAGGAAGGGGTAGGGGTCGAAAACCATGTTCGACTTTACATGCACATGGTAGCGACAAAAAAATGTTGATTAGTATTTCGGGAGGATGGTCTTCAAAAATACCACGTTCTTTAGAAACGTGAAATTGTGACAACTTTGGAGGGCTCTAACCAAAAAAGACAATTTTTGTTAAGTTTCTAAATTTTTGTAAGCTTCAAAATTTGTTTTTTTCTACAATATGAAGCATATCTGATAAGTGATAAACTCATCAGATATGGCTAAATTACAATAATTACAGTTTTAAAAAATGCAAGGTTAAAAAAAATTGGACATTTTGGAAATTGTTTGTTTTTGAGTCTTATTTTTTGTGATCAGTACACTCGGCTACGTCTTAAAATTGCCTATGATTTGAAGGTAGCCGGCTAAATCACTTCTCAGATATTTATATTCATGTCATGTCCCCTGAATCAGCAGTGTACGATTTAACCTACCGATTAAGAAAGTACCAGACTATTAATACCAAGCCTCATTTTTGTAACAATTCTTGGAATACATTCATAGCCTGGCACCTTTCTCATCAGCAGTACAGATTTCATACAACTGATGCAGGGGACACGACCATCAATTTTAGCTATCAATTCGGGGTAAGAGTTGAGAAGCTGATCAGATATTATTTTGTATAATGACTCATCAAGCATCGGCAAGTGCAGATTTGTTTGAAAAACCCAAATTTTTGAGTGAGAAAGATTTTGTGAAGAAACAAATTTTCAGCTTGTCTCATAGGTTTTGCACAAAAAGTCTGATGCCTTGATCAATAACTAAATTGTTTCCCCATTCAGATACAAGAAAAACAATTATAATTTTTTTTCACATTTCTCGTATTGAGGGGACAAGAATATCTGAACTAACCTGGAAGACCCATGAGCCAGTTTCTGGCCGATATTCGATAAATTTGGCACCAAGTTTGGCTGTGGCTCGCTCCAGTTTCTCTTCATAGTTCAGCGCGATCAGACGATCCACATCCTAAAAAACAAATCAGTGGAAAAAATCATTTTTACACCGTCAATAAAAGAGAAAGATAATAAGTGTGTTCGTCACTGGTTAATTGGGATAATAATCAAAGGCTGTATCAAAATGAGCTCATGTTCATTATTTTTGCCTGCAGTTTTCAGCCGCTATGAAGCTAATTTGAATTTATTGTTTGCTGCTTAAAGGAGCGTGCCAAGCAGGCTTGTAGTCGAGTCCATCACAAGTCTATCATAAGTCCAGAGCTGATAAAATCACAAGTCCGTCACAAGTCCAGTAACAAGAATGCCTTTGTTGGAGTTCATTTGAATAGCCTGTGACTTGAATTAAGACCCAGGGAATTGTGATGAACTTGTAAAGGCTTGTGAGGACTTGTGAGGATTTGTGATGGACTTGTGATGGACTTGTGATGGACTTGTAATGGACTCGACTACAACCCTGGTGTCAAGATCACACTTTTGAGACCCCATATTTCCCCCGAGTGTTGACATTTTGATACCTTATTTGTCATATTTTTCTCATTACCATTCTGAAATTTCGCACTCTCAATCCATATATTTTTAAGAATATCGTCAAAAACCACTGATGTTTTGTAAACTAATTTATCCGGTTACATAAAGCAGTGCAGTGATTACACCAACATTTTTGCTTCCGCATCCAAATTGGAGATTGCAAATTTCTTGTTTTTTTCCCATGGATAGTATTTTGGGGAGGTATTTTATATGATTGTTAGGTTAGAACGAAATTCATTTTTTGAAAAAACCTGAACAACTCCTTTAAAAATGTTGCTGGTTGTAAGGACTTGTGACAGATTCCACAACAATCTTGAACTATTTCACTCGGCTTTTGAAGTTAATTTCGACGGAGTGACTTACCGTGATGGGTTTACGAGACGTCTTATCAACAGGCCAGGTCCGATCTAGTGTCACCTCGGCCTTCTTGTTAAGCCCTTCGCCAACAGGGGGTTTGTGGGTGTCGTCTGGGTACACTGTGATCTCTTTACGACGGAAATGAACTGCATGGAAAGGAAACTACATGCGTTATGTGATGATGCTCATTGTGTCGTCACTTCGAACAACTTGCACATTTGTTGTAATGGTGAATTCACACAGCCTTTTCGCGCATGTGTAGTTTTGCCGCGCATCGCTTTGAGAAAAAGCGATGTGGAGGGAATTTTGAGTGAAACGATGCACTGAAAATCACTGAATTATGAAAAGACTTTCCATTCAACATGTCCAAACTAATTCTGTGGTTTTCGGTGCGTTGTTTCACCCCAAATTCCTTCCACAGAATTAGCTTAGACGGAAAGTCTTTTCATAATTCAGTGATTTTCAATGCATCGTTTCACTCAAAATTCCTACCACACCGCTTTTTCTCAAAGCGACACACGTGGCAATCACACGCAAAGAGGCTTAGTGTAAATGTGCGTGTGCGAAGAGCGCGTTGCGCGCGTCATGTATGCACACTGTTCGATTTAACAACACAAAATGCACAGTCCGTACACTGAAAAAAGCTGCATTCCAGCGATGGCAGATGTGTACAGGGAAGGCGTCCTGGGAATGGTCTATTGATTGCTTTCGATGACGAAGAACATCCGGGAATGTGTGGTGGCCAACAATCACGCGCCAATAGACGCACATGAACACGCGTACAAAATACTCACCAGCGTATTTTCATTCTAAGATGCCGCACGCGGGCGTTGTGATACGTTTAAATTATTGAGCATGCACTCGGCTTGTAAAAACGAAAGTGCTTTTACTTGATCGCGATTTTTAGCCTGAAGAAATACGTTTTTATCTTTCTCGATACAACAGCCATGGCGCAACAACATAAACAAGTTCAAGCAACAGAGGTAAGTGCAACCAATGCGCTTTTCTTGCTCTTTTTGCCGGTTATTACTCGAGCCACGTGGGTCATGAAAAATGCCCACCAAAATGGTGGATGGAAGGGGTGACGTCACCGGAAAGCAATCAATAGGTTTTCTGCCAAAATTTACGGAGTTGAAATTTCTGCGAGTTAATGTACGCACATTCTTCTTCCGATATGCAACGCTACTGTTCATGTAATTCATATAAAGTTTTATCTGTTTGCAAATATTATGACAATTCTAACAGTTGAACATACCGATTTCATCCAAGTTGAGATCCGTCAGGTCAGTCACTCCAGGGAAAAACACGCTTCCGTACCCATCCCGTCCAATGGTCAAATCTTCGACATACAGATGCTTCTGCCCCCCACCAACACTGTCACTTAGCTCCGCCTCTTCAACCATGTCGGCCAGTTCCTCTATGGATGGTATGGTGTAGTATCCAGCCCTGCGTAGCACCACGCCCCCGGGGTGGGGAGGCGGGGTATTCTCCTGGTTGTTTTCGGGGTCGATGTGCGTGACGTCAACGATGGAGGATGACGTTTGGTCAAGGTCGCTGCCCATTGAGAGGTCGCTTGCGCCGTGGGTCTTGTTAGATCGGACGTTAAGGTCTGCGATGGTGCAATCAGGGTCATCGGGATTCTTGGGACTGAATAAAGGGATGGTGTGGTTTTTTTAGCACTTTTTAAATTATTTTATTTTAATTTCTCATCATTTACACTGGCAAAACAAAATTAATTCCAGATACCAATATGCAACTCTTTAGAACAAAGGCAGTCACATGAGTAAATTTAAAAAAAAATAACAAAATAAATAAATTAATGTTTGGGCTTTCATAAGACGGCATTGAAGCCCCAATACAACATTTGTAGTTACCAAAAAGTTTACTTCACGAGTTGACAAGATAAACCTGACGAAAAGTGTTGATAGCACGGATAACAAACACCACATGATTTTTTCCTTGAAAAAATGTTACCCGTGTGGGAGGAGAAATTCCCAACTGAAGGTGGTTTTTAATAAAAGGTTTTGAGATTCATTAGTACACAAAAACCATCCATGGATATTTCAGGTTTTCTGAAGTATTACTGCATCTTTGTAGCTGAAATTTCTACAAGGTAGTTTATCAACATTATTCTTTAGTTATCTAATGTTATTGTTCCTGTTTTTCAAAGTTTTCCAATCATGTAATCTGTCTTTAAATAAGCTTCCCAATAAGGTAAGAATTTTGGGGACAGGACAAAATGTTGACGAGAAATGGCCAAGAGATATTTGATTATTTTAACACTTTTTAAATGTTTCTCTGAGATTTTGTCAAGGAATATGCCACATCTTCTCATTAAAAAGGAGGTTTTTACATTTATGATAGGATTTTTTAAAACCACGACGCCGGAGGACGTGTAAACACCCCAAGAGCGGTGTAGCGGAGGACTAGTAAACACGTTAAAAGGAAATTCATTTGTTACTGCGTTTGACGTCTACATTCGCAGTAATTTCCGAGAGAAAATATACCCTGAAAATGTACAAATATTTGTCCTCTTTGGTGTTGAATTACAACATTTGCACTAACCTTGATACACCAAGCCCATCATTCTGAGGTCCTTGGGACTTGGAGAACAACCTTGAACCACCCGGCGTCTCTACCACCTCGCCACCGCTTGCCGATTTATCGGTCCTAACAAACAATTTAAAGAAAGGCTTAAAGAAAATTGCTGAGAAAGAAATGTTACTGCAATATTCAATATTTACATCAATATCCACACTAAGTAGTGATATATACTGAAACGCAAAAGAAACTTACCACCTTTTAAACTATTAAATAGCAACAATAACACTGCGTGTAGTAATGTGTGAACTTATTTGTGGACAATAGTGTCCTCACTGTCAGATCAAACGGTGTCTGAAGGTCACTTGAACCTTCAATGGTCACTTCATGGCACAGTTGTTGAACAGCTGTTTTGACTGTCAGTGATTAGCCAAGGGGTATGGGATGATTTTAATGAGCTGCACGTGATGTCTTGATGTTGGCTTTAAAAAGGCCAGTGCAAAATGGGCATTTCAAGCAACATGCCAAGACTGGTAGGCAGTATGCGCCGACGATGCACTGCTGTATCTAAATCAATGATGGCCACACACGCTATTGAAAGGGGACTGACATTGCACCCTCTTCTGTTCTTTACTGTAGAACAAACTGATGAGATGGTGTATCTTGGTCAAAAACTTGACATGTCATCAATAAAATGCCAATGTTTCAATTAGCAATTGTTGGTTTGTTTTATTTTGAACTGTTACAATTTCATTACATTTTAAACAAATGGTAAATTTCTTTTGCGTTTCAGTATACATTTTAATAGTTTTATATTATGAATACTTGCACATTCATACACAAAAACCATGCATGGATTTTTCAGGTTACATCTAAACTCCTCAAAAAAAGTTCGTAAAGTCAAGTTTGACTGACGATTTCTCTCTTGTTACTAAATCATTTCCCTTGAATTTGGTATAATTGGAAAGCCCTGTTATTCCTCTTTACAGTGATGTGTCATTTGTTATGATTAATCAATTGGGGGGGATGTGCAGTATAGCGGAATACAGGGGTGGGTGGAAAGTGAAATGTCACAAAATTCACTGCTATTGTCATGCAGTGCATTCCCCTTTTGCTTGGAGGATGGGAATGTGTCAATGCACTTTTTGACAATAGCAATGCATTTTGTGACATTTCACTTTACACCCACCCCCGTATTCAGCTGTGCTGCACATCCCCCAATTGCTTAATCATAACAAATGCCATATCATCGTAAAGAGGAATAACAGGGCTTTCCAATGATTCAAGGATAATTATTTTGCAACAAGAGAGAAATCGTCAGTCAAACTTGTCTTTCCGAACTTTTTTGAGGAGTTTATGTAGCTGAAATTTCTAGAAGGCAGTTTATCAGCATTATTCTTTATTTATGTAATGCTGTTGTTCCTTTTTTTTTTAAAGTTTTCCAATCATGTAATCTGTCTTTAAAAGGTTTAGGAAAGGTCTCGGCCACATCCCTGCTTGTTGCTAAAGACAGGATTGGCTTCTTACCGGGCAAAGGGCGATGTCTTAGAAGCCATGCCACTAGGATAGGTGGGCATTGGGGACAGTAGATCCTCCTCCTGGGCTAAAGAGCGACTACTGGAATTCAGCAAATGGTCATCTTCTGGTTTCTGCACAGAAAAGAGAGAAACAGAAAACATTCAACAATATTAGTTATCCCACGAGCAGGAGTGGAATAAGGCATGATGTAGTGCGTCTGTGTCCCATAAATACCATGAGGCCTATGGCCGAGTGGGATATGGGACGCAGATGCACTACATGATGCCGTATTACACGAGCGCGAATGCGATAACGAATTTATCTTCAAGCAAACTTGACGCACACATGCGCAGAGTGGGAAGCACGTGCAAAGAATTATATAATATTGGATGGCTTTGAGGGTGATAATGAGAATATACTGCACGAGTCATGAAAATACTGAACAAGCCGAAGGCGAGTTCAGTATTTTCATGACGTGTGCACGTGTAGCGCATTGTGTTCGAACATTTAGAAAGTGCACACATTTAGAAAGTGCACATGCGGGAGGTTTTACATGTATATTCAATGGTAAAGTGCCCAAAATCTTGCAAATGAGGTGCCCAAAAATATGCAAATTGTGCCCAAAACTATGCAAATGAGTGCCAAAAACTATGCTAATGAGAAGGCGCGGTTATGCGGGTCTCGGCTACGTTTCCGTTTTAGTTTTTAATGGAGTTTTTAAATAAGCCTTTTTTGTGAACTTTATATCCGCGGTTCCTTGGGTCATATTCCTTGTTCTTCGTACACTCGTTTTAGCAAAATGTCTTTTGTTTTTTTGGAAATACTTCTCCTTTAAAGGTTTTCACTTTGCTTTTAGCAGAAAAAACAAGACTTCTTGTACTTACGTCCTCTTTCTTCTTAATAACGAGTTTCTTAACGCTCCTTCTGGGTACAAACATCTCAGAGTTCAGAGTTGGGTCTTCGTCATCTAATCCTTCAAACAACTTAGACTACAAGAAAAAGAATTAAACGCGAGATGAGAGAAAAATCCTTAATCAAGATTCGAACCACAGAGAAACAAAAATGGTTTTACATAATGAAAGTTAAGTGTACTGATTGCTTTCCGTGACATAGAACATCCGGGAATGTTTGAGTGTCACTGGTCACGCGCGCGCCAATAGTTAGAGTTAAGACTCACCTTGTTTGAGACACCTTGCAATGGTTTAGGACGAAGCTTGGCAGCTGGCCGTGTAGATACCTAAAGAATGAGACAAGAATACTTGTGTAGGTAATTTGCATAATAAGAATAAAATGCAAATTAGATACACATTATTTAGAAGTTACTGAAAAAAAATTAAACCGAAAGGATTCATTTTCAACACATACTGAGAAATGCATAGGGCAAAAACAAACAAATTATAACAATGTGGGCAAACTAATATTTTTCTCATAAGTGTTATTAAAGGTCCACTGTATCATTTGCAATGACCCCAAAATTTAATCACCGAGTTGACAGGGAAAACATTTTTCAAAGTAAAGATTGAACTGGTAGCAATTATCTAAATAAATGTTTCCGCCCGAGATGATATAATTTTACCAGAAAATAATCCATGAAGATGAAACTATTTAGATTGTTTTACTTAGTTGCTTTGCATCTGGGTGGTCTGAAATGGGCGCTGTGTACTGCATGTGGGCTGTTCCAACGTGATGCATTTTAAAAACATAACCGAGTGGGTCGCGCACACACGCAATATGACGCGGGCCACAGAGTACGCGACCGACTGAGAACGAAGAGACGAACTTAGAATAAGTCATTTTGAAACACCCCGCCAAGACCGGCAAAACGCATAAGGATTTTCATGTTTTTGGAAAACGTGGTACATTTGACGGAGCTGAAATTTCTTCGGATGAGTTTGCTGATGTCTTTCTTTTGATTTGTAATGGTTTTATTTTCAGAATCGCTAAAAAAACAGATCTATAGGGCCTTTAAACTGCCACCAAACAAGGACTGCAGTCGTCTTCATGGTATTTTCTCTTTATGTACACTAAATACTTACTTTGTGAGGTGTAGTTAGAGCTTTTTGTGCTGCCTTACTGGTCGGTTTTAAAATGTCATCTTGTTTATCAGATTCCTGGAAAATAAAACGATTACAACATGCTGTCAACATTTCTGAATGAGGGATGTAGTTGGAACCTTTCTGAGACTTTCCCAGAACCTTTCCAAAAGACGCATTTTGTGGATGGCTAAGTGGTTTGGGTCACTGATTCAAAACACTCGAGTAAGAACGTGGTGCTGCGGGTTTGATACCCGGCCGTGGTACCTGTGCCCTTGAGCAAGGCACTTAAACACACTTGTTCCATCCTTCAGAAGGGATGTCAAGCTGTTGGTCCAGTGTATTGTGTAACACACTTAAAAGAACCAAGAGCACTCTTTCGTGAAGAATAAGGGGTTTTTCCGGCGTCTCTGGCCGTCGGCAGCCAAAACCGCCACCCACCTACATGTACGTTTAGGTGGATGATACTTGTAAGCTTCATGTAATTCAGCCTACGGGCTGCGATTTGAAGTTCATTAAACCCATTAAATAAATAAATAAAATAAGAATTTAAAAATGGCTGTCCAATATCCACTGTTCACCGTCTCGATACACATTAATATTTCCATAGTAACACTTACACATTTTGATATATTGGGGGCCATCCAAAATTGTGTGTTTTAAGTCATCCCTTATCGATACATTAAACTTGAATGAACATGCAAATATAATCCCGTGTGGTGGCACGGACTAGTAAAAATTGAGGAGGACTAGTGAAACATTTATCTGACGAGTCCTGTGAGATACCAACAAATTCAAGTTAATTTCGACCCCTGTATCAATTAACGAGATTAACAGCAGAATGACCCACCGTGAGTCTGTTTCTGAAGAGCGGATTGTCACCGTACGGTGAGTGGACAATTGCTAGAAGCTGCTGCTGAGCCTGTGGATCTGGCAGTCCGATTCCGACCATGGAACTGGAGGGTGGGAGGATAAATTTAAAATTCACGTAAGCATCAAGGAATTTGTTATATATATTTTTTCCATTAAGAATTTTAAATAAGCTTTTCTGACCTCAGGAGCGACATCATACGCATAAGGTATATATTACAGTCTGGCCCACGGTCTTTACTTACTTGCCAATTGCAGCTGTATTTCCTCCAAGGCCGAGTCCGGTTCCAGCCCCAAGCCCCACACCCAGACCGGCTGAAACACAGAAAACATGCCATGATTATTTACAAACGGAAGCAATTATTACTAACCAATAATTATAGGGCGGTTTCACAATGTCACAGGTCACTAAACCCTCCCGTGTTTGTCCTCCTGATTGGGGAGAAAACAATAGAACTATGGGCAGAAAAGCAGAGGCTCTATTGTTCTCTTCCCCATCTGGAGGACAAACACAGCGGATGTTTAGTGACCTGTGACAGCGCATGTATTTAGACAATCTTGACAATCACGATCATATCTCCATATAGCCTCATTGCACCGGCGGCCATGACAGGGGGCAGGTTTTCATATTTAAATGATGCGACAATAGATCCACCATGTGATTGACCCCTAAGATGGCCGCTATGCAAAGTGTCTATAATGGCTTTTATCTTCTCTCAAAATAAAAGAAACATCTTTTGGTATTTTTAACGGAGCATGTTCAGATACTGTCCACAATGGGATGAATTTAACAGGAAATTTGCAATCTCAAATTTGGATGTGAAAGCAAAAAGGTTGGTGTAATGGGGTGTATCGGCCGAGCGGTCTAGTGCGTCAAACTCAAGTTCCTGTGCCAGTACTAGAACGTGGGTTCGATTCCAGGCCGTGACGGGTTGTGGCATTTGTGCTCTTGAGCAAGGCACTTAATCACACTTGTTCCGTCCTTCGGAAGGGATGTAAAGCCGTGGGTCCAGTGTGTTACATGTAACGCACTTTAAAGATCCCAGAGCATTATTTCGTGAAGAGAGAGGGGAGGGATTCCCCGGTGTCTCTGGCCATTACTAATTCAACTTAGAAGTTGATAGTTATTCGAATATCTATGTTAATTGATCCCATTCCTGTAATTGGCGGTCCTTCCACTGTTGGATGTGGTGAATACATAAATCAATAAATCAAATCACTGCACTGCTTTATGGAACCAGATAATTGAGTTTACAAAACATTGTACTTCACACCTCCCGCATGCACAACATTGCAACAAAAATGGATACTACGTTTGCATGTGGAAGAAAGTACATCAGTACATAAGACACTTTTCATGTAAAGACAAAAGACCAATTAAAAGTAGGGTCATGCCATACTTACAAGTCGTTCCAAAGCCCCCTAGACCACCAAGCGTAGATGGTTTACTGGCAACACCACCAAACAACGATGTTCCTGCAGTACCCGACGTGCCAAACCCAGTCCCAAGTCCCACTCCACCCAGTCCCGTGCCTAGGCCGGTGCCGAAACCAGTTGTTCCTGTCTTGGCCCCAAATAGACCTCCAGTCTGAGTGGTGCCCGTACCAAAGCCTGACAACGAAAACCAAGTAAATGAATATGTGTTTGGTACATGAACTACAAAATCAGAAAACAGAATTAGGTAATGACAAAGACAGGCGAAGGCACTTTTCGACTTGCACTCATCAGAGCAAAACGCAAGAATGGCGTCATAACGCTAATCGACAATAGTATAAGGATAAAGGCGGGAATGACGTGTTCAGAATGCCAAGTGCTAGTTCAGCAGCAGGGAGCACGCTACATGAAGCGTGTGCACAAATTCTTTCTGACGACACAGAACGGGCTTAGTGAAGTGAATGTACGTAGCCTCGAGCATGTGCAGATGCATGATACTACGTGTCTTGCCAGAGCATCCAGGGTGA
Source organism: Henricia sp. BOLD:AAB3569 (assembly GCA_037783545.1). Lineage (NCBI taxonomy): Eukaryota > Metazoa > Echinodermata > Asteroidea > Spinulosida > Echinasteridae > Henricia > Henricia sp. BOLD:AAB3569. The sequence continues at coordinate 1,469,250 of JBBELK010000429.1, read as the reverse complement.
TCAATTAATAATTAGTTTACCACTTCACGACGACGGCTAGGCATTTTCCAATTTATTCCCCTGGAGTGGGAGACTGCACTTGCAGTTTTGGTTATGCAGTATACATGTATGTATCTGTGGCTGGAGACTTGATGACTAGTTTTTATTTCAAGTCGTAAATCAATCTGATTTCCCAAGTCCAGTCACAAGTCATTTTCTCCAGAGTCAAGTCACAGGTCAAAAACCAAAAACTGACTTGACCCCAAGCCAACAAGATAAGAGACCAGCTCTGCCCTGCTCTAATTCATGGGCTAATTCTGTATAACCGCCCCCAAGACACTCACACGCATATGCAGTTCCCTGTCGCGAAAAGGTTAATTAACATTTGAAAGGGAATTTTGCTTACCAAAGCCAGCTGTCGACCCAGCCCCCAAGGACAGCCCTGGTTTGCTCTGTTGTCCAAAAAGTCCGGTACCGGGGTTTGCACCCAGAGTTAGCCCGGTGGTAGTCGTGGTTCCAAAGCCAGTCGGTTTTCCAAACAAGCCCGCCGGCTACAAACACACAAGGAACACGAGTTAAAACAAGTCTGAAATCAAATTACAAATATACTGCTCAAAATAGTTACTTTTGTTTAAAATGAAATAATTGCTGTATAGAGTATTAAAGTAAAAACGTCACCCTTTGTGTGTATGAATAAAATAATTTCAGAAATGTCTGGTTACCTCTTTTTTTTAAAAAGTGTTTTTTTTAATACCTGAGTTTGGCCGAAGCCTGAAGTACCCCCAAACACACTCCCAGTTCCAAAGCCTGTTGTGCTACTTGTTGCTGTTGGTCCAAACAAACCTGTACTCTGGGTTGTAACTGGCTGGCCAAAGAGTCCCTGTTATGGACATGGGGACGAGGTTGGGTGTTAGAGTAATAATTGATAATTTTGAATGAGCACTATTTGCAATAATTTCCAACGAACATAACATTTTCTACACTTGTACATAAACATATTTAATAGTGTTAATAGCGAGTTTTAAACATTGCAAAACAACACGCAAATGCATGAACTAAAATGTAAAAATAAATGACAAAATAAAATTACTTTCCTACCTGGATTTTTTTTAGGCCGTTACTGTAAACGCACCATTTATTTTGTTTGGCCTTATTAAGTTGATGCACCATTTTGTGCAGAACTGCCTAACCGAAAGCATTCGCACTAAGATGTTATTGCGCATGTGTGATGCCAGGATGACGTTTAACTATTAGGTTACCGTAACTCTAGTCGTGAATCAAACTTGCCCAACATAACCATACAAAAATCTGGTGCATCAGTGGCGCTCGCACAGCAGTGAAATCAGGCTTTGATTAAGACTAGTACATGTACAATGTTCCCCGTTCAGGAAAGCCAGTGGGCTGTGCTGATAAGGTACGTATATGAGTCTGTTTTCAATACTAGAGAGACCTATTCCTCCAGGATTATATCTCTGTACAAAAGAAATATCTTAAGATAGATCTAAGGAGATAACTTCAGCTAAAGAACTGCAACGAATAGTGCCACAACATACCTTTCTGAAAGCCCTGTGTGCAAATTTCCAATATACCGTATGTAACAAGAACACCAAAAAAATTCACAAAGTAAATTTGTACACAGGGTTTTTAGAAAGGTATTTGTTGCTGAAGTTATCTCCTTAGATCTGTCTTAAAGGGCCCCTTATTTAGGATTTTTATCAATAAAATCTATGCTTTAAAACCACTCTACTCAGTTAAAGTCATAAAAATCCTATTTGGAGCTTGCTTTGGGGGTTAAAACAAAGGTTTTTAGTTTTTATGCTAATGCAAATATGCATATTCATGACCAAGGTCACTATGTCACAAGAGGCAAACACAGGAAAATCACATTACACTGTGCACAAAAGATTCAACTTTTTTCTCAATTTTCCTGAAACTTTTGTAATCCATGGCTGTTTGAGTTTGTTTTACATGTTGCCTGCTGTAAGCCATGACAAAACTGGGGGTAGAAACTGCAGCAATTTGCCACAAGTCCAACTTGAAGTCTTATGTTTTCTCTTAACTTTTCCCTTTTGTCTTCCTTATGTGATGCACTCAAAACAGCGCCCTCTGTCTGTGATTTATTGCAGTGAAATCTTCAAAGTTGAAAAATGCCACCTTTTATTGATTTTACATCCAAACGAACAATAGTATGTCTTGCTGAACAAGTAATCCGTCATTATGAAGCAAAGCTCAGGCACAAAGTTGTTTAGCATGTCACAGGCCCTTTGAGATATTTCTTTTGTTTTGAGAGAAGATAACTGGCATTGCACAGAGTTATGATCTTGGTCAAAAAGTCTCTCCAGTATTGAAAACGGACATATACATATGTTCTACAAAATGTTCAAGATTAAAAAATCGAAATTTGGGGTGGGTGGGTGTTTCAACAACAAAACAAAATTGAAATTGTTTAACATTGACTATTTTGAATGGCCCCTTTAATTCCTTGTTCTCCATTAGTTGAGACTACAAACTGACCTTAGCTGCTGTAGTTTGTCCAAAAGTCGATGTCTTGTCTCCGAACCCAAACCCTGCGCCCCCGGTTGTCCCAAAGCCGGCTGTTTTTTGAGCAAACAGGCCTCCAGTTTGCTGCGGTTGCTGTGCGCCGAACAACCCGCTGGATGTGGTACCAAAAGTAGCTGCAAAACGCAAGAAATAAACAAAATTATGAATCAATTTGACTGAGCACCATTTTGTTTCTGCTCTAACTTGCCAAATATGACAAATCAAAGTGTTTGCATTTCCAGATATATAATTTGTATCTGTAGACGATAGATAATAAGGATGGAGAGATAACAAATTTTGCTGGTAGATGTACCGGTAATGCATAGTTCCGACCTGTCAATCAAGCTGAACCCGCCGACCAATCACAACAGAGCTAGCAGACAGCGCCCACATAGGTCAAAGTGATGCAATCATCACAACAATCACGCGATTTTCTGCCCATAGTTTGTATGTTGTATGTTGTTTGGTTTCAATGTCGGGCGATTCGCTGTTAGAGGTAGGAAAGCGCATTTTTATGAATATATGTCATCCCTGCATTACTAGCCCTTTGCTCAGTGTGTGTGCTACGGTAACTGTAGACCCTAAAACATAAATACCTTTGAGTTTTCTCCAATGAATCTGTGCTTTCCATGCCGAGTCCCGTTGCTTTGTACGTTGTCGCCATTTTTTTGCGATGGCTTGTGAGCACATAGCAACAGTATCTAAGGGGCGGGGTTAACTGGGCAATCTCGGAACTATGCATTGCCCTTGACTTTACTTCAGTTTTGGATGCGAGTCTTTACACGGTAAAGGGGGCATTTTGGCAACACAGTGATTACACCAACCTTTTTGCTTCCACATCCGAATTGGAGATTGTTTTCTTTACAGAGAGGTATTCTATGTGATTGTTAGGTTAGAACATTTTCCACGTTTTTTTTTTGCACTTGCAAATATATTCTCCTTATATTTCCGGCCGTTTACTTTTCCGGCCTGGAAAAAAGGCTTTGCCGGATTTCTTTTTCAAAAATAAGAAAAAGCCCGAATTCCGGAAGACTGGCATCCCTGGATCATGCTCCTTTAACCCTCTTGAACGCATTTCAAGACAAACATACTCACATTGAGTTCCCGTGCCAAACGTTGGTTTGGCCTGGCCAAATGTAAACCCCCCGGCCCCCGATGGTGCAGTCTGACCAAACAATCCACCAGCTTTGTTGTCAACTTGCGTCATGTTCTGGCCCAGCAGACCGCCGGTTGTTGGCCCCTTGCGATTGGCTGTGTAGTCCTCTGCTCGCAGCTCCTGTTTAAATGAATATTGAAACGGTGGTTGCATGTAAGATCATTGGTATAAGATTTACAAAATTTACAAAATTCCAAAAGCCCCAACACATCATTTGTAGTTACCAAAAATTTTACTTTATAAGTTGACAAGAAAAACCCAACTGAAAGAATTGAAGTTAGAGTACATTTACAGCGACACAAATTTTTTTTTCATGAGTCGACAAAATAAACCTGACTAAAAGAGTTAATAACAATGGTACCAGTACCAAACGCTACATGAATTTATTTTTGTCCAAAATGGTATTTTGTGTGATAAATTAATAACTGAAGGTGGTTTTTCTATAAAAAAAAAAAAAAGGCTTTTGCAAAAGACTTTTTTTTACCATTCAACTCAACACAAAAGCCACGAATGGGTTTTTTAAGTTTTCTGAAGTGGCTGAAATTTCTACACGGCAGTTTTATCAACATGGGCTTTTGATCACGAGTGGAAATAATGCCTTTTGTAACAGTTTACCAATCATGTACTCAATGGTAATAAACACCACATGAATTTTTCCTGTGTAAAATGATACCTTTGTGGGAGAAATTGCTGAAGGTGCTTTTAAAAAAAGTTGTCACCAGACAATTGTTTACCATTCATTCAAGCAGAATAAGCATGCATGAATTTTTCAGGTTTTCCGAAGTATTACTTCATCTCTGACCCCTGTTCTCACAAGAGAAATCGCTTTGTTCGACGAAAATGAGTTTATCATCGTTAGTTAATGAAGCGTGCGTTCAAATATCACTTAACGAAAATCGAACGAAGATCGAATGAAGCTGTGGGAGGTCTAACATGCGTCTAGACACGCTGTGTAGTTTTCTAGTCGGGCGTAAAAAAAACACTTGCTGGGCGCTTGAAACACAACGCGCTTGTGCAACCAGGCCTGCCAAATTGCCTCGTCGAACGAAGGGAGCGTTCTCATTACAAATTAGCTTCATCAAATGACGCGATGTCTTCATCGAATGAAGCTATGTCTTCGTCGAATGAAGCTATGTCTTCATCGAATGAAGCGATGTCTTCGTCGAATGAAGCTATTTGCTTTATTGAATGAAGTGATTCTAATCATCGTCGAATGAAGAGGCATGTGTTCACATCAGGAAAACTCTTCGTTGAATCATCGTTGAATCATCGTCGAACGAAGCGATTTCTCTAGTGAGAACGGGGTCATAGTCGCTGAAATTTCTACAATGCAGTTTATCAGTATTATTCTTTAGTTATGTAATGCTGTTGTTTTTGTGTTTAAAAGTTTTCCAATCATGACAAATGTCTTTTAAAGAGACTTGTTTTACCTCAAAACTTTTGTTTTCGTATTCCTTCATAGCTGTGATGACCTGGTGTCTAGTGCTGACGCTAGTCGATATACCACTCTTAACCATTGTGTCTGCTGCCGTCACAGGCTAAAAAGATAGAAACAAATTCAGAATGGGCAAAATTACTTATTTCCTTTAAAATATTAACATGTTTTAGTGGTTATTCAGTCATTATAAGGAGAATAAGAGCAACTAGTAAACATAATTTTTACCATAATTTCTTACTTCGTGTAAATTCAGAATTCATCAAATATTTACTTTTCTTGCTACAGACCAACTGTAATAAACCCAAGCTTGCAATTGAGAAGTACCACTCGTTTTAGTACATGTAATATTCCCAACTAATTTCGTGGGGGAAAAGTCTTGAAAGAGAAATTTTCTAAGACGTCTAAAACAAAAAAATTGCCTCATAACATAACATATTTGAAAGTGAAAATGTTCAAAGTACGAAAACATTAATATATTCTTCTTTTAAAGAAAAACAAATATAGATTTTATTAATGTCATGTAGAAAATGAAACGTTACAATGGTCTTGTGAAAGTTTAGGACTATATCCCTGCTTTTGTGGGTGGAATTTTGACCTTCAACTTACGTTAAACTTGAAGGTAGTGCCACTTTGACATGTTTGGGGTGTGGCTCCAAAGAATCCCCCAGGAGCGCTACTGCCAAATAGACCTCCGGAGGTGCCAGTAGATGAAGTCTGACCAAAAGGGGTGACGGCCGAGGTGGTCGGGCCAAACAGGCCGGAGGTCGCAGTGCTCCCAAAAGCTGCCAAAGAAAGAGGGGTTTTCTTTGTTTTACTCGAAGCTTGCATATTAGAGCTGTACCAATTATTTGAGTATTCAAATATTTGACCAAGAACCAAATGTTGGAAGGATGATTTTCATATTCGAATATTCGAAAAGGTTGATGACAAAAGATTGATGAAGAAAAAAAATCAAAACTGGGAAAAAATAGCCGGCGGACAAGTCAGAGAAAATGTTTTCGCCAATGAGTAAAAAAGAAAAAATTGAAACAAGGTGAGACATTCAACTATGACCAACACGTTCAAAACATAGCTTGGCACCCCCAGGCTGATACGGTGGTAACATGAATGATGAGTCAATCAGTAAAGGGAAAGGGGGAGGGGTCTTTTCCCAAAGGGGACGCACACCTGCGATTGTGCGTGTTTGTCATCTTTCCCTAACTCATCCATCAACGGTGTTGATTGGAAAAGACAGGCCCTGGGGTGTTTGATAGAGTATTAAAGACAGATTACATGATTAGAAAACTTTTAGAAACTGGAACAACACCTTTGCATAACTAAAGATTAATGTTGATAAACTGCCTGGTAGAAATTTCAGCCACATAGATGCAGTAATACTTCAGAAAACCTTAAAAATCCATGCATGGTTTTTGTGTTGAATGAATGGTGAAACAAACCATTGTCAGACACTTTTTAAAAAGCACATTCAGTTGGCATTTTCGCCCACAAAGGTAACAATAAACACTTAGTCTGGTTTTTCTTGTCAACTCATGAAGTAAAATGTCGAGTATTGAAAAATGATGTATTGGGGCTTTGAAGGCCATTGTATAATTTGCAATGATCCAATTTTGTTTTTCATGAGTTGACAAGAAAAATCTTACTCAAAGTGTTGATAGCAATGGTAACAAACACCACATCAATGTATTTCCGTCCAAAATGGTATTTCACATTGGAATTTCACAACCGAAAGTATTTTTTTTTTTAAAGTCCCGTGCTTTTTACCATTTACTTGTAGACAAAATCTATATAGAGATTTTCAAGGTTTTCTGAAGCATTGATGTATTTATGTAGCTAAATTTTCTTCAGGCTAGTTTACCAACATTCTTCCTTAGATAAAATGTATATGTTACACTCTTATTCCACGAAATTGTAAAAAGTTTTATCTTGCAAATGATAGCGCCTCTAAAGGACATAATGTTTCTAAAGAAGAATGTTGGCAAACTAGTGTGCCGAAATTTCAGCTACCTTTATACAGATAAAGCAATGCTTCAGAAAACCTTCATAATTGCATAAGTTTTGTGTTAAGTTCAGATTTTTTTTTTTTAAATGACACATTTGATGGAAAAAACCTGGGGTGAGAAATTGTTAAGCTTTTTTAGGAAACACTTGGAAAATTTCCAGCCAGTCTCATGTGTTTTGTAGAGAAGGTCTGAAGCCATGATCAACTTCTCAATTCTTTCCCCTTTTTAAAACCCCCTTCGGTTCTTAATTTATGACAAAAAGTACGATCTCGGCAAGAACGAAACTCATGTCGTGTTTCTTACCGTTGCTATCAACACTTTGAGTAAGGTTTTTCTTGTCAACTCATGAAGTAAATTTTTTGGGTCATTTCAAATGATATAACATGCCTTTAAAGCCCCGTTCCATCATTTGCAGTTTCCTAAAATTTTACTTCACGAGTTGACAAGAAAAACACAGACTAAAAATGTTGATAGCAATGGTAACAAACACCACATGGTCCCTTTCCCATGTAAAAATGGTACCTTTGTAAGAACAATTGCCATCTGAATTGTTTTTGTTTAAGTTGTCTGCAGACATTTTTTTGACCATCCATTCATGCACAAAAACCATGCTTGGATTTCTAAGGTTTTCTGTAGTATTACTGCATCTACATGTATGTGGCTGAAATTTCTAAAAGTCAATTTATCAACATTATTCTTTAGTTACATGTATGTACATGTAATGATGTTGTTCCTGTTTTTAAAGGTTTTCCAATCATGTAATCTGTCTTTAAACCACTAGAAATGACAGGTTTCGGCTGGATCAGAAGCGAGAGAAGTAATGGGCTCAACTAATGCTCGGTTGCCATGCTTACGGCTTCCTGAAACCGAAAGCATGGTTCTCCTTATGGTGGAAACTGTTGACAAACATTGTCAGCAGCTAAACGGGTCAGGGGGTTAAACCTGCGGCCATAAAGGGGGCAGTCACATTGTCACAGTGCGTCATGCACGAGTAGGTACATTATGAATCTATTCGGTCGCATACTGACATATTTCCCACACTGACAAACGAGCACCTTTTGACAAATTTCGTATTTTGACATTTTTGGGGTTCTTGGGGTGCCCTCTTTCATTTCTGAACATTTCAAACCTAAATATTGTCTGTTTTTTTAGTTAATATATGAATTTTACAAAATTTAGTTTGCGGATAAGGTACTTAAAGGGCCTGACATGCTAAACAACTTTATGCCTAAGCTTTGCTTCATATGACGGATTACTTGTTCAGCAAGACATACTATTGTTCGTTTGGATGTAAAAACAATAAAAGGTAGCCTTTTTCAACTCTGAAGATTTCATTGAAATAAATCACAGACAGAGGGCGCTGTTTGGAGTGCATCACGTAAGGAAGACAGAAGGGAAAAGTTAAGAAAAAACATAAGACCTCAAGTTGGACTTTTGGCAAATTACCCCAGTTTTGTCATGGCTTACAGCAGGCAACATGGAAAACAAACTAAAACAGCCATGGATTACAAAAGTTTCCAGAAAATTGAGAAAAAGGTAAAATATTTTGTGCACAGTTGAATGTGATGTTCCTGCGTTTCCCTTTTGTGACATCATGACCTTGGTCATGAATATGCATATTTTCATTAGCATAGAAACTAAAAACCTTTGTTTTAACGCCCAAAGCAAGCTCCAAATAGGATTTTTATGACTGTACCGGTAACTGAGTAGAGTGGTTTAAAGCATAGATTTCATTGATAAAAATCCTAAATAAGGGGCCCTTTAAGTATAAAGATAAGTCTCGTCCCCAGCCCTGACGAAGCTGCTAAAACAGAAGACCGCCGCTCAAGCACACACTACACATATAGAGGTGAACTACAAGGATCCGTTTTGCGTTTTCCCCATACCGGTAGTGACGAACCCGAAAGTACATAACATTCCGGGTGGCGAACAGCACGCGCAAGGAATTTTGTTTTTCTCATAGCGGCGAACACATTCACGGCGTTGATTGCTCAGAGATTAATAAAATAAATGTTAAATACATAACTAAAGTTTACCTGTAGATATTAAACAAGATGGGATTTTATTCTCAAAAACATTGAATTCGAAGGACCAAAATAAGTCCTACTAAAAATGCAAATTACATTAAACTGCAATGTTGACTTGTTCCCAGTATGAGAAAAAAATTACGTATTGTCACATTATTTCAATAAAAAAGTGCCCCCCTATCATGGCCGCCAGTGCAAAGGGTCTATACTGTATATTTAGACCAGCACTTGTGGTCTTTTGAAAGGCCAATTTGACTTGAAAATCGGAAAGTCTAGGACGCTGTTTACACCAGGGAAATTGCTTCGCTCAACAAGAAATAGTTAATCATTGTTAGTTATAATGTTAATAAAGCATGCGTACACACATCACTTAGCAAAGATCAAAAGAAGATCAAATGAAGATCAGTACTGTTCACAAGCAACCACTAATGAATATAGAATAAAGGAGCATGTCCAGATCACATTTTTTGAACACCACCATTTTATCATGGGTGCTGAGATTTTGATACCATATCATTTGTCATATATTTCACAATACTATTCTGAATGTTTGCACTCTCAATCCGTATATATTCAAGAAAATCGTCAAAAAACCATGATGTTTTGTTAACTAATTTATTCATTCCATAAAGCAGTGCGCAATGAGTGATTACACCAACCATTTTGCTTCTACATCCCATTTTCTCCTCATGGATAGTATTTTGGGGAGGTATTTTATATGATTATTAGGTTAGAACGAAATCCAAAAATATGAACAAGCTATCATAAGGTACAATTAACTTTTTGACATAAAGTTTGGGACATGTTCTTAGAATACTGTCTGGAAAACCATGACTAAGAGAATCTGTCAAGCTGAAACATGTTGTATACCGATAACAGTAAGCCAACAACTGGATATATGAACATTGGGGATTAGAAAGGACTAGCATGTGGCAAGACTTTGAATTTAAAGGAGCGTTTCCAGTGGATGAGCGCTTTCTGTAGCATGGGCGACCATGACAGAGGCCCGGTTTTTTAATATTTCAATGATGTGACAATAGATCTACAAACACCGTGTTTACACTGGACCCGAGGTCGGATAAGAATGCGTCAGTGTTAACTTGCAATGATCCTGAGTGCCGCGTTTACATTCAGTTGTTGATCTCGAGCGCGGTGCCAGAAGTTGCAGTCAAAGGTCATGCTCTATGTGTGCACGTACAGAACTATGTGTGCACGTACAGAACTACATGTACATGTATGTGTGCACGTACAGAACTACATGTACATGTATGTGTGCACGTACAGAACTATGTGTGCGAGTACAGAACTATGTGTGCACGTACAGAACTACATGTATGTGTGCACGTACAGAACTATGTGTGCACGTACAGTGTGCACGTACAGTGTGCAAGGCAACTTGAATTACGCAGGCTTTTCCCCCCACTACGGTTGTGGAGTGGATGCGGCAGGATGTGGTAAAGATTAATTGCTTATCTAACCGCAAACTGATCCTCCGACAACATGGCCAACGCGAGACCAAAATCTCGGGATCTGATCCGGGGGCCAATTTCGTCCGGAGAGCGTTTACACTCAGTTTGTGATCCAGGGCTGATGGATCAAGTGTAAACAGGGTAAAGTGCCTACTCATACATGATGCACAGTGACAATGTGACTGCCCCCTGTCATGGCCGTCCGTGCAAAGGGTTTATAGACTGCCGAAGTGAAAACGTCATCTTTTGTTAGTTTCCTAGGCAATGGCTCTACACTAAAAATCACTGAACCGTGTCCCTGTGCTTTTGCAATGGTACTTTTTTTCCGACGACCATGATGTTTAGAGCCAATTACCATGGCAACCACATCACACTTCGGCTGTCTATTGGTATAAAACTACCAGTACAATTCCAATAGCAAAAAATCCTGAACATCAATACCAGCCCTTGACATTGTAAAAGTAAGGGGCAGGTTACTCACTCCCTCAGGCCTTAATTTTGTCCAAATTTCAAAGGACACAGAGGCCAACTGGAGGGGCACTATGGCCAACTTGGTTCTAAATGTATACTGGTTATCAGTGTAAACCTTACGAAATTTAAGAGGATAGGACACGCTGGCCATGTTGGCCTCAGAATGTGTATATCTTGAAGGATCATCAGGGCCAACTCAGCAGGGCCTGAGGCCATTGGCCTTGGTTAATGTCAAGGTCTGGGATAGGACACGCTGGCCAAGTTGGCCTCCGAAAGTGTATATCTTGAAGGAGCATCAGGGCCAACTCAGCAGGGCATGAAGCCATCAGCCTTGGTTAATGTCAAGGCCTGGGATAGGACACGCTGGCCAAGTTGGCCTCAGAAAGTGTATATCTTGAAGGAGCATCAAGGGCCAACTCAGCAGGGCATGAGGCCATTGACCTGCCTCAGTGGCCTCGGTTAATGTCAAGATCTGGAGAAGGGTTTCAAGTTAACAACATTCTTACCTGGAACTGTCGACCCCGGAAAATAATGCCCCATAGCAAAAACGGGCCATAGCGACATGTCCACCATCTTACGAGTTCTCCAAATCGGCACAAAACCAACCACAAGAAATATTTGAAGATGGAGCTTAAAACAACAGACCAAATAATGCAGAGCCAGCAAATGCAACCCGTACGACTAGGTCCAACAAGAAAGTTAAGGGCAATGATTGGAATTCCCTAGCATTGCATGAAGTCATCAGCAGACAGGAACGAATTACTGACGGCTCTCAAATGCGCCAGAAATGGAGGGGTCTTACAAGAAATGTAGCGTGCCAAGTGATGACGTCCTGAACATTCGAGGGGGTAACATGGCCACCTGGAGGGGGACAGGGGGGTTAAGGCTTATAGGTGACTCAGTCAGCTCACTCCAATGCCCATGGCACTAGTGTCTACATTTCATACCACAGGAAAACTTAGCAGGTACATTGTGCAGCTCTATCAATTTTAGAAGAATTAAGTAAAGAACCCTACGGATTCAATTTTGAAAACCTGGTGAAGAGCACACTGATGCTGCTACGAGTTTGACATGGAAACGATTTTGCGTAGAGGGAAAGAAAGTCAGACATTATTGACGATGGTGGAAGTGGAAAAAAGGAGACTAAAAAAAAGGGGGTGAAAAGTTCACCGATTACTGATTTATGGGACAGGATGTTCTCGCGGATAAATTCCTCGGAGGGGGGTATACGCACATGGAGTCGTGTTTAATTTCACAACCGACTGTGGTTCTGTCAGTACCCCTACAGGGGGGAACTAGGCTGATGCAAGGTGCCTCTGTAGTGACGGCAGGAAATCGCTTGTCTGCGTGCAAATTCACCATGGGCAAATGATGTGTACAATACCCCAAACTGATGTAAAGCAAGTTCAGTGTTTTTATTTTGCTTTCTGTATATTGATGGTGCAAACCTCAACTTGGGAATCAAATTATAAAGTCACTTAATAGAGTACATGTATTTTTTATTTTTTAATGCATTTCACCCAAACAAAGCCAAGAGCCACTCGTTGTAGGGGGCTACTCAGGAAAGGTAAAGGAAAAAGGACAGAAAAGTCAGTGACGCTGTAGGAATGCATTTGAGTCTTTCCACGGTAAAGGGGGCATTTTGACAACACAGACCATATTTTCCAGAAAATACCTTTGTCTGGTCTCAAAATACAAGAAATAAGTTTAAGTTGTTCTGAAGAGATAACTTAGGCCCAAAAAGGGTTACAAATAGTGTGACAACATGCCTTTCTAAAAAACCTTGTGTACAAATTTCCAATATACGCTCGTGACCAGGACGGCCTAAAATGTAACACAAGTGTCCGTCCCGGTTACGAGCGTATATTGGAAATTTGTACACATTTATATTAGAATTCAACATTACTGAAATTTCCCACAAAACCACATGTACATGCTTCAATTTAATTTAGGAAACCATGCAAGTTTCATAGGAAAACTTGTAATAACAACCTGTCATGTCCAATTTTAGACGGACCGAATGTGGACAGGCACATCTTGATAGCGTCAAGAACAACTTGCATTTTAATGCTTCTGACGTCAAACATATGTGGTAAGGGGGAATTTTTTGGCCTTCGGGGGTACAGATTTATTACTGGGGAGAGGGGTTTGTCACATTGGAATTAAATGTCACAAAATCTCTTGTGATTAGTAATGCAAGATCATAAAATTTCATCATGCAAAGTTCAAGTGCAGTGAAACCTACTATTAAGGCCATTTGATAAAGAGGCCACTTGTTTATAGTGGCCACCCATCTTTGTCCAAATGCCATTTTATGCTAATGCAACCTTGATAAAGAGGCCACCTGTTTAAAGAGGCCACCTGTTTATAGTGGCCACCCATCTTTGGTCTCAAATGTCATGTGTATAATGCTTTTGCAACCTCTATAAATAGGCCACCTGTTTATAGTGGTGATTTTGTTTACGGTCTTGAGGGTGGCCACTACAATGTACACATACAAGTTTCACTGTAACTCAAAAAAGGTAAACAATTTAGTCCTACTCTGCAATGACTAAACAATCATAATTTTGGGAGATTTCTTTACAAGGAAACTTGTGAAAACATTCAGATTCCTTCAATGCATAATACCAATCACACAAGTTTAGCACACAACCAATCTTGGCATTTAAAGACACAGTACATGATTGGTAAATGGTGTTATTTCCACTCGTAATTAAAAGCCAATGTCGAGAAAACTGCCTTGTCAAAATTTCAGTCACAGAAAAATCCATGCATGTTTTTGTAAGTGAATAAAAGGTTTTAAAAACCTACCAGTTGACAAGAAAAAAAACCCAAAAAACTAAACAAACAAAACACGATTTTTTTTTCTTTTCAAATTGTACCTTTGTGGGGAAAATTGCCAACTGAAGGCGAGTTAAAAAAAAAACATGCATGGATTTTTCTGGTTTTCTGAAGTATTGCTGCATCTGTGTGACTAATTTCTACAAGGCAGTTTTCTCGACATGGGCTTTTAATTATGAGCTTACCAATCATGTACTCTATTTTTAATTCAAACAATTAAGTGTCTGTAAAACTGTAAACAAAAATCGGGTACTTACGTTTCGATCCAAAAGAGCCGAATGAGGAAGCTGATGGGGTAGAGAAGAGCCCAGACCCTCCAGGATTTGATGTGCTGGTGAAGAGAGTTCCTGCAGCACTGGAGGTATTGGATCTGAAGCCTGAGAATGACATTGGAAAATGTGTACACACAAAGATAATAGGATGGGATGAGCTTATAGGACGCGTATGTTTATGAGAATAAAACAAAATATTTTCATGTAAAAATCCCAATGAATCTCTGAATGCACCTTATTTTAACCAAGGATTAATTTATAAATAGAACATATCGTACCTCCAAATTTAAACACAAATAGTTGATTTTGTTTTTAGGGACAACAGCCAGGGTTAACAGCCAGGTTAACAGCCAGGGTTAATTAATTCGGAATAGAGCGGTTTCACAGCTGTCACGGGTCACTAAATATCTCCTGTGTTTGTCCTCCAAATGGGAAGAGAACAATATAGCATGTGCTTTTCTGCTAGCAGCCATGTGCATTTCCCCATGTGGCTCTATTGTTCTCTCCCCATCTGGACATGCTGGAGGACAAACACGAGAGGGTCGTGACCTTTTGACCTTATGTGAAAGCGCCCTATAAATGCAGATAGATGTCCATGAGTTTGGGAAATATGGATGCAGTAAAAAACAACTTGGTTTGGGGATTCAAACCGTGGACCTTCTGCAGAACGTGCAAATGCCCTACCAATTGAGCTATGAAGTCAACTGGTGGTCTCAAAACACAGTATCTCGATTGGCTATCACGTGAGCTTAACAAGCCCTACAGAGGGACAATCCCTTCAATGAGATAAACAACCCTCTGTGTTTAACCAATTTTGTCTCTGAAGCTAGCAAACATTTTGCCGTGCTTACAGTTAGAGTCTTGTTGAAATACCCAGACCCTTCATTAGCACAAAATTGGCTGCTAAGCAGCACCACGAAAATGGCCTCAGATTACTAGCCATTAATAAATACCTCATAAATATTCACCAGGCAGGCACGGTATTTCATTGGTCTATTCTAGGTCATGTGATAACTTTCATTATATACCTCATGCGTAGATTCCTGTCATCTAATTGGTTAAAAGTGGGGGCATTGAATCGGCTAGACCCGGCGCGTATATGCTTACCGGGCAATAGTCTTTGCCATGCCCCGGGCATAGTCATTTAGCGGGTTTCGGACGCGCGCATTACATGTGTTAGCATAGCTGTGCACCAACTATGCAGCTGGGCGCTTCACGTAAACATTCATCAGGACGGTAATGGCGGAATCTCTACGTCATTTTGTGGTCTGTCGTAGATGATGAAGTCCTTAAGAAAGTAAGAGAAGTGGCCTACAGTGAAAACTGTGTCAGGTGAAATGTGCTACTAAAGTGCCAGGTGATTATACAAATGTTTGCTGTAAATATACAACTTTTCCGCCGTAGACCAGCTTCCGAAATCGAAACTCGAAGGACCACTGTCATGACTGTATGATGTATCGTTACTTTTAACCAACCAGATGACAAAAATCTACACATTCGGTATATAAAACAAATATTGACTGCTGTTTATTCGGGTCATGGTTAAGATTATAGGCCCTAGGTGAACTTGAAGCCATGACTATGCCCCTCGGCTTCCGCCTCGGGGCATAGTCATGGCTTCGAGATCACCGAGGGCCTATAATCTTAACCATGACCCGAATAAACAGCAGTCAATATTTGTATACTATTTCCCCACGTCTTCGCACGCACACGACACGCAAAAACCAGGTAGTTACTATCACACACTTGGATCAGAGCCTAGATTTGCCCCAGTACAGCGTGGTCTTTTCAGTTAAATGTACCAACGATGCATGCGCTAATTATGTGCGTATCCGGGGAGACCAGTGGTGATACGTACAGTTGTAGCAATCTATTACTACACATCAAAATGACATCCGGTGGTGCTCGCTTTGCGATATTAGAAATGGAGGTTCGGATCCATTAAATACCGCTGCCGCATTACAGAATATTTATGAGATATAGTTAAACAAATACAACATGACATTCTTTATGATGTTTTTGACCTGACACAGGGTTTTTTCCAGATAAATTTAATATTCTTTTGAAAGCCATCATCCTGTGTGAAAGTTTCTATTTTCTTACAAATTTTCGAGCGTAAACCGCTCCTCGTCAGGTAAGACAACATGGTTTCAGGGAAAATAGTAAAAACTAATGATCCTTGCGCCTTGGGAAACGGTACCAATAATCCAACACTGGGGTCATTAGTTTTCATTATATACCTCATGCGTAGATTCCAGTCATCTGATTGGTTAAAAGTGAGGGCATTGAATCGGCTAGACCTGGCGCGTATGCCAACTGGTCAATAGTCTTTACTATGCCCGTGGGCATAGTCATTTAGCGGGTTCCGGACGCGCGCATTACATGTGTTAGCATATAGCTAGCTGTGCACCAACTATGCAGCTGGGCATAGTCATTTAGCGGGTTCCGGACGCGCGCATTACATGTGTTAGCATAGCTATAGCTGTGCACCAACTATGCAGCTGTGCGCTTCACGTAAACATTCATCAGGACGGTAATGGCGGAATCTCGACGTCATTTTGTCGTCTGTCGTAGATGATGAAGTCCTTAAGAAAGTAAGAGAAGTGGCCTACAGTGAAAACTGTGTCAGGTGAAATGTGCTACTAAAGTGCCAGGTGATTATGCTACAATGTTTGCTGTAAATATACAACTTTTCCGCCGTAGACCAGCTTCCGAAATCGAAACGCGAAGGACCACTGTCATGACTGTATATGATGTCTCGTTACTTTTAACCAACCAGATGACAAAAATCTACACATTTGGTATATAAAACAAATATTGACTGCTGTTTATTCGGGTCATGGTTAAGATTATAGGCCCTCGGTGATCTCGAAGCCATGACTATGCCCCTCGGCTACCGCCTCGGGGCATAGTCATGGCTTCGAGATCACCTTGGGCCTATAATCTTAACCATGCCCCTCATTGCAGTCAATATTTGTATACTATTTCCCATTAAACCATGTTCTATTTGTATACTAACAAATCAAAGGTAATTTTTAATGATTAATACCTGATGTCGCCGTCTGTCCGAATGTGTTACTAGAACTGCCAAACAGGCCACCGGCAGGGGTGGCCGCAGCACCAAACAGACCTCCAGCGGGAGTCTGGGCACCAAATGCAGACGGTGTCCCAAAACCCGTCGTCCCTGGTGCTTTGGCTCCAAATGCATTTGTCCCTAAAACGTAAAAAAGATAATTGCCAAAAAAATACAACTGAAATCACATCTAAATTTTTCAGGCATGGCATTACATTAGCCTTTTTGAAATGTGGGGAACACAATAGGATGCTGCACCTTGATTTTGGTATGAATTCGAAGTAATTTAGAAGTCTGGGCTTTTGAAATAGACTTAAGCCTAGCGTACATCGACCTTGCAACTGGAAGCAACTCAACTGATCAGTTGCTGTTGATGTGTGCATAGCGCGCACATCGACAGCAACTGATTAGTTGCGCAAATAGTGGCAACAGAGAGCATACAGCCATGTCCCGGCACACATCGACACGGCAACTCGGTAAAGCATAGAGTACATTGACCTTGCAACTGAAAGCAACTGTTGCTTGCAGTTGCTGTGGATGTGCACACACGTGATCAGATGCACACGTGCAACTGACAGCAACTAGTTGCACGTACGCCTACATCGACGAAACTGACTGCAACTGGGTACAACTAGTTGCCAGAAAGTAGAACATGAGCAACTAGCAGCAACTGTGATTTTTCCAGTTACCAATAGATGCAAGTGTGCGTACATCAACCTTTTTAAGCAACTGATCAGTTGCTCCCAGTTGCAAGGGTGATGTATGCTATGCTTCATACATGAGGTATAAAAGAACACACCAGTTTTGACTGTACAGTCAGAAACTCATCGACAGACACTCTTTGTGGATCAAGAGAATAACAAGAAAACAGTCCGACAGTGTAAAATGAGACGAAATTGTACTTTTTCCAAACTACTGGATGCTCCAATTTTAGTGAATGATTGCTAATTTTCCATACTGTTATCTAGAGTAGTTATTTCAAAACTTGAAATTTTTTACTTTTTGTATATTACCTGCTCCAAATGCTGCGCCCCCAAAGGGCGTTTTGTTCGCACCGAACATCGCGACTCTTTCTTGTACACTTCTAAAACTTTCAGTTTTGAGAAAACTGTTTCAAACTGGACCTGCGGGAAACAAACACAGTATTTGTTAGTTCAGGAAAAACAAAACTTATCTAGATATGAAACTCTTGCCAATATTTTTTGGAAAAAATACCACACACCCTCGCCAGTTGAGACTCCATGCACTGGAGCATGACATAGAAAAAAAGTGTTTTTAAAGGAAAACTTGAAATTTTATCACTGCTAAATTCATGTTTCCTCACCATATTTACACTTTCTGGGGTGTTATCATGTCATAGTATTTATACCCATTTATTTGGCTAACATTTTTGGGCCATATATTTTTTTATAAAAGTTACTTCTGTGCAATTGCAGAATACGCTGCAACTCCTGCAGCCGATTTCACGAAACTTACGCAGTTGCGCAACATTCTTCCGAAGATAACACGCAAGCTGCGCAATGTTTCGTGAAATCGACTGCAGGTGCGAGTAGAATTTGGCAGATTTGGGCTTCGGAGGATCGTTTTATAAATGGAAGTACAGTCTGAGAACCAGTCGTTGAGTGGAAAGAATTTATACCTTGTGTGCAAAACATATGAGCAGATGGCTACAAAATATTGTTTTGTAAGATTAGGAAATCTTTGATTAATATATATATATATATACCATACACATACACCTTCACCACTAATGACATGATAATGCCCCAAAAAATGTAAATTTTGTTAGAAATAGAAAACATGATTTAGCAATCTGGTTTTTCTTTGAAAAAGTCAAGCTCCATACACTTAGTGTATGGAGTAGGTATGTGAATAAAAGCCTGTGCACGGGCCAATCGCGTGGCACCACAACCGTTGTCAGACATGATCGGTGTTTCCCAGAGATGGTCAGTTTTGAGCTTTAGCGGGTTTGCTATTCAACTAGCACTAAAACAAAATGGGGAAGTTTAACGTGTATTTTTCATCCTTTTGAATATAAAGATGAATTACATTGCCTCACTTATTGGGAAATTGAATTTGAAGATGTATCTTTTTAAGTCGTCGTCCCCATTTGCTCATAAAAATGTTTACTTGATAATGACATTGTTTCCTAAAATATTTCATTGGTTTTTCTTCAACCTGGTACACTTTTACGGGGAATCCGACAGAAGCTCACAAGATTAGAACGGTTTCAAACTTTTGCAGAGAGAAACAACGGTTGCAACTGCAACAAATGGCCGAATTGTCTAATTCCACACAATATTCATCCACAAAGTTGCTGGCTGACCTATTGTTGTCACATTTGTCGCGGAACCTTTGTCACATTCGTCGCGGAACCTTTGTCACATTCGTCGCGGAACCTTTAGGCAATGCTCCCATTGACGATGTGTAGCCATTTTCGCGTGAAATTTTCTCGAGTTTCATTTGGCAATAATTTCAATTCATTTATACTGGACGAAACATGCTCTTTTTGGCATTTTGTAATTTCTCTTTCTATGTTCTGTTGAATAAAATGACTTTTATTAAACTGGAGTGATTTTAAATTGTTTTGTCACGTACCTATATGTGACAACTGGCGAATGTGTATGGTAGTTTTTTCGATTTTCCCACTTTTGAATTTGGGTTATTCCGTCAAATCTGCACTAACCAATGTTACTTTAAGTCATTCTAACGAAAAACAAAAAAATTCTGATCAACTTTTCAACGACCAGTTAACGGTATTCATACCGATTGCTAAATTCCTAAATAAAATTCCGTAAAATTCAAACGTGAACTTTTCAATAAAATTACCCTGAAATCTGAAAATAGGCTAAACAACATGCTAAAATTGTTCTTTAAAAAGTATACTGTTAAGTATACACTTTGTTTTCACATACCGCATTGATGGTCTAGCATAAACAAATAATCTGGGTACCTCGGCTTATAACAAATACAAAAGAACAACCCTGCGTAACTCGAAATTCCTCAACCAAAGACTAACTGTGTAAACTCTCAGACTTCAGGCTAGGCCTATTTCAATCATTCTCAACACACAACAGACAACAGTGACATAACTGAACGTGCACATATGCGTGTGTACGATACGGTACTTGAAAGTCTGAATTTTGGCCTATCTGAAACCTAGTCCAACCACATTTTATAATCGCCCAGATCCATATATTATGAAACTGTTTTCTGGCGCAAACCAGAAGAGATATTTTTACCAATTACCTCACTTAATACCCATTGAATTTCAAGTTAAAACTGCATCAATCCCGCTCAAACCGGACGGCCATGTTCCGATCGTCTTGCATGCTTTCTGCCAATCTGCCCATGCGCGCGCAGCCGACCATTTCTTGCATACGACTGTTGTATGTTTGTTTGTTTGTTTGTTGCTCGGGGGGAAAAGGAGCGGGCGGGGTGAGTTGGGGGTGGGGATAACTGGTTCAAGACATTGACCTTTAAGAGATCTTATTATCACCAGCTTAAGAAGACACCATAAACAATTTAAAAGGAGCAATAGAGTGGAACTTGACCCCCAGGTTACTACCAGAATTTGTTTTTATGTTTTGTTTTGAAAGACTGCATGGGTAGCTATCCTAGGCCTATTTTGTTTTCAAGCGAACAAAAAAAGTTAAAGGTACATCTGAAAGAGCCAATTATTACTCATTTAGCATTATTAAAACATCTTATCTAGCATAATTAAAACCCATTTACTATAAAATAAATAATCTTATGGCTTGGGACCAAATGTACAGTACATTGTTCGATCCTCCTGAAAATCTTTTCAGAAAAATTAATTGCCTGGGTTATTAACCCGGGATAGCGTGAAAACTGCAACTACCGTGACCATAAATTTGGGTCATTTATACCCGTTTATTTGGTGTAAATAAACCCAATTTGGGGTAGTTTGTACCCAAAGTTGGGTTACTTTACACCAAATGCGCTTGTAGGAACGACCCACTAAATTGGGAGTTGCAGTTTTCACCCTATCCATGGGTTATATTTAGGCCTAAGGCGATTTTTCAGTGAAAATATACAAATCTGTTCATGACTGACTTTTTGTGATAAAATCCATAAATAAGCCCAAGTGTGAAAGAGGCTAACTGCAACAATTACTTCACGAGTTGACAAGAAAAATCCGACTAAAAAGTGTTTGTAGCAATGGTAACAAAAATCACATGATTTTTTCTTCTTCATGTAAACATTTAAAATATGGTACTTCTGTGGGAGAAATTGCCAACTGAAGGTGCTTTTTAAAAATCGTTTGCAGACATTTTTGTACCATTAATTCAACCATGCATGGATTTTTATGGTTTCTGAAGTATTACTGCATCTGTGGCTGAAATTTCTACAAGGCAGCTTATCAACATTATTCTTTACTTATGTGATATGCTATTAAACTTGATCATGCCTTCAAACTGTCATAAACATGTTTACTGTATAAAGTTGACATACATGCCTGTGCTGTTACGTTACGTTCAAAGTCTAAACGTCACATGGTCAACAACATCACATGGTCAACTTGCACCGGGATCAAAGTTGTAAATTCTTCTCAAAAAATATATTTTTGATAATGAGCTCAGGGTTCATACTTTTATTGCAGTCATTGTGTTAGGCATTTTGTATGGGACAAAGTGACGAACTATACTGTTGATGGCCAAATACTTGGTTGTAAACGTGTTTTGTAAACGACGGTTTCGGTAAAATGTTTAATTTTCTCTTCATTGTTGCAGTTTGACAGAAATAAGGGATGTACTTAAGAAAGATTAAATAAAGTATACTTTTGGACTTCTTTTCATAAATATTAATGATTTTAATTAATCATTGCTTTCATGAAAAAGATCACTTGTTTAATTGTTTGTTATTGTTGTCAGGTTCTTCAAAGATAGCTGAAGCAATCTCGCATATCGCCATGTCCAGTGAAGATTTTGTTGAGTCATCGTCTTCTGAAAATGAACCGACTCGACCACGGACATATTCGTCCTCTATCCCAGAAGACGGCATTTTGCAGACGAATTTTGATGAAACTTCCCAACTACTGACCGACTTGAAGAAAAGACATCGGGGGATTGCACACGATAATTACAACATTGAAAATGGAGTGGGCAACACGCGCCAGAATTCTTTCACTGTTGGTTATGAAGCGGACCTCTTCACGTCAGAGAAAAAGTAACTGAAATCTTCTGTCCCCCCAAAAATATCCAGGGGCCAATTTCATAAAGCAGAAAAATTTGCTTAATCCGAAATTATTTTGCTTTATAAAAATGGGTTAATAGTCAAAATTGTATGCCAACTTGTGTTTTTAGGAAGAATAGCAGAGCACCAGTCATTGCATACACATCTCATAGGATTATGTAGGAAAACCCATTTTTATAAAGCAAATAAATTTTTGATTGAGCAAGTTTTTCTGCTAAACAGCTTTATGAAATTGGCCCCATGTCAAACCTGGCAACCTCAGAATCTTTTTACATGAATAATAGTTTTTATTGCATCGAAATCAGTCAAGCAAATCAAATGTTATGTCATTTTTGGTGCAAGGTCAGCCCTGAACTATTGACTAATCCTAAACTAGGTGCATGGCCAGATCTGTACCAAAAATGACAACTTTTGATTTGCTTGGCTGATTTTGATGCAAGTATTTTCATGTAAGAAGATTCCCTATCAGGATCCAGGAGAAATATATATTCGGATGAGGTTGCCTGGTTCGATCTGGACATTTTTTAGACACCCTGTATATAGTACTGCGCTTTACATTTCTACTCCTGGTCATTGGGCTCAGTAATATCATTCCTTAATCAGAGAAGATTTTAGAAAAATGAGAAAATTGCAAGGCCCCGACTGGGATTCGAACCCAGATCCTTGGCATAAAGTACATGGCCAACCGCTCTACCAAAAGCTGAGCTATCTGGGCATCCTGTCGGAGGTAAGACCTCTCTTCACGATAGGCCATCAGTGTAGCTAAAATGGTTGGCATGGATTTGCCTTCAGTTGGTAGAGCAGTTGGCCATGTATGCCAAGGATCTGGGTTCGAATCCCAGTCGGGGCCTTGCAATTTTCTCATGTTTCTAAAATCTCTAATTTTCAATCCTATCATATACCCCATTACATTCCTTAATCCTTCTCAACTCCCAGAGGAAAATGCAGTCTTGTGCAACCAGAACCTAACTATTCGCTACCCTCGCAGGTACCAATTTAATTATTGGTAGACAGAGGTAGTATAAGACAGTTAAGTGCAGTTTAAGCAATAAGGTGCCTTGCCCAAGAGCACACGCACCATGGACTTTAAACGTATCTGTCAGCAAGTTTTAAAGTCAAATCCCAAGTCATAATATAGTCATATAAAAATAAATGTTTTTACTTTGACCAAAAGATCAGGAAGGCCGAGAGATACATGTATAACATTTTATCAGTCATTTAATAAATATGCATGACAACCTCTTTTGGCTAGGCTGACTGCACCAGCCTCTGTAAGAGCCACTGAGGCAGGGTGCGCCACTCTGCCTTAAGTGCCTCTCTGAGTTTCTGTACCATGTTGGGCCGCCTGGGAGGCACGCAGATGTAGTGGTCAGCTTGTCCCATAGTCAATCAGGTTGACAACAAAAAAATTGTTATGGGAGCCCTTAACTGCAGGATTCTCTCCAAAACAGAAAATGTCACATTCATTACTGTGGGAATCGCTCTGTTCAAACAGGTTGTCTGGGGCCTGGGAAAAATCACTGAAATGGAACTTGTGAATGCAAAATAATTTCTGTAACTTGGTGGGGAAAAACTGCTTAATTTTTTAGTGCAAAATATACCGAGCAACAAAAGAAATGCAAAAAGTTTCTCCATTTGTTAATTGGAAAAAAACCCAGTCAATCTGAGAGTGGGAATTTTCAGCACACAGAAGCTTCATGCAGTCATGCATAATGAAGCTGTTGTGTAAATATTTCGATGTCAACGTAATTACAAAAGAGATTTTTAAATTTTGATTAAATTGAAAATTTGCATTTCTTTGTTGCTCGGCATAGAACTGTACCTCATTTTAGGAGCAATAAAAAAAAAAAAAAAAAAAATAACAACATTCAGTAAAACAACAAGATTTAATTATTTTGTTGTTTCTCGGTTTTGTCACAAACAGAGTTACTTCAAATAACCTACCAGTGTATCGCAGAATATGGACGCGTCTTTCATTCAGCTCCCAGGGAGAAAGCGAGGCATCAAGGAAAGGCTGCTTAGCTTGTTTCACAAGCAAAAAAGCAAAGTAAGCCAGCCAGTGCACAATTTTTAATATTTTTACTGCTAAAGAAAATCATCACATTTTGTCCATTTGAGTAGTATACCACATACGTTGAGCCTAGTTTCCATATAATTGTAACGCACACGCAGACTAGACACAAACAACGTACTGCAATGCAAACACTGATGGAATCAATCGGCAAAGTTAAACTTGGTTCAACTTTGCCAACTGTCTGCGTTACTGTTTGCGTTGCAGTTTATGTCTAGATTGCGGTACTCTCTGCGTCTGTTGCAATGATATGGAAACCAGCTTTTATTAGACCTTTTGAGTATGATAAAGCTTTCCGAGTACAAATATGTGGAACCTTAAATACAGGGTGATTCAGAAAAAAACAAAACCTTTTTTTGTTTCATAAATTAATATCTCCAAAACTTGCTTTGATATTTTTTCTTTGACAATGCAGTCATGTTGATATGGTTACTGAGCATGTCTGGTGAATAAATCATTGATTTATGGTATTGCATACGAAAGATAGACACAATTCTTCCCTGGGTTCTGAAATAACTACAAACACGTTTTGTGACGACCATTACCATACTCTTCAGGAGCTAAGAAAATGCATAACAGCTGAAATCCAGGCACTATGCGGGACACAAATGATAAAGAGCTGTGTTTGAGATGAGGCCAGGTTGAACGTCGAGCTGGAAGACAACATTGAGGCAAACCATTGTGTTGGTAGCTATTTCAGAACCCAGGGAAGAATTGTGTCCAACTGTCCATCTTTGTTGGCATCATTAGGAGCTGCCTACACATCAAAATGAATCAGGGAAAATCCCCTTCTGTTTGCGATGGAATGATCTGATATCTTTTAAGTTTATTATTATTATTATTATTTCTTTCTGGTATTCATACCAAGGATTCCTCAATAGTACTTATTGCAATGTCACTCGCAAGCGTGAGGAAACCCATGAAGAATTCGAACTAGAAATGACCAGAGACACCGGGGAATATTCCCTTGCTCTTTACGAAAGAATGCTCTGGGATCTTTAGAGTGCGTTACCATTACCTAACACACTGGACCAACAGCTTTTCATCCCTTCCGAAGGATGGAGCATGTGTGGTTGAGTGCCTTGCCCTTAAGGGCACAGGTACTGCAGCCGGATTCGAACCCGCAACCCCAAGTTTTCACCCATGATTGCAAGTAAATGACCCAAACCACTCAGCCACGGTACCCCACAAGGGCAACATATTGGACCTATGGTTTTACATCCCAACCGAAGGATGGACCAATTGGAGTTAAGCGACTTGCTCAAGGGCAAACGTACCTGAAGTGGTTTCGAATCTGTATTTCTGGGGTCGTTCCACAGGCAGTTTGTGATTAATTGGCCTAAACTTCTCGGCCAAGGTGAAAGTATAAGAGTACTTATAGACTTCTGAGTAAAGAATATAAATAAACAAATATGGCTGATTGTTTTTGTCTTTACTTTTCATGCAGGCAAAGATGGCATATTCTCAAAATAGCTCTTCTTCTGCTGTTGATGATTGTTGTCTTAGTAAGTACCAAGAAAGGGAAAAATTAGAGAAATAAACCCAATACATAAATTATAAAATCAAATATAATTTAAAAGTGCATACTCATTTTGTTCCAGGAATACAGATTTCGATTGAATTTACCAATGCAGCATGTATATCAAATATCTTCCCAAAATACTATCTATATCCAAAGAGGACAACATTTTCAAGTGTAAAAGTGAAAATTTAAGCATAATTTAATGCCAACTGAAAATAGTACATATTATAAATGTTGCTTTGTAAAGACATTTAATAGACTTATGTTTATATGAATGGCAGTGATAAATTTGATTGAGATAAGGCCCAATTATGTTCTCTTACCTAGCACAAGAAACTGTCTGATTTAATTTCAAACGAGGGTGCTAAGTCAAGAAAACGAATTTTAGTTTTACCACATCGTCAGGATAAATTGGTTTCCAAAACTTAGGTGGTTTTTGACAATATCCTTGGGAAAACCTCAGCAAGATAATGAGAAAAAAGGACATAAATGTTGTATCAAAATCCCTTCACCTTCGAGTCAAGTTGGGAAGTTGATGTTCTCGCCCTAAACACTTTTTTAAGAGGCAAAAAATTATAAGTGGTCGTTTCAAATAGACCAAAATATATGTATCTATATGTGTGCAGCAAATGTAGATAACACTTGCTGCTGAAATTGACTAATGGTTAACATTCTAGGTAACATCATTTTTTCTCATATATTTTAATATCAGGTCTTTTTCAGCCTCCAAGAAGAAAGAGATGAAATCCGAACTATCCTTCCGACATCGCGTTACGAAAGCCACAGTATCCTAAATTTGTAAAATTATTAAGTATAACAATAATTTAGTGCATTTTCACGCAGAACATTTTCTGTCGACAAGCTTTTTAAAAATTAATTTTGCATGTCAAATCTTTTTTCCCATTTGGCTTTGCTCTAGCAGATGTTCATTTTGAATCCATAACCAAATCTGTTATAATCAGTTCTCAATCTGAGCGACTTAAACGAGGCACGCAAACCGCTCCTGCGACTTAACGTGGGAGGAGCTTTCGTTACCGACGGAGGCTACGCAAGAGACCCCCACAATGCGACAGTGATTGTGGCGCGGATGCCCGACGCACTCGTGGTGAAGAAATACAATTTTACGATGGACATAGACGAAGATGTAGTGAACACCAGTCAGATGATAGAATTTAGACAAATGGTTCAACTTCCATGGGAAAGGTATAACTATCTCTACCGAAGGTTGGTTGTTTGCCAAAAGGTTTTGCCTTTGAGATGACTATAATGACGTCATAATGAGAAGCAATGACGTTATACATAAAAAATATGCCGAGTAGACCTCGGACTCCAGGGGCCAATTTCATGGCGCTATTTAAAGCGGGCCTCCCACTGTGCGATTTTCGCCACGAATTGGTACGATTATCGGAGACTGCCTATACACACAATCGTAGCCAATCGTACCCAATTGTAGCTAATTCGTGGCAAAAATCGCACAGTGGGATGCCCGCTTAACACAGAATTATTTGCTTCATACAGTGAAACTTGTCTATAGTGGCCACCCTCGGGACCGTAACAAAATGGCCACTATAAAGAGGTGGCCTCTTTATAGAGGTTTCTTAAGCATTATACACATGGCATTTGAGACCAAAGATGGGTGGCCACTATATGCAGGTGGCCTGTTTATCAAGGTGGCCTTAATAGCAGATTTCACTGTATTGCAAAAATGGGTTGCCAGGCAAAATCGTATGTGATGTGTATTTACTAATAATATTTTGCTTGTGATTTTCGTAGCAATTCCAGTTTTTACATCAAGGTTTCCACGGATACCGAACACCACACCGTGATTTTAATTCGCTACACTGCCATGCCAGCTGCAGCACAATACGACGTGATATACGCAGCAATCGTTCTTTTGGCCGTTTATGTTCTGATTGGTTTTGACGTAAGTTGCTTCCACGGTTGTAAGGACCTAAATAAATGACTCAAATTTAATCGATTCTCAATGAGTAAACTTTCCCTTATGAAAAACGTGTGGGAAGATCACATGTCAATCGCTTTACAGAAATGAGAATGAAATCGATGAATGTTAATTGTTATGTCCCCAGAGCCCCATAGGTTTGTGTGAAAACTGCCAGCCTTGTCTGCCATTCAATCCCATGATGCCTTGAGAACATCGATAAGGTTTATAACATTTTTCGTCCACAGCTTGTTCACCGTACAGTGGCTGCCATGCTAGGGTCTTTTGCTGTTCTGGGTGTGCTGGCAGCGCTCGATGAACGACCCCCTCTGGAAAAAGTCATGACCTGGATCGATTACCAGACTCTGTCACTCCTGTGGGGAATGGTGAGTAGACGGAATGAAACCTGTGCCAAGAAATACTAAAAGGTGGTGGGTTTGAGTCCCACCCAAGCACACAATGAAGTTTTTCTTATATTGTCTCAGGGACAATATAAGAAAAATATAAGAAAAACTTCATTGTGTGCTCGGGTGGGACTCAGTGTTGATCATTACGTGGGGTAAGGGGGCCGTCCTAAGTAGTCAATATTTTTACGATTCTACAAAGCGTAGGAAAGGGGGAGGAGGTCGAGGGCCATGGAGGACTTTACATGCACTGTAAAATGTTGACATTTCATGGCAGTGACAACATTTTTTTGAGATTCTTTGAGGCGACTCACGTCAAATTTACATGCGTTATTGCGTGGAAATGTTCAGTGTGAATCTGGCCTGAAGGGGCGTTCACACTATCGCGGAAAAATCACACTGCCGCGCTGCGCTCACTGCATTGCACGAGGTCCCAATTAATCACTGATCTTTCTAAAATAGAAAATTCCACTCCGGTAACTTGGGGCTTCTTTGATACCTCGTTGGCTGCGTGTTGGAGAGGTCAGCGCACCGCAGTCAAAGTTCAACAAATTTGAACTTTGAACCAGCTCAAAGCGTTTTGCACGTCCCAACAGGGCGCGCACAAAGCCATTTTTCTGTGATAGTGGTAATGCCCCTTGAGCCTTTTTGTGCATATATATACGACGCACGTCGCTTTGCGAAAATTTGGTGTACAGAGAATTGAGTGAAATGATGAACTGAAACCACAGAATAAACTTGGGCAGAAAGTGTTTCTGTAACTCTTGGACTTTCAGTGCGTCATTTTACTCTAAATTCCTTCCACGCCGCTTTTTCTAAAAGCGACGTGTCAAATTTACGCGAGAAAAAGCTCAGTGTGAATGCAGCCGTATATGCAAACTGGTTTCTCCCACATTTAAACCGAGTCTCAATTTCCCGACAGATGACGCTTGTTGCCATCTTTTCAGAGACCGGTTTCTTCGACTACTGCGCTCTGAAAGCCTACAAGATGGCGAAGGGCAAAGTATGGACGTTGATTATTATTCTCTGTGTCTTCTCTGGAGCGATTTCATCCGTTTTAGATAATGTCACTACTGTGTTGCTACTGACTCCAGTTACAATCAGGTATAAAAATAATAAATTTGGGTCATTCCATAAAAATGGGACAGTGTCTCCCTTATGCTTAGTTTACATTTGCCCCGGGCGCCGTACGATAAATTGGTCTACGATTTTTCGTGCGATTTTTGGGGCATCGTACTGACGTAGGAGGCTACGGGCTACGATGTTTGTGTTTACATTATCTACGAGCATCGTGCCATTTCTTGTATTGGCCCTCGGGGGCAGGCCGGGGCAAATCCGTACAGAGGCTGCTCGGAGATTGTACGGAAATCGTGCAAATTCAGTGCAGTAGCCGTGCAGTTTCCGCAGCCTCTGCCTCAAGGCGGCTGCACGGCCATGGTGCGGGAGCTGTGGGGTTGCCGCAGGATGACTGCTCAATATCATGGGTACTGCACGGGCAGCGAGCAGCAACCTTGCGATAGCTGTGCGATGGCCGTGCGAATGTCCCACGAGTCTACAATCTCTGTACGATTTTGTTTGCCCCCATGTTCACCGAAAAATCGTGCATTTGCTGCACGATCAGCGCGAGGCCTCCGCGCGATGCCCGTGCGGGGACTGTGCAATGCCACCTACGACATGTCTACGGGCTACGGGCTTACGATTTTTTCAAATTTGTATAACTTCCCGAGAAACAAAATCGTAGAGGCCGCGGAGCCCGTGAATCCATACGAAAATCTTACGGCCGCCTCCTGCCTCCGCACGGAGGCCGCACGGAAAAGGGGATACGGGCAGGATACGGGCTCCGTAGACTAATCACAGGCCAAATGTGAACTAAGCATTATGCTGTGGCATTTCTGGAGTTGATTTTCTATAAATTGGGGGTTTTTAAAAAATGATTACTGCGAGCATATAAACTGTACAGTATATGGCCTCGTGAATATAACCAAACTTTTGCCTGTTGATATGACCCAACACATTATGATCAACAATTCAATAAACTAGTGCAATCTTCAAAATACAAAAGTGTGACATTTTTAATTTTATTAAAAGACTTATCAACATTTTGCCGATAGTTGATAAAGTACAATCTCTATAGGGTGGGGAAAACGAAACGTAATTGTAAGGGTTGACAAATGTCTCGAATATCAAAAATACTATCGAATATTATCAACATATTTTTCAAATCTATCTTTGTTAAATTGAATTGAATTGTAATGGTTTTCTAAAGGTATTTTTAAAAAAATCAGCCATCTGGCTTAATTGCATGATTTGCACAAACATATAAAAAAAAAGTAAATGCATATAAGAAAACCTTTGATTTGCAGGTTGTGCGAGGTGCTTGAGATCGACCCAAAATACGTCCTTATTGCCGAGGTTATGTTCTCAAACATCGGAGGAACGGCGACAGCTATTGGGGACCCGCCAAATGTCATTATTGTGTCAAATAAAGAAATACAAGAGGCGGTAAGTCTATCTGTTAAAAAAAAGTCTTACTTTTTATCCTAAATAACTTTGTCATTGAATTGCCAACTGATTTAAACAAACATTTCAGGGTTCGATTTCACAAAGAAATAATTTGCAACGCATC
Source organism: Henricia sp. BOLD:AAB3569 (assembly GCA_037783545.1). Taxonomy (NCBI): domain Eukaryota; kingdom Metazoa; phylum Echinodermata; class Asteroidea; order Spinulosida; family Echinasteridae; genus Henricia; species Henricia sp. BOLD:AAB3569. The sequence continues at coordinate 1,438,204 of JBBELK010000429.1, read as the reverse complement.
GTAACAACTGATGAACCTTTCGCAAAGTTACGACTACCAAATAGGTAATGGCAACTTTGAGAAGGGTTCTGCCCAATGATTGTATTGACCCATAGAGTTGTATAAGCCGTAAGGCCTTACGGCTTATACAACTCTATGTATTGACCCCTTTCCAATGACGTCATTTTGGGAGTCAAATAATGCCGCGTCATTGTGGAAGCAATGTGCGTGCGCATTGTGTGTGTCCATAGCACGCGTAACGCGCTATACTGAATGGTGAATTAAACTGCGTTACGCCCACCAGAGACACACACAACGCGCACGCACATCGCTTCCACGATGACTCGGCATTATTTGACTCCCAAAATGGCGTGTTCGCACATGTTCGAAAGGGGTCAATAGTGCTACGTAGCGGTTCTGTCCACAAACTACGATGTGTACCCGTCGTAAGCGTTTTGTGAAATGCAACTATAAAACCCATAAGGGTTCGGCAAGTCTTTGTGAAATAGACCCCTAGTCATGTAAACAAGGCCTGACAAATTTTAATGGATGGACTTGCATCAGCTTCGACTGAGAAAGTGAGATTTACAAGCAATACGTGAGATTTAAAAGCAAACAAAAAATTTCAATTTCAGTATCAGCCACTTTTGACTGCTCTCCTCCATCTCAAATGTCTATGTCAGAGGTTCCATTGCACCTCTTGATAAGTTGTGCGATGACATTAGGGGTGATCCTGCATTCCTTCAGAAGCTTTCGGCTGCAGCATGCACTTTCTTCCACCGTCTCCAGCGATATATCGATATTGGAGGAGGCCAAGTTGAAAGTGGCAGATTCTCAAATTTTTAAATTTGTTTTCGTATGGCTTTTAAATCTTACCTTTTCCAACAAAGCTGATATAAAGCTCAATAAAATTTGTCGGCCTTGCTTGCATAATCTGAAATTTTGTTTAAATCCGTTGGCAAATGACAAAGTTATCTAGGATCAAAAGTAGGACGTTTTTTGTTGTTGCTAGTACATACTAGAACAAAAATATTTTTAATTTTACATGTGTATTCTTAGCGCCAATTTGAAAAATCTTGCCAAAAGTTGATGATTTTGAAAATAAAAATGAGTGACCCGTTCTGCCGAAAAGAGTCAGATGACACGCAATTTTGTGACCAGTTCTAGAAAACGGTGGCCGATACAGGCCTATTAAAATACGCAAATACAATGAAAATTCTGAGCAGCCACGCACCCAGAATGTCCATTATATTTTCGTATAATATTTTAAGCAGGTCTTTAATATCCAGGGACCTTATTTTTCAAATTTGAATAGTTCACAAAATATACACTATGCATTTCATTTCATTGTCTGTTTTCCCCCATTTTTCTGCATAAACTTCACCAGCATTTCCATTGCATCATGGTTCCTCACGTCATGTAACAACATATAACATGTTGAGGTGAGTTTTTCCCACATTTACTAAATGCACACCCAATTTCTAACTCAAGGAATCACATTTTTCTTGCTCTTTTCCAGAATCATAAACATGTCAGTGTAGAGCGTAACACATTAAAAAGAGCATGTTCAGATTTGTCCAGAAAATGGATTTTGTTCTAACCCAACAATATCATATAAAATGCCTCCCTAAAATACTATCCATGGGGAGAAAACAGGAAATTTGCAATCTCCAATTTGGATGTGGAAGCAAAAATAGTGGTGTAATCACTGCGATGCTTTACGTAACAGGATACATTACAACATATTGGAAATATGTGGATTGGGAGCGCAAAATTTCAGAATGGTAATAAGAAAAATATGACAAATAATATGGTATCAAAATCTCAACACATGGAGAAAATGGGGGATGATCAAAAATTGTGATCTCGACATGCACCTTTAACTGTAACCATTAACTGTGATAATTACTTTCATTAGCCAGAATATAATTGGCCAAGTTTTAATGTTTTTTTTCTCTTAATATACTAATACTGATTCATAAATACCTTAGACAGTTTACGCATCCTCATTGGCTGAGAGCACATCACGTGGCCGGTTTTAAACGAATGATAATAACCAGTGTTTAAAACTAGTTGGCTCGCATTTCTGCCTGCGCCCTATAGTAAGCGTATGGAACTCGCACACGCACGCAGAAACTGCACACTCCCGACAGCAAAATTTACACTGTGCATGCGACATCTACCGGGTCGTCTGCGTGCGCGTACACAACACATCTGTATTATACGCATAACGTGCACGATCAAACAAACATCTTGACGCACAGAGCAGTTTGAACGTACAAACAAGATGAAGCGAAAAAGTGAATGCAACGACAAGCTAATTTTGGTGAGTTTTACCGATTTACACAAAAAAGGTATTTATGAATGGGATTAAAAGTGGGTTTGGCAGGTCTTAAACAAGCCTTCGGCTTGAACCATTATCAGCGTCCAGGCCCCTATCCGGTTTTAAACGTATGTTTAAGACCATTCAAACCCACTTACATGTAATATGTACATGTAATATCTTCTCAATTTGACTTTCCAAGTCCATACATGTACATTATCAAGACCGAACCATGTTGTTTAGCCCCAGAACATTAACTTACTGCTGATTAACTTACTGCTTAATAGAGTACGCAAATGCTTCGATTTATACGAATATATACATTTTCGTTTAATACTTGTGGTTGCCTGCATAGTTGAAGAGCTATTAACAATACAGCTTCTGAAAATAAATAACGACAAAGACATGCTAAAGCTTTTCGACTCATTTGAGCATAATGCAAGAATGGCGTGGTGACGCTTATCGATATAATACACGGCAGAAAGCGGGAATGCTACTGCGTGCTCCCTGCTGTTGACAGCTGACCAATCAGCGTGCAGCATTCTGGACACGTCATTCTTGCTTTCAGCCTTATATTATATCGATAAGCGTACCCACGCCATTCTTGCGTTTTGTCTGGTGAGTGCAAGTCAAAAAACATTGGTTGAGTATCAAAGCGCAACTGGCAGGCAACCTCCTTGATTTACAAGATGTGATTGGTCATCTTTTCCCCACATTTGGTTTCTAAAATCGGTACAGATTAGGGCTGGGCAAATAGCTTGATTAATCGATTAATCGCGAGTAGTAAACGGTACTTGGACTCGCGATTAGCATTTTTAAACTACTCGATTAATCGTGGCGCCGCGAGTACCGTTACATACTCGCGATTAATCGCGATTACGCTATACTGTCTGTGACAGTCCCCTTTCTTAAAAGACGGCTTGTGTGCAACTGAATTTTATTGTGTAGGCCTATGCCGACAATTTCAACACATACATGAGGCCTACACGCACAATTACGTACATGTACGTGGTTTTCTTTTTTTGCCTTTTGATACGTTGCCAACTACTCGCGATTAATCGACTAGTCGCGAGTAATTGCTGCAACTACTCGCGAGTAGCAAAATCTACTAGTCGCCCAGCGGTATTACAGATGCTTGTATGTACATGTATTTAGATTCAGGACAATCCCTTCTTAGGGCTTACACCTTTTCCTTCCAAATTGCAATCCGGAATGTTGTCATTTTGTACACTAGTATTTGGTTATCTTTTTCAAGTCTGTCCAGACTCAGCTTTGAAAATTAACTAGTAAATACTCGAAATTACTGGTACTACAAATCGAAGCAAATGCTAGTGGTATAGCAAATGCTAGAACATTAAAAAATATTTAAAAACTTAATAGTATTTAGTAAATACTTTTCAGTAAATGCGTTTACTCAGTTTTTATTCATACAATCCTCAAAAAATGGTATTAAAAGCAAATGTTAATTTTATAAATATGACCCAATATTATTATAATCAAATACTCATCTTATTGTGTGCACAGGGCATTGACTTTGCCGAGTTCACACTGCACATGTTAATTGGAATCATCTTCTGCATGGTGGCTGGTCTACTGCTGTTACGACTGCAATATAGAAACATTAACATGTCATTAAAAGAAGCGCCGGAAATACGAGGTACATAAGACATATGGAATAGCTGCCATCTTGTAGGGCAACTTTTGACATTTCAAAAGCACAAAATGTACAACCATGCATGTCATCAGTGAACAAAGAAACTGCCCTACAAGATGGCGGCTACAAATTTGTACTGTAACTCCAGGGCCCCTGAAATGGTTTTTTTATCAATGAAATATGTGCTATAGAACTAGTCCATTAATTTACAATCATAAAAACCCTACTTGGAAGTTGTTTGGGGGAGGGTAAAATCAAGGTTTTTGATTTTTATGCTAATGAAAATTTACATATGCATGAGCAAAGTGGTGATGTCACTTTAGGAAAACAAAGGAAAATCTCATTCAACTGTGCACAAACATTTCCACAATTTTCTCCAACTTGCTGAAACTTTTGTAACCCATGACGGTTTAGGTTTGTTTTACATGTTGCCTGTTATAAAACATGACAAAACTAAGGCTGGAAACTGCAGCATTTTCCCACAATTTCAGTTTGAAGTCTTTATGTTTTTCCTTTGCATTTCTGCTGTGTGTTCCTAAAGTGACATGCCCCAAACAGCACCCTCTTTCTGTGAGTTTATGTGAAAAAAAATTCAGTTGAAAAATGCCACTTTTTATTTATGGGGCATCAAAATGAACAGTAGTATTGTCTTTCTACACAAGTAATCCTTCATATGCAGCAGAAACTGTGCATAAAGTTATTGAGCATTTCAGGGGCCCTTTAAGTGATCTCTGGGAGGGATGGTGGTTATCTCATTGAAGGGATTATCCCTCCGTAGGGCTTGCTATAGCTCACTGGACCACTTCGCCCTGAGCCCTGAACCACTTCACCCAAAAGTCACTTCACCCAAATGTCACTTAGCCTAAAAACCACTTCGTACACAGGCCGTGGTTCAGGGCGAAGTGGTTTTCGGTTGAAGTGACTGGGAAGCTTTTTTCGACTGTTTTCTCAAAGTACGGAGCTGACTTTTACTCAGGTTGGTTTTAATCATGCATATCTTCAATCACACAGGGAGATAAAACTATTTGTAATGGTTTACCAATCATGTGCTAAACGTTTGCTAGCTTCAGAGGCAAAATTTGCTAAACACTAGTGATGCAACAATGCCCGTTTCCAGGTACGCGCATGCTTAAGCACACTGCGGCCGTGAAAAAGCAGTAACAGCGCCATGAAATTGGCTTAAACAGCACCATGAAATTGGCCACTGTTCGCACTTGCGTGTCAAGCTCCGAGTGCTCTGTGGTATTTAATTATACCATTCACACGTGAGTACCACATAGAAAAACACTTGCCAGATGCTTGATATGCATGTGTGACCATACTTGCCAAATCATTTCATCAAATGAAGGGAACATACATATTAAAAAATGTGCTTCACTGAATTGAGCGATCTCTTCGTCCATTGAAACTGTTTTGCTTCATCGATTGAAAAGAGATTCTAATCTTTGTCAAAAGAAGAGGTGTGCATTAGAAAATCTCTTCGTCAAATAATCGCTGAATCTTTGAATGAAGCCATTTCCCTAATGTGTTACTGGGTCCTATCCAGTTTTGAGACTTTCTGTTAAAAACAGCCATAAGGATACCACAAGTTCAGGAAATCTTTAGGGGTGTTCAAGATGCTTACACCTTGTAACACAGGGTTTACACCGGGGGAAGCCTCCAGAAGATGCAAAACGAACGATACGGGGTTTTACAGGTCAAAGGTTGTTGCCAGGCGAGGCTTTTATAAACACTGTTAATCGTTTGACTCGCGAGGAAAATTAACCCGGTGCCGTGCAAAATTAGTAATAAACTTTGTCAATGCCCACAGACATCTACTGATAAAGCAAAATGTATATACATCCCTATTTCCTCCTATTTTGTGTCATAAATCTGTGTTTTTCTTCGTACTCGCATCGCGATTCCAAACTGTCCGCCATGTTTTACTACTCGCAACTTCCAAACGGTTACTAGGTGACGTCATTACACCGAACCTTACACCAGAGATCCTGCCACGAGCTCAGGCAGTGGTGTCAACCACCGGGGCAGACTCGTGTATCACGTGAAGGCTAAAAGAACGCACCGGTGTAAGTTGGTGTTACATGGTGTAAGCATCTCAAATGCCCCTTTTGTAAATTATTTCATTTGACTGTACACAGAACTGAAGCGCGAGATCGAGCTATGGCGACAAAGCGCGACGCGCATCATGGTTGCAACGAAAGAGGAAGGCACGGTGAAGTCACTGCTTATGCAGAAAGTGCATCAACTGGAAGAATCACTCAAACATCAAATGGTCATGGTTGGGTAAGCACGGTTTGGAGGGTTTCCCTTCACCCCTAAACATTCATCAAAAAACTATCACGAACAGCATACATTACAGTATGTATTTAGGTGATTTCTTTTTCAGGGATAATGGCCCAGGGACCACCGTGGTCAATTATTTTGATAGAAATCACTTATCCCTTAAAGGCCCTATAGATGATCTGTTTTTGAGTGATTCTGGAAACAAAACCATTATAAATCTATAGAAAGATTTGAAGACTTTTTAGCTTCGTCAAATGCATTACGTTTCCCAAAACATGAAAAATCCATGTGCGTTTTGCCGCTCTAGAGGAGGAATTTCAAAATGACTTATTCTAAATTAGTCTCTTCGTTCTTAGTTGGTCGCATACGTACAAGATATGCACTCTGTGGCTCGCTTCATACTGGTTGTGTACGCGACCAGTCCAGTCCACATGCACAGCATAACCTACCTACGGAAAGTGTGTGAAGCCTGAATCATGCAGTCTGTACACAGCGCCCATTTCGGACCGCCCAGATGCGAACCAACTTAGTCAATCGTTTCCAAACGATCTAAAATATTTCATCTTCATGGATTATTTTCTGGTAAAATTATATTTGCATCAGTAAATATATGTTTATGTAGTTTCTATACTTTTTAAATACAGCATATCATTTGTTTTTCTAGTCAATTGGACTCAAGTTCAGTTTGGAGAGAAAATGTGATGGAATTGGAGAAAAAGGTTAGAATAGATTTTTGTATTTCTAAAGCCACCCCCCTCCCCCCCCCCCCCCTCCCCCCCCCCCTCCTCCCCCCTCCCCTCCCCCCCCTCCCCCCTCCCCTCCCCCCCCCCCCCCTCCCCCCCCCCCCTCCCCCCCCCTCCCCTCCCCCCCCCCCCCTCCCCCCCCCCCCCCACCCCACAACCTCTGATTGGGTGTCCCGCTTCATACCCACTAGACCACACATGCTTCCCATAAAAGGTTCCTGTAATAACAAGGTAACCTGCAAAGATCCAAAGACCTCTTATTAACAAGATTTTCCCAAAGTTAAATCTCTTACTTTTTGTTTTACTTTACAGTATCGCATAACAGACAAAAATCTTCTGGTGAAGTGCAGCATTGTCCTTGTGTGTGCAATCATTCTATTCTTCTTCCAATCAGTTGAAAGTATTCATTTAAATTTAGGTGAGTTTTTTTTTTTTTAACAAATCAACTTTAACCATGTGCTGCACTAAGTAAAAATCCATGCCTCGTTCCACCGAGGTAGTTTTCAACAAAACATGGAGATTGGTCATAATTATCATGTTGGGTGAGGACAATCATTTATCAAAGTGTATATCAGGTCTTTTAATTTGAACAACAACAAGATGATTGAACGTCAATGGATGCCAACATTATTAAATTCCAGGAATCTGGCAGCGTTTTATATCACGTTTGCAAGATGTTTTTCAAATTTTAGTGCCAGATGTTGTTTTGAAATTGAAGCCGAATGAAATTTTCATTTAAAGGCAACGGCTCGTCAGCAATACGCACGCGCCAAATTCGTGCCACGAAATACGCATCTCCATAGCAAATGCATGGAGCTGCATATTTTGTGGCACGAATTTGACGTGCGCGTGTTGCTGACGAGCCTGTGCCTTTCAGGCTGTGCCAAATCGAATATTTGATCATCAATCAGATATTCAAATAGCATTTTACCAAATTGAATATTCGGTATGTGCTTTTTCCCCACTCCAACTAGGAATTAGTGACAATCCCTTTTCCTTTGCCAAAATGGCCACTTTGATGTCATGCGTTCAACTCTTCGGGCGAGAGACTGCTACATGCAAGTTACAACATAAAGTCTATAGGTTTCAGCACAGATTATTTTTTGAGGCGGCAAATTTGACAATAACAAATAGACTAACTTCTTTTGAGCTTTGAGTTTGGATGTGCCAAAATTAATTAATTTCACGTCAAACTTTTTTTTCAAAATCGTAGAAAAAAGTTCATGCATCGAATATCGAATAATTATTTGATCGAAAATAAAACCAATTTGTTTTTGTTTTTTTATTATTTTTATTTTTTTAATAGTAAATTATTCGAAAGTGCACAGGCCTATTGTCATTAAAAAGTGGAATCACTCTCGTCTAGTTGGTAGCTTTTTAAAATTAAATTTGTCGATCATTATATCTTTGACTAGGTTGGACTGCTTTACTGGCCGCGACATTTCTTCTAGTTTTAGCAGATATCAGCGATATTGAGAATATTATGCACAGGATTGAATGGGCAACACTAGTTTTCTTCGCAGCACTGTTTGTACTTATGGAGGTAAGTACCGGCAATGTGACCGGGTGCACACGGCGGATGTAGAGTACAGAATCAATACCATGTTCACTGTAGGAGAGAATGGCATAAAGCAACCTGTTGGTTAGTGGCACTAGGCTTGGGGGACTCCAGCATTTTTGGAGTCGACTCTGATTCCAAAAAAGAATCGCGATTCCATTCAGAATCAATTCAATTTTTCGTGGGAAAACATTAAATATACTGAGCACGTTTAATAGGTAGAATTCGTGTTTATGTGGTGAACATTCCGCTAAGTACTTATTGTGCCGAAGAGAACCCAATTATTTGCACCGTGCGATACTAAACATCCATTATTGATGCCCAGAGGCTGAATATTCCTGCAGAAGTTGGTGTCTTTGACTTCCAAATGGCTTGGCAATTTTTTGAATCAGCAAGCTATCACTGGAAATTGAATGTAAATGAAAGGGAATCGATTCCTACACAGTATGTCCACTAAATACTACCGGTAGTGCATACATACTGCATCGTTTAAGGGCAAATAACATTTCTAAGCAAAAACAAATTGTTCAGGAAACTTGACAGGAGCCAGCGTGAAATTAATCAATTATTGTAACAAAATTTTAAAAATTTTAAAAATAAAAATCACTAAATTATTCGGGTATAAATGGTAAGAACAAAAACTTTGCTATAATTATGTAAAATGCAGATTGCAAACTCATAAGTTCTTCATCCCCCCCCCCCCTTGTTTCTTGCAGGGTCTAACCCATCTAGGACTAATTGACTTCATCGGAAACCTTGTGGGAGATATTATAAAAGTAAGAATTTATTAATTTTTTGTCAATTTTACGTTTTTAAGAAACAAAAATTCAGACTGTGTTAAAGGAGCTTGTTCACATTTTTCCAGAAAATTGATTTCATTCCAACCTTACAATCATATAATAAAACACCTCCCCAAAATACTATCCATGGGAAGAAAACAGGAAATTTGCAATCTCCAATTTGGATGTGGAAGCAAAAAGGTGGGTGTAATCAGATAAATTAGTTTACTAAACTTCATTGAATTTTTGATGATATCCTTGGAAATATACGGATTGAGAGAGCAAAATTTCAGAATGGTACATACAAAAATATGACGAATCTCAACATCCATGGGAAAAATGGGGGAGCTCAAAAATGTTATTTCAACAACCATACTTTCTAGCCTAGCTGCCAGTCTCCTAAGATTCTATTGTGTTGTGCAGGCTGTGCCAGAGAATAGTCAACTGACAGTGGCCATCATACTAATAGTATGGGTTTCAGCTATCGCTTCGTCTTTCATCGATAATATTCCGTTCACTACAGCCATGGTGAGTTATTATACAAATAATGAATGTTTGTGAGTGCAATAGTACAGATATTTCATGAGGTGACATATTAAATGTTCTATTCCAGGAGGCGAAGCCAAGTGGAATAGAACATTGAACCTGTCAATGAAAGTGGCAATGGGGCGAAGTGACCGACATCGGGGAGAATGAATGTTACATGTAATTAGGGTTTACACCCCAACTAACATTCATTCTCCCGTCGCAAGCCAAATCACATCTCTCATCTGTTGCGGTTCCTGCTGCTAAATGATTCGAACCGGCTACTCAACACTGGTCGAGTGGTTAAAACATCTGCCTGGTATGCAGGAGGTCGTAGGTTTGAATCCCACCCGAGCACGCTATTAAGATTTTGTCATAGTGTCTGGTATAGAGTAGGCTTGGGTGATTCCACGCCAGAGTCAAGTAGAATCGATTCCAGATTTTTGATAAATCGATTCCTAGTAGGAAACGGAATCGATTCCCAGTGATAGCTTGCCGATTCCAAAAATTACAGTACCTAGCAATTTTAAGCCAAAACACTATTTTTGCAATGAGTATTTAGCCTCTGATAATAACAGGTGTGTGGCACAGGCCAGCATCATTCATTGACATTTAGTGGGTTGTCTGCACAGTATGTATAGTACTGTCACACCCCGTTTACACTCGATTCGGCAAAGGCGAATCGAACTCCGCAATTTCCAAAAAGGGGAGTTGAAGCTGGGTAAGCACTAAGTGTAAACGCAAAAGGCGGGTCTGATTCGCCTTTTTCAAGTCACCTTTAGGGTAGGGTTGAACCCCGCAATCGTCAAGGTCGCTTGTAGTGTAAACGCTACCCGAATACAGATTTGGCAATTTCCTTTGGCGACATCCGGGAGGCCATCGTTTGGCGCGCTTTATTTTGTGGGCGTGCGTGATAGAATGTACGCCACTTACTGTGCTGGTGTGCTACTGCTAGTACATCGCTCACGGCACGTTTTGTTGGGCAAAAACTACCCTAGTCCTACTGCATAAATCTACGCCGTAAAATAGCCAAAAGTGGCAACATCATGCATGGCTACAAAAACAAAGGAATTCTCCATGATATTGAACTGTTGAAATTCACTCCAGAATTTTCGTAAACAGGAACAGTTTTGCATGCAGCAGCGCAGTAATAACACCACGTGTGACGGTGCACACGATCATTATACAACAACATCGGGCGCGCGCTTTCATGACCTCTAATTTTGACCTTTCACACCCCGGGGTCACACGCATCGGTATTTCCGGCACAAAAGGTGGGTTGAGCTGTAGTCTAAACACGGCAAATTGCCGAGTTTGCGGTTTGCTCTGCGGTTGCAATAAAAATGCCGAATCTGTATCCACCTTCGCCCGTTCGAGTGTAAACGCGGTGTCAGTGTCAATGTAAGTGCACTTAACTACCGGTAGTTAACGCCAGGATTATTTCAAACATTGCTGTCCGTAGGCACAGGTTTATTTTTAGTTAAAGCATGGAGGAAATGGAAGGAAAACAACTGAACTCATTAATTGCGCTGTAAAATATTGTTATGTTGATACACCGTCATTGTACACCCCAATGTCACTTTGTGTAAACGTCAAAAGCAGTAACAAGTGAATTTCCCCTAAACGTGTTAACAAGTCCTTCGCTACACTGATGCGAAAATCTTGGCGTGTTTTCTCTTCGGCATCAAGTGGTTAAACACATTTAGTATATTTAATATTTTTCCCTGAAAAATAAAATTGAATCTGAATGGAATCACAATTCTTTTTTTGGAATCAAAGTCGATTCCGAAAATGCTGGAGTTGCCCACGTCTAGTATACAGTGCTAATGAAATTATGTTGGGTAAGGGGCAAAACAGATAAATCCATTTATAACGCATTTCCCACAGGTTCCAATTATATTGAATCTCGCTGACGACCCTGAGCTTGACCTCCCCCTCAAGCCGTTAGTGTGGTCGTTGGCGTTTGGAGCGTGCCTCGGCGGTAACGGAACGCTAATCGGTGCCTCGGCTAACGTGGTTTGCGCTGGTATCGCAGAACAGCACGGCTGCAGTTTCTCGTTCCGAGAATTCATGTGGTGAGCGTTAGAGTAGACGTAAGGTCATTTGTCTAAAACTCTTTTTCAAACTGCACACGGGCGCATTTTTTGTTCATGGACTAATGTGATTTAGTAAAATAATATCAGTCAGAACTCAGCAATAGACTGCCGACGTGAATATTTCATCTTTTGTTGGTTGCCTAGGCAATGGCTCTACACTAAAAATCACTGAACCGTGTCCCTGTGCTTTTGCAATGGTACTTTTTCCGACAGCCATGTTAGTTTAGAGCCAATTGCCATAGCAACGCACGTCACACTTCGGCTGTCTATTCTTGTTTTGAGGTATGGGTCAACATACATTCTAGGACAATTAAAATTGATTTATATTTTTTCTAACAAAACCAGCAAAAAAAGTCTCCTTTCACAGGAAAATCATTTAACAAAATTCAGACAGGAAGTGGGGGGAAAAAATGACTTTTTGACCCCATCCAGTTTTGATGATTGTCAAAAGAACTGAAAATTGTTCATTGTATGATAAAAATTTCCTACGATGTTCAAATGATGTAACTTTTTAACCATAAGCCATATTCACTTGGGGTTTTCACTATATATTATGCAATTTGAACAGTGCCAGTATATAGACCATATCGAATAGCTGCCATCTTGTAGGGTAGTTTCTTTGCTCAATGAGGACATGCATGGTTGCACATTTTGTGCTCACATTGTTGACCAAATTAAATGTCAAATGTTTCCCTACAAGATGGCAGCTATTCGATACGGTCTATACAATGCATGTAAATTTATCTCTACTGCACCGCAAGTAATTAGCTACGTGTATTGTGGTTTGATGATGATTAAATTCATAAATAATGACATTCCAATTTCATTTCCAATCTAATTTCCAGGTTTGGATTTCCAATGATGCTCGTCACTTCGCTTGTGGCCACAATTTATCTATTAATTGCACACAGTTGGGCTGGATGGAATTACTAATCAATTTAATAGCTTACGTCAGCGTTATTACAGTGAAACTTGTAAATAATGGCCACCAAAAGGACCAACAAAATGTGGCCAGATACAAAGAACGAAGAAATATCAAAATGACAGTCAACAGGGAAATCACTGGGGCTTAAAACCACATTCATAAATACCTTAAAGCCAGTATACTAATGATTGGTATCTCGAAACTCAGAAATGTTCACAGATTTACGCCTAACTTACACAATATAAACATGATGACCGTAGTCTTTGAGAAATGAGTAACACAATTAGTTTTCGTCTCATGAGACGAAAATTAAATTGGCCCCAAAACCATTTCGCGTCCAAACACTGCATCGCCGTAAAACCACTTGGTGCACAGGCCGTGGTTCAGGGGCGAAATGACTGCAAACCCTTTTTTGACTGTTTTCTCAAAAGTTAGACGAAGTACGGAGCTGGTTTTTGCTCAGGTTTTAATCATGCATATCTTCAATCACACAGGGGGATAGGGGGATAAAACTATTTGTAACAGTTTACCAATCATGTATACTATCTTTAAACAGTTTACGCATCCCTATTGGCTGGGAGCGCGTCACGTGGCCACCAGTCTTAAACGGACGATAAAGACCAGCCGGCCAGTTTCAAACACTTTCTTGCCTGGCCAGCGTTTGTGCGGAACACGCACCTAAAAGCAAAATGTGCAAAGAACCCCGTCGTGTGCATACAACACGCCTGCATTACGCATAATGCGCGCGATGGAATAAAAACAACTCGACACACAGCTAGCAGTTTGAACGAACGCGATGTATACAAAAATACAATGCAAAATAGCAAGCAAATTTTGATATATTAAGATTTTACTGATTTACACAAAAAGGTATTTTTGAATGGTTGCGGCTCGGGCCATTATTACGCGTCCAGGTCCCTAGCCGGTTTTAAACGTATGTTTAAGACTGGTCAAACCCCCTTATTTTTATATTTTAAAGCAAAGAATGTACTGTTTAATAGTGCATAAATGAAACATCAATATGTACATGTAATATTCGTGATGTGTTTACAGAATAACAAAATTATCAGACATGATCCGAAATTTGACCTCCACAGACCCATTGATTTTGTTTTAAACCTTGTAACAGACAATAAACCTCCAATAAATTATTAAAATGTAACGTTAATAACCATATAATTCTTCATATGTAATGCACACAAAATATGTACGTGCAAACTCTTACAAATCACATTACAGAATTGCGCTTTTAGACAGTTAAATTTACCATTTCTTGTTAACAAGATGTATGCACACTCAAGTAAACACCGGTACACTAATACTACGTGTCAAAAAAAATGTCCTACTTTTCCAGATCTTAAATAACTGTCATTTCTGACAGGTTAAAAGCAAAATTTCAGATCATGTAAACAAGGCCTGACAATTTTTGTTTGAGTAAGTTTCATCAATTTTGTCAAAGAGGGTGAGATTTAAAAGCCACCAAAAGCAGGGTTGTAACCAGAACTTGATGTCAAGTCTGTAATTAGACCGGTTGTTTCGTAAACGGCAGCAGCGTAGTCGTGAATGGACTGGGAACAAGTCTAATCGACCTCTAGTTACTATTCATAACAATGACTGTTGCGTGTGGGGATTATAGGCATCAGACGGACCAAATACGACTGTTGTAACGAGTCCCAAGTCATGTCAAGTCAAACTGCCTTCGAGTCCCAAGTCAAGTCACGACAGTACATGTACATTTGTTCAAACTAATTTCAAAATGAGTCTAAACGCTGAAACTTGCATCTGTGTAGAGTACATGTACTTTTGTTGTTCTGACCCTGTTTCCGTAGTGCTGAAAAAAAATTTGGTCCTCAAAATGACCCCCCAAAACAAAAAAAAACAAAAAAAGAATCTCCTACTGCTCAAGTCAAGTCAAACTGCCTTCGAGTCCCAAGTCAAGTCAAGTCAGTGAAAATCGGGACTCAAGTCCGAGTCATTACGACACTGATCAAAAGTAGGACCAAAACAAAAGATCAAACGTAGGAAATTTAGTTTTTTGACACGTAGTATAATACATATTACAGCCACAATATTTGTTGGTAAGCCACAGGCAGCACTGGTCCCTGCACTGACTAATTTTGCAGTTCTGTCAAACTTATCTGGGGAAACCCCAATCAAGGCACCTACATGTACATTTAACATCATTATTACCCTTGATCATAGGGCTCCCTGGGGAGTGTACAGCCCCGGCTGCCTATCAGGCACTCAATGGCTAATGAGACAAGCAATGCGTGGCAAAGTGCCTTGCTCAAGGGCACAGCACGTACTATGGATAGAACGGACTGGGGTTCGAACCCACAACAATTTTTACAGAAAGACAAAAGCAAATGAACATCTATTTACATCGATTAGACTACATTGTACAACTGCTCAATGTAAAGCTGCTAATATTTATTAAAAATGTTGAGTATGCCATGCATTTTGTATAATTACGTCAACCACCTCGGCATTTCCGACAACAGAAATAAACATGTGTTATAACTTAATAATAAGTAATGTCCTCATATTTTGGTATTAAATGATAAAAGAAACAATTAAAGGATACTAATTTTTTTTTTATGGGAGTTTTGTTATATTTTCCCCCTTAATCCTCAATAGTCAAAAAAATAATAAATTCACTTTCATGCAACTGCTTAATATTGACAAAATCTGAGAGAAATGTATGCTCTCAGTAACTACACTACATGTACACTCACAACAGGTTAGGGATATTGGTAGGTTGTAAATTGTTGAATTTTTTTCACCTTTTCCCGTGACAAGGTGCGTCTGTCAAGCAGATACAATTGTCTATTAAATCATATAAAAAATAATTCAAGCGGAATGCATACCCTCAATAAAATCTGCGTACACCCCACAATATCCCTAACTTATGGTGAGTAGTGTATTTACAACTATATACACCCAGTGATTTTTATCACTGCTCCAGACTTACAAAGTGACATCGGCGTAGTTAAGGGGGAGCGTGAAAAATCCTTGCGCTCTCCCTCCCTCCCCCCCCCCCCCCCCCCCCCTTTGGAATTCCTTGGATGTTTGAGACAATAGGGGAACAATGGTAGGGGGGATACCCTCTGCCACATATCGTGCTGCATATGGCTAAAGTTGTTAATATTAATACTAAAAATATTAATAATAATAATAATGATAATGATGATGATAATAATAAAAACTATGAATTGTAGGATAGGGCGACAAATCGTGTGTAAAAAAGGTATATTAGGGCGACGTGCTCAATAGGGCGACATTTTGGTGTCGACCTAATATTTTTGAGTTTAAAAATCATTTTTTTTAGGTCAAAAACCATTTTTTAAAAATCGAGAACCATTTTTACTAGGTCTAGAACTGTGTCTCTTAGGTCTGTGACCATCTCTGGAAGCTTTGGGTAAAAAAATAAGGTGTCATTTTGACTGATTCTTGCCGAAATTTCGGTGGTCCCCGGGGAGAGTCTTCCCGAAATGTCGCCCCATTGCGGCATTCAGAGTTGTTTAAATAATAATATCACTTAATGCTGCAAAGGGTCGACCCGCCGGTAAGACGTTACCAAACGACCACCGAAATTTTGGCTAAAAGACATCGATTGGACACCAAATTTCTGTTACCCAGAGGTTCCAAAAATGGTTCCACACCTAATAAGAATGCTTCTAGACCTAATAAAAATGGTTCTCGATTTGAAAAAGATGGATATTGACTTCCAAAATATTGGGGCTACACCAAATTGTCGCCCTAACCAAGCACGTCGCCCTAATAGGGCTCTCTACACAAAAAGTGTCGCCCCATTGGATAAAATAGAGAAATAACTGATACTGTGCACTTATCGGGGGGGAGGACCCCCATCAAGGCGCTTACACTATCATAAGTCTGATATAATGCCAAATGCCAGGGCCTCAGACGCGCTTTACACGGTAGAAACAGAAACACATAATTTGCGAGTAACATACAGTTGAAGTCAGAAACTGTATACATGTACACCACTACCATCATCACCCAAAATGGTAAACAGTACTACCCGAACCATTGCAAGGTGTGCAAGCTATGTTTTAAGTACTGCATGCACGTGAGGAATTCCACAAAATCAAGACTGTTACAAAAATGGCGTAAGCACACCAGTTTTAACACTTGGTTGCATACAGTTGCATAAATACTTCTGACTTCAACTGTACATGGTTAAAAACACAAAATTAACCCTTTCAGTGCCAAGGTCGTACATGTACGATCTATCGTATGTACACTGAAAGTGCTATCGTACATGTATGATAATTTTTCTTTCCAGCAATTTCCAACCATCGTGCATGTAAGACTTCAATTTCAAATAATTACGAAAAACGCAAAAAAAGTTGGGCGCTTTAGGGTTAAATATTAACAATGGGCAATGAAAGAGTTAAAAGCAAAATTAAAAAGACAAGTTGTAACAACAGAAAAAAATACTTGAATACTCAAATATACTCAAAAGTACTCAAAAGCATCAAGACTGGTAATTCTCAATAATAAGGTGTCTCTTAATCTGTGACTTGAATTTACTGACAGAAGGAGCTTGGCAAACTCCTCCCAAAAATGCTTTTAAAAAATTGAGTATATAGTTATAATGGATTAAATACTAAAAAACAAAATTGAGTAAATATACAAAAAAATGAGTAAATACTGAAATAATTGAGTAAAATGTGCCGGGAATTTTGCATAATTATCCTCAGAATTTCTGACAACAGAGATGAACAGTAAAAGTAAAGGAATCAATTGAGTTAATTTTTAGGTGTTTTTTTGTTTTGCTTTTTACAATTTGTTTCATTTAATTATTAACTTTTTTACATTTTAATTTCGATGGAATGTTGTTTTTCCGTCAATCCTCACTGGGCAAACATAATAAATTCACTTTCGTGAATATTGACAAAATCTAAGACGAAGTGACACCCAAGTGCACTTAGTTAGTTTGTGCAGTTAGTTTGTGAAAAACGCACAGTGGGGAACACATGTTTTCAAAAACTGAATTTTAAGTGTACGCGCGAACTCCGTATGTGTGGCCATGTCTGTGTTGAATTTAAGCAAAAAAACCATTTCAACATGTTGAGACTACACATGAAGTACTTAGGTGTCAGTTTGTGAACACACAATTTACCTACTGACGTCATTTTTTACCCCAGCCACCAATGAAATTATGCTAAGTATGTACAGCTATATACACCCACTGATTTGTATCACTGCTCCAGACTCAGTGTTTTAAATACACAAACATCGCCAACATCGCCAACATTCCTACCTGGCTTTCCACAGATGACTGCGCAAAAACACCTGTAGTCAAGTTATCTTACAAAATCCCCGAGCAAGAGCTCAGGGAGGCACTAAGTGGCTCTTTCAGAGGCATGCTGGTGCAGTCAGCCTTGCCACTAGAGGTGTTCATACATGTACATGTTACCGACAGATAAAATATGTTACATCTTAAAGCCTCCTTGATCTTTCGGTCAGAGTGTAATTTGCATTTTTTTAACCCATTATCATGGGCAAACCCACTTAAATTTACACAATTGGCACATGGTCTATATACAATGCAATACAGTATTTTCAATATTTCACAAGCAAATCATTTTTCTGATATCTGCCACATACAAGTCCCAAACCTTACTGACCATTCGTTTTTCTCATTTCATTTTTGTTCAACAATTGTGCCCTAGAGTCAGACTCTGAAACACAGGTTCCGGTGGACAGAAGTTAATGGCTCACTGTTTTCATGAGGAATGTCCAGTTTATGCGAGCTTTAGCGAGCATGTTCACAAGATTCCGTGAGGACAACCTTGAAACACAAGTCTCGGAATCAATAGTTATTCATTCGATAAAGTCAACAATTCGTCGTCGTTTCTGTGCCACGCTCTGCAGCGACTGCCGACGCTCATCAACAACAACCAAACTTTTGACGGTTCGTTCCAAACAGTACAGTCATACACTTGTGAGATAACGTGTGGCTATCCCGCTATTCAGTGATGTTAAGCATCTATTGTGGACAAATACGATACAGTTTGTGTGGTTGTTTAACAAAACGGTGCATATCATAACAACAAACTGCGACCGTTTGACAGCAACGCAAATCGTACACTTCATGTTCTGGATGGCCCCTCGGCTGTGGTGTATTTTCAAGAGAAGGGTGTCCATGGTTATCGGAGTCTGGGATGAATGTGGGCTCAGTGTGGTCTCCGCGTGCAGAAAGCCTCCATAAAAGCTCGGTGGTAACTCTTGCAGAAAATGTTGTAAATGATTGGATTAACAGCTGAATTAATCAAAACGAGCATTGTGGATACCTGGGAGAGCTTGGAGTACTAGGCGTCAGACAACATGCTCTCTAGATCTGTGCTATATCGCAATACAGCAGACAATAGCAGGGAGAGGTAAACTATCTGGCAGAAAAAGAAGACTGCACTATTCACAATCAACATGGTGACAACCTGGTTTCGCTCCTGCCTCATTTGATCGCTTTCCATCCCAGACAGCTGATGTCCCTGACAAACTCTCCTGTGCATTATTTTCAAAATTTGAGCATACTTCACTATGTTTATAACAAGGGCTACAAATAAAATGGCTGAGTGGAAGGCAATAAGGTACTGCGCAAAGTTTGGTGGAATATTTTCAGTTGGAGTGCAGTAGGTAACGACAGATGGCAAACTTTTGCTGTTCATTTCTGCAGGCCATTGCAAGCAGTAGGTATGTGTATTTGCTATCTTTGGAATACCCAAACTAGTGATAATGATGGATAGGACCCATGCACTGAGGAGTAATTTACCAGTTCGCTTCATGCTACTCAAACCGTGGTGCTGCAAAGGCCGTGAGATGGCACTGAATCTCTCCATAGAGATGAGAGTCATGATGAATAGAGAGGCACAATAGCAGCAGGCAGAGATAAAGTGAAGCAAAATACAGCCAGCTACGCCAAAGGTAGGTGGGTAACCATTGATTGGGAGGAAACCAGTAGAAACGAGTTGATCAGAAACCTGCGTAATTAGGTATATGACATCAGCCACCGCCAAGTTAACGAGGTAAGCGTTAACGACCGTGTGCATTCGCTGGACTCGAAGAACAACAATGAAAAAGGCTCCATTGGTAACAATACCAAGGACCATGATACAGGGGTAAATGATGCGCATAAAAATCCAATTAAAATTATTAAGTTCATCCTCGAAAAGGTAATATTCTGCCTCTGCAGTGGTGAGATTGAGTTCATCATCACAGACGTACATGTACTCTTCCTCACTTGACATTTTATGGCACTCAAGTCAACTTGTCAAAATGTCAGGCCAAACGTGCAGTCTCTTACAACTTGCAGTCTCTCCACAAGCAAAGATATTTTGCAGCTTTGAGAATTAACCAACCTAGCACTGGGTGGCTCAAATTGGTTAGAGTGTCCGTATAAGCGCTGAACCACAGGCTTGCAATCAAATCCGTAAAGCTCTGTACACAAATTCAATTTGCAGTCGTTCACTAGCTGGCAACCACTGTCAACTGATAGCACAGCAAATGATATCGCTGCTTATATACTATATATCTCAACTCATAAACCTGATGGGGGTATATCATGAATCATAATTCAATTTAATTTAGCAAATGTCATTAAAGCGTGACTTCTACATGTAATTACAGACAGACTCATTACATGTGGTTATTAGCGTATCAATCTTGCAACATGTCCAACCAGACATCTCAGATTTATTTTGCAGACAGACTAATTGGCCGCATTTGAAACCCTATTCACGTTATTGTCAGAACACGAGAACGAAGTTTGGAATGTTGAAAATGGACACAAGAACGAGATTCTCATTCCCTGCTCATGGGAAGTGGATGAAGAGCAGTCTCGAACAAAGATGGCCGACAAAGAATGAATGGCTACGATTGGAAGTGATTTAGCTGGCTACCGGTGATTTCTCACAACATTTACAGTACAGTACAAAGTTAACTGGGTCTTTCCACGCTAATGGGCCTATTTGAAAGATAAGTCAATAATTCCTTTCAAATGTCTTCAGTATATCTCAAACTTAAATAAATTTCCTTGTACTATTGTTAGGAGATAACTTTTGCCCAAAAAGGTAAGAAATTGCGGCCACAACATACGTTTCTGAAAAGCTTGTGTACAAATTTTCCTATTACGTATACATGTAACGTGGACAAACCAATTTGTGACATTTTTTTCTGTCTTTGTTACATACGTAATACGAAAATTTGTGCACAGGGTTTTCAGAAATGTATGTTGTAGGACTATTTTTCTTACTCCTTGGGGTAAAAGTTATTTCCTCGGTTTAACTGGATAATGTAAAGATAAAATTAAGACATTTGAAGTGAACTCGGACCCAAGATCTTGTATGTCACAGAAATGTACCCATTACAGTGGAAAGACCCACCTACGTTTTTGGTAGTACATGTACTTGAGAAAAATAGTCTAAAACAACAGATAAAGCACTCTTTTTCTTAACAGCCAGAGCATTACCAACTGTCACCATTTAAAAAAAAAAGAAGATATATAAGCTTATTGTCATGCACTTTCGTATTCGTAACTCTCAACCCTAAGAACGCTGTTCTCGAGTCACTTTGGTACAGGGTTTTGAATCAGCCCATTACATGTGGTTATTATCAGATCAATCTTGCAACATGTCTGACAAGCGATCTCTGACCAACAGCATGACCTAAATTTGTTTGAGACAGATATTGTTCCACCAAGTCCCCATTACGAAAAAGACACTCAGAATTTTGAATCATTCAAGCAAAGTGACCAAAGTTTCAAAGACTCCGTTCTTACTAGAGAAATTGCTTCGCTCAAAGAAGATTCGACGATCATTTGACGAAGAGATTTCCTGATGTGAACGCACGCCTCTTCACTCGACAAAGGTTAAAATTTCTTCGTTCGACGAAGCAAAATAGCTTCATTTGACGAAGAGATATCACTTTATTCGACGAAGCAAATTTGTAATGTGAACGCTCCGTTTGTTTGACAAGGCAATTTGGCAGGCCTGGTTGCACAAGCGTGTCAAAAGATCAAAAGTGGATACAGAATTATAATCACTATTACGACCCAAACCTGAGAATTTCCCCTGCTAACATACTGTCGATACGGGTTCAATCTGCCTCTTCAACCACAAAAGTCATCACTAATTGTCCACGCAGCCCTTGTGTGAGCTATTTTGCAATGCACAAGGATGCTTAAATTACTGAATCTGCATTCCAGCAACATTTAAACAACAAGCGACCTTGGTGCAACCCGTCAATTGCAGGGTTCGACCCTCCTCTGAAAAAGGCTGGATCAGATCCACCTTTTTAAATTTTTAGATTGAAAGCAAATTTAGTACCAAATCCGTGTTGTGCCAGGTAGTTTTCCCGCTGTGGGAAATACAACTCATTTTTGCAAACATGCTGCAGTTTTAGTGTTGCCACACTACAAAAATATCACTAACTGTAACGGATAGCTAAACATACATGTATGCATGTGTACACGTATCCGTGGGTTTGTGATACCTCTCTATTACAAATAAAGCAACTTACCGGTACTAGTGCATTCTTTGATGGCCAATCTCATGTCTTCAACTGCAGAACAGCCTGCAGTAAAAATACAAACAAACATTTGGTGTTCTGATGTACCTCCTGTCACAGGCACACTTAGTATCCACTAGACCATACTAAATGTTTGTTGCTATGTGGTGCACGCGGCAGGTGTGAAGTGCAGAATCAATACCATGTTCACCGTAGGAGAGAATGGCATAAAGCAACCAGACTGTTGTTTACTAGGCAATGGCGTGCACCACGTAGCAACAATAGCATAGTATGTGACTTTCTAAACTGTGCCTCCATTTGAAAGTGAAGACTTCTGGGCGCCAGTCATTATGCAAATATTACAAGCAAAAGTATAATTCATGCTTTAAAGGTCCTTGGAAGTGTAAGAGCTGTTTTTAACCTAAAAACCACATTTTTATTGATATTTATCTCAAGGTTCCCATGAGGACTTTTAGGCATATGTTTTGTTAATCTTTGTATACTTGGGGGGAAAAAAGTGGGTTTGGCCAGTCTTAAACATACGTTTAAAATGGGATAGGGGCCTGGACGAGTAATAATGGCCCAAGCTGCAGGCGAGGGCTATTATCAGCGTCCAGGACCCTAGCCGGTTTTAAACGTGATGTTTAAGACTGCTCTAAGCTTACTATCATATAAAATACCTCCCCAAAATACTATCCATGGGAAGAAAACAGGAAATGTGCAATCTCTAATTTAGATGTGGAAGCAAAAAGGTTGGTGTGATCACTGCACTGCTTTATGGAACCAGATAAATTAGTTTAACAAAACATCAGTGTATTTTTGACGAAATCCTTGAAAATAGGCCTATACGGATTGAGCGCACAGAATTTCAAAATGGTAATGAGAAAAATATGACAAATGATATGGTATCAAAATGTCAATACCCATGAGTAGAAATGGGGGCTCAAAAATGTGATCTGGACTGTACATGTTCATTTAAAGATAGTATACTGTTACAAACAGTTTTATCCCCCTGTGTGATTGAAGATGCATGATTAAAACCAACCTGAGCAAAAACCAGCTCTGTACTTCATCTAACTTTTGAGAACACAGTCAAAAAAGGGTTTGCAGTCATTTCGCCCCAAAACCACTTTGCCCTGAATCATTTCGCCCTGAACCACGGCCTATGCACGAAGCGGTTTTGGGGCGATGTAGTGTTTGGGCAATGTAGTGTTTAGACGAAGTGATTTGGGGCAAAATGGCACTTAGGCGAAATGGTTTTGGGGCGAATTGAATTTTCGTCGCATGAGACGAAAAATAATTGTTTTACTCATTTAAAGAACGCTGGATGCCGCAATAGGGCGACACTTCGGCAAGACTCTCGCCGGAGACCACCGAAATTTCGGCAAGAGTCACTCAAAATGACACCTTATTTTTTTACCCAAAGTTTCCGGAGATGGTCGCAGACCGAAGAGAAACGACTCCAGTCCCCATAAAAACCAGTGGTTTTTGACCTAAAAAAAATGGTTTTTGACCTAAAAAAATTAATTTTAAACTCAAAAATATTAGGGCGACACCAAAATGTCGCCCTATTGAGCAGGTCGCCCTAATATAGCTTTTTTAAACACGATTTGTCGCCCTATCCTACAATTCATAGTATTTTCTCAAAGACTACAGCACTTCAGACAAAACCATTTCAGGGGAAGTTTTCTACGGTCATCATGTTTATATTGTGTAAGTAAGGCGTAAATCTGTGAACATTTCTGATTTTCGAGATACCAATCATGTATACTGCATTTAACAATGCTTCTTTTTTGGTTTCTCAGCATTTTCACTTTTCTGTAAATACCAACAAATTATATTAAGATCTTAATTTGATTTTGTGAAAAGTATGAAAAATAAATAAAATGAAAAAAAATTAAAATGAAACCTCCCGTCTCCTACCTTATTCGCCTTTTCAAGCGACATAATCAGTCTACTCAATTCATGTTGATCCACCTCCAAGGAAACAGTCTCGTTTTCATCTCCCTCTTGGATATTAAGGTCTACAGTAAGGAGTGGTTCTTGCACTGATGCAATTTTGTCGCTCGAAAGAGCTAGCTGAAGAAGAACGAGCAAAGTTGATGGCTGTTACTGCAAGGTATACTATCCCCAAACAAGAAATGCAGTTTTCTTAAAATCACCTACAGTTGAAGTCAGAAGTATAAATACATGTACACCACTACCATCATCACCCAAAATTGTAAACAGGACTACCCGAACCATTGCAAGGTGTACAAGCTATGTTTTAAGTACTGCATGCACGTGAGGAATTCCACAAAATCAAGACTTTAGTAAAGACTGTTACAAACATGGTGTAAGCACACCAGTTTTAACAATTGGTTGCATACAGTTGCATTAATACTTCCGACTTCAACTGTATATGGTGGCATACAAGGGATATCGCATACAAAAGATATATATTGCAAATTTCGTCGCAAAAATCTTGTAAATATTTGCTTTTTTGTATATTTCTTTGCAAATATCTTTGCAAATATTTGTGATGTTGCAAAATTTTCACAAATACCTTTGCAAATATTTGTAATGTCGTAGATTTCTTTACAAAATTGTTTACAAATATTTGGGATGTCGTACTTTTTGTCACATACTTTGTTGCATACTTGGCGTGCCTAAGCGGGGCATTTTGGTAAGAAGCTAGAGGGTCTGCCTGACACGCATCACCAGGAAAAGATGGGAAACTGGCTTTGAAGACCTCTAGCTTCCAACAACAAAAAACTACGCTTAGGCATGCCAAGTATACAATCAAGTATGCAACAAAAATGTATGACATTGCAAATATTTGCAAAGATATTTGCAACAAAATTTGCGACATTGCAGATATCTGCAAAGATATTTGCAAAGAAATGCGAGATATCGCAAATACTTGCAAAGATATTTGCAATTTGCGATGTTCTCTGTTACGCCACAATATCTATACCTGATCAGAACAGACATTTTTTGAATACAGTGAACTTGTGGATAACAAGGCACTGATCGACCAATCGCTTTGGAATCACTTTCAAGACTGTTCTGTTTTATTGATTTCGTCCAGGTCCAAGTCGATCTGTTTGAATAAAGTGATTTCCACAGTAATGAAATTACTTTGTTGGATTTTCAACCTAATTAAAAGTGCATTAAATAAATGTACAAATTCGGTACAAAATAAAACAAGATTATAAAAATATGCCTTAGGCATATTATCTTAACCGTGACCCTTGTTACAGTCCGAGTCAACATTTGTTTATTAAAATGTTTGAAATTTATTATTATTACTTTTTTTTTTAGGGCATCAGAATACACACCTTGAGTTTCCAGTCAAAATCTTGAAGGTGTGTCTGGGAGATTGCGGTGGTGTTAGCCAATAGGCTGGCTCGAATTTCGTCTCGCCGGACGGTCACGCATTCAGTTAACCTCTTCTGGATCTCAGCTGGCAAAGTGCCAAGGTCTTGCTCCATCTGAGAATCGCAAAATGTTGTTACTTTAAAGTGTATTTCCTGTGAAAAATACAATTTTCCACGTATGTGTGGTCATGTTATTGATGGACCACTCTCACAGACAGCCATCGTATTATACGCCATCAGGTATGCGTACATACAGACATGTAGATCAGCTACATGTACGATATATTTTGAAAAATATATTAAGCAACGTGCGGTCGTGTTTGTAACTTTTTTCATGTCTGTACATACGCATACCACAAAAATGTCCGCTCAAGATCTTTATCTGTAAGAAGTGACGTCATTTGAGAGTGATCCATAGGGGTGCACTAAAGGAGCCTGTTCAGATTTTTCCACAAAATAGATTTCTTTCTAACCTAACAATCATGTAAATTACCTCCCCAAAATACTATCCATGGGAAGAAAACAAATCTCCAATTTGGTTGTGGAAGCAAAAACATTAGTGTAATCACTGCACTGCTTTATGTAACCGGATAAATTAGTTTACAAACATCGTTGCATTTTTATGAAAATCCTTCGGATTATGAAAATATTCGGATTGAGTCAAATGAGAGCGCGAAAATTCAGAAGGATGAGAAAAATATGACAAATGATATGGTTTCAAAAGACCCATGGGAAAAATGGGGTGTCAAAATTGTGATCTGATAACACTCTTAATATAGCTTAGGCCAATGAAATTAGATTACTAGTTTCTCTTCAACTATTTATCAAATTTTGGTGAGGGATTTTTTTCATTATTCATTATTTAATAACACATACACAAACTGCCATTTAAAAACTGATTATTAAGGCTCTAACACCTAGAAATGGTTTGGTGCCAGTATCAATTCCATGAGTTAATTTAAACCAGGTAGCTTGTGTTTGAAGGAACAAGTTGAGATGACAAAATCATGGGAAATGACAAAGTCTGGTTAATATGAAAGAGCAAATTTTTGAATATAAACACAAAAGCTGCAAAACACAGATCGCGACTGCACAACTGAAATGGAAACGTTTCGCATGGGAGTAGTTTGCATCTGATTTTTCACTTTTTTTGCAAGATAATAAAATGTTGGCATAATGAATTTTTTGGTGCGAGGTTAAAATTAAATGCGGGCGCTGACGAGAAACTAGTAATATAATTTCATTGGCCTTACATGGAAACCAGATTTTTGAGGATTTAGGTTTGACAAGACCTACTTACTTTGTCTTTAGTGAGTCCGTTTTTGACAGCATGTTGAATCCACTGCTGGCACGCATCATGTACTTGGCACCATTCCTGAATGCTCCATATCTTGCCATAGTCGTGGTACCGTGGTCGACAGTGACCACAGATGCCATCAGTTACTTGGTGAAATAACTTCTCCCCAAAAGAGAGAAACAAAAAAGCTAACGTAAATGTCTGCATAATTGCAAGGTCCGTGACCTCGCCACCCTATTGATGAACAATGGCTGATGAATAGGGTGGTAAGCTTGTGCGGTGTTTTGGTAATAGACCTTATGCGTAGCGTAAGGTCTATCTTTGTTCAATGTATACGGAAAAAAATACCAAAACATTTGTTCAATGTATACGAAAAAAATACCAATTACCGGATTTTTTTTCATATACATTGAACATGGATTTGGGTGAATTTATGTATTAGGATTGATAGCTTATTCAATTCTAAGATATACTTCCCACTGACACTTCCGTCGCAAATGTTGCATTTCTGAGTAGACTGAGATAAATAAATGATAAAATTACTGCATAAAGTAATGCACAAAATGACGTGGTGAGCAATCTGTGCGTAAGTGCGACAACAGAGGGTGCTGCGCGCGCGCGTGAATGGTTATCTTGTGCACTAACTGAAGGCAATTTTTGAAGAAGAAAACATGATTTTTCTACAGAAAAGCAACATTTGCGACAAAAGTGTAAGTGGGAAATATATCTTAAAATTACATTACGTGTTGATTCCAGGAGGTAATTTCCTTAAAATCTTTGTTCA
This sequence comes from Henricia sp. BOLD:AAB3569, assembly GCA_037783545.1. Lineage (NCBI taxonomy): Eukaryota > Metazoa > Echinodermata > Asteroidea > Spinulosida > Echinasteridae > Henricia > Henricia sp. BOLD:AAB3569. Next base: position 1,410,368 of record JBBELK010000429.1, on the reverse strand, counting down.
ATGTACTTTTAGAAGGCTAAACAACAGCCGTGTTTACAGACGAACAAAAGATCATTGTACTGCTAGTGACGTCATACAATGAGATGACCACAAGAGGGCCGGCTATCTGGACCATGACTGCTCATCTCTAAACATGTGGTTAATGTCGCTGTTGTCCCGAGTGTGATCAAAAATGTCAAAGAAAAATTACGTTGGACTAGTTTTTTTTCTGTTTAGAAGAATCATCGGGGAAAATGGACCACGGTACAACATTCTGGAGATTCCAGGTACTTCCATGGTAAGTTTTTCAATGTTTAATTTTGACTGTATTGGTGAACTATAGTTTGGAGTACGGCGGCCATCTTGCCGCGTGCAGCAAAATGTAAGATAGGGGTTAAATTGGGTTAAATTGGTAAGGGGCTAAAAGTGTTATATAGAAAATGATAAACGTCCCAATATAAACGAACAAAATATTAAGTATTAACACGACTTCTCTGGTACAACGGTCGAGTTGGTAAAATGGTCGAGTTGGTTCGAGTCGAGTTGACCTGCATGCTCAGTGCCAGTGCAGTGCCTGCCAGTGCAGTGGTGACCAGTCACTGCCAGTGAACGGAATTCACACTAAATACGGCTGACCTGACAAAAGTTTAACCTAGCGCTAGCATAATTGCTTTGAATTTGTAATTACCTACCGAATCTAGGGTTTCTAAAGGGCATTTTTCAAGAAGTTTCAACTCGTTCGAAGGTGATGCAGTCATGATGCCTTGATGGTGTTGCACGTTCACTGTTCCGTGGAGTTAAATTGGTGCCGTTGACTTGAATAGCAACGACTTGCACGATTCGAAAGAGGATTCCAGACCTTGTGCAAAGAGTGGGCGGGGCAGGCATGCAACTGTGTCATGACTACAAAAAAAAGAGCAAAACATCTCCAACTTTGAACAGTGTTTTTAATTTTTCGACGGGACAGATGAGAAAGCACAACAGAGGAAATCAGCAGATCAGCTAACATTATGCACCTATCAATTGTTCCAAACCCCTTGCCCCCGCTGCCCCGCCCTCAAGGTAGGGGTTTGGTAACGTTTTTCATGCCCCAGGGTGCAGGTGGGGCATGACATAGTTTTCTGTGCATTTGTATACAAGACGCGCATGTTTTGCACGAGAGGGTGGGGATTTTTGTCACCTAAATCTTGCCCCAGGGGTGGGGATTTTGTCACGCGAAAGGTGACAATCCCCACCTCTTAGGTGGGGCCGGGGAGGGGGAAACAATTGATAGGTGCATTACGAATGCATGCCAAAGACAGATTATATTTTTGGTTTTTTGTTTGAATAATTGGTAAAAACGTTGTCTGCAGACAACATTTTAACCATTCATTCATACACAAAAACCTCGACAAAAAAGACATGCATGTATTTTTCAGGTTTTCTAAAGTAGGCCCTACTACATAAATGTGGCTGAAATTTCTACAAAGAAGTTTATCAACATTATTTTTTAGTTATGTAATCCTGGGTTTTTGTTTGTTTTGGGTTTTTTTCCCGATCATATAATCTGTCTTTAAAAACACGCATGGTTTTGTGTTATAAACGAATGTAAAAAAAATTATTTTCAAACGATTTTTTTAAAAACAAAAGCATCTTCATTCAGTTGGCAAATATCCTCAAACAAAACTACAAATTAAAGTACATTTTACGCGGAAATATCATGTTGTGCTTGTTTAATACTATTGCTATTAGTATTAACACTTTGAGTATGGGTTTTCTTGTCAACTTTTTGGGTAAAGTTCTGCAAATGATGGACTTTAATAAAACATGGTTGTAAACAGAATTTGCGCGCTGCGCCCAGCCGGGCAAGGGCATTGAAAAAAGCGCGCGAAGAACACTGACGCGCGAACACATTTTTGTTTTAGATAGAACTTGAGGCCCATTTTCGCGACCATAAGCAGAAATATGTTTCTGACGTATTACTGATTCAACCAATGAGCAGCTTCGGTCGTCATAAGCCAAAGCCGACCATTGGTTAAACCAATGATGACGTCATAAATATGTTTCTGATTACGGTCGCAAAAACGGACCCCAGCCGTTGGGGCAGTGTTTAAGAACATATTGAAATAAAGTTTACATCGAGAAGGAATAATGCCGGGGCGTAATTTTTGCACAGTAATTCGTCCTGGCCACCATCCCGATAGACTTCCACGACGAAAACAGAGTAAGGGTCTTGCATGATTTTTTTTTCTTCACGAGTTGTTGTTGTTGTTGTTTATTTTATGGCATCTTCGGCAACTACGGCCCTTTATGCCATCAACTAATTACGGTTTTAGCTTTAACTATACTATATTATCAACTTGAGATGACGAAGAAGGAGTTGCAATTTTAGAAGTGAGAGGAAAACCCCCAGAGAAATGCCCCAGGGGAAAACCCACGCGGTCAAGTAGGGACTGCAAACCCAATCCACACACAAGCCCCGGATTCGAACCCGGGACGCCAGAGGTGAAAGGCGAGGAAAGAACCACTACGCCAACCCGACCGCCCTTCTTCACGAGGCAAACAGCAGATGGACAAATGCCAAGTGACTGTTTGACAATAAAATTGGAATTTTGCACAGATTTACGGTACGTCTCCAATGGGAATCTTGGTGGGAGCCACCTGCAGACAACAGGCAGGAAAATCCGACTAAGATCGACATTTCGTGTCAGGACACAAGATGGCGGCCTGGTGATCGCAGACGAGAGAGGGTTATGCGGGAACTGTCACTTGGAGTAAGTGACAATTGGGGTGGGGAAGAAATTTGGCGCCAAAATGTTTCCGATTTGTTGTGCACCGAATTCAATGGATGTGCAAAGTTGATTTTATAGCCCATTACATCATTTGCACGTTTTTTGCAGTGTCCAAAAAATTCACTTCACGAGTTGACAAGAAAAGAAAAAAGTCGAAGTAGGCTATTGACAACAATGGTAACAAACACCGCAGGATTTTTACCCCCGTGTAAAAAATACTACGTTAAATGGTACCTTCATTGGGAGAAAATGCCAACTGAAGATGCCTTTTTTAAGTCGTTTGGAAACGATTTTTTTTACCGATCACATAAAGAAAAAAGAAAAAAACCGAAACATAACAAAAACATGCACGGCTTTTAAGGTTTTCTAAAGTATTACTGCAACTATGTACAAGGCAGTTTAAATATGACACAATGGCCTTTAATAAGGCCTACATTCTGCTAAGATCACGCAGAAACTTCAATTCCTAAGAAGTGGAGATGAACACAAAGTATTTTGTTTTGACAGGTTTGTTCGAATCAGAAGTCACTTAAGAAAATGTCATCCACGACTGTACAGACGAGTGACTATGGCACTGCGCGAGTCTCCACCAATCAAACCGGCCAATCCATGCAGCAGTGGTGACGTCAGAAAGCTTTCGACCAATCAGCTGGCGGCTACTAAAACGAGGCGGTAATAGACAGCCGAAGTATGACGTGTTGCCGTCGTAATTGGCTCTAAACTATCATGGCCGTCGAAAAAAGTACCATTGCAAACCACAGGGACACGGTTCAGTGATTTTTATTTCAGAGCCACCAACTTCAGCAGTCTATTTTGTTGCCGTTTGTGTCAGGGGATTGCTCGACACATCTTCAGATGTCTTTTAAAATGAGGACAATTTAATCGTCGTTGAAACCAAGGAAGAAACCAAGGAAGGATTTTTGTTGGCGTCACCCGAAAAAATTAAAACAATTTGTAATTATCTAAGGTTAGGCCGAGTGTCAGGGTGCTAAACTAACATTTATTTTATGTCAGGATTTGTAATAGGGAGGTTTAGATGCACGTAAACGCAAACGTGAAATGGCTGGAACACTGGTCATATCTTTAGGTCTCAGAACCAAGATTCGAATTTTGGTCACGGCAAAAGAGTCGCCTTGCCACGAAAGTCACATTTTGTGGATTGTTGTTTTCGTCCGTTCTAACATTTCCTCAACGTGACGAGCAGTGCTTAAGCCATTTCGCGTTCACGGTTTCCGTGCATCTAAACTTCCCTATTTAGAAAATAACTTCATTAGTGGAAAATAATTTGGTAATGTTGGTGACAAACCTATACAGTACACGCACATGACCGTTTTGTTTGATTTACCGTGAATGACTTGCGAGTGGACGTTCGTCTTATCGCACAGAAAGACTCAACCTGAATGCATTGTCTATCCCCAGCCCGACAGAGCTGCCAACCCTGCCAGATTTTGCAACATATTCTTTTAGAAAATGACTAATTTTGTGATTCCTGACATGGATAAAAACCCTCCTGGATTGTCAATTAACGGTGTTGTAATGACGTCGACTCGAGTCTCGATTTTCACCGACTTGACTTGACTTGAGACTCGAACCTCAACTGACTTGACTTGACTTGAGACTCGAACCTCAGATTTTTTTTCTCGAGTCTGCCAAAAATAAGATTGAACTTATAATGTATTTTTTGTTTGTCATTTTGAGGACCGGATCGAACGATTTGTTTTATCATGGAGCATTCTTGGCCAGAACAATAAAATACCCTACAAGGTAAGCATTTAGACTCATTTTGAAATTAGCTTGAACAAATTTACTGACGCGCGACATGACTTGACTTGACTTGAGACTCGAACAGAGGGAGACTCGTTATAACCCTGAAAAACCTTGGGATTTTTTAGATGTTTGGAGTCACGGAATGAACCCGTTTTCCCAGATGTATTCCCCAAAATCCGGAAGGGTTGGCAGCTCTGCACAGATAATTTTTCATTCCACCCCCCAGCCTTTCTCCAACAATAATAAGAATTACCAAAAACAATACTAGTTATACTTTATCAACATATATTTTCAAATTTTCCACATCACGTCAGTTCTGTAAATACACATACAAGATATGCCATGTCAAAGTAATATCCTCATCAGAATATTTACATGTTGATTTGAAAGTAGGGTTTGGAGAAAAATAATTACTAAAAATCCGAACATTCGAATTTTTAAAAACTGAATACATGTATTTGATCCCGGCGCGTGCGTGAACACAAAAACATCGAAATTAATCTTGTTTTTGGACATCGATTCGGAAAGCAGTTCGTCGTCATCCTTAAAATTAACATAATAATTTTAGTGATTTGTTTAAATACATGTACTTTGTTAGGTGATACCGTGGCTGTAGTTTGTCCAGATCACATTTTTGATCCACCTATTTCCTTCATGGATGCCGAGATTTTGGTATATTATTTGTTATATTTTTCTCATTACCATTCTGAAATTTCGCATTCTCAATCCGTACATTTCATCTGGTTCTATAAAACAGTGGAGTAATTACACCAACCTTTTTTCTTTCCACATCCAAATTGGAGACTGTAAATTTCCTGGTTTTTCATTCCTATGGGTAGTATTTTGGGGAGGTATTTTATATGATTGCTAGGTCTAAACGAGATCTATTTTTCTGAACACCTCGTTTAATTAGCGTGGATAAAAAAAACTACCAGCTTTTGTTTGGATCAATTCTGCTTTCTGAAATTAATTTATAGCTTTGCAAAGTTCAATTCTGCAAAAAGTTTAAAACAGAGACTTGTTCACCGTTTGGTTTCGGATACATGTGTTCAGTTTTCGAATGTGAAACCGGATTCATAAAAAAATAAAAAGACTGGGTCAACATTTGTTTGGCCAAAAACCTAAATTTGAGAACCGAACATTTGCTGTAATTCTATACAGCCGTATACTATACTATTATATGGTTTTTAACTTCGCTCACATTTTAACAGGAACCGCAGCCCGCCGCACACCTTTGCGATTTACCGGATAATCGGACTACATACCGGAAAAGTGTGCACTGAAACAATTCGGGCCGGTCTGACCGTACACCATAGACCAGAGCAAATCGAACTTGTATGATTTTTCAGAATACGATGGTCCGGTGTCCGATTGGCCAGTAAACCGCAAAGGTACATGTGCGGCGGGCTTAAGTGCAAATAAACCATGTGGTGATAAGATAGATATGCAGCACGATATAGATAGAGCGTCTGCCCGGTGAGTCAGAGGGTCTCGGGTTCAAATCCTGAAAAGGCTTTTACAATTTTTCTCTCATCCCAAGTTTGGTAGCACGATATGTGACAGAGGGTACCCCCACGTCCACCGTTCCCCCCATTGTGTCTCAAACATCCAAGGAATTTCAAAGGAAATCCTTTCAGTTTTTAGGGAGGATCGGAGCGTTAACAAAAGGGAAGAGTGTGTTGAGGTATAGGGGCATTAGGGGGAGTCCCTTTGTCGGAGTCACATATCATGCTGGGTATAAGAATTTAAGAAGAAAAAAAACTGTACAAACAAATATGCATAAATACTAAAAACAATTGTTCATCAATTTGTTAATTATAAAATTTATTTATATAGTACTTGGTACTGTGTTTATCATAAAGATCTATCAAAATGCCTTTTAATGTCATGTTTATTGGGCACTGTTACAACAATTTATACGTGAAAGCAAATTTGACATCCCAAGCAATGTTTGAATTGCAGAATGTTCAAACAATTGTTTAATTTACACGAATGTTTGCCACAAAATGTTTGACATTAAATTTACATCAGATATACATTCATATGAAGTATGAACCAACTTTTATAGACCGTATCGAATAGCCGCCATCTTGTGGGGCACTTTTTGTTTACTTAAACTGTTCAACAATGTAAGGACAATATGAGCAACCATGCATGTCCTCAAGGAACAAAGAAACTGTCCCACAAGATGGCGGCTATTCGATACGGTCTATAGAGTCTGTTGCTTCCTCCAAAACTATCTCGTGGTAGCAGGTTAATGTTAAACTATACGTTGCTGTCCACACATATATATTTACATTGTTTTACAACCAAAAAAGCAGAGTTTCATAAATGGCACAAACAATCCCACACTCATATCATACGCAGTGGCACACCTCGGGTAAAAAATGAGTCCAGCATGTAATTTTCGTTTTCACAAAGTGAGACGCAAGTACTGCATTTAATGTGTGTACTGAACATTTCTCTTTTTTAAAAAGTGAAACCTATTTTAAATTAACAAATTAGCAAGTGTTTTGGTTACATTTTCATTATATCCCATTTATAGAGCAAATTTTTCGTGTAAAACATTTTCCATGCATTTTTCATGTTTTTGTGTTGAATAAATCTACCGAAAACTGGCATGTCACTTCGTGAAACCGAAATCTTGGCATTACGAGTCAGTGTGCGAAAATTGTGTGCGCACACATGCGTTTCAGTTCATAAAAACATGTGACCCCACAATATGCATTTCCACGAAGTGTACGCAAACCACACTTGGGTGTCAGTTTGAGGCGTCGCCGATGATATGCCCAAAAAAAATAATATATATATATATTTTTAACAGCAAGCGACCGTCGCGTTGCAGTTGTTTCCACCATTCTGCAGACTCCTGATCATTTGTTGGCAATCTTGCAGTCCCCGGTGGTCGCCGATTTTCTCCAAGGATCGCGCCGCTTCGGCTAGCATTCGTTCCCGCTGGCCGGGGGAAGAGAGAAGGGGAAATGGGAGGTGCCTGCAGGCCATGAGAAGAGCCGATGCTCGGTCGCGATCGCTGACTGTAACCTCGTCTTCATCTGGGGCAGGTTAAGAATAAGAATAGTAGGAAATGACGAGTGATTAAAATGAGATGTTTAATTTATACTATTTTTTTTAAGGAGAGTGTCTAGATCACATTTGTTAGCGCATCCACTCCCGCCCCCTAAACAATTTCATGCACAGGCCGTGGTTCAGGGCGAAGTGGTTCAGAGCGACGTGGTTTTAGGGTGAAGTGACTGTAAACTATTTTTTGACTGTTTTCTCAAAAGTTAGACGAAGTACGGAGCTGATTTTTGCTCAGGTTGCTTTTAATCATGCATACCTTCAATCACACAGGGGGATGAAACTATTTGTATCGGTTTACCAATCATGTATACTTATCTTTACAGCGTTTTAAAGCAAATTTTTCTGCTAAATAGCTTTATGAAACTGGTCCCTGTTCAACTGTAACTCCAAAAGGAATTAATACCCACCTTTCATGTTAGAGTAAGCATTAGTAACCCTTCTCCTAAGGCTCCTATCCAAAAGCTGCTGAGTCTTTGCAGGGTGTGCGCCAGCCATGAGCCTGGCCGTGGCCTGGTAGACATAAACCCTAGGTACGGCGGCCTTGATCGACGTGGACAGCTTGCGGATACAGGACAGGTCTTGCTGGAATGCCGAGAGCTCTTGGGGGGAGATGGGAGAGGTAATGTGGGGGCCGCCGGTGGGGGTGGAGGGGGTGGTGGCGTCCTGGTGTTTCTGCCAGACCGCGGTGCGGGTGGAGAGAAGCCAGTCGCATACTAGGACTTGCATTGCCTGGGATGTAAGAAATAATCAAGATCATAGTCTAATGGATTGGGTACAGGCCTTGCACATAAAAACCTCACAAAAAGTGTCTGCATTGGACTAAGACATCTTTCTCTCCTTCGTATGATCCCCTAAAGGAATCAGGTTGCTGAGATTAGCCGACTCAAGTCGTTGCCCTGTAGCCACCTAGGTGGTTCTTCAGCTCGGCTACGAAGTGCGAGACAGCAGGACGAAATGCTCAGTTTTAGAGGTGGGAGGGAAAACCCCACACGCCATCGTGTGGGGGAAAACCGACGGAATCAAGCAGTGACTGATAACCCAATCCACATACTGACCCGGACAGGATTCGAACCAGGGCCACATTGGTGGAAGGCGAGAAAAGAACCACTACGCCAATCTGCACCAAATCCATTGGCATATCAATTTAAAGACATATTACATGATTGGAAAACTTGGTCAAACATTCTAAACACCTAACCAGTGACTGTACATTGCTGGAATGTGGTATGCATATTAACTATTATAATGTGTAAAGTATATTTCATACAAGAGAAAACACTGCTTTTTGTTGATGGCAAAGAGTAAGAGTATGTCCAAATGCGGAAAGTGGTCAAATTTGACCATTTTCCATTTTACCGTCTTCTCGGTAAACCCATAAAATAAAATCCAGTGCCTACGCAGTTTTAGATTCCCACATACACGGATGCATTTCCATCACGTCGGGGGTTGCTTCCGCGTACTCCGTGTCGTAATCCTGCTGTCATGTCTCAGCGCCCTGTTGCGTTGCAGATGCACTGCATCTTCAAGAGCCAAATGCAATGCAACTACAATGCACCAGGGAGACGAGATTGCATTGAACCAGTCTTCCTCAGTGCAGCTTGGAACTCATTCTAAATGTGCAGTTTGGCCCCATGTTGAAATTGTTCACTGTGTACATCACAATGACAAACGCGTAGTATCAAGAAAACGCACAGCACGGACAATGATTCTCTTAAAACAATAAAAGATGCAGATGCACTGATCGTGCTGGACACGTACTTTGGGGAACAAGACAAAGATGGACGCACCGTGATAAAGGTCTAATTGTGACCTTTATCACGGTAGGGCCATCTGTCTTGTTTCCCATAAGACATGTCAGGCACAATTAGTGTGTCTACACAACTGCACGATAGCGCGTGTAATCATCCATTTTGAGAGAATCAGTGTCCACACTGGGCGTAATCTCTATCAAGCTACGCGCATGTCATTGTGATGCACACAATGAACAACTTCAACACGGGACCAAACTATTTTTCCTGCAAGCCTCAATTTGGTAACGTTCACTTTATTACGGGAAAAGTAAAGATGGCCGCACCGTGACGAATGTCCAAGGATGAAAAAAAATGTTGATAGAGCTTTTAATTCTAACTAGTCGTTATTATATAACTATGATCGGTACCTGTGTGATCTTTTCATAGCGTTGCTGCACTGAGTAGTTGAGGCTGCTTTTTAGGTGTATGCTGGACTTGTTACAGATGTAGATGCATTCATCAAGCATGGGGTCTTTGCGACTGCTGTTTGGGCTCAGGAATGCCTTCCTGGCTTTGAAGGCCAACTGTGTGGCCTTGGGAAGCGGATCTCTGTAGAAAAAAAATATATAAAATTAATAAAATTAAATAAAAATTTAATAACATTTTATTAAAAAATAATAATAGAATGGTGTATAAACTGCAAAAAAACTGGTTGTCACCGGCACCGCGCACCAATTGACGCGCTCAGATGTACGTAGAAACACCCGTCTGCGTGTTTTTTTTAAAAAATACTGCACACCGTGCATTATAATAATTTTGAGTATTTTTTCAACTTACCAAAGTGTTAGCTAAAATGAGTATTTCCAACAGCGGGAATATTACCCGTCACAAACAGCTTTGAAACCAATTAAAACGCTTAAAAAAGTTTGTGGACGTTCATAATATACTACTAAAGTGCGATGTCGTTGCCATGTTAACTGGGTCTGAACATTCGCTGGTAATCTGAAACATCCATTGATATAGTGCCAAAAACCATGGCAACACACATAAGGGCGACGTTTCCACTTTAGTGGTCTATTCATACTCTTTTCAACCTTTTTACATAAACGCAATGGAAAATGAGCACAACAAACACGTTTAGTGCTAAATGCATAGCGAGCTCGATATCCGTGCCGTGCAAACGCATAGCGAATATCAAGTCGCGCATTTCACATGACCACAGAAACCTGTCATATAACAATGACGACATAATGATGACATCTTATATAGCGCACATATCAATCCTGCGGGATACTCATGGCACTTTACAATATCATTACCCTGGTCATTGGACAACTCCCTGGGGAGTATGCAGCCCTGACAGCCTGACACAATCGCTCAAAGGCTGTAACCCTTGCAGGTACCCATTTACTGAGAGGGGCAACTTATGGCAAGGTGCCTTGCCCAAGAGCACACGCATTATGGTCGCGGCTGGGAATTTAACTCACAACCATGGAATTAGGCACGCTTTTACCAGACAGCTCGGCCACACGGTACTTATCCGTTGCACTATTTCTATTTGTGCACTTGCAAAACCTAATATCTGCCAACTCACTCTGTGTTTTGCAGCTGTTGTGGCAAACATTCCACAGATGAGTAGAGTCGCTCTGCCGCGCTGTCTTCGCCGAGTAGCCAGTACACTGCAATGAAGACAGTGTTACACCACCACTTGGAGACTGGGTCTGCACCTGCACAAATAGAAAAGTAGAAGGCGAGAAAAACAACCATTAAATTTAGTCTACATGTTTGGTAATTACCCTCCAAAAATTTCTGAATTATTATCTTGTTATTAAGATGGTAATGGAAGTAATCATCCTGTGAAATTATTTCGTCTGAATTGCCTCCATTCATGAGAAAAATGACAAAACTGTTTGAATCTCCAAAGATCGCCCTTTAGAGGTAATTTTCTCGACCTATGCTTTCAATTACCAGTGGAAATATGGCCGTTTTTAACAGTTCACCAATCAATATCATGTATACTACCTTTAAAGGTAATATACATGATTGGTAATTAATTGAAAGCCTATGTCGAGAAAACTACCGTGTAGAAATTTCAGCCACACCGATGCAGTAATACTTCAGAAATCCTGAAAAAATCCAAGTATGGTTTTTGTGCATGAACGAATGAATGGCTCCAAAGATCGCTTTAATACAGGCAATCTTTGGAGATTCAAATAGTTTTCTTATTTTTCTCATGAATGGGGCACTTCAGACGAAATAATTTCACAGAATGATTACTACCATTATCATCTTGATAACAAGTAAGCCTTAAGATAATAATTCAGAAATTTGTTGAAGGGCAATTACCAAACATGTAGACTAAATTTTAAAATGCACAGTCAAATTGCTCTCAGGGGCTTCCCAAAGTTGTAAAAATTTTCACAATTCTACAAAGCATAGTATTTTTCAAGACTCCAAAATAATAAAATAATACTTTTTTTCTAATAATTTTTTTTTGTCAGTACCATGAAAATGCTGACAACTTTGAACGGTCCTTTAATACTATCACAAGAATGGGGTGTATGAAATATATACCTGAGGCTGCAGACATGTTGGATCCAATAGCGAAGGCCTGTTTGAGGGAACAAGCTGTGTCTGAACACTCGCTGAGGAGTTGAAGGTACTGTAGTGTCTCTGAACACTGGGGATCACTGTAACGTCGCAATACAAAAATATTTGAAACATGAACATTGGCTAGCAATGAAGCAGTAATATTTGTCAGAAAGCCATTATGTTGCAAATTGTTCCCTAGTTAAAGGAGCGTGTTCAGATCACATTTTTCAGCCTCCCATTTTCCCTCCCCTTGCTCTTCACGAAAGAATGCTCTGGGATCTTTAAAGTGCATTACCGAAACCGAACACACTGGACCAACGGCGTTACATACCTTCCGAGGGACGGAGCAAGTGTGATTAAGTGCCTTGCTCAAGAGCACAAGTGCCACAACCCGTCACTGCCCGGAATCGAACCCACATTCTAGTACTGGCACAGGAACTTGAGTTCGGGTTTTGGTCTGGGTATGAGACTAAGTAGGATGTGACAAAGACAGCTTCATTTACCTCCCAATTTTAGAGTTTGTTGAAGTACTTTTTGAATTTGGGGACTCCAGAGAGTAAGTAGCCTTCTCCAGAAGGTGTTCTCGGTAGGCTTGGCTGACAAAGGACAGAGGATCGCCTAAATTATTTGAACAAATAAAACGGGGAAAAAAATTAAAAATTCAAGCAACGGAATAAATGATATACATATCATAAATGTTCAATAAAGTCCATCTGCTGGATCTCGTTGTGGTACAGGAAAACTTAGATGGGTCGGATTGTAGACCGATTGTAGACCAAAGGTTGCCAAATATAAATAAAATTAAATAAAGAAAACCTCCAACAACATGAACAAACTCATTCTTGTTTCAATTAAATAATTTTACTACGTTTCAGGCCGTCAAGCCGTCCATTTGGTACAGCTTGAAAATTGGTACCACCAGAAATTTTAATTATATTTCTATTGTATTTTCAGCCTTGATTGCTACATGCAATTCATTTCAGCAGAACAGGTCACACATGTTTAGTATTTTAGTTTTTTGGGAACCTAGTATAGTGATCATTATTTCTATACCATTTTGGCTTCATATTAGAAAAAGGATTTTCAACAACAATGTAGGGCTTACTTAAAACTAATAATATAACAACAATTATATGACATAATGAACTTCACTTTTGATTTTTGTCTTCGAGAAGCACCACGAAAACAATTTATAAAAATCATGCTTGCTGCAAATTTCTATTTTAGATTTTTAACGTGTCCTTGGGAAATGCACTCGGGTCAAATTACATCCATTTAACATTATATAGACCGACGCAATAATTTCTTTATTTTACATAATTTCGTTTTTACTCGAGACGTGCCTTCTTGTATACCTAGCACGATATGTGGCAAAGGGACTCCCTCCCCCTAACGCCCCTATACCTCAACATACTCTTTCCTTTTATTAACCCACCAACCCCCCTAACAACTGAATTTCTTAGAAATTCCTTGGATATTTGAGACACAATCGGGGAACAATGGTAGGGGGGATACCCTCTGCCACATATCGTGCTGCATATGCTTACTTGGGTTGCCTGCAATGCTGTACAGGCTTTCCTTGGGCTGGCAAGACCAGGAACCATACAGGAAGAAACGATATCCCATGGGGTGGAACAGCCACTGGAGGGAAGGCAGCTCGGCACTGCTGGCTCCGACATGGCGAGCACGGCTTAGGAAGTATCTCTGCAATTGGAGATATGACATAGTGCAGTGTGAACATTTATTGTCTTTTGAAATGAAATGCTCTCAAAGGAGTGTGTCCAGATCACATTTTTTTCACGGGTGTTGAGATTTGATACCATATCATTTGTCATATTTTTCTCATTACCATTCTGAAATTTCGTGCTCTTAATCCGTTTATTTACAGGGATATCGTAAACAAAAAACCCACGGAAGTTTAATAAACTAATTTATCCTGTTACATAAAGCAGTGCATTAATTAAAACCAACCATTTTGCTTCCTCATCTAAATTGGAGATTGCAAATTTCCTGTTTTCTGCCCATGGATAGCATTTTGGGGAGGTATTTTATGATTTTAAAACAAAATCCATTTTCTGGAAAAAATCGGAACACGCTTCTTTAAAGGCACTACTCACAAGAAGTTAGGAATATTGTGGGGTGTACGCAGATATTTTAATTGAGGGTATGCATTCCGCTTGAATGATTTTGTATATGGTTTGACAATTGTATCTGCATGACAGACACACCTTGTCACAGGAATAGGTAGAAACCGTCATTTGAAACAAATTCAAAATTCAAAAAACACAACATACCAATATCCCCAACATATTGTGAGTAGTGTATTTCTTGTAAGATGAAACTTTTTACAGATTTCTAGAATAAGGACATAACATATCCAAAGCAGAATGGTAGTAAACTAGCCTGAAGAAATGTTAGCTACATAGATGCAGAAAACATGAAAATCCATGCATGGTTTGTGTGTAAATTTGTATGAAATTTTTAGGACAAAAATCCACACCCAATGGTGAAAAATGCACATCTTGCTATCAGATGCACAGAAATTTTTATTTCAATGCGTCAAAATCCCCACCCTGGGGCATGAAGAACGTGACCAAACCTGCACTTCGGTGGTCAGGATGCGTGGGGGGTAGGGAGGGGAGGAGAGTGGGATAAACAATTGATAGGTGCATTACCGAGAACACCTGCAGCCTGCTTGAGAGTCGAATCTTGAAACAGAGGGCCTGGGTTAGGTAAATCTCAGTGAGTGTAGCCGGGCTGATGGCATCCCATGCACACTCAGCTAGGTTGACTGCACACAGTCCCATGTTGATGGAATATAGATCACCGTCCGTCAGATAACCTGTAAACATTGAAATTTGATGCATGTACAAGGGGGCGGTCTTTTAACAGTCAAAGGGTGCATTTAATAGCAAAATATTTTTTTCTGACAAACGCCTTTACCTTTTCTCAAAACAGAAGAAATAACCAACTTAAATATGGAAAAAAGGAAAACAGTGTGACATTGTGCCTGTTTAAAACCGTCCTATGCAACTTACAGATCAAGACACTTAAGTGACATCTTTGACCTGATTTACATTAGGGAAAACTCGCCTTAGGGTAATTCCCAAAATTAGGGGTCCAAAATGTTTGGTGTCCTCGTTACGTACGACACCCTGTGCATAAAAATTCACCACTCATGATCACAAATTCTCAGTAATAGACCATGGCCTGTGATTATAGGGGGCAGCATCATTTTCTTGAATATTTTGTTATCTGATTCCTGAAAAATATTCAAAACAAAAGACCATAAAGGCTTATAATTTGTTCCATGGTATTGAATAGGAGTTTGGTGTCCCGGGTTACCTACGCCAATGAAATTTTGCTGTAAAATGAGTTTGCATTAAACTTGGTGTCATATCTACACGCAAACATAAAATTTAAGTGGCATTTGTTGAAATAAAAATAATTATTTTTTTAATAGGAAAGTACTTTCAATTACTAAAAACACTTGGAAATCTTAAAAAGCATGTCACACTTTCGGACCCCTAATTTTGGGGAATTACCCTTTAACAATGAATAAAATTACTTTAAACACGGCAATTTCTCAAGGGTCAATGTCTGTCCTTGTTTGATACCTACCGGCCATGTGCAGTTGATGTAGTTTATGATACACCAACGCTCCATCACGAGCAGACGATTTGCCATCAGGACACTTCTCGCCTTCCCTCTTGCGCCGTACACCGCCGGCGAGTGTTGCTAACCAGCGTCCAATCAGGAGACGATTTAAGGCGTGACGCAAGAGGTTCCAGAGGAGCGACGATACCAGATCCAGCCGAGAGGTGGGTAGAGGGCGCCCTAGAGCCGTCAGACACATGCGCAGCTGGCTTGCGGCTGCTGCGAAATCGCCCTGTTTGGTTAAAAAAAACAATTGCGATAATATTTGTGAAGATCAGAAAGCATTTTGGGAGGTGCAGAGATATTTAGGTAAGTTAGCATTACAAAACATAGGGGGCGTGGCTATGGGGGTGGGGCTTTTTGGGGGTGGGCCATAGAGAAAAGCACTTTGATTTAAACGTTTAGTGAAGTGAAAATTATCAACCATTTGTTTTTATACACGAATCAGAAGATCAAAGTGTTGTAGACAAAGGGGCAAACTCAAATTTGTTTTCATTTCAGAAAGTGACATTTTCTCTACTTCAAAATTTTCTTGACAGACAAGGGCGCTGTTTATTGCTAGTCATGGAGGGAACCCACAGTTGAAAAACAAAATAAGAACATTACATTTCAAACAGTAACCCACTGCTCCATTTCTGACCCAAACAAACTTGTTAGGATTGTTGCAAATGACATACTAAACAAACTCAGTAAACTGTTTCAGATCATAACACCAAGAAGTCACTGAAAATGACAAAAACTTTTGTACACAAGTCAATGGAGATTTCCTTTTTTGTTCCGAGATGACATCACGGATTTGCTCATGAATATGGAAATTCATCAGCATAAAAATAGAAAACTTGCAATTACACCAAAACGGAACAATCAAATTTTCTGAAATTGACCGTAATGTGTAAAACACACCCTCTACTATTATTATATTTAATAAAAACCCTATTTCACACGTCCTTTAAGGAGAAAGTAAACATTTGGCACACTAAACAAATCTGCCGAGAAATTCGACATTTCACACCAATGATATTGGAGGATTGAGGCAACAAACATGCTTCGTTTTAACATAGGTACTAAATATTTTAAAGGACAGAGACTCCACTTTAAATAAAAGGCCTTGGGGTACATGTAGGCTTGAGCAATGCCAACATTTTTGGAGTCTATTTCACTTAGAAATCATGACTCCATTCAGATCTGATTCCATTTTCAAAACAAAAGTTGGTACTAAATTTAGAAGAACAAAATATATCTCACAAACTTGAAACAAAACACTGCCAAATTCCTTGAATTTTGTTATCTGTGCATCCATTAACATTCAGAATTGCCCGGTACTTCCTGAAGATGGAATAATGATTCCGATTTTTAATTTGGACTCCAGGGTGGATTCGCCCAAGCCTACTTAGAGCTGCAGTTACCCAAAATTTTACTTCACGAGTTGACAAGAAAAATTTGACGAAAAGTGTTGATAGCAATGGTAACAATGATATATTTTCCTGTTTAAGACGATACCTTTGTGGAAGAAATTGCCAATTTGAAGGCGTTTTTACTATTCATACAGCACACACTAAAACAAAGTATTACTGCATCTATGTGGCTGAAATTTCTACAAGGCAGCTTATCAACATTAATATGTAATGCTGTTCCTGTTTTTAAATGTTTTCCAATCATGTAATGTGTCTTTAAGTAAAAGAACTTGAATGCCTTGGGTTAAGGGTTTTCGTCTTCGGGCCTGGATAGCTTACCCTCGCCAGATCAAGATCTGCCTGCTTGCGATGCCTCCAGAACGTGGTAGATGCCCCTGTAAGCGATTTGGTGACGGGTTCTCCGAATATAAACACACTGGCTAGGAAACCGATGACAATGATCGCGTTGATAAACCACACCAAGCAGGCCGGCCCCAGCCACTGCACCCAAGTAGGCTCCAGAATCTCTGCAGGAGGAATCACGATATAAAGGTTTTGTGCAATGAAAATCAACAACTAGCTGGTTTTATACACAAATCAAGGGATCAAACTGCTGCAGACGAATATTAACAGTAGCCCACTGATCCATTTTTGACTCAAACAAACTTGTTGGGATTGTTGCAAATGATATAAGCCACTGAAAATGACACTTTTGTACACAAGTCTATGGACAATTCCTCTGTTGTTACTTAGATGACGTCACAGCTTTGCGCTCATGAATATGATGCTCTCCCAGCTGAGCTATAAGGCACAGTTGGTATACTTCCTCAGGTTTTCCCCAAGACCTCCGACACACCAGCCAGATGCTTTAACAGCTATGCTATGAGGCACAGTGCTATACTCCCTTAAGTTTTCCATAAGACCTCCGACACACTGGGCAGATGCTCTACCAGCTGAGCTATGAGGCACAGTGGTGTATTCCTTCAGATTTTTCCTATGAACATAATTTTTCTCTCAGTGTTACATAGGAGCACAACTGGGCAAAATAGAAAAAATATTTTGTATGAAATGTTTTTGTTGTTGAAACGGTCGCCATTAACTCAAATTTACCTTCTTCTGCGAGTATGGTGCGACCGGGGCCCTGAGGCCTATCAAACTTTCCAATACCGGTCGACGATCCAGCCGCGTCAAAGAGAAAACCTAGTGGATTGACAGCCAGGAAACAGAACATGAAAACGCAGAGGGCCATGCGAGTGCGGTCCAGGATACCACCATTAGAAGTAGTGCTGCCAGTGGGGCTGTAAGGGTCGTCTTCTTCGTTGTAGTTTTGTTCCAAGGCTTCCTCTTCGCACATGTCTGCTGAGCTGACATCGGAGGTGCTGCTGAGGGGGCTACGCAGGGGCGAGCTGGTGTCCGAGGGGGGCGGGGTCATTGGTTCGGTCTTGACTTTGATGGGGTCGGTTACTGTGGGTACTAGTAATACATAAAGAATTCAAAACTCTGTTACAAACCTAAACTTTATATTAAGCATGCTTAATTATGTATTATTTGCAACTTTTTACAGATTCATGGAATAAGAGTGTAACATATCTAAGGAAGATTTTGGTAAACTAGCCTGAAGAAATTTTAGCTACTTAGATGCATCAATGCTTCAGAAAACCTTGAAAATCTATATGGATTTTGTGTACAAGTGAATGGTAAAAAAGTCATGTGCACAGGACTTTATTAGAAAACCACCTTCGGTTGTCAAGTTCCAGCATGAAATACCATTTTGGACGAAAATAAATTCATGTGGTGTTTGTTACCATTGCTATCAACACTTTGAGTAAGGTTTTTCTTGTCAACTCATGAAAAATAAATGATACGATGAGCCTTTAAATAAACCTTTAAATGAACATGGCGGTTTCGGGCACTTTTGAGGAAATAGAGCTGCAGGGCAGTTTAGGGCACTTTTACGACTAATGCGTTAAATAAAAAGAAAGCCGCTAGGTCTACAGAGGTCAAATTTTACTATGTTGATTTACAGAATCAGCAGAATATTAGTACATCTACAGAAATATTAATTTAACAATAATATTGTTAGAACATCTGTTCTGAACATGCAAGTAATTTTAAGCATTTTGATCTCAAACAGTTTAAAGTGAGAAAAGACTTAAAGGTAATTCCCAAAATTAGGGGTCCAAAATGTTGGGTGTCCCAGTTACATACGACACTCTCTGCTTCAAAAATCACCACTTATGACCACAAATTCTCAGTAATGGACTATGGCCTGTGATTATAGGGGGCAGCATAATTTTCTTTAATATTTTGTTTTATGATTCCTGAAAAATATTCAAAACAAAAGACCATAAAGGCTTATAATTTGTTCCATGGTATTGAATAGGAGTTTGGTGTCCCGGGTTACCTACGTAATGAGTTTGCATTAACCTTGTTGCCATATCTACACACAAACATTAAATTTGAGTGGCATTTGTTCAAATAAAAACAATTATTTTCTACTGGGGAACCACTTTTAATCATTAAAAACACTTGGAAATCTTAAAAAGCATATGTCACACTTTTGGACCCCTAATTTTGGGAAATACCCTTGAAACTTACACAGCGTGAGGGATGGGTTTGCTTTTTCGGCCTGCACTCGTAGCAACAGGTTTTCTTGCCTCAGTTTGTTGGCGGTATTGCGCAGATACTTTATGTGATCAATGGCTTTTTGGAGAATGCCTGATTTCTGGATCTACGAGATTAGATGTTGAAAGAAAGTAACACTTTTACTGCGACTGCAAATCTGAAAATTTACTACCGCATTTATATAAGGTCTTGATTCAGGTTTAATCAATCTTTGTAACTGCAAAGTGACTACTAATTGTGCATTAAATTAGTTTACAAAACATCAGTGGTTTTTTTTACGATATCCTTGAAATTATACGGATTGAGAGCACAAAATTTCAGAATGGTAATGAGAAAAATATGACAAATGAATATCTAATCTCAACACCCATGGGCTATGGTTTAATTAATTTAAATTTAATTATTGCATTTTTATTGGACACATTCCATATGAACACGTCACAAAGTTTATTTATAAACCCAAGTGTTTTCCACCTAAACATCGAAATACCTAAGTGGGTGGCGCCATTGGCAGCCGACGGCCAGAGACGCTAGGGAATCTTTTTACTCTTCACAAATAAGTGCTCTGGGATTTTTAAGTGCGTTACACAACACACTGTACCAATGACTCTACATCATTTCTGAAGGATGGAGCAATTGTGGTAAAGTACCTTGCTTAAGAACACTAACCTTAGCATCATGTCCGACAACCATCTGTTTCAATTCTTGAATCTTGGAATTGATGCTGGACCGGTAGCGCTTCTCAATGGCATTGTGGGCCGTCCTCTTTTCTCCCTTCTTAAGAGGCGGGGCATCGGTCATATTGGTTGTAAGCCTGCTGATTGGCAGCTTGTTGTCGACCACCATGGGGATGCTGGTCAGAACAGCGCCCTCGCTGTTGATATGGACCGAAGCGTTTGGGACCGAGATGACGGGGAGGCATTTGTTGTGCTCTGTTTTGATGATTTGGGTTGGAACGACGACCTATTAGGAGGAAATAGGCATACTTCATGGTTTAAAGATCTAATCAGGTTAGCGTAGTGGTATTATATACTTTCCTTGACGTTCAGCTCTGTGGCCCTGGTTCAAATCCCATCGTGGGTTTTCAGTCCCTGCATGATTCCATGTTTAGGAGTTTCCTCCCACCTCTGAGCATTTATCATTTCTCTTGAAAACTTTCTTCAGGATAACGAGCTACATTGCCTTGGGCACTTTGAAAGAATGCCTGGTTGCAGTACCCAAAAAATTTATTAATATCCCGAAACAAATTCCAAAGCAGAAAAAAATGCACCAACACCATCTCCCACCCCCCACCCCCCCCCCCCCCAAAAAATAAAAAATAAGTAGTTGATCATGGCTTGAGACCTTGTGTACAAAACATACGAGACCGGCTGAAATTTTTGAAAGTGTTCCTAACAAAATCTTAAATTATTTTACACTTTTCCATCAAATATGCACTTACCGATGCTTGATAAATCATTCAATAAAATATCAATGATCAACTTCCTACCAATAAAAAATTAAATGTGGCTCTTACTTGTTGATATGTTGTCGTGCCAGGCTGCATTGGTTTAGCCGGCGAAATTGTCAATTTTGGAGACTGCACAGTCAGGTGTGGGCTTGACGATTGCAAAACTTGCGGAGAAAGTGTAAGTGACTGGACGGCTGATGACGCGGCATTGCTGCCTGTTACCGTGTTGCACGTTGTCAGCGTGGGCGTCGTTGCGATGGTACTCAAAACACTGGGCGTTTGGAGCGTCACGTGCTGGATAGTTATTGGAACCGCGGCTGGCGATAGCTGTAATTGTTGCTGTTGCTGCTGTTGTAGTTGAAC
This sequence comes from Henricia sp. BOLD:AAB3569, assembly GCA_037783545.1. NCBI lineage: Eukaryota > Metazoa > Echinodermata > Asteroidea > Spinulosida > Echinasteridae > Henricia > Henricia sp. BOLD:AAB3569. Next base: position 1,388,959 of record JBBELK010000429.1, on the reverse strand, counting down.
TGACTGTTGCTGCTGTTGCAGTTGAACTGACTGCTGCTGCTGTTGCAGTTGAAGCTGTTGTTGCAGTTGTTGAGCCTGTTGCAGCTTTTGTTGCTCCTGCAGCTGCGCTTGACGCTGCGCCTGTTTCTGTAACTGCAGCAGCAACTGTTGTATTTGCAGTGTTGCCTGCTGTTGCTGCTGCTGCAACGGATTCGACAGGTGTTCCTTCTCCGACTCTTGAGCTTGGAGAAGCTTGCTCTGAACTTGAGCCAAAAGCTGCTGCTGTTGCTGTTGGATAGTGGGGCTTGGAGGTACTTGAACTGGGCTTAGCTGCTGCTGCTGCTGCTGCTGCTGTTGCTGTTGCTGTTGCTGCTGCTGCTGCTGCTGTTCTATTTGTCGAGATGTCAGGAGCATGTCGAAATGCGAATCAGGTGACAGAAATCCCGAGTCGCTGATGCCAGTTGGCCCCAAGGAGGTATCAAGTAGAAGAGAATCACCGGGGCATTCATATTTGATGACATCTGTTGAGAGTAGACAGGTAGATGAAAATCCTGATAAATGTAAGGGGGAGCGTATTTCTACTGCGGGCATCCGAATTAAGCTGTGTCCACGCTGCAGTAAATTGCAACAGAAGCGGCAACCGACAGTGATGGAATGGCAACTGCAGCGGCACCGCTGAAAATTTTGAACTTTTGGCATTTGCCCCAAGTGGCTACTTTTGTCGTTTCTGGGCGTTTATTTTACCTTCGGTGGAATGAAAATGGGTCCACACTGTGAACGTCCAAAATTGGCAGTTTTGCGGCAGTTGAAAAGCAATAAAACGGCAGTGGAAAAATGCTCCAGTGTGGATGATACTTCAAACATTTTTTTGAGATGCAATTGGCAATGCTTTTAACCGTTATCTTGGGTGTTTCTATTGCAGACGAAATACCTGTATTTGGCGTGCTACGCGCAGCAGTCGGAATGACACACTCCTTTAAAAAACGTTATCGACCGTTTCTACTGCTAAAATCGGAAAAACCACATCGGAAAAATATTTTCTGATCAAGTTTTAATTTACTATTGCATACACCGGCAAATGACTTGAGGCTATTTCTACTGGATGGATAAGGATACCGAAGCGTTCCAAAATGGTAATCGTGCTCAATAGAGATACGCTCAGAGAGTGATGTCAACGAAGGAATGGGAGTCCGACCACGAAACAGAGTCTTATGTACTTTGGCCAACGTACGATATGGCCAACACTTTTAATGTTGTCAACAGCACTGGGGAAAAAAGTCTTGGCAATCAATAGAGATATTTGAAGAAAAAAAAAGATTGTATTTCAGGGAGATTTCCGGACTGTGGGAGTCTCAAATAACACTTCCTTTAAATGGTGAACGCGGACAAACACTTTGGGGCTTTTCAGGCGAGCGAACAAAACCGCTCGGTTCTGAAATGTCAGAGATCTGGCAGTGCGAAGCACTTTTCCTTAGCAGAGAGATATCTTTTTAAATGCTGTAAACCATTCAAAAATATAGATTTCTTAAAATAAAAAAAATCATTTGAAAAAAGCAAATACACCTTACCGGTATTTATTTAATAAATAACTACTTGAAGTATACACTCCACACTTCAGAAATGTGTGGCATCTATACTTTGAGAATGTTTCTGGCAAATAGCCAATTTCGGGAGAGCTGGCCATCTAACTCAAAGGGCACAATCAGTTTTGTATTAGACGCTTTGAACACCCCGAGATGATCATATTTCCTGTTTCATCAGGTTCATAATGCATCTCCACCCCTTGCTATGTCAAGTTCTGGGGTCATTGTTTACAATTCAATAACCATTCATCTTGCGAGAGATATGATTTCCTACAGGGTTGTTTACACTGATATGTGAGAATGTGGGACTGGCATTAACTTGATACTCGAGTTATTCAGCTTAAAAACCAAAGAAAAGACGCCTTTTGTGGTGCAGTGTGAAGTGAATCGATGGCACACACAAAAATCAAGATATTGGTTCTTTATACACATCACGACCCAAATTCTATTTAGGGAGTCCATACAACAATGGCATTTTTCTGGTTTTCAACTTGACAGAGTCTTGTTTCCTTGCAAGTTGAAAGCTGAATGCTCTTGAAGAAATCTACTCCGAGTGTAATATTCACATGAAACTGTTCACAAACTTCTTGAAAGAAAGAAAGAAAGTAGAAAAAAAACTGCCATAAAAAAATACCAGTGGTTGTAAGATTATCATATGTGACCGGCTCCAGCAAAACCCAACACTTGTGATGAAAATTCAAAATTTAAGTTTTGGTATCATCTTAGTGTGCATACAAAAAGGTATCTTTTAAAACATGTTTGAGGAAATTCTGATAATTTTTGCCGAAGTTATGACCAATTAAAGTATGACAGATCAGAAAAAGTGAAATGGAGCTATTGGTCTTTAAAGTTTGACAAACTAGTTGATTATTTAATTTTTTGTCAATAATATGAGGAATTTTGAGACAGTTCATAAGATCAAACAACAAAACAAATCTTGAATGTATCCCGATGTTGATTCTGCCAAATTTTCAAGTTGGTCCCAGAGGCCATTTGTTAAGGTTGTGGGCCCATATCACGTAATGGGAAATGCCGAGAAGCGTCGGGTTTTGCCAGAGTCGGTCACATATGCTTGGTGTAACTTTTTTATTAAGTGTCTTGAGTGGTAAGATTTGCTTTCAAAATTTGCATTTTCCTAATGTGTTAACCTGACAAATGTATACCTGAAAAAAATACATACAATTTCCTTTCCAAATTTGGTAATAAATATTTACTCACACAAATGTTAATTATTCCATGACATAAAATTTAACTTGGGGTGAGAGAAAAATCATGAGGGCCTAATCATGATTTGAACCCGAGACATCCGCCTTACCGGGCTATGAGGCACAGTTGTATACTCCCTCAGGTTTTCTCCAAGACCTCTGACACACTGGGCAGATGCTCTACCATCTGAGCTATGACTGAGGCACAGTGCAGTGGTATACCCCGCCCCTCCCTCCTCCACCCCCCTCAGGTTTTCTCAAGGAATCAAATTTTTCTCTCGGTGATTAGGCACCTTACAACTTTTTACGAGATATTGCGTTTGTCAAGTTTACCTAAAGTTTAACACTGTTCAAATGTAAACCAAATGGTGTCGACGAAAAGAGAAGACGTTTGAAGATCTATAGGTAACTATAGTTGCTGTCCTCGGCAACATGTTTTTTTGGGGGAGTAGGGGGAGGAGAGGAGCGGGGTGCCTTCTTTCTTCGAATGTAAAACAAATTGTGTCAACGAACCTTTGACTATAGCTGATGTCTAGTATTAAGAAACAAGAAATTATATTTATTTTGAAACAAAAAATGCAACAGCACTCCATAACAAAAATCTAGCTGCAAAAATAATGCACTTTGCTCAAATTGTTGCCAATTTGCCAGCTGAACCCCAACTTGCGACTAGCTTCTTCGTGAGTTAGTTTTGTTGTGACTAGTTTTGTCACTAGTACTAGGCCTACGGAGTATAGTTTCTTTGCGAGTATTCAAGTGGAAGGATTCAATAATCGCTCGCCAAACTGTTGGTCTAGAGCATGTCATATGGGCGGTCTTAATTTGACTTTAAAAAAAAACAGATGCTAGACAAGTTCCCAGGGCGAGGGTTGGGGGAGGGGGCAAGAGAAAGGGGGACAAAGGGGGAGGGGCGAGGAAGAGGGGCGAGGGGATGACCAAGGGGGAGGACCAAGGGGAGGGGCAAGGGGAGGGGCAAGGCGGTAGAAGGGGAGGGGAAAGGCGGGGGTGGGAGGGGCGACGGAAGGGGAACAAGTTTTCAGTAAGATTACACAAACATAACTCAAAAACAAATGCTGAAAGATGCACTTAACATGACTGATAAATGATAAACAGCAGGCCTAAAAACATGGTAAACAAAATGCAAAAGGTTACAGCAGATTAACCAAAGTTCGACAGCGCAAATCAAGCATTGAACCGTTTGAACATGTTGAACTTAGCAAGCTGCGACTGATGCATGTCGATGTCGGAAGACGGAACCTGCAAAAATTTCCCGAAATTTCGGAAAATCGTTCATACCGTCTATGTCGTCCAAAAGAACATCACTGCCTCCAGGAGAGTGTAAATTGGGGTCTAAATCTCCTAAAGGATCCGACGAAAACAGCCACTGCTGCAGCTGGTCCGCCATAGCATACATGTGTAGTTTCTCAATCAAAATGTCTTAATTTTACATCATAAACGTGTTTTTCATCGATGAATCAGACTTGCGCGAGCTAGCTCCACACAGCCCACAAAAACAGAGTGAGACCACGAGAATCCGACCAATCAGATCGCGCGTTGCCATCGTACGATTTTGCGTCATTGTTTATTACCGCAATATGCAAATTAATTACATATGCATGATATTTTGTTATTGTAGCAGACCGACACTTGAGGGCTCACTTCGTATTTATGGTAACTCGTGCCGTATCCGAATCCATTGGCTGTGGCTTCCGCTTAAATAATAAATGGCAGGCCCGGTGCACACTTCAAGTTTAGTTCATATCACATTTTTTATACCCTATCATTTTTTAGTGTCATATTTTTCTCATTACCATTATGAAATTTGGCGCTCAGCTCAATCAATCACCGATATTTTATAAACCGAACTTGTGCAAGCAGTCAGCAAGGATTAGGACCTACAGATACGCCAATATTTTTGCTTCCACATCCACAAATCCGTTTTCTGGAAAAAAAGCCAAAAAACAAACAAACTAGAAAAGGAACTGCATGACCATGCTTTCATTATGCAAGTCCTCCGTCCTATTTAGGCTGTTTACGGTACGGATCTAGTTTCTTTCACACGAGGGCGCCCTTGTAAAAAAATGTGTGTGCACACACATTTTTATAAATAAATATTTATAACTATATATCGTTTTCTTATAAAGATATCACCCCGGGTGGATCATTGCATTGGACACGGCAGTCCATTTTGAGTGAGGTTTTCTTCCGGAAAAGATTTGTTTATTTAAAGAAAACTGTTTTATTAATTCAAAGGAAAAATCAATACACTATAATTACAGTTTACATCAATTACAGAAATATTAGAGGTAATTAGCTGAGGGGGGGGGGGGGGGGGGGGGGGCGGGGGGGGGGGGGTGTAGCAGCAGCCTCTAGGTATTAGCATTAAATGACAACAATTTGTGAATAAATGAGTTATCAAAATCTAAAATTCCATTTTTTAAAGTGAAGGGGTATAGTCTGGTTCTTTTTTGAGATGTTGATTTCTCACAGTTTTTATGACTTTGTTCAATAAGACTGTTTCTCTTTTCCTACCTCCATGCTCAGAGTAAAAGCGTTTGCGAAATTGAAATTACGCAATGAAAGACGCAACCTGCCGGGAGACATAGCCAGTAAAATCGAATACGGCTTATCTTACTCTGGTCCAAATTTTGACCATTCACGCCTTTTCGGTTGGTAACTAGAATCCCCAGCGACATTTTGGGTGCTGGAGCTCTTGATCTAAAGTCGGACCTGATTATTAAAACCCCTGGAAAGCATAAAATGTCGGCGGCCAAAACGAAAACCTCATCATGACTTGCATGACGTCATTGCTATATTTAGCAACAACAACAACAACAGGCTAAGCTACCAAATGATAATCGCGGCCGCTGCGCAACGTCAAAACTGCGTTTGTTCATGGTTTTACTGCTTTTAGATGTTCTGGAATTTTCGATACAGGCTTTAAAAGCAGCGGTTTTTCGTCCCAGGTACGGGTCACAATTCTTAATTGAAGCTTGAACTTATCCAACAGTAAATTTAACAGCATTTTGTCTACGAGACTACACGTACGTGGCGTGGTAAGTTCTCTCAGACAAACTGACTGCCTATGTAGTAATGTAGCTAAGATAATCTCAGCTCTTTTTTTATCATTTTTCATTGGGATGTGGTCTTTTAGCAGTAGAGCTGAGAGAAGTTATGAACATGAACCCGCCATCGCAAAAACAGGACAAAACAAATGTGTCATTTTCTCACCGTGACACACTAATTCCCCCTAAAACTCACCCAAACCTTGCCAGGCATAACCACTACGCAGGTCCTTGAGGGAAATAACCAGCCACGATGATTATTTTGCCAACAATTCCAGCAAAACAAACCGGTATGCTCACAGCCTAACCGTTGTCATGTTGTGTTTAAAAAGTCTATCTGCCTAGTCTGTGTACAAAGGAATACCAATGCGCATTGGTTACCAGACTTGACCTTCACGTCCAGACGTGAAGGTCAAGTCTGGTAACCATTGCGCATTGGTATTCCTTTGTACACAGACTAGACACTTGGTTGTTTTTGAACAAGACAAAAACGGCTAGGCTGTGAGCATACCGGTTTGTTTCGCTAGAATTGTTTGCAAAATAATCATCGTGGCTGGTTATTTCCCTCAAGGACCTGCGTAGTGGTTATGCCTGGCAAGGTTTGGGTGAGTTTTAGGGGGAATTAGTGTGTCACGGTGAGAAAATGACACATTTGACTTTTGTTTTGTTTTGCGATGGCGGGTTCATGTTGATAACTTCTCTCAGCTCTACTGCTAAAAGACCACATCCCAATGAAAAATGATAAAAAAAGAGCTGAGATTATCTTAGCTAGTAGTAATGTAGCTAGGCCTAGCTGAGGCAAGTTACCTTAGCTCTAACTTTTAATACATTTTATTCGGATGTGGTTTTTCGGATGTTATTAAAAACATCCGAAAAACCACATCCGATCTGTCCGATCTTGCACAAACACATTGGGTATTTTCCGTATACATTGAACAAAGATTGAAAGGAAATTACCTCCTGGAATAAACAGATAATGTAATTTTAAGATATACTTCCCTAGCCACCATGGCCTATCCACTTTTGTAGCAAATGTTGTTTTTCTGTAGAAAAATCACATTTTCTCCTTCAAAAATTGCCTTCAGTTAGTGCACAAGATAACTATTCACGCGCGCGCAGCGCCCTCTGTTGTCGCTTCTTTCGCACAGACCGCTCGTGCCGTATTTTGTGCATTACTTTATGCAGTAATTTTATCACTTATTTATCTCAGAAAATGCAACATTTCCGACAGAAGTGTCAGTGGGAAGTATATCTTAGAATTGGATGATCTGTTGATTCCAAGAGGTAATTTCATTCAAATCTTTGTTCAATGTATACGAAAAAATACCTTGTTTTGTAAGAAAGTCTTAAAATTTTCCCAACTCAATTTTTTTCTTCTGCTAAATCTGTACATATACTTACTGCATGCTACTAAGCCATTTAATCGTGTTTATAGAAAAATATAAATGATAACTTCTTAATTCTTACCGCAAAAAAATTACATTTTTTTCCAGCTAAAGAAAGGAGGAGAGCACACACATCATGGCTTTAACGGTCAAAGCTTTTTTGAAGCGTGGAGAAAATGCCAACAAAGAAATCCGGCGCTTTTCCGTCGACCCTGAAGTGGCTACTAACTACGAGTACATGTCCAAGAAAGTAGCACAGGTATTCCCGGCACTTGGGAGTCCTGACAACTTTACCTTGGCTTGGAAAGGTAAGTTTATCTTTAAAAAAAAATAATAATAATACAATTTAAATTTTAAAAAATCATACTTGGCCCAAACGATAGATATATTTAGCTTATCTGATCAATCAGCAACGTGTATGAATACCTCTTGTGGCAAGGCTGACTGCACCAGCCTCCATAAGAGCCACTGAGGCAGGCTGCACCACTCTGCCTGATGTGCTCTCCGAGAATCTGCACTTCTCGGGCCATTTTTGAGATTTGAGGTCAGCTCATCCTATGCAGGTTCAAGCAGTTCGAAAACGCAACAAAATAGGTTTTTTCAGTGAGTTATTTTAAAATAGAAACGGAAAATGCTGTGTAGGAATCACTTTGTTCAAACAGGTCCACTTAGACCTGGAGTAAATCACTAAATCATAACAGTCTTAAAAGTGATTTAAAGTGATTGGTCGATCAGTGCCTTGTTTTCCACAAATTTACTGTATTCAACAAACTTCTGTTCTGATCAAGAATTGACATTTTGAAGGAGCTGACCAGATTTTTCCCCCAAAAATGGATTTCGTTCTAACCTAACAGTCATATAAAATACCTTCCGAAAACACTATTCATGGGAAGAAAACAAGAAATTTGCACTTTCTTATTTGGACGTGAACGTAAAAAGGTTGGTTTAATAACTATACACTGCTTTATGTAACCGGATAAATTAGTTTACTAAACTTCGGTTCATTTTTGACGATACCCTGGAAATGTACGTTTTGAGAGTGTGAAATTTCAGAATAATGAGAAAAAATATGACACATGATATGGTATCAAAATCTCAAAACCCATTGGAATAATGCACCTATCAATTGTTTGAACGTTGTCAAGAATTTATTTCTCTAAACAATCTTTAATATTCATGCAACAATTTCGGCAACAACAATTTCCATTGGTCAGCTAATTCATTAGTCAGTCAATCACAATGCTTGTTTTGTGGGAATAAGTGATACACTTGCAAAATTGCAACGAATGTTGACATCACCCTGACCCACTTCTGTTTGCATGTGATGACAGTTGCAAAAATTGAACTCTGCCATTGCTTTTGTAACGGGTGACTGGCAAAATTGAAGGGCAGCCATCTTTAGAATATGTATGACATTGATGACTAAATCAAATATGAATAAACATGAGCTTGACTTGCAGTACGGGAGATGACTAAGGCAAAATTGAACTCCGCCATTGCTCATGAATATGTATGACGAGATAAAAGTAGATTGTCCATATTATTTAATAGCTAATATATTAACCCTATTGTGCAAGCTACCATACCATGATCTAGCTTGTTTGTGAAGCATTTCTTTATCTTAACTTGATGTTTGTCAAAACCAAAATAGATTTGTTTTTTTGCCCAAATTATTAGGATGGGATGGTGAACAAATATTTACACAAAATTTGCCAAGGATCACTTCTGATGTAATTTTAATGAACTATTTTTCTGAATGCTTAAAATTATAAAAGATATTGTAAAAACAAAATAACAAATGTTTTGTAAACTAATTTATCCGATTACAAAATCGGTGCAGTAATTACACCAACCTTTTTGCTTCCACATCCAACTTGGAGATTGCAAATTTCCCGTTTTCTTCCTTTGGAAAGTATTTTGGGGAGGTATTTTATATGATTATTAGGTTGGAATGAAATCCATTGTCTAAAATCTAGACAAGCTTCTATAATCAATTTAATAATTTGTTTGTTGTTTTTTCTTCTGTGCACAGATTCAGACGATGACCTGATAACATTCTCCAGTGATGAAGAATTGTTGGACGCTCTTGGCCAAAAGACTGGAGATGTTTTCCGCATCTTCGTGCGAGGTTAGTCAATCTCTTTAGCTTATTTGTAGTACCATCTCAAGGGGGTTGTTTTTGGTTATATGCAAATACAGATTTGCATATTCATTAGCAAAGTTGTGATGTCGCATTCAAACACAGGTAAATCATATTCAACTGTGCACTATTCTCCAAGTTGCTGAACATTTTGTAACCCTGGCTGTTTAGTTTTGTTTTACATGTTTCCTACATAAGCCATAAAAACTGGGGGTGGAAACTGCAGCAGTTTGCTACAATTCCAGTTTGAATTCTTATGTTTTTTACTTTTCTCTTGCGTGTGTTCCTGAAGTATGTTTCTTTTTTTAAAGTCCATTTCATACTTTACGTGAAAGTGAACGTGAATTTGATGTCACAGCAAAAAGTTTTTGTTTCAACTTGCGCAAATGTTTGCCACAAAATGGTTTAAGTCTGATTGATGTCAGATGGAGTTTTTTTTCTTCTTTTATGTGTTTCTGAAGTGATAAGTCCCAAACTGCCCTCTTTCTGTGAAAAAACGTTTGCTACTTTTTTTTTCAATAAAATTAATTTTTTTTATCAAAACAATTTCAAAACAAATAATCTCTCATGTCATGCACAGCAAGGACTGTGCATTAAGTTATTTAGCATTTCAGGGGCCCTTTAAATTTTGATTCTTGACTTTTATCAAGTAATATACATCAACATTTTAATTCTTTTTTCAATATAGTTTGTCCTGGACGTTCTGGTAACACCGCGACTGATGGCAGTGCACGATATCGTGAAGAAGACATTTTCCACCCGGGTGTCATCTGTGACGGCTGCAATTCGCCCGTCCGTGGCCCGCGATTCAAGTGCATGGAGTGTCCCGATTACGACCTGTGCAAAGGTTGCGAGAAGAAAGGGCTTCACGAACAGCATGCTTTCATCAAGTTTCGACGTCCGCAGATGGGGCGCTCCAAGTTCGGGGTAAACAAAAACAATTTTCCAGAAAAGAAATTTCAAATTTTGAATCTTGATTTTTGCGTCAGTTGTGTAATTTTGGTTTTTGAGATTGATTTTATTTTTAACGAATTTGAATCCAGATCGGCACAAATCTGTGTTTCGGTTATTTTACACAGATCTGGATCTTGAAGATAAATTGCAAGATTGTAGTGATAAAAACCAATGTGGGGCCAATTTCATAAAGCCGTTTTTAGCACAAAAATCTGCTTAATCCAAAATTTATTTGCTTTGTGAGAATGGGTGACCAGTCAAAATCATTTTTTATGTGTATTACTATTATTATTATTATTTCTTTCTGATATTCATACCAAGGATTCCTTCGAAGTGCCCATTGCACTGTCACTCACAAGCGTGAGGAAACCCATGAAGAATTAGAAATTAGAAATGGCCAGAGACACCAGAGGGTCCCCTTGCTCTTCACGAAAAGAATGCTCTGTGCGTTACCGTGGCCTAACCCACTGGACCAACGGCTTTACATCCCTTCCAAAGGATGGAGCAAGTGTGGTTGAGTGCCTTGCTCAAGGGCACAGGTACCGCAGCCGGGGGGAGGTTCGAACCCGCAACCCCAAGTTTTCACCTATGATTGCGAGTCAATTACCAAAACCACTCGGCCACGGTACCCCACCTGCATTACAATTGACTGGTGTTTGGCTATTCATGCTAAGAAAACAAGTTGACATACAACTTTGACTGCTAAACTATTTGTACAAAGCAAATAAATTTTGAATTAAGCAAATGTTTCTGCTGAACAGCTTTACGAACTTAGGCTTGTGTATAAGTCAGCCAAGTACCTCATCTACATTCCGAGAAAAATATAAAAACTGTGTCCTTAAAGAAATTGTGTAAAGCCACCGTCCTATTTAGGCTGGTTCCCTGGCTACACTGCATGAAAAACTGAGCCATAATTTTGCAGTAGTCGGAGACCTAGTTTCGTTCACATAGTTGATTAAAATTTGAATAAAAATTAACTTTTTATACACCCTTCGGAGTTTGGGTTCATTACCAACATTTGGTAAGAACTTATTACAACTAAAATTAATTTTTCTTTTTAAAGGGATTTAGATGCCACCCAGGTATGTGGCGTGGGTTTGGCTTCCCTGGTTGCCGCAATTGGTGGCAACAGCAACAACAGCAGGGAACCGGTGAAGGGGCCTCCCAGAATGCTGAGAGCACCAGCCAGGAGGGTGGGCCTCCGGGTGGGGCTGAATTTGACCCATCCAATTTTCTGCAGGACATTGGACACAGTGTGGCTCAAATGTTGGATCCCTTGGGTAAATATGCCTGCCATTTTTCATTCATAAATACCTTACACAGTTTACGCATCCCTATTGGCTGAGAGCACGTCACCGGCCAGCCAGTCTTAAACACTTTTTTGGGTGGCCCGCGTTTGTGCCCGCACCCTAGTCATGCGTATGGAACATGCACACGTACAAATAAATTGCACGCGCCCGAAAGCAAAAGGTGCAAAGTACCTCTTAGTGCGCGTACACGCCTGCATTACGCATTATGTGCGTGATCGGAAAAAAAACAACTCGACGCACAGCTAGCAGTTTGAACAAACGCGGTGCATACAAAAATACGACGGAAAATATGGCAAAACGGCAAGCAAATTTTGGTGAGTTTTACTGATTTACACAAAGAGGTATTTATGAATGGGAATAAAAGTGGGTTTGGCCAGTCTTAAACAAAACGTTTAAAACCGGCTAGAGGCCGGGCCATTATCACTCGTCCAGGCCCCTAGACGGTTTTAAATGTCTGTTTAAGACTGGCCAAATCCGCTTTTATTCCCTTATTTCATGTTTCATATAATTTAAGTCAGTTCTGCTTACCACATGTACATACAGTACATTTTGTATATACAAAACCACTTTTCTTAATAAAGTCAAAAGTGCATGTGTGGGGAACAGCAGAGTAATTTCACTGAAAGTGCAATCAGAACATGGACACTTTGTGCTTCATTTTTCTTAATGGAGCGTGACCGAATTACATTTTTTAAACCCCTATTTTTCCCATGGGTGTTGAGATTTTGATATATCATTTCATAATTTTGTCATTACCATTCTGAAATTTTGCGCCCTCAATCTGTGTATTTTCAAGGATATCATAAAAAAAAACATGCATGTTTTGTAAACTAATTTATCCTGGTTCCATAAAGCAGTGTAGTATTAAATTACATCAATATTTTTGCTTTCACGTCCAAATTAGCGATTGCAAATTTCCTGTTTTCTTCCCATGGACAGTATTTTGGGGAGGTGTTTTATATGAATGTTAAATTTAAATTTTTTTTTTGGAATAATCTGGACACGATCCATTAAGTCTATACTTATTTTGTCCATTTTATTATAAATAGGCATAGATGTGGACATAGATGTGGAACATGGTGGCCAACGTCGGACATGCGGTGGTGGACGTGGGGGCCGTTACCATAACTGGGGTCATGGCCACCATATGCACGGTCATGGTCATGGCCACAGCAAGTTCAAGAAATACGGCAAGGGCAAATGGAAACACTCTGGACCCAGTGACGAGGAAGAGGAAGAGGAAATTGAAAAATCAAAGGAGGAATCGGCTCGTGAAGCACCGCCCTCTAGTGTTAAGAAGGAACCCAAGGCCACCGAGACCATGGTCAGTTAACACTCTGATGATCACTGCACATAAAATTACACTATAATAAGGGTCTTTCTATAAATTAGGGGTCCAATGTTGGTGTCCCTCGTTACATTTTATATCTTGTTTTTGTAAATTCAGGACACACTCTTTAAATACTTTCCACCTCAAAGAGTGAGTACATAAAGTACAATTCATACAAAATAGTTCAAAAGCCATTTTAATTATTTTTGTACGAAAAATAACACATTTTAGGTGTAACGGGGGACACTAAATGTCACACTTTTGGACCCCTAATTTATAGAAAGACCCATAAGCGTCCTAGGCCCAATTTCAAAAACATGTTGGCACCCGATTTCTGATTAAGCAGCGCTCTCTCTATTTCATAAGACTGTTTAAAGGCAGTATACATGATTGGTATCTCGAAAATCAGAAATGTTCACAGATTTACGCCTAACTTACACGATATAAACATGATGACCGTAGAAAACTTCCCCTGAAATTGTTTTTTTTCTAAAGTGCTATAGTCTTTGAGAAATGAGTAAAACAATTAGTTTTCGTCTCATGAAACGAAAATTCAATTCACCCTAAAACCATTTCGCCCCTAAACCACTTCGCCCAAGTGCCATTTCGCCCCAAATCACTTCGTCCAAAAGCTACATTGCCCAAATGCTACTTGGCCCCAAAACCACTTCGTGCACAGGCCGAGGGCGAAGTGGTTTTGGGGCGAAATGACTGCAAACCCTTTTTTTTTTACTGTTCAATCAAAAGTTAGATAAAGTACAGTTTACCAATCATGTACATGTATACTATCTTTAGGTACCTAGCAAGCCAAACCGCATGCTCGCCTACCGATTTTTATCAAAGTAAATCGTCTTTTGCAAATTAGGATACTGATGGTGTGGAAGAGTGGCGCCGTGACGAGTCTGGCTGGACCTTGCTGGATGAATCTGGTTCCAAACCGCCCGAGCCGTCGGCACCAGCAGTGACCGATCCCAACCAGCCCCAAACCGGTTCAGACCAGACAGATCTTGCTGGTCCGTCTACTGAGAAGGCCGTGGAGAATGAAGCCCAGAAACTGCAGGATTTGCACATCAGTCCTCATCCTGGTAAGCTTAAACTGAAGTTTGTGACATGTTCTTCGCGAAATGAGTCGGATGTCGCACGATTATAACTAGAAATCAGCGGCGGATCCAGGCTTATTAACCCAATGTAGTCAAGTCTATCACAAGTCAAGTAACAAGAAGCAAAGGATGAACACACACAAAGAATGCTTTTGTTCAGTTCATTTGAATACTGGCTTGCGACTTGAATTAAGACCCAGCATGCCCATAGACTTGTGGTGGACTTGTGACGGACTCAACTACAACCCTGCCCAATAGACCTTTATAAGTTCCATAAACGCATTTTATAAAACAATATTCTTGATATTTGCTTGAATTCTTAGATGCGCGCATAGCGAGTGCTCTGAGCTATATGAAGGCTATGGGGTACATCGATGAACGCGGCTGGCTGACGCGTCTGTTGGAGACTAAAAATGGAGACATCAACCGCGCCCTGGACGCCATCAAGTTTGGCCAGCCAATAAACGATTCATCCAAACTGCACTGAGTGATCAAGTTAGATTACAGGGCTGTGTTACAAATGATATCTCTAAAAATAAAATTTTAAAAAGGGGTTTGTAGGAAAAAATCATATGGTCCTTTCTGGACTTGAACCTGAGGACCTCTTACACTGGACAGATGCTCTATCAGCAGAGATGTGATTGTGTTAGTTACTTTGCTCAGTTGTATATCAATGCAACACTGAGAGAGTATACCACTGTGCCTCATAGCTCAGCTGGTGGGGCCTCTGCATGGTGTGTCGGAGGTCTTGGGGGGACCTGAGGGATTATACCACTGTGCCTCATAGCTCAGCTTGTAGAGCATCTGCCCGGTGTGTCGGAGGGGAACCTGAGGGAGTATACCACTGTGCCTCATAGCTCAGCTGGTGGAGCATCTGCATGGTGTGTCGGAGGTCTTGGGGGACCTGAGGGATTATACCACTGTGCCTCATAGCTCGGCTGGTAGAGCATCTGCCCGGTGTGTCGGAGGTCTTGGGGGAGAACAATGCAATGTTCATTATAGCCCTCACATACAAATATGTAAAGTTAGGGGGAGGGATGTCTGTCTTTGCTTTAACTACAAGCAAGTTTCCATTCTGTAAACATATAAATATGATTAACATTCACTATATTGCTAATAAAAGGTTTTAAGTGGTTTGTAGTAGAAAAGTATATTTTAGCCAGTTATCTTTTAAGTCTTTGTTAAATTATGTAGACTGAATTTCAGAGAGCATTTTAATGTAAAAACAGGATAAATTGGGCATGTGTATCTGTGATGTTTCAGATAATTAGTTATTTTGTGGCAATTATAATGTTAGTTAGTACATTGATGGTATATTGTAGTATGTGTTAATTATGAAATTATAACTTCAAGTTATATTTGTTTGTAATGGTGTCGGAAAATTGCAGTGTTCACAATAGCACATGTATTTTGAGAAGTGATTATAATTTTGATCGTCTATGAGAAGAAGAAAACTGCACAGAGTACATTTTAGTACAAATTACGAGAGATATCTCAGTACAATTGCTACTTAGCATTTTTGCAAATTTTCATGTGCAAAACGATTTGCTTAGAGCCAAAAGTAAAATAACCATGTGTATTGAAAACGGCAGAAAAATTCCAAATCAGTAATTATCAGTGAAATTGCACTGTGCTGTAGAGAATCATGTACGCTTGCATTAACCACTTGACGACAGGTAAACGTGTTCTGATAGTGTAATCCGAGCAACATTTAGTGAGCCCGCCCGCTTGTGGTTATTCCATTGTTACTGCGGTGTATTTCTATTGTGACGTCATGTAAATAGTCTTAGTCTATAGTCACAGGGGGTTGACTGAGTGTTGCAAAGTATGGTCTTTTGGTGGGAGATTCATACAATGAAAATGACTCAAGAGTCGGTATTTAATTCAATACTTAAATTAAGTAAAAACTTTACTTAGGACATTTTCTTAGCCAAGCCTTCTAAGAATTTTACTTTAGTAAGTAAAATACTTAGATATATTGTGACGTTAGAAATTAACGCAGAGCACAGAACTCCCTCAACACCCAATCAAATACAGCGTGGGTCAAAGTGTGCGTGTGATGTATGCAATAATTTACTTAAGTGTGGTTCCCTACCTGCTCAAATTTAAGTAAAATACTTTTAAGAACCATTTGAATACCGAATGTTCTTAAGAATTTTTTCTAAGTACAAAACTTACGAATTGAATACCGATTTTGGATATGAATTTTACTTGAGCCAAAAACCAAGTAAAATTCTTATATATATTTAGGTTGAATTAAATAGGGCCCCTGGTCTTAACTTTTGGCCAATCACATTTGCTTTTTTTTTTTTTTTAAAGGTAATTTTTCCCCCCAAATATTCCTGGCGTCAACTGGTTAAGATGTGTATGCTAGTCATTGTTGTTTTATTTACTGTTTATTCCCAGTAAAGATGTAATATATTCTTTAATTTATTGAAAAGTGTTATTGATGAGACGTTTATTTTAAAGTAAGTAATTACAGTAAATAATTACAGTAATTACCAGATAATCTGAAATTCTATTTTCAGAATAGAAAATTTAATGGAAGGTGGTGGGAAATAAAAACTGTCTTACAACATTGTGCAGTTGCAAATTTTTTATCATGCAGTGTTTTTTTAGATAGATTACAAAATTACTCAAATTTTCCCCTTCACTGTTGTATTATACATGTACTCTGAGCTCATCTGTAGATATCCGTAAAAAAACCTACATTTAATAGACTGACAAATATGTACAAATCGGTGAATTTCTAGAATATTGGACGGATGCAGAAAAGACACTGCCTTTTCCTTCATAACTTACGGAAAACAATTGACAGATAACCATTTTGATTACAGTGAAACCTGCTATTAAGGCCACCTGTCTAAAGTGCCCACATTTGTTCGGTCACAAACATATGGAGGTAGAACCTTGATATTAGGGCCCCTGTCTAACGCGGCCAGGGGTTCATTTCACAAAAATAGGATTTAGTGGAAAAGGTCTTACAATAGGACTTAAGAACCCCTAAGATGGATCTTAGGGTGTTTGTAAAACGAATCCCTGGGCACTAGCATTTATGTGTGTGCAATCATATGGCAGTTGAACCTGAATAATGAAGCTACTATGGAACATTTTGATGACCTTGAAAACCTTTTTGAAAACTTTCATACATGTCACTTTTAGCTGTTATTCACCTATAGATACGCATTGTGGTATGTTTTAAGATGTTTGAATATTTATTCCTGCACGTTCCCGCTGGACCTCTATATAAGGGCCACATTTTGTCAGTCCCTTGGGTGGCCACTATACACAAGTTTCACTGTATAATCAATTCAAATATTCAATTAATATGATTTGTACAGTTTAAAACTTTGTACACTATTTACAATTGAACAATAATATCTGCAGTTAGAAACAAAAGCGGAAAATTCTGCTTGCAAGCAAAACACATTTTCTTGGTCTTGTATGGTCTTGGGCCAAAATCCCCAAAATAGCGATACCAAGACTAAGACCAAGAACATTTAAAACCAAAACCACACAAAACTGATCTTGACAACGACGCTAATATAGGGGTCATTCCACGAAGTTGGTATACGGTGTCCCCCTGTTACATTGGAGACCTTTTAACCCTATATTTTTGAACTTGCGAATTTCATTAGTCTATAGTACTGAGAAATACCAGCAGTTGAATGACATAAATTAAAGGCACGCACCAAATTCGTGCAACGAAATACGCAGCTCTGTAACAAAGGCATGGAGCTGCCTATTTCGTGGCACAAATTTGGCCTGTGCCTTTAAGAACCTCCCTTATTGAGCTCATGCCAATGACGTCATTTTGGGAGTAAAGCAATGTGCGTGTGTGTCCATAGCGCGCGTAACGCGCTATGATGAGGCTCCCATTGGTGAACTAAACCGCGTTACGCCCACCAGAGACACACACAATGCGCACGCACCTTGCTTCCACAATGACTCAGCATTATTTGACTCCCAAAATGGCATGTTCGAAAGGGGTCAATAGACCGTATCGAATAGCCGCCATTTCGTGGGGCACCTTTTGTTACTTAAACTGTTCGAAAATGGAAGCACAATAATATGTACAGCCATGCATGTCCTCAAGGAACAAAGAAACTGCCCCACGAAATGGCGGCTATTCGATACGGTCTATTAGTAACAAAATATAGCAACATCAGTCAACAAAATAGAAATGTTGCAGGTGTTTTTCAACAGATTTCTTTGAACCAGATGAAAATTCAAGTTAGAATCCTCCAAATTTCTGTATTCCGCTATACTGCACATCCCCCAATTGATTAATCATAACAAATGACACATCACTGTAAAGAGGAATAACAGGGCTTTCCAATGATACCAAATTCAAGGGAAATGATTTAGTAACAAGAGAGAAATCGTCAGTCAAACTTGACTTTCCGAACTTTTTTTGATGAGTTTAATTCAATTTTGCCCAACTCCATCAAGACTGAAGACTCAAAAAATATCCCAGAACAGGCAGAGCAATCATATCATGCACCAGCATTATATAGATGACGACTTGCTGATCAATTTTGCCATTTTGTGGAAATGATGAATGTCACGTCTCAACTTTGTGAAATGACCCAAATTACACAAAAAGTTCATTTTTTGACATGGCTGCCAAAGTCAATCAGAAATATAAGTAACTTGTTACCTGAATTTTGAACTTGTAAGGGGATTTTGAGGACGATGATCTGAAGCACCATTTGGACACAGAATTTTTGTTTTTTACATGAGCCGTTTCGTTGAAGGAATGTGAAGAATATATGAGCACCTTGTGGTCACTCACTCACTCAACTCCACTGGAAAAAAAAAGACAAAAGGTTTATCAATACAGCTACAAAGAAATTACATGAATGATATTCATGAACGGGGACAGAAGTAAAAATGTCACTAAATGGACCTGTCACCACAAATGAGCAGAAAATCAGAATTTTCAAAAATAAATTGGATATTGGTATTTTAAAATTCAGCAGAAAAAAACTTTCCAATGGTATACAACACATAAGGTAAAACTATTCCCCCAACACAACACAGCTTGGAGAAGTGGTAGTGTTCAAACAAATGTTACAAATCTTCAAACAAAATTTCTTACGAGACACGAAGAACGCTATCGTCAAAATTGGTCCGAAAATGATGATTTTAATTGTTGGACGACGCTAAAAATTTGGAATCAAATAGAATTAGAGTTACTCTTTCCAAATATTACATACCCCTAAAATTTACCTCGCCTTTAGTTTTTGACTTTGAACCGTCGTTATAGGAAATAGCAGAGTGCGGCTTTACGCTCATTTCGTCATGACAGGTCACAAATATTCTTAAAACATATTCAAAAGATTTAAACTTTAACCAAAATACTTCAAGCTATGTTGAAATCCAGGTGCAAAGGGAAAGAGGTGGTAAGCCATGCTTGTTCAGATTTTTCTAGAAAATAAAATTAATTCTAACCTGACAAATCATGTAAAATACCTCCCCAAAATACTATGTACGGGAAGAAAACAGGAAATTTGCAATCTCCAATTTGGATGTGGAAACAAAAAGGTTTGTGTGATCACTGCACTGCTTTATGGAACGGATAAATTATTTGACAAAACATCAGTGTTTTTTTTATGATATCCTTGAAAATATATGGACTGAGAGTGCGAAATATTAAAATGGTAATGAGAAAAATATGACAAATTATGATATGGTATCAAAATCTCAGCACCCATGAGAAAAATAGACGGCTCAAAATTGTGATCTAGACACTGGACACGCTCCTTTAAAAAATAGCTGTTGCTTGACTCACCTTTGTCTCCCAAATCAAAGTGATCATTCCTAACGTCCTTCCAATCAATCAGTTTCAGCATTTTGGTCTTGTCTGGTCTCTCCATCGCAGCCATGAACCGCTGAAGCGTTCGGTGGGCGTTGGCAATGCCGAAATCCACCCTCATTGTCTCGTGGAATGCTGGTTTGTCCAGGCTACGGGCGATGTTGAAGGCCCGGCCGAAATAGTGGGAGGCCTTCTTGTACTTGCCCTTTTAAGATAACAAAACAAAGAATTTCTTGAGGCAACTTACCAGTTGATCCTGGAACTGTTTTTTCGCAAAAAATACAATTTTTTAAACCCCTTCGCAGCAGCTAACCCTTTTCTAATTTATTTCCCTGGAGCGGGATACTGCACTTGCAGTTTTGGTTATATATAGGCCTGTCCGCATTGGACTTTTTTGGGGGAAACTTTTCCTGAGTGCTGCGGTTACTTTTCCTGGCCATCTTCTGCCCAGGAAAATTTACCAGGGAACTTTTCCCGAGACAAAAAGTCCAATGAGGACACAGCAAGTTGGTAAAAGTGCTCTTGAAGCGTACGTCCGGGCCTTGTATTGTGCTTACCAGGGAATTGTACATAGCTCCTAAGCAGCTACATGCCTTGCCCTGTGCAGTCAATTGGTTACTCTGCTCAGCGATTTCTTCAAACATCTCCAAGTAGCTAACCGCCTCATCAAGTTTGTTTTGCCTTGGGAGAAGTCAGTCAAAGAAATATTAAATGTGGACAAAGTTAATTTTATGCTTGGCAAGAAATACAGTTACAGAGAATGCCTTAACTCTTCTGTTATGGTGTGCTGCTCACAACGGCTTGGGAAATGTCTACTTCCGGTTAGGGAGCTGCTGCCAATGGCTCGCTAACAACACAACAAACCTGGCCTTTGTTTAATTACATTACAGACCTTCAACAAATTCCATAAAGAAAGAGTTGATTTGACAAAGTTGCAGTCTTTGGCAAAACAGAAAAACGATTTGTTTTAGGCGCGAGGTCAAAATAGAAATGGTCTGTATACCGGTAAACGATTCAAGTTAATCCCTCTTCAAATCGTTTCTCTGTTGACAGAAAACTGTGTGCCGGTTTGAAGGGAACCGTTTCCAACTTGCTGGGTTGGTCGATGATTGACAGGTTTACAACTAGCCGCCTGCACGAAGGGAACAAAAGGCTGCTACTGGCCGACGACTTCAAAGGGAGCCACTTAACCCTCCAGCCCACCCCAGGGCATGAATGGGTTGTGGTTAAACACCCTTATTCGGGCAGTCACATGTTAAACAGTGGCAGCGAGTCAGCCAGGAGTAGTCACACAATGGCCCATAATCCGATAAGCTCTCTATTGTTCAGCGAACGTGGGCCGGGTTGAACATTGCCAATTATCTATCGTCTGGCCAGACAAGTTGAATCGTTTGCTTGTTCACTGAAAACCGTGCAAAGGTGTGTCGTTTATGTATCGTTTTCCGGTATACAGACCGTTTCTATTTTGACCTCACGTCTTACTTGTTAATTTTTAAAATACTAAAACACCTTTGGGTCAATTCTGCTCAAACTCCATGTTATAATCAATTGAACCACCCTGTTGGAGCTCATACAGTCACTTTTAATTTTGCATTCACTCACCCCTGGGAAATCTGGGCCTCAAGCCAAGCTCCATTCATTTCTATACCCTGTATAACAGAAGCTATCAATCATCCTACCTCTAGCTCAGTGACGCAATGTCACTGTTTGCAACCAATGGCCTGACAGAAAAAATAGCCCCAGGGTACAGCACTTCGTTTAATTTTATGTGCGGTGCATGTCGGAGGGTTATGTGGAATAGATAAGTAGATAGTAATAACTCACTTTTCGTAGGATTTAGCGATGGCTTCGCAGGCCAGTCCCATACCGTCTTGATCGCCAAATTTCTTGCATGCATCCATGAACCCTGTGTGGTACTAAGGGAGGGGGAGGGGGAGGGGAGGGGGGCAATGCAAACACATAAGATACAAGTTATAAGCTGTATTTCTTGAGAAAAAACGTTTTTTATAAGACCAGTAAATATATTTGTATTCATACTCAAATAATATAGTATAAAAGTATTCAAGGTAATCATACGTACATAACAAAATTATTATGGTCCCTATCATGATTTGAACCCAGGACCTCTGACACACCGGGCGGATGCTCTACCAGCTGAGCTATGAGGCACAGTGGTATATTCCCTCAGGTTTTCCCCCCAAGACCTCTGACACACCGAGCAGATGCTCTACCAGCTGAGCTATGAGGCGCAGTGGTATACTCCCTCAGGTTTTCTCGAAGATCTCTGACACACCGGGCAGATGCTCTACCAGCTGAGCTATGAAGCGCAGTGGTATACTCCATCAGGTTTTCTCGAAGACCTCTGACACACCGAGCAGATGCTCTACCAGCTGAGCTATGAGGCACAGTGGTATACTTCTTCAGATTTCCCATAAGAACTCCACACCGGGCAGATGTTCTACCAGCTGAGCTATGAGGAACAGGTTTTCCCCAAGACCTCTGACACATCAAGCTCAACCAGCTGAGCTATGAGGCACAGTGATATATTCCCTCAGGTTTTCCCCCAAGATCTCTGACACACCGAGCAGATGCTCTACCAGCTGAGCTATGAGGCGCAGTGGTATACTCCCTCAGGTTTTCTCGAAGACCTCTGACACACCGGGCGGATGCTGTACCAGCTGAGCTATGAGTCACAGTGGTATATTCCCTCAGGTTCTCCCCCAAGACCTCTGACACACCGGGCGGATGCTGTACCAGCTGAGCTATGAGGCACAGTGGTACACTCCCTCAGGTTTTCTCAAAGACCTCTGACACACTGGGCGGATGCTCTACCAGCTGAGCTATGAGGCACAGTGGTATATTCCCTCAGGTTTTCCCCCAAGACCTCTGACACACCTAGCAGATGCTCTACCAGCTGAGCTATGAGGCACAGTGGTATACTTCTTCAGATTTACCCCAAGACCTCTGACACACCGGGCCGATGCTCTACCAGCTGAGCTATGAGGCGCAGTGGTATACTCCCTCAGGTTTCCCCCAAGACCTCTGACACATCGAGCAGATGCAGCTGAGCTATGAGGCGCAGTGGTATACTCCCCAGGTTTTTGAAGACATCTGACACACCAGGCAGATGTTTTAACAGCTAAGCTATAAGGCACAGTGGTACATACTCTGTGCGGTTTTCCCTTTAGAACCCAATTTTCTCTTAGTGTGGGCAAAGAAAAAGAAAAAAAATAATTACCATGAGTGCCGTTTCGGAATCGCCAATCTTCTCATACGCAAGACCCAATCTATAGCTAGCTTCACCCTCTTTTTGTTTATCACCACCTGAAATAACACAGATTGTTAAAAGAGCTTGTTAAGATTTTTCCAGAAAATGGATTTCGTTCTAACCTAACAATCATATAAAATACCTCCCCAAAATACTATCCATGGGAAGAAAATTTGCAATACCCAATTTGGATGTGGAAGCAAAAATATTGGTGTGATCACTGCACTGCTTTATGGAACTGGATAAATTAGTTTACAAAACATTGATGTCTTTTTTATGATATCCTTGAAAATCGATGGATTGAGAGCGCGGAATTTCAGAATGGTAATGAAAAAATATAACAAATGATATGACATCAATATTTCATGGGGGTTCAAAAATGTGATATGGACATGCTCCTTTAAGCAACAAGAAACTTTTTTTTAACGAGCTTTATGAAATTAGACAAAAACCTTCGGGCAGGTCACTTACTTTCTTTGGCCTTCTCGAACGCTTTCAGCAGATTAGTGATGGCGTCTTGCAGGTCTTTGCCCTCATTGGTTTGGTACGTCTCGGCGATTGTTGTATAGAGCCGTCTGAGGTGCTCGCATGCTCCAGAGTGCAGGCTTTGCCCCTCTTCATTCGTCCATGTCGTGTTTTTGGATGTGAGGTCGTAAAAGGCCTCAAAGTGTTTGGCAGCTTCGCCATGCTCCTCTGTAAGTAGACGATGGTGGAATAATTATTTGAAATAAAACTGTGTTCACACTCAAAATTTGGGGATTAAAATTAGAAACTTTGTATGATTTTTTTGTAAATTATTTACGAATAAAGAATGTTTACGAGTACAATAGTACAAATAATTTCATGAGGTGATAGTTTTAAAGACAGATTACAATTGCAAAACTTTTAAGAACAGGAACAACAGTATCACATAAAGTTAAGAATAATGTTGATAAACTGCCTTGTAGAAATTTCAGCCACGCACAGTAATACTTCAGAAAACCTGAAATATCCATGCATGGTTTTTGTGTTGAATGAATGGTGAAACATTGTATACAGACAACTTTTTTTAAAAGCACCTTACAATTGGCAATTTCTCCCACAAAGGTACAATTTCACACGTCAATGCAAAAGATGTATTAGGGTTTCAAGACTCACTTCTGCGTTCATAAGCAAGACCCATGTTACAATGTGCCTCGGACTCTGTCCTTCTGCCGTCCCCTTTGATCCTCTGTGCTGTCTCCAGGCATGAAATGAAGAAATGATCGGATAACCAGAGGTCTCCCGTATCTAGGAAGTAGTGGGCGAGTTGATTTCTGGCTGTGAACACTCCTTCCATGCTGTCTAAAGAGACAAAAAGTGGAAATAACCCTTAAAAAATGGATTACGGGATAGGAGAACAAATGGCGTTATTTCCAGGACGTGTGTGATAAAAAAAAAAAAATACCTGTGTATAAGACGTACAGCTATTATCCCAACAACAAAAGAAATTTTCAGTTTAATTAAAATTTGAAAATCTCGTTTTTAAATAAGTTGACATCGAAATATTCACACTACAGATTCATTATGCATGACTGAACAAAGCTTTTGTGTGCTGTAAATTTGCACTCTATTTTTTTCAACAACAAAATGGAGAAACTTTTTGCATTTCTTTTGTTGCTCGATATATACGTTCTGAGAAAACACATTCAAGAGTTGAAGAAATTGTGCGAAGCCACTGTCTTACTTTGACTGGTTCCCTGGTTATACTGAGCAAAAAGCAGAGCCATAATACCATGGTAGTCAGGGATCTAGTTTTGTTCTTATAAACAAAATGTGTGCACATGCATTTATGTTTTTTTCACAAAAAGATACCATTTCGGGCGGAATCATAGCATTGAACAGTTCGAACCACTTCTATCTTCCATTTGAGTAAGGTTTTTCAAGTCAAATGGTTAATTAACCAGTTGACAATCCGGTAACTAAGGTCACCTTCACTGTATGTCCGCCATAGCTGGGGGGCGTCTAGTGCTTGGACTGTGCGTTATGTGTTGCTGTTAAATCGAAGAGCACTCATCCATTACATGCACGCACGCGACGCACCCCGTACAAGTGCACGCAACGCGCCCCCTTCGCGTGCACACGACATGCCCCCTTCGCGTACACAACCCTGAAAAGACGTGCAACTTGTTCGAAGTAAACAAATGCAACTTTAGCAACAGCAAAAAACATACAGTTCATTCAGTGGAAGCCCCCCAGCTATGGCAGATATACAGGGAAGGAGACCTTATAGTTACCGGATTGGTGTATACATTGCCAGAATGTATTTACGCATCTCCCTGGCATCAAGTGATATAAATTTTTGGCACATTGCAAATCCTGTATACAGGCTTTAATTTATTATTTACCTGTTCTAAGCGACAACTCTGCCTCCGTCAATCGTTTTTTCATCTCTTCCAGTTTGGGTTCTTGCTCTGCCAGGAGACGTCGGTCCTGTAGGAGCGAGTCCGGCCCTGCCTGCTCGATCTCTGCCCTCTGCTGTTGGACTAAGGCAAATACCTCCGAGAATGATCGGTGGAAACCGTCCTTTAGCATCTCAAGGCACAGGTTGTGGAAGTATGTGTTGCGATATCTGAAGGCAGATTTGGTTGAAGTCACAAATTGGTTTGGGTTACTATTAAGGCCATCGGAATGAAAGTCATAGAATACCGTCCGGAAGATTTCAAAAACACATGAGGCTTTTTTTCATTATTCATTTTTCATTATTTTGTAACAGCCAATCAGATGACGGAATACATACGTGTACAGAACGTCCGAAGATTGCCGAAGTGAGATCGGGGGCGCGTTCAATAGCACAATACATACGTACGCCGGTATTGGTATTTTCCTATACCTTCACCATTGAAGGTATTGTCGGTATGAATACGTATTGCGCTATTGAACGCGCCCCGGGACTTCAGTCGGATTTGCAGTCTCGCGCGGCTACACCGAAACACGAACAGTGGAATTGTGTGTCAGCACTTGGATCTCGCGCTCAAGACTATATCGTCTGCCGTCTGATTTCGAAAAATCTGGTTGATTGGTCAGAATTTCTCGGTTTGTCGCCATATATATCGATTTCTTTCATGAACAAGTATTGAAAGTACGTTGAAGTTCCAAATTTTTTGAAATAATGAAAAAATTTTGAATAATGAAAAATTTAGGCGGCAGCCATTTGGCCATGTGGGCGGAGGACGGTATTCTATGACTTTCATTCCGATGGCCTAATGCTATGTTTACACCGAAGCACGACCAAGTTAGGGTCGACTTACGAGTTGTAAAATTCTGTATTTCTTGGACTCGTGAGTTGTCATGAAACTTTTGTCAAGGGGGCGACCGAGAAAGTTTCCCGACCGTTTTGAACCGTTCCATACGGTCGGGGAACTTGTGCCGAGCGATGGCGATTCCCTCCGAGTTATTGCGAGTGTTCAGGACTAACTTACGACCTTCTGACAAGTAACATAGGAGGAACTTAAGATCTTGCCGACCAACTCCTGAGGAAATGCCATTTTGACCAATTTTTGTTCGTAAATCACTCTCAAGTCCCTCGGGATTTCGGTGTAAACAGGGTATATAAGGGAGTGTGTCCAGATCACATTTTTGAGCTGCCCATTTTTCCCAAGCGTGTTGAGATTTTGATACCATCTCATTTCACGTTCTAGAATTTCACACTCTCAATCCATTTATTTTCAAGGATATCGTCAAAAAACGCACTGATGTTTTGTAAACAAATTTATCCGGTTCCATAAAATAGTGCAGTGATTATACCAATCTTGTTACTTCCACATCCAAATTATATTACCAATTTCCTGGGTTTTTTTTTCTCCAATGGATAGTATTTTAGGTTAGAACAAAATCCATTTTCTGGAAAAATCTGAACAAGTTTCTTTAACTGAATAAGAATTGTGACCTCAGAAAAAACACTGCGTCAACTCGATGTTAACATGAGATTTTCTACATGTAGGGTGAAAGTAATTTTTGCCCATGTTAGAACATGTTAGTGTTACATTTATGTTAGTTCAACAGCTCCTGTTACATATCGTGTTAGTGTAACAGATCTATTAACACATCTGTTAACTAGGGGGAAACAATTGATAGGTGCATTATTGCTGAGCAGCCTGTTACAGGGTGTGAATTATCTCAAAGAAGGGTTTATCCCTCTGTAGGACTTGTTAAGCTTACTGGATAGCCAATCCCAATCAGTGAGGAACAACTGCAATACCGTGATTCGAGACAACTAGTTGGCTTTATAGCTCAATTGGTAGGGCGTCTGCATGTTAAAGGCCCAGTGGATCATTTGCAATGACCCCAAAAAGTAATCGACAAGTTTACAGGGGAAAAGTTCTGAAAGTAAAGATTGAATTAATAGCAACTATCCAATGAAAGGTTTTCGCTCAAAATGATATAATTTTACCAGAAAATAATCCGTAAAGATGAAATTATTTAGATCGTTTGCAAACGATTTACTTATTTTTGGTTCGCATCTACGCGGTCCAAAATGCATGGGCGCTTTGTACTCCGTGTGCGTGTTCCAACGCGATGCATTTTTATGGATCGCGCGCACACGCAGTATGTGCGCCACAGAGTGCATGACACAAGCCACATAGTACCCGATCAACTGAGAACGAATATTTGAAACACCCCGCCAAGACCAGGAAAATGCATATGGATTTTCATGGTTTTTGTAAACGTGGTACATTTGACAAAGCTGAAATTTCTTAGGATGAGGTTGTTGATGTCTTTCTTTTGATTTATAATGGTTTTATTCGCAGAATCGCTCAAAAACAGATCATCTACAGGGCCTTTATGCAGGAGGTCTGTGATTCGAATTTTGGTGAAGCCAAGTTGTTTTTCACAGCATCCAGATTTCAGAAACTCATGGACATTTGTCTACATTTGGATCAAATTTGAATTTTCAAAGTTATTTTGAAACGGCCCAATTACCTCTGCGTATCCAGTTTTGTCAAACTCGACTGCTTGTTCTTGAGTAAGTGCTGTTTCATCGAGTGTTCTCGCTCCTTCCGTCCCTGACCTTTCAACTTGGGCTTGACGTATTGATCCTGTGGTCTGAACTTGCTAGGCGGGCTGGGGACGCGATGCTGCGTGATGGTCTGATCGTGAATTGGGGAGTGGCCCCTCATGTTGTGAATGGCTGGCAATGGGGCGGCCATGTTGGACTGCAGAAAGTGGTGAAGGAAGAACAAAATATGAGTTGCCATATGTTGGTAGTCCGACCGGCTAGTGGGCCTATATGCTGCACTACATTACATGTTTTTATGCAATATAAAGAAAAATGTTTCCTGTTAATATTTCAACGTTGGGAAAACAATAAGCAGTCAAAATGATGTGGCACTAAAAAGTTCAGGTTCTCAATCTGCAGCCGATTTCACGAAATGGTGTGTAGCCTGCGAAAAAAATGGCATAAGAACCATAGCTTGCATTTAATATTGCAGGAATGTAGCCCAAGTTGCGCAAGTGGGCTTAAGCAGTGCGTACGTGAAATTGGCTGCAGGATTTTGTTTTTAATTTTACTTTTTGTTTTTTATAAATAGGCCTAGGCCTACTACTACACAATTAATGAACGTCCAAAATGCAAAAATCATTGTGTACGTTTCTGCAGGACTACTAATAAATGATGGCGGACTAGTGAAATGTTGATGTGACTAGTCCTGTGGGATACGAGTTGATTCGAAACCTCCACACATCATCACATGTCATGATGTCGTGGATGTAGCCTAGCGCCCTAGGGCAGCCGACAGGCTACGTGCACAAATGGTGCACAGAGTGACAGATCATAATAAACCTTATCGACGTTCTCAATGCATTATGGGATTGGATGACAAAATTGCCCGGCCAAATGTGCATAAACCTATGAGGCGGACACCAACTAGGCAACTTTTTTACTCATTTTCACGAAAACCAAAAAGAGTTCAAGAATCAACCTCCCACCACTTTATCTTTGACACATATCAAACATACTGACAAACATGTCCCGAAACAGAAATGTTGCAAATGCGAGAAATCATCGGGGATTCCCTTCGTATCGGTAGTGCGAGTACCACGCTCGCAGCTCGGTATGCGCTATGCAACGCACGCCGTATCGGCACTGCGAGTCAGGGTGGCCAGACGGACTCGCAGGCTAGGCGTGTGTTGCATAGCGCATACCGAGCTGCGAGCGTGGTACTCGCACTACCGATACGAAGGGAATCCCCGATGATTTCTCGCATTTGCAACATTTCTGTTTCGGGACATGTTTGTCAGAATGTTTGATATGTGTCCAAGATAAAGTGGTGGGAGGTTGATTCTTGAACTCTTTTTGGTTTTCGTGAAAATGAGTAAAAAAGTTGCCTAGTTGGTGTACCCCTCATAGGTTTATGCACATTTGGCCGGGCAATTTTGTCATCCAATCCCATAATGCATTGAGAACGTCGATAAGGTTTATTTGGCAAATTTTAGAACAAATTATTCATTTCTTTTCTCACCTTGTTGAACTTGAAAAGTAATCCGTAAAAATCTACAAGTGTTAAATATTAGTTATACATAAAATTATGGCTTAGGCCTATATGCGGATACATTTTTATCAATTTTCATCATTTTTCTTCGTCTTTGCCGAACTACGTTTGCGAAAACCATGCGAAAACCCAGCGGCATCAGTTGTTATGGTAATGTGTCTGGATGCCGACTATGAACATCGACTGCAAAGAGGCCGAAGTCCAGACTTGGTACCAAACTTTCTTAGCGACTACCTTCAATGGCATAATTTTGACAAGGGTACCAGACAAAATAAACTTAAACCAGTCGCTCTCTTTGTTCATGTTCGCCGCGGTTTTTGAGTCGGGAGAGGTTTGCCAGAACGGGAAAAAATGCACATTGCAGATAGAAAAATGTAAAGATAGAAATAATGTTTGCCTCTTGCAACAATAAAGGGGAGGATCATACTTCCCTTTGGTTGCCCACACCTCTATCGACACTCCCATAACCTTCCCCTTGCCTTATTTGCCCTCCTACATCTTAGGGTATATTTCGTCCCCAGCTATATGGACACGCCTAATGCTCTGGGATCTTTATAGTGCGTTACCATTACCATACCTATTAAACACACTAGACCAACGGCTTTACATCCCTTCCGAAGGATGGAGCAAGTGTGGTTGAGTGCCTTGCCCGAGGATTCGAACCCGCAACCCCAATTTTTCATCTTTTATTGCGAGTCAATGACCCAAACTACTCGGCCACAGTACCCACTATTTCATGTATTTGGCATCTTGAAAAGTTTCAAGTGAAATCAAATGGTGTCTCTTTATACACAAAAATATTGAGTTTATTAATTTAGAAATCTCACCAAACACCTCCCAGCACCGCTGCAAAAAGAGTCACGTGACATGTCAGAAATTTTTCGGCCAATCAGAGTGCACCTAGCAGACGTAGACGTGCACCACGTGTATGAATGCTCGTGTGACGAATCTGTAAACACAAACCACATGTTTTGTGGTAGGTTGTTGCGTGGTGCGCACGAAACAACTGCAAAAACTGCAGCATTATCACGCACGCAGCAACAAAAACCAGCACTAGAAATAAAAGAGTCGACGACGACATGGCGACATCTTCGGGGGGACTTTGTTCGACTTTCGTCGCCTAGTTAATTTCCCCCTCTTTTGTCTTCAAATATTCTTTTGTTTTCCCTGAATTTTCATTCATGGGAATGCCAGCCGGCGGACATTCACATGTGGTCCTTTGTTTGGTGATATTTTGCCCGTCACAATGCGTCGTTTCCAGAAGATTATCGAGCCCATAGATGACTATTTGTCATCCATTGGTTTGTACAGGAAAGTCACGGCAAAGGATGGGTCGTGCCTTTTTCGCGCGGTTGCCGAGCAGGTACGGTGTGAACCGTGAACATTAAAGGAGCGTGACCAGATCATATTGTTGACCTCCCTTTTTTCCATGGGTGTTGAGCTTTTGATACCCTAGACTGCCTAGACCATGCCTAGACTATGTGTCATATTTTTCTCATTACCGTCCTCAAATTTCGCGCCCTCAATCCAAATATTTCAGGCCTATCGTTAAAAAAACACTGACATTTGAAGTAAACGAATTTATCCGGTTCCTTGCTCTATGCATGAAGCAGTGGGTATTTTTTTCGTTTACATTGAACACGGATTTTGGTAAATTTATATATTGGAATTGATAGCTTATTCAATTCCAAGATATAGGCTACTTAATTCCACTTGCACTTCTGTCGGAAAGGGTCATACTAATTACCGTCAACGACAGTCAGCTGCCGTCAATGGCCATCTTTTAACATGTTTAATGAGAAATTAGCCAATTCTAACACAATGACAAAGAATTTCCGCATTTAAGATGTAAAATCTGCCTTAAAATAAAAGAATAATGTAACTTTTTTCACGATGTTACTTTGCGCCGCGCGGTGGCAGCCATATTGCTTTTAGCTGTGTGGGTCAAACCATTAATGTAGAAGGGGTGTGCTACCTTTCGTGTGCGCATCTACATAAACGTACATATGTACAAAACACCCAACACTGATATTTGCATAAAAACACCCCTATAAATGCATAATGATATCGTCTAATACATCGTATTCAAAATGGCCACTGAGTACGGCCGGCAAAAATTTGTCTGTTTTTTATTTCTTTTTGGCTAAAATTTCCTTCTTTTTCTGGCGGGGCGGCCGTTCAGTGTTTGCCTTTAACTTTTTTCAAAATTGACCAACAGGGCCAGTTGGCTTAAGTCTTTACTGGCCCATCAGCATTTAAAGTGGCCTGGTTTAAATTTTTTGTTTTTGTTTATTAACTCACAACCAGTTGTTTGAATTAACCACATGTGAGCGAATAAACAAGGACAATTTTGTAGATTTTCCCTTCAATTGATAATACCTTACCTAATGCATTTTTTAAAAACAATGTGTCGGTTATGGCATGGGTCTGTTTTACTTCAACTGGTCAGCCGGACATTTGGGGAGGCTTTCCAACTGGCCCGAGACAATTTCAACTGTCATTTGGCCAAAGGACCAGTGCTAATTCGAACACTGCTGTTGACGGTCGTTGATGGCAGTTGACGGTAATTAGTATGACAAGTCGGAAATGTTGAATTTCTGAGAAAAATAAATGATAAAATCACTGCATAAAGTAATGCACAAAATTAAGGCGCGAGCGGTCTGTGTGTAAGCGTGACAACGAGGGCACTAACTGAATGCAATTTTTGGAGAAAATGTGATTTTTCTACAGAAAAGCAACACTTGCAACAAAAGTGCAAGTGGGAAGTATATCTTAGAATTATAAGCTATCGATTCCAATATATAAATTTACCAAATTCCATGTTCAATGTGAACGAAAAAAAATACCAAGCAGTGCAGTGATTACTCCGACCCTTTTTGCTTCCACATCCAAATTGGGGATTGAAATTTCCTGTTTTCTTCCCATGGATAGTATTTTGGGAAGGTATTCTACATGATTGCTAGGTTAGAACGAAATCCAATTTTTAGAAAAATCTGGTCACGCTCTTTTAATTTCAGTGCATGACTGAATCTTTCAGTTTTTAAAATGGGTAAATAATAATTGGCTTATTTGTCTTAGCTTGTCCAATGAAAAAAATATGAGCTTAATTTGAAATTCGGACTTATGCCTGTTTACTGTAGAAATGGCTAAAATAGAAAATAATTATGTTTACTAGTCGCCATTCTCCTTATAATGACTAAATAATCACCAAAACTTGTAAATATTTTGAAAGGAAGTGAATGTAGGAGTGAAAAACATTCAACAATTTCCTTGAAAAAACTTTAACTTTCTCTGCCGTAACACACAGCCTCTTGGTGGCGACCAGTGAACATAATTCATATCTAAAACGGCCACTATTTGCACTACTGGGGAAGTTTTTAATAGGCTTATGTGAGATTTGCAAGTAGAAGTCTGATTGGCCAGAATTAAAATGATTTGAAATAATACTAGTTATTTTTATTGTCGTGCTGCATCAGGTTTTCCACACTCAAGCTCTCCACCTTAAAGTACGAGAAGCATGCATCCGGTATATGGAGAACAACAAAGACCGCTTTGCACCGGTATGTTTGCAAAGAATCCCAAGTGTCAAAAATGGTTTCGCATTTTTTCTTCTTCATGTTTTTGACAGCCAAAGCAAGCGAGAAGGCTCTACCAAGAATTATGAGATTGGACATTACAGGAGTGTGACCAGATCACATTTTTTACCGCCACCATTTTTTCCGTGGGTGTTGAGATTTTGATACCATGACATGTGTCATATTTTTCTCATCACCATTCTAAAATTTCGCATTCTCAATCTGTATATTTTCAAGGATATCGTCAAAAAACCACCAATGTTTTGTATTAAAACTAATTTATCTGGTTCTATACTAAAAGCAGTACAGTAAATACGCCAACTTTTTTGCTTCCACATCAAATTTTTAGAGAATGCTGATTTCCTGTTTTCTTCCCATGGATAGAATTTTGGGGAGGCATTTTACATGATTCTCAGGTTCTGGTTAAAATGAAATCCATTTTCGGGAAAAATCCTTTAATTCTTAATTTTCACTGTTGAATTTGGGTGTTGCATCAGATTTGCAGTTTCTGAGGGTTGTTAGCACATTTTAATGAAAAACAGTAATGACCAACTTCTAAATTCTTACACTTTATCCGTGTCAATTATTTACAGAGTTTAATTTAATTAAGTTATAAATCCTTACCTTTATAAACCCATTTATTTTATTTTTGTAGTTTGTGGAGGGCCCGTTTGAGCAACATCTTTACAAGTTGAAGAACCCAAAGGTAGTTTTGTATTTTCTTTTTATGCTTTCAAATTTTAATTTCATGTGGGTATACAATTATTTTATTGGATTAAAAATGAAGCAGTTTTAATGAAAGCTTAAAACAGATTGTCAAACGTAATTTACATGTAGCTTGTATTGTGTTCTTTTCTAGGAATGGGCAGGGCAAGTTGAGATCAGTGCATTGTCACTTATTTACAAGTAAGTGTGCATTTAAACTAGTTGTCTCAAACTATTAAACTAATTTGAAACCCAAGTTCATTTGTTGTGGAGTTGGCCTATAAAGGCAGAGGCTCGTCAATGTGCGCGTAAGGCCAAATTCAGCCATGAAATACGCAGCTCCATAGCAAAGGCATGGAGCTGCGTATTTCGTAACATGAATTTGGCCTCGCGCGTGCATTGACGAGTCTCTGCCTTTAACATTTTGTTGGCCAACAAACAAGGTCCAACATCTGTCTGACGATGTCGGCCGACTGAAAGTTGGATGGTGTGGACATCACTCCAGACAACGCCCAACATCGTCCAACAAGTTGGTCCATGTTGGAACATGTTTGTATCGCCCGACTTTGTTGGAGAAACAGACCAATAGCAGATAAGAACGCCTGTCACGTTATAGGCAGCAACCAACTGCAGTCGAGATATGCTGGGACATGTTGGTTCACGCGGTCGAGCACATCCATGTACCACCCAACAAGTTCCAACTTCATGTTGGTCCTTGTTGGCCAACATTTGTAGACGGGCCTTTAGGTTAAACCTCCCATAGTAAAACTGAGCATTTCTTCATCATCTTTCTTGTCACACATTTCGTCAGGCTTATGAGCCAGAATAAATTAAATTAGACTAGGAACTGTAATGGAACAAATACTGATGGTCTTTTTATTTCCCTTGTCTCATTATTAGACGAGACTTTTACATCTATCAAGAGCCTGGAATAGGTGCGTTCAACGTCACTCAAAATGGCTACACCGACAAGGTACATGGGTAATTCCCAAAATTAGGGGTCCAAAGTTGTTGGTGTCCTAGTTACGTACGACACTCTCTGCTTCAAAAATCACCACTCATGATCACAAATTTTCAGTAATGGACTGTGGCCTGTGATTATAGGGAGCAGCATCATTTTCTTCAATATTTTGTTCTCTGATTCCTGAAAAATATTCAAAACAAATGACCATAAAGGCTTATAATTTGTTCCATGGTATTGAATAGGAGTTTGGTGTTTCCCGGGTTACCTACGCCAATGAAAATTTGCTGTAGAATGAGTTTGCATTAACCTTGGTGCCATATCTACACACAAACATTAAATTTAAGTGGCATTTGTTGAAATAAAAATAATTATTTTCTACTGGGAAACCACTTTCAATCACTAAAAACACTTTTGGACTCCTAATTATGGGAATTACCCACATGTAAATCAATAATAATTATTTCTTTACAGTTTGTCCACATTTATATCAAAATTTATCACATTTTTTAATCACAGTACATGTATTACAAAGTCCTTTTTATTTGATTCTCACCATAAATGTTTTCTCGTGCCCTTACTAAATAAAAACTTCTTCAAGTTTATCTGAAAAGATTTCGAACATCTCTTAACATCCCAACAAAAATAATCCTCCAGGTAAAGAACTTATTTGGAACACGGCTGTAGAAATCAATTATGTGTAAAGTGTAGTTCTGTAATCTTACCTGCGTCTCTTTTGTTTTGTTTTGTTTCATTTACAGGTCGTGCTGTGCTTCTCCCATGGCAGTCATTATGATAGTGTCTTTTCAAGAAGGTTTCAAGAAAGTGCTGCCATTTGTCAGTGTAAGTTTTTATTATTTCTCTTCATTTTGTGTTGTAGCTTTTTGTGGTCTCTTAGGACTAAATTATAGGCAAATTGAATTGTGCATTTATGTATTTCAAAGAAAAAAACTGTTGTATATTTTGAGAAAGTTTTGTAATCGCTTGGACTTGGGACACTCGTTTTGATTTTCATAAGATTGACTCGAGTACCCCACTTCAAAATGATTTGACTTTGACTTGAGTCACTGACAAAAATGTCTTGATTCGGACATGAACATTTGTTACTCGCGTCTGTCAAAAACATTTTTTTTTTTTCACAGTCGTTGAAAATTGATATAAATTGTGATCAGCTTGTTTTGAGTCAAAAGTGTTTACAATGCTTGAAGGTCAGTGGTGAAATATGTCCAGAGCAACAAATGAAACGCATATTAAACAATTTCTTTTGTAATTAAGTTGACATGGAAACATTCACCTAACAGCTTTATTATGCATGACTGCATGAAGCTTCTGTGTACTGTAAATCCCACTCTCAGATTGACTGCTTTTTTCAATCAAAAAGTGGAGTTTATTTTGTTGCTTTGTGTATATTCACATTTCATTTGACAAACTGCAGTCTCCCAGTAATAAATTTGATAATTGTATGAAACATTTTCATGTCTTCAATTGTCTTCCAGCGGTGGTCTATGAGATTCTGTACTGTGACGTCTTCAAGCTATCCAAACAGGTAGACGAGGCCGTTGACATCCTACGCAGCTCTGGCAAGAAACCGATGAGACGAGACTTCTCAGATGGAATGCGAGGAGATGGCATGGATCATGATCACATGACAATGGTATTTTGAGTATTTACTAGATTATTATAACTTTTTTAGAAGTATTAATTTTCTGCTCAGAATTAATATCACCTTGAAAAATAAATTTGAATTAAAAATAGGAAGTTATATTAAATATATGCTCCCATGGTTGGGTTTTGATTTTACTATCCATGCACATGAATAATACAAAACAAATATAAACAACTTCAATTGGTAACATTTCTCAGAATGGTACAATTTTTAGATTTGTGTGGTGTTTGTTACCATTGTTACCATTGCTTTCAACATTTATAGTAAAAATTGTCATCTCATGAAGTGAAGTTTTGGGTCAATGCAAATGATGCAGTAAAAAAGGAAAATCTGAATTAAAATTGGAAAAGTGCATTAGTTATTTTCTCCTACTATGGCTGGCTTTTGATTTTGCTATTCCCAAAACTGATTGGTAAAAATATTAAACCTTCATTTTCATTTGCACACAAAATTGGCGACAATGTTTGTGAAGCTATATGCCTAAGAATTCTGTTTGCTTGTAAAAAAGAAGAATTGATCCAAATGAATAATATATTTGAGCTAGCTCATGTTGCCCTAACTGCAAGCAAAACAGCTTTGCGTTTTGGTAACTGAATTTGGATAAAGATAACAACATTTTCATTTGGGAATTTATGGCATTTCTTGAACAGGATGGAAGAGATCGATTTGGGAGATACCATGAAGAGAAAAAAAGACCTCCACTTCCATACCGGGTTGCTAAAGCCCTGGACCCGGAGATTTATCGTAACGTGGAGTTTGACGCCTGGAACGAGTCGGTAAAAGGTAATTAAACATGTCTAATTTGGAGACCATCTGACTTTTTTGGGTGGCTAGACTATTAAAGAAGCGTGAGCAGATTACATTTTTGACCCACCCATTTTTTCCCATGGGTTTTGAGATTTTGATACATATCAATTGTCGTATTTTTCTCATTACCATTAGCATTCTCAATCCGTATATTTTTGAGGATATCAAAATGTTTTGTAAACTAATTTATCTTGTTCCATAAAGCAGTGCAGTGATGACACCAATCTTTTTGTTTCCACATCCAAATTGGAGATTGCAAATTTCCTGTTTCTTCCCATGGATAGTATTTTGGGGAGATGATCCACCTTTTTCAAGTCACCTTTGGGGTAGGGTTGAACCCCGCAATTGCGGGGTTGAAGGTCGCTTGTAGGGTAAACGCTACGTGAATACAGTTTCGGCAATTTGAGCGTCCTTGGGGCAGTGCCCGCCGTGTAGTAGGTTTAATCTACGAATTCACGCAAGCGCTGGGGTCAAAATTAGGGGTGACTTTTGCGGTTTGTAAACAGTGGTCAAGGCGAATTGAAGCCGAATCGAGATGGTAGTGTAAACACGGCAAATGCTTAGTTTTAAGGTCGCAATAAAAATGCCAGGTCTGTATCCAGGGAAAATGTGAAGGAATATAAACTCCTCAAAAAAAGTTCGGAAAGTCAAGTTTGACTGACGATTTCTCTCTTGTTGCAAAATCATTTTCCTTGAATTTTATATCATTGGAAAGCCCTGTTATTCCTCTTTACGATGATGTGTCATTTGTTATAATTAAGCAATTGGGGGATGTGCAGCACAGCTGAATACGGGGGCGGGTGTAAAGTGAAATGTCACAAAATGCATTGCTATTGTCAAAAAGTGCATTGACACATTCCCATCCTCCAAGCAAAAGGGGAATGCACTGCATGACAATAGCAGTGAATTTTGTGACATTTCACTTTCCACCCACCCCTGTATTCCGCTATACTGCACATCTCCAAATTGATTAATCATACCAAATGACACATCACTGTAAAGAGGAATAACAGGGCTTTCCAATGATACCAAATTCAAGGGAAATTATTTAGTAACAAGAGAGAAATCGTCAGTCAAACTTGACTATCCAAACTTTTTTTAAGGAGTTTATATAAATTTTTCAACTGACATAGTCTGCATCATGCTACGAATGCTCGAGATCAAAATTGTAGACGGTTGATGTTTCAACAAATAAACTTTCTTTGTTTGCTTTTTGAATACTCAGAGCAACATCAGCAGGATTTCTTGGTTGCGTCGGGAATGCAGTATATACCAGGGGACAAGTGTCAGGTTGGAATCTTTTTTTCTCTGTTCATTTTTTGATGAAATTTCTTGAGAGTTCCAAGTCACATTACATGTTTTGCCACAGTTTTCATATGTGTGATAATGATACTTGGGCGCCGTCCAAAATTGTCAACATTTTCACTGTTCTACAAAGTGTGGGAAGGGAGGATGGGGGTCTAGGGCCGTGTAGAACTTTACATGCACTGTAAAATGTTGACATTTCACGGTAGTGACAACAAATGTAAAGTGGTATTTCGAGGGGAGGAAGGGGGTCTTAAAAAAAAACTACGCTCTGTAGAACTGGATATGTTGACAACTTTGGACGGCCCCTTAGTCCTTTTTACTTCATGTATGATGTGACTTGCAGTGCCTTTTGTAATTAAAGGCACAGGCTCGTCAGCAATGCGCGCGCGCTAAATTCGTGCAACGAAATACGCAGCTCCATAGCAAAGGCATGGAGCTGCGTATTTCGTGGCACGAATTTAGCGCACGCATTGCTGACATGCCTGTGCCTTTAACTTGTGACCTGACTTATTAATTTGAAGTAATTTTTGCTCTTTTTTTTCCAGGTATTTCTTGATGACCCAAAGAAGCTGTACAACGCTCACATCCAGGATGTTCAATCCCATAATGGACCAGTGACAGTGTTTATCGAAGATTTGGGTGAAAAGTAAGTGCCATATCAGTTATATACATGTATAATGATTCTTGACAAACTTCTTGACAAGAAATTTTTCCATAAAGATAACTTTGTAAGAGTAGACATTTTGACCATAAATTTGAGCAATTTTCGTAGTCAATTTGGCATAGTAATCCTTAAGCATAATTGTTGACGCTGGGATTATTTTTGGAAAACGAAAACAAAAACAGTTGTTTGAAAAAACAAATATGATTGGCCAAAAGTTAAGACCGGGGGCCAATTTCATGGCACTGCTAAGCACACAAATTTGCTTAGCACAGGATTTATTTGCTTTATTTTGCAAAATGGATTGCCAGCCAAAATCGTAAGTGATGTCTATTGAAAGGTATTCTCTTACTCTTGCGAAGAACACAAGTTGGCGTATAATTTTGGCTTGCAATCCATTTTATAAAGCAAATAAATCCTGTGCTTAGCAAATTTGTGTGCTTAGCAGCGCCATGAAATTGGCCCCAGGTCAGGCACAACAGATACTGACTCTTGAGTCATTTCTACATTAAGTTGCATAAATCTTCTAACCAAAAAACATACTTTTGGTTAGTCAACTGCCCCTGTAACTATACATTGCCAGAACGTGTTTACACAGCCTTCGACATCAAGTGGTTAATATAATGCATTGATATTTTTTTTCTTTAAAAGAATAAATAAAATCATGTAGTGTATCGGTGAGTTATGAGTAAAAATATGCGTATATTTGTGCAAATAATTGAAAGGAATACATTTGATGCACATTTTGTCCCAAAGAACTGTGGATGTTAATCTAAAAGTGAAATCCTCCTACATGTAAAGGTCTTGAAGAACAAGTACAATGCCAAAATCATCGTTATTCCAAAGAGTTAAGAAGTTTTGCGGATGGATATTTTTATAACGAAAATGTTTTGAACACCTTTGTACCCATTTTTGAAGACGACACCTTACTTTCTTCAGACATACAGTTCCCATGAAGAATCTGAAACTCCTCGAGTCTGTGAGTCCCCGTCGTCCGTGGAGCCCTCTCGGTGTCAGAAACTACAAGAATATTGGCGGTTACTACCAGAAGTTTCCAAATGGAGTTTGTAACGAGTCGGGTAAGAACAATTGCCTCATGAATGAAACAGCAGTAATTCTTACAGGTTTAGGTCAGTTGTCACCTGCTCCATGGAAAGGTGATATAAGTAATGCGTTGCCTCTCCATGTAATGGCTCGCTCAACAATGGAAGAGTGAAATTTCTTGTGAAATTAAAAATTTTATTTTTTGTTCAAAATAACATTTTTGATGTCTAAAATCCAAGATTTTATTTCAAAAAATGCTATTTTATCGTAATTAAAGTGGGAAAATTAACATTTTCGGGTGCCTTGCTCTGTTGTATTGTTTGAGTCTTTCTCTGAACTTGTTGGTTGCTGGGAAGATTTAAGCTTACGTCTGTAACACAGTCAACATTTTCAAAACCCTTTTTTTCTCAGTAATTAATATGCACAAATATTATTTACAATTATTATGATTATTATTTTTTTTAAGTAATATGCTACTTAAGCATATAACACTTTTTTCCCTCTTTGGCGATAAAAAATATACCTTTTTCCTGGAAGTCACAATTATTTCCAGGGTCACATTTTAATATCCAAAAACACTCAAAATCGTCTACTTTTTCCCCCCAAACCAGAGATGTTCCGAATGAAAAACCGGCTGCCAAGGAAATGCAACCCGATGCCCCCCAACAACCCCAACCAGCCATTCACTCCCCGGTTCCCCTCTCCGTCGCCCCCCAACCACCTCCAAGGCTACGACCAGGGACAGCAACAGCCCCAGCACCAAAACCAGCACCAAAACCAGCAACACCAACAACAGCAGCAGCAGCTGTTTTTTCATCCACTCATGCAACAGGGCAGACAGAGTCCAAGACCTGTGTCACCATACCAGTAAGGGGTTGTCCATTTATTTCGCCATTTTCTTTTGCTGTCAAAATTAGAAGCAGGGGTTGCGTTCCACTTACGCGAACGTTAACAAATGTTAACACTCGCATTTTGCTGAATGTGGAACGTATTGTTTGCCGAAAAACGTTGTCAAGATGGCGGCGCCCACTCCCAGCTTACCAAATATTTTGTGGAAATGTGAGACGTTGATTTATTGTTTATCGGCACTTGGCAGAGATAAGGAGAAAAACCACAAAAGGTGCTATTTATTTGTTATTTTCAAAACTGCCATGTTATGATCTTTCATAACTGTGCGCCATTTTGAAATGACTCGTGAACATTGCAAACAACCCAAAAGTGTGTTGGCCAATGTTAGTGTCGCACAATTCGTTGCACTCGAAATTGTTGGCCAACGTTCCTATAGATTGCCACGTGCATCAGGATCTTGAGCATACAAAGCGTAGGAAGGGGGAGGCGGGTCGAGGGCCGCGTACAACTTGACATGCACTGTAAAATGTTGATATTTGAAGTAGTATTTTGGGGGGAGGTAGGGGGTCTCGAAAAATACAATGCTCCGTAGAACCGTGGAAATTTTGACGGGGCCCCCTTAGTATGGGAAAACAAAAAAGTTATAAAATTTTGTTGGGAGGCTTATTTTTTTGGCAGCCATGATTTAGAACGGGTGGTATGAAAATTTGGTGGGACAACCCGTTCTGCCAATTATTGAGACAGCTGTGCACATATGCATTGAGTGTAGAGCCACCACGCAAAATGCGTCTTGAATTCATTTATTAACGCTTTAAAAACGATCCTTTGACCAACATTAAAAGTGATGCTTCCACCCACTTATTTTATACAGAAGAGGACGCGGTAATAACCACTGTAACCACAACATGCACAACATGAGTCAAGAGGAATATGAAGAGAAGCGGGCTTTGGAGGATTCTCTGGCCCTGTTTGAGCTCCAGGAGAGAGACGCAAACTCATTCCCTGCTCTGCCGGTATGTCATATGCCTGGTCAATAGATGCAGTCTATAGCACATGCCTGCTCAATAGATAGTCTTTATCACATGCCTGGTCATTGGATACAGTTTATATTGAATGCCTGGTCAATAGATGCAGTCTATATACCTGGTCAATAGATAGTCTATATCACATGCCTGGTAAAAAAAATAGTGTATATCAAATGCCTGGTCAATAGATACAGTCTATATCACATGCCTTGTCAAAAGATACAGTCTATATCGAATGCCTGGTCAATAGATGCAGTCTATATACCTGGTCAATAGATATATTCTAGATCAAATGCATGGTCAAAAAAATTGTCTATATCAAATGTCTGGTCAATAGATAGTCTATATCACTAGTCAGTGTAATCACGATTTGCACGGCGGCATGAATTAGGACCTGGGAAATTGTGATGGTTTTGTGAGGATTGGGCAATTTTTTAAAATATAAAATTTGACTTTTCTTTGCAGGGTCACCAAAGCAGTCACATGAACTCAACAAGTCCCATTAATCTGTGGGATAAGTTTCGTAAGGAGGGACGAAAAAGCACCTCTCCGATCCAGCGAATGAACACGCCATCACCCGTCATCATGCTCGATGGTACTCTTATAAACTGTATCGAATAGCTGCCATTTTGTAGAGCAGCCTTTTTGTTCCGTGAGGACATGCATAGTCGCACGTTTTGTGCTTACATTATTGACCAATTTAAACAACAGTTGGTGTCCATGATGGCAGCTATAGACCTTTATCACGGTGCGGCCATCTTCCCTTTTCCCCTATTAAAATGAACGTAACCAAAGCAAGGCTTGCCGAAATAAAATAGTTTGGCCCCGTGTTGAAAATGTTCATTGTGTGCATCACAATGACATGCGTGCGGTGCTATCAAAATAACGCACAGCGCTGACAGTGATTCTCTCAAAACAACAACGGAAGACTGCACGCGCTATCGCGCAGACACGCACACGCACTGATCATGCCCGACACGTACACGTACTATGCAGTGGGGAACAAGACAAAGATGGACGCACCGTGATAAAGGTCTATTCTATAGACCTTTATCACGGTGCTGCCATCTTTGTCTTGTTCCCCATAGTACGTGTTGGACACGATCATCGCGTCGGCGTGGCCACGCGATAGTGCATTTAATCTACCGTTGTTTTGTGAGAAAAACTGTCCACGATGCGCATTTTCTTGATTGCGCCACGCATGTGTCATTGTGTTGCACACAATAAACATTTTCAAACTATTTTTTTCTGTAAGCCTCGCTTTGGTTACGTTCATTTTGTTACGTGATGGCGGGATGAGTTCCGGACTAGGACCCCAATCCCTGGCACACGGCAGAAAGTGTACAAAAAGACCTTAAACTCGCCTAAATAGTTTCAACGCAAAACAACTCTGAAAGCAAACGATTTCATGACAAGCAAATACAATTCAGTAATTATTTATTAATAAATAAAACTTCATGCATATTGAGCAACTTGCTTTGGCATGCTAGTTAGCGTAAGTCAATATAAAATAAGCAG
The DNA here is from genome assembly GCA_037783545.1 of Henricia sp. BOLD:AAB3569. Lineage (NCBI taxonomy): Eukaryota > Metazoa > Echinodermata > Asteroidea > Spinulosida > Echinasteridae > Henricia > Henricia sp. BOLD:AAB3569. The sequence goes on along the minus strand of JBBELK010000429.1, from coordinate 1,345,194 downwards.
CAGTAATGGGCCAGGCAAATAAGCAAAGCAAATCAGCAAGATAATTCAGCTAAGCAAAAGTAGAAGTATAGCCAATTAGATCATTAGTTAGCAAGTCCACTGTAAATGCAATAAGCAATTAACATAAATCAATTAAGTGGCAAAATCCTCGAGCCTTTATATAAGGTTCTACCCACATGTGTTCACTCAGGCTCAACATTCCAAAGAAAGAACTTGTGGAATGCCAGCCGGGCTATTTGGTTCTATTCAGGTTCGTAACAATTTTAAGTGGCTTTCATCTAAACATTGAGATACATAGGTGGGTGATGGTGCCATTGGCAGCCGACGGCTCTGGGATCTAAGTGCGTTACACTGGACCTATGGCTTTACATCCCTTCCAAATGATGGAGCAATTGTGTTTAAATAGCTTGCGCAGGGACACAGGTTCCTCAACTAAATTTCAAAGCTGCAACTCTAAGTTTTGACCCGAATGTTGCGAGTCAACAGCCAAAGCCATATGCAGCACGATATGTGGCAAACGGACTCCCCCCTACCATTGTTCCCCTATTGTGTCTCAAACATCCAAGGAATTTCCAAGGAACTCCTTTCAGTTTTTAGGGGGGATTGGTTGGGGTATAGGGGCGTTAGGGGGGAGTCCCTCTGCCACATATCGTGCTGGGTATAGCCAAAGCCACTCAGCCACATCACCCCACAGTTGTTTCTCACGTATTTAGGTCAACTGTTGTACTTCGTACAAACAGAACTAACTAGATTGTGAGATTTGAATTATGTCCAAAATGACTTGTACATTTGTCTTTGTAGGCAGAGGTCCTATTCACGGTGACAATATGCAGCCACAGTTTCAGGACATGTCCATACATGACAGTGGAGGTAAGAACAGAACCAGATTGTGTCAAATTAGATAAAATGTAACCTGCCACAACAAAATACGACCCTCTTTGGCAAAATGAGTCTGATGTCATACAGTGTGGGACCAGTGGCGTAGCCACGGGGGAGTGTTGCCCCCGTCCCCCCTCGAAATTTTGCAAACGGAGAAAAATATTGTGACATGGCTTTCCCCATAGAACTTTCATTGTTTATTTTGTATTTTATTTTAATTTGTTATTTTTTCCCAAGAAAACTATGTGCTGTTTCTCTGGTGTAAAGTACGATGGTGTGAATGTAATATGGACGCCGGCGCTCGCATGACTAGCAAAATTTGTTGGTATTACACGGCGTTTTCCCACAGACACGTCTAGCCCCCAAGTTGCCCCGCCCCCCCCCCCCCCCCCCCATGGAGAGAACCCTAGCTACGCCGCTGTGTGGGACGCGATTTTGCAACACGTTTTTGAAATCAACAGCTGATCCAGGATTGTCAAAATACGAGACACTGGAAATTTCATGCGGTATCCGGAAATTTCACGTGGCACCTAGGTACTGCCCAGAATGTTTATTATATTTTTAGCATTTTTAATGGGCTGCTGATTTGTGGTTATGGTCACAAAATCTTGGCCAAGACTGTGTGGCATCCGACTCATTTTGCTAGAGCTGGTGACAAATGAGGACTAAATCCCATTTGTTGTTACTTTTTGTGACATGCATAACAAGATGATGGTTACTGAGTGTTCCATTATTAACTTTCCTGTGTGCAGAGAGGTGACATATAAAAGTGCCTTTCCCAAGGGCAATATTTGTTTTACGTTTTAATTCTGTTTCTTTTCCTAAAGGAAGAGGTGATGGGCATGGAATGACAAATCATGGAAAGGTATGGTCTTGTGCGTTTCAGTGAAAAAATACTTTATCATCTTAAATGTAATATTAAGATAGATTTGAACAAAATAAGAAGAACAAAAACAAAAACACCATTTATATTTATTGTTTGAAAGTGAACTTGACCCTGAGCTTCTAAATATCATATCTGATGAGTTTGTTATCACTCATAAGATATCATTTACTTTAGAAAACAACCCCAAAAAAATTAATGCCAAAAAATGTTGTCTTTTTTTATCAGTATATATCGAGCAACAAAAGAAATGCAAATTTTCAGTTTAATCAAAATTTAAAATTTAAAATTATTTTCGTAATTAAGTTGACATCAAAATATTCGGAAAACGGCTTCATTGTGCATGACTGCACAAAGCTTCTGAAAACTGAAAATTCCCACTCTCAGATTGACTGCTCTTTGTGATCAAAAAGTAGAGAAACGTTTCGTGTTTCTTCTGTTGTTAGGTATAGTTTCATTCATTTGCATAAAATATGCCCAGATTACCAAATATTTAACCTTCCATATTCATCCTTAGGGCCACATGAACAAAGACTACCAGCCCACGTCTCTTCCACAGCCCAGAGACAACCCAGGCACGCCTCAGGACCACAACCCGTCCCCCGCCACTCCCAAGTGGCACTCGTCCAATTCAACGCTGAGTACCAGTGGCAGTAATAACTGTCCTTCGACCGGTAACACACCGTCGCCACCGTCGGTACCCAACATGCAGAGCTACGGCACAACTATGCCTATTGGGATACCATTGTATCCACTTATCATTCCACGTAGGTTCAGTGGCAAATTTTATAAAGCTGTTTTGCAAAAAAAATCGCCTTAGCGCAAAATATTGTTTGCTTTGGAAAAAGGTTACAAGCCAAAATCATATGCGATGTGTAATACAATTGACTGGTATTTTGCTACTTTTGCTAAGAACACAAGTTGCAAAGCAAATAAATTGTGTGCTTAGCAATTGTTTTTAGCTACACAGCTTAATGAAATTGGCCCTTAGTCGTGTTAAGGTCTAGATTTTTAAATTGTTTTAAAGGCCCATTGTATCATTTGCTGGTCATTTTATTTTTATGAATTCCTGGGAACAATGGCATTACACATCTAAAGAAAAAATGTTGAATAAAAATAAATAAGCTGCAGAAATTTCAGCTACGCAGATACAGAAATGCTTCATTAAATCTTTAAAGTCCATGCCTGGATTTTGTGTTAAGTGAATGCTAAAAAAGTTAGTGTGCATGCTCATTTAAAACAAAATTGCCTTCAGTTTGGAATTACCTGCAGAAAGATATTATTTTAAAGAAAGATCTTTGGCCATTGCAAATGATAAAATGGCCTTTAAAACAGCGTCCGTTTTTTTCTTTTTTTGTACTCAGTGACTGACAACCTTACAGGACCAGTCAATGCTAGTGCTGTGGCATCAAGAGACCCTAATGGTTATGATCTGCCGTTATCAGGTAAAGCAAATTTATTATTTGACGTTTTGTCCCAATCTTGAACATGTAGATTTATAAAACAAATCATGTGGTTCTTGTCAAAATTGAAATCTGAGATGTCTGGCATACCTGACATATTTATTTTATAGTATACAAATAATGAATGTTTATGAGTGCAATGGGAGGAATATTTTCACGAAGTAAAATATGGAATGTTCCATTCAACGAGGCGAAGCCGAGTTGAATGAAACATATTCCATCTTTCACCGAATGAAAATATTCCTTCCATTGCACGAATTAAAACAGTCATTATTTGTTTTATATACAGTAAACACTTGTTATAGCACCCCCTGATATAAAGCTCTTCTCGATATAAAGCTCCTTTTTCTAAGTCCCAGCCATTATTCCCTGCATTGTGTATGCATTGGTTATAGCGCTCTCTGGATATAAAGCTCAAAATATTTTGGTCCCTTGAAGAGCGCTATAGTGAGAATTTACTGTAATGCCCAAGTAGATCCTTGTCATCCTACATTTTTTCACAAATTATTCAGGCTTAAAATAGTATTTCTATGGCTATCGTCAAAATTATGATGTCAACAGTAGTAAGAATGCCTAATTGAAAGACAGTAAACAAGTTAATACAGTGGCGCACCGTGCAATGAAAAAAAAAAAATAGAACAAAATTGCATGGCAAATGGAAAAAAACTGCACGGTTAGTGACGTAGCATTAAATGGATTAAATATTAAACGACACGTGACCTGCTATCGTCTAATCAGATCTACTTGGGCGTTATATAATGGTGTTTATGGAACTTCAGTTCGCAGCTCGTACGCTGATGAAATGCATGAAGTGTCTTCCACCTAAACATCAAGATACATAGGTGGGTGGTGCCATTGGCAGGCAACTTCCAGAGACACCAGAAATTCCCTTACTCTTTACAAAAGAGTGCTTTGGTATCTTTTGGGTGCCTTTCACAACACACTGATGGTTTTACATCCCTAACAAAGGATGGACCAATTGTAGTAAAATTCCTTGTTCAGGGCTTCAGGTACATGTACCATGACTGGGTGTCGATCGCAACACCAAGTTTTCGCCTAAATGTTGCGATTCAGCGACCACGCTGACCCAAACTGTTCTGTCTGAACTGAGCTTTGAGTTGAGCATTGAGACAATGGTATTCCCCCAGAACCAAACTTTGTAGTGATGTGATTTTCCAGGTTTTTTTCCTGAAATCAGGTTTTTGTAGCCAAAAAACATGACCCTTGTGAATTGTGTGAATCCCACGCCGTAATGGCTTCACGCTGCGCGCTCGCAATTTTTTTTTAAACATCCAATCACATCCCTGATTTTGACGTCATTGCATGAATGCACAACTGAACAAAAAAATTATCAAGCATTTCAATTGTAAAAGTGAGGTTTTGTTTTTTAAATTTTAAACCTGAATTTGTTTGAGTGTAAATTTACTTGACTTGGTTTCCTTGCAGATGTATCAACTCTGCGATATTACTACAATTTGGGAGTTGAAGTGAGTAGTATTTTATAAAAGCTTCACATTTTGATATTGTGCTGTTTATTTTTACTGCTCTGTCTCAGTGTTTACTTGGGGCATATCCTATACTTACAGCACAAAACAATTTATCACATTCTTTCTTTTTTAATGTCGCGTTGACGGAGAAACAAGGTTGTGTCGTAGCTTAATTTTTACATGTTTTCCGTGCCTTGGGCCAAACAAAATAAATGGTGCGTTTACGGTAACGGCCTAAAAAAAATCAAGTAAGTAGGTAGGAAAATAATTTTATTTTGTCATTTTTTTTTTACAAAAAAAAAAATGCATTTGCGTGTTGTTTTGCAATGTTTGAAACTCACTATTAACACTTTTGACCATGTTCATGTACAAGTGTAGAAAATGTTATGTTCGTTGGAAATTATTGCAAATAGTGCTCATTTAAAATTATCAACTTGAAAATTGGCAATAAAAAGTTTGAGGTCGGCAATTTTGCCTCAAAAATTCCAGGTAGGTCGGGTTACCGTAAACACACCATTTATTTTGTTTGGCCTTGCCTGCCTTGATGTTTGTGAACTTGTCTCTTTGAACATCATTCCCGTCTACTATTTTATGTTGTCACTTTAGCAGAGTTGTAGTCGAGTCTATCACGAGTCCCAAGGTCTTAATTCAAGTCACAAGCTATTCAAATGTAACTCCAACAAAGGCATTCTTTTGTGCGTGTTCATCCTTTGCTTCTTGTTACTGGACTTGTGACATACTTGTGCGGGACTTGTCACGGACTTGTGATTTTATCGGCTCTGGGCTCGTGATAGACTTGTGATGAACTCAACTACAACCCTTGCACTGTAGCATTGTCTTTGTTGTATTCCGCTACGTTTTTCCCATTTGATCCTGGCAACATAGCTGTGCCACATCAACTTTCTTCTCTTTACTGTTGACAGCAGGTCTTCAAAAAGACCAAAGTGTGGCTCATTGGTCCCGCAAACTTGCTCGTTTGTGACGTGGATATTTATTTATGGCATGGTATCACGATACCATCGTGCTTTACATATTACCCCCGGTCATTGGGCTCTTAATAGAACTCCTTTATCAAATCTTCTCTGTAAATTCCCGCGTATAAAGCGCACCCGCGTATAAGGCGCATCCCCAACTGTAGGCGACTGGCACAATGTGCCTCATACACGAGTATAAGGCGCAGGTGTACCCATGTTTTTGATTTGTTTTGCCATGGTGAAAAAAGTGAGCCTTATACACATGTTTTACGGTACATAGCCTAGGCACTCAGCTAATTTTGTCTGCCTTATTGATGAAGAATAGAGATTTTGTTATACCTTTATTTTCACATTTTTCCAATTTGATTTTTCGCATTGCAGTATCACCATCGCTTGTACCTTCTTCAGATGCACCAATGGCAGCAACAACAACATCACCAACAACAGACGCAGCAGCAACAGCAGCAACAGCAACAATCATTCCAACCCTTCCAAGAACCCATGCACGGAACCATGGTGTCGTCTCAAACTCCACAACAGCAACAGCCAATGCCGCCTGCCCAGGTGCCGTCCAACGGGAGCCAGTATTCACCTCCAGAGGGCGCTGTTGCACCCAACAGTAACACTTTGGAGGACGATTTTGAAGAGGGGCTACGCCAACGTGCCTGCACCACAAACGGTAAGAAATTGTTTTGGAAAGAATTCTGTTTACTGGTTGCCACTTATTCTCCTTAAAGGACGTGTGAAATAATATTTTTATTACATAAAATAATTGTAGAGGATGTTTTTTACACATTTCAATTAATTTCAGAGAATTTACTAGGTGCGTTTTGGTGTAATTGCAAGTTTTCTATTTTTATGCTAATGAGATTTCCATATTCATGAGCAAAGCTCATGAGAAAAGTCATCATACAAGTTTGTTACTAGGAATGTTCACATAACATAATCCCAGCCATATTGAGAGGATGGGGACATCATTCTGGCATGGTGTTGATATGACCATGCCAACATTGCTTTATAGAGCTCCAAAGACCAAGCACCAATACCAATCGTCTGTCTGCCATATGCCCACCAAACATCAGACATTACAACTCCGCGTTGCAACCCAACGGTATTCAGCAACCATTTTGGCATCAGGACGACGTTAGAAGTTACCAGCAGCCAATCCTACCGCTTCCAGTAAATGCTGTCTACTTTACATACCCTCCGCGTGGCGTGGGGGCTTCTCTAGGCGGTGCCCAAGTTTCGTCATTTGTCCCAGAACAGGACCAATATCAATTTGAAAAACGAAGTCCAGTAAATCAGAGATACATGGAAAACCAACAGCAGCAGTTGAAGCCACAACAGCAGCAAGGCTCTAACTTTTTGACATCAAATGTCAACGTGGATTTGAACCCCAACCAAGTCACCTATGCGACGCCAGTAAGAATTGCGATGCCCCCACGAATCCCAACCCCAAGATCCGACGACAGACCCTTTCGTCACATTCCTCTGGACGTTCGATCGCCCTCCTCTCATCCCCCCTCCTACCCTCCCGACATCAACGCACCGCGTACCCTAGCAACGCCCACACGACGCAAATCACCCTTTGACGTTGTCAGTCCGGGTCTGTGTTCCCCCATGTCTCCCTCCTTTTCAATTCTCAACACTAACATCACCCTTCAACCACCCTTGTTGTCTCAAACAGGCCCCGCGCAGTCGTACTATATCGAGTCGCCGGCCAATCAGCACGTTCCGTTGCAGCCTCCTCAGCAAACCTTGCAGCCGGCACCCGTAAGCACCTACTTCAACCCTCATGCTAACCCCCAAGGGATACAATCCGAGCCTTACGCACACCTGAACTACCACCCACCACCTCCACCACCTCCACAGGGTAACCTAGGCACCTATTCGTACCCGATCCAAGGTCAGTGGCAGCCACCTTTACCCTATGGGAGCCCAGTTAAGGTACCCACTTTAGCCTATGGCCAGAATCCACCTGTCACGTTTATTCCAAACACTGCACCTGTCACGGCGCCTGGGTTATACATGACCACACCGCACTGACCCAATAATTTATTCATCTTCTTTGGCATGATAATAAAAACTGTTCTCACGAATTGATCGTGACTAAATAATTCAAGCACAGTTAAGTAATTTGCACCTAAATTATTACATTAAAACATTTTCACATCTCGTTAAATTATATTTATGGTTCCCCGGGAAATTAAAATGATTTAATCTAGTATAATATCACTTGCACAATAAAACAGACCAACATTGGACTGGAGATGTATTAAAAAATAATCAGAATAATCATTCTGTCCTCTGAACTCTGTTACATTTATTTAATTCTTCTGACGACTCAGTCTTTTGACTAACCACTTATGAAAAACTTACATGTAAGCATATTATACTTATAATTGACTCTTGTTTATAGTCAAAGCAGGCCTCTGTATTTGAAAGAGTATTTGTGATTCAAATTTTGTCCCAAGGCAAAAGTGACTTGAACGTTTGTTTAGTATTAATGTATTTTTTTTTTTAATTTATGGGAACATCCAATGAAAATGGAACTGTGATATATCCGTTTTGAACAGGGCAGACTTTTTTCGGTATTGTTATTTTTTGGTGGTTAAATTTGTGAGCAGAAAATGCACACAGGAAAAAATTGACAAAAACAAGACAAAAAAATGTGTGCTACAAGCAAATTTATAAGACGCAAGAAAAAAATGTTCTTGTGACTCTATGTCTTAGTTATTAGCAGTCTAAATATCACTAAACTGCAGTGAGAGTGCCTTTAAAGAAGTGTACCTTATTTTGATATAAAGTGTATTTAAAGATATTGAACTTGTATTTACTAACATTTTGTACTTGTGTTTAAATCTTTGCAATGTTTCTATTAACCCTTTTCTGAGTTGTACTACTAAAAGAAATATTGTTTGTGCTCGGGGGGGCGTTTCACCTTAAATTTGAATAAAATACAGTTAATTTCCGTAGTTTAAAAAAACAAACAAACGACAATAAAAAAAAGATCCACTTAGGGGCCATCAAAAGTTGTCAAAATATTCACGGTTCTACAAAGTGTGGGAGGAGGGAGGGGGGTCGAGGGTCACGTTCGACTTTATGTGCACTGTAAAATGTTGACACTTCATGGTACTCACAGAAAAGTGGTATTTCGGGGGGGGTTTGAGGGGTCTTGAAAAATATTATGCTCTGTAGAAATGTGAAAATTGACAACTTTGGACGACCCCTTACAAGAAATTTTTTTTTAAACACTGGTTTCTGCATTTCTGTGCAAATGCTTGCCTAACACAGTGTATGAGTAGGTTTAAAAATGGTGGCCAACCGATTTATCTTGCCGCTAAATGACAAATTTGTCATTTGCAAGAAACAACTTCAAGACATTTTTAATTCAAATTTACTTTCAAGGTGAAATTACCCCCCAAATAGGCACCTAACCTTTGAACTTTGCTTTTACGTATATTGTAGTATAGAAACTTTTAAATAGTTCTTAACGGGGTAAAAATTACAAACTCCAAGTCGTAAGAGAATTTAAAAAAGAAAACGTCATAAAGAAATTATTTTCACAGAATGTCAGATGTGTAAAATATTCCAGGGAAAATAGCCCAGCGTGCACAAGAAGTTACAAGCAATTATTTCATAGATGTAAGAATATATGCAGTTTGCTAAATTTGAAGAAGAAATGATATATTTTTATTGATTGATACAGCGAAATGCAAAAAGAGGAGTTATATTTTGACAAGAGTTAGAATTCACTTAAAATGTTGTCGTTTAACTGCGAAAAAGCTCTCAGATAATTGTTTTCCTATTTTTGTAATGATTCAAAAGAAAAATAAAATACTTTTGGAGTATTTTCATCTGTCGTTATTTTGCATTCAGGTTAAAATGCTTAAATGAAGAGTTTGCTGAGGCGAAATACGAAAATATATATTTGGACAAGCGTTATAATTTGCTCAACTGTTGTCATTTAAGTGCAAAACACTTGGATAATTTTTCCTATTTTTGTAATGATTCAAAAGAAAAATACTTCTGGAGTATTGTCATCTGTTGTTATTTTTCATTCATGACAAAACGTTTAAACTATATGTTTGCTAAGGCGAATACAAAAATATATATTTTGACAAGCGTTACAATTTAGTTAACTGTTATTTAACTGTGAAAAAACACTCGGTTTTTTTTCTTCTATTTTTGTAATGATTCGAAAGAAAAAATGCTTCTGGAGTATTGTCATTATTTTGCATTCAGGAAAAACGTTAAAACACAAGTGTTTGCTGAGGCAAAATGCAGAAGAAAATAGTTTTATTTTGACAAGAGTTGTAATTTACTTACAAATGTATTGTTTAACTGCAAAAAAGGACTTGGATAGTTTTCCTATTTTTGTAATGATTCAACAGGAACAAAATCTGGAATATTGTCATGTGTCGTTATTTTGCATTCGGGACGAGCAGTTCAAAGTTAAGCTAAGCGTTTGCTAATTTTGATAGTTCACAGTTGCATCAACAGAATTTTCAGCAATCTCTTTTCGATGACTTTTGTCGTATTTTGTTGTGACATTTTACAAAGCAGTCAAACCTTACAAAATATAAAAGAGTACCAAATTAGTTTCTAATTCGGAGAGGGATATAAAATATTTTTAAATCTTTTCGAAAAATCAGAACAAAATGGATGTTTATGTGTTGCTGGTAAAATAAATGTTTTACTCTCATTGAAGTTTTGCAGGAAGGATTTAAATGACGGTATTATAACACAATTTTCAGTATTTTTAAAGTGCTTACACACGAATTGTATTCATGAAGGATGCTATATTAAAACATGAACCGTTCTAAATTTAACACCCTCATTTAATAATAAGCAATGCTGCATAACCGATATCACATAAAAAAAGGTGGTAGCTTACAAGTCTTTAAATTCCAATAAAATAATTTTTCGGAATCATTTATTGTAGTGTCATAACATAGTTGCTTAAAAAAAATCACCTTGTTGAAAATGAATGTAATTTAAGTATTGATTTTTGAAATGTTAGCATTCTTTTTAAACTTGTTTCAATTGCATTGTAAAGTTACTGTTAGGCCAAACAAAATAAATGGTGTGTTTACGGTAACCCGACCTACCTGGAATTTTTAAGGCCAAATTGCCGACCTCAAACTTTTTATTGCCAATTTTCAAGTTGATAATTTTAAATGAGCACTATTTGCAATAATTTCCAACGAACATAACATTTTTTACACTTGTACATGAACATGTTTAATATTGTTAATAGTGAGTTTCAAACATTGCAAAACAACTTGCAAATGCATGAACTGAAGTGTAAAAAAAAAAAGACAAAATAAAATTATTTTCCTACCTACCTACCTGGATTTTGTTTAGGTCGTTACCGTAAACGCACCATTAATTTTGTTTGGCCTTACAAAATATAAAAACATTGAAAAGGTTAAGCCTTTGTAAATCGTTTTTATTAATGTTGAGAGCAATATTCTATTTTAGTAGTTTGTGTTTTAATTGCATTATCGATTGGCTGAAGCGTTATCTTGATAAAAATTACTTGAGGGAAGAAAAAAAATAATATAATTATTGTGATATTTTATGTGATTGATCCTTTTCCTCCTGATATTTCATGTTATATTTAAATTTTGATTATTCGTGTTAAACGTTAAACTGTTGTGCATGTTACTTTTTAAGAAACGTTTTTCCCACGGTCGTGACTGCTCAACAAATGCACGAATAGTTTGTTAGATATGCAAGAAATCTTTCATTAAATTTGTTGATTGTAAGTAAATTATATAAGAGAAATCAGTGAATGAGAAAAAAAAACATTTTGTTGTGACATCAGTAAATTAAACTTGTAAGTATAATTTGATATTTTGTAGAATTCTTAAATTTATATTTGATTAATCATAGCATTCGAAATGAAAACGAAAATAGAAATGAGATGTGATTATTTTTCTTATTCGAAAACTCCAAAGTTTAAGCGTTTATATTCATTCGTTTTTGTAACATCTGTGTTTTCTCTGTTTGGTGTATAAATATTGTTGCATAAAAGCGGTTTTTGAATTTGTATGTTGAAGTGTGAAGTTAAAAATTAGCGGTTTAATTTTAGGAAAGAGAAAAAAAGGAATCAAGTCGTATTTTTAATTTAAAACAATTTTCTCAAGGATTGTAGTAATATCCCAAACATACTGGTATTTTTTGTTGGCTTTGCAAGGATTGAAACATATACAAAATTGGTGAAGTTGATTCGTTTATTTCAAAAGTCATTGAATTTTCATGTTTCCTACAGTAGATTATATTTTAAGGTATATCTGCCCTTTGAGTCGGAGGTCTCGGGTTCGAATCCCGATAAGGCCGTTACAATTTTTCTTTCATCCCAAGTTTGGTTGTTTCATTTCAATGGTGATTATACACCATACCATAAGGCATATCTGATAATCAGATGTTTTAAGAAAACATACACAAAAACGGCAGAAAATGAAAATGTGGGTGTCAATGGCGAATCCAGCCTCATTAAAATACAGAGAATACAAAGAAAAAATGGGGGCTACATCTCCCCTGAAATCCATTGTATTCATGTATTTTAATGAGGCAAGATCCGCAACTGGGTGTAAAGGTTAAATTCAGTATGACAAAGATTATTTAAAGGTAATTGCCAAAAAAATTCTGAATTATTATCTTTAAACTTACTTGTTTTCAAGATGGTAATGGTAGTAATCGTCCTGTGAATTTATTTCGTCTGAATTAGTATAGCCCCATTCTTGAGAAAAATTACAAAATTATTTGAATCTCCATGCATAGTGGAGCCATTCATTTATGCACAAAAAAACGTGCTTGGATTTTTCCGTTTTTCAGTGTTTTTTTTGGTAACGTATTACTGCATCTATGTGGCTGAAATTTCAACATGTACCTTTAAACTCAAGCAGGCTACAATAGTACATTTAAAAGTTCATTTCCCCCCATTTTTCTCCTGTTTGTCTTTCTGTTCACACTCCAACTCTGTCTGTACCAGTAAGCCATTTCTTTCACATATAAAACAGTTAGTGTTTATATATTTTTTTCGTTTCAGGGTATTTACTTTGCAGTTGCTTGTTTTCTGTATTTTCCAAAATAATTTACGTAAACTTGAAATATTTGTTTGTAAAATTGAAAATAAATGTGATTTTGTTCTGAATGTGATTTGTTTCTGAATACTCTGTACACAATGTATAGACCGTATTTAATAGCTGCCATCTTGTTGGCCAGTTTCTTTGTTACTTGAGGACATGCATGGTTCCACATTTTGTGGGAAGTTAATTTTGTGTCAAAAGTTGCCCCACAGGATGGTAGCTATTCAATACAGTCTATTAGTGACCTAGGCTTATGTATTTTAATTGACATGATTTCCTTGTGGAGCTTAGTGGACCTGTGACGTCATTCGTGACTTCGTTGTATCTTAAGCCTTATACGTTTTGGAAGACAGTAAATTCTTTTGGTTGGTTATATTTTGCGAGCTTGGTTTTGTATACCGTCGTGAACTGTAATAATGGTCGCCTGCAAATGATTGATAATACTAGTAATAAAATTGGGAAAATCATTTTTAAAATTCAATTAAAAAAATTCAATTTAAAAATCACTAAAAAGGGACCCTGGCACGGATACAGAGCCGTCGCAAAAAGCTAATCTTTTCCTGCAATTTGTACACAGAACACACCGCCGGGAAAAACCCGAGGTTTTTCCATTCTGAGTCAGACCCATAAAATAGCAAACGTGGCAAGCAAAACTAAGAATGGTTACTAAGTCGAGAATAAAATTTACGATTCCGTCCTTTAGGCCGATGAAATTAGATTACTAGTTTCTCGTCAGCGCCCGCATGTGATTTTGACCCCGCACCAAAACATTTCATTATTCAAAAATTTAATTATTTTGCAAAGAAATGGGGAAAATTAGATGCAAACTACTCCCAAGCGAAACGTTTCCATTTCAGTTGTGCAATCGTGATGTGTGTTTTGCAGCTTTTGTGTTTGCTCTTTCATAACCAGACATCTCCTTTTGTCATTTCCCATGATTTTGTCATCTCAACTTGTTCTTTCAAACAAGATACCCGGTATAACTCAATAGAATTGATACTAGCACCAAACCATTTCTGGGCGAGTTTAGAGCCTTAATAATCAGTTTCTAAATGGCAGTTTGTGTATGTGTAAAGGATTGTATTTTTCCTGGATTAAATAATGAATAATGAATTATAATGAAGAAAAAAAACCTCACCAAAATTTGATAAATGGTTGACGAGAAACTAGTAATCCAATTTAATTGGCCTTAGATGAATCGTTCTGGGCGATTCCAGGAAGTACCAGGCGATCCTGGATTTAAAGGAGCTTGTCCAAACTTGTTTTAGAAAATGGATTTCGTTCTAACGAAACAATCATATAAAATATCTCCCCAAAATACTGTCCATGGGAGGAAAACAGGAAATTTGCAATCTTCAATTTTGATGTGGAAGCGAACAAAACGCATAAATTAATGTATGGAACGGATAAATTAATTTACAAAACATCAGTGGTTTTTGACGATATTCTTGAAAATATACGGATTGAGATCGAGGGCGAAATTTCAGAATGGTATAATGAAAAAATATGGCAAATGGTATTGTATCAATATCTGAAATGGGGAGGGGGTGCTCAAAAATGTAATATTGACACGCTCCTTTAAATTGCGATCCAGAAATTACAAAGTTCAAGAGGAAATTACATAGTTTTGTATCGCTGCGAGATTTGTTTAGCGCCATGTTTTTGTTTTAAAGGGAATCGAATCCGAGTGGAATCGGAATCCATTCCAAAAATGTTTGAATAAAATGTGAAAGCCCATATTGTACAAGATGACATGTCCTACTCGACAAACACCCGGCCGGCCGGATAACAAACCGCAAACAGTCGTATACAGGTTATAATTATTCATGACGTCATGGGTGCCTGCACCGCGCCCGTCAAACTCAAAATATTACTATATATGATAATTGCGAAATTTAGTTGCAGTTCTATGAAAACAAACTTCATACTGTAAAGTCCCTAGATAGCTGTTCCCGAGGAAAAGGTTGTGCAAAACTGGGAATTCCCGCATGTGACTGTTAGACCTCTTTCCGTAATACGTGGCCGGCAGTCGGGCTTGTATAAAACGTGCCGATTTTACTGCACGGCACACTTGTTACACTGAAAAGCGTTGATTAAGAAGTCGTTTCGAAAGCCGGATCAACTGCAACACTTCACGTTTCTTGTTTTCTATCGAAATATTGTATTTGGTGAGTGTCAGTGCTGTACGATTCCAGCACTATTTAGCTCGCTCTTTTTTTTGCAAAATATGAACTTCAAAATGTTAATATATTAATAATAATGTGTTCTTGTCTACGAATTTTCCACTAACTTTAGACAACATGTTCTTTTGTTGAATAAAGCATTATTTTGAAGTGAATTTACAAATTTAAGATGAATTTATGAATCTGAGCTGGTACGCCGGACCATCGATCCGCGATCGGTCATCATCAGCAAACCCAAACTGATTATAGACCTTGGCTTTTTCCCCGGCAGCCATGACAGGGGGGCATGTTTTCTTATTTACCCGATGTGACAATTTTATATTTTTGCGATTTTGAAAAAAAACATTTTTGTCTATTTTCAGTCGCGCGACCATGAGTTTCAATTATCTCGACCCCGCCATCATCCAAGCTGTAACAGCCATTGTCAACGGACTCGTGAACGAGGAAGGACAGGTTGGTGCAAACAATATTTGATTTTTTAAGTTGTCTTCATCAGCTTGATTAAACCGAACTTTGACCATATGATTTTTTAAAACAGGTCAAGTACACGATAAATGATTAAGTGACATAACAGAGGCTATTGCATGAGATATAATTTCAGCGCTTCTGATTGGTGCCCAAAATTGAATATTCATATTTCTATAATGCGGTTAGACCAATCAGAAACAAGGAGGCTTTACCATAATGTTCACGCGCCATCTTCTTTCTTTTCGTCAGGTGAATGTCGCCGGACGTGACATCAAATACAGCGCTAAAGGGCGAGTCCACAGTCTCCGAGAACCTTGGGTATACGACGGCACGGCCTGGGACATCATGAGTGGGACCAGCGAAAAGGCCAAGCATTACAAGAGCAGGCAGGGAGCCATTGAACACGCCATGTTGAAATTGCTGGACAAACTCAAACGGGATGGCATTATGGAATGAACTCTTGAACAAAATCCATAGTACCCACATGACACCCACACCTTTTTATTTATATATAAACCATATTATAGACTCCTTTTTATTATATAGACTTCTTTTCTCACAAAGCATTAATTAGTCGTTTTTGTACCCAACAAATTGGAGCACCGACGATAGGCCTACGCGGTAGATTTATTTCGTACATAGCGCACTCTTAACTCCAAAAATTTGTGTATTTAAACTACAGTAACCAATGCAAACACAATTTAGTGACGAAAATAAAGTTATTGGTCACTCCCATGATATGCATGCCCCATTCGTAAAACCCGCCGCACACCTATTGCTTTGCGATTTTACCGGCCAATCGGCCTATCGGCCCACACTACCGGAAAGGTGTGCGCCGTACACGAATGCAGTTTATGCAGTAGATGCACGTAAAACGTAAGCGTGGACGCGAAATGGCTCGAGCATGGTGATGCTCCAAACAGTCTATATTCCGCACTTGTCCTGCAAAATTGACAGACTTTCGCCGGGAAATGGCCGAGAAATTTCAGAGTTTAGGGAAAACTGAATTTTGTTCACGGCAAGAAAGTTATTTGTGGATTTTTGTTTTCATCTGTTCTAAGGTTTCCTCAAAGTAACGACCAAGTGCTCAAAGCATTTCGCGTTCACGTTCGCATTTTATGTGCATAAACCTCCCTATTCTGTGACATCATCATATACTAACGTGGTCTATCATTAGGCCTATACATGTATATCGATGGGTCTATCTGACAGTGACGTAGACGCATGCGCTCTTACTTTTAACCAATCCGCAGCGCATGTTTCCACTTATAATTCTGGTCAACCAATCATAGAATTGCACCATGATCCAATCACAATGTAGATTGCATGTATTAACATTTGCGCTGGCGCGCGCCACGTAGTGTGAACTCACCTCCAACCACGGACGTCCCTTTGTTCCTCTTTTGTTTGGACATAGTTTTTTTCCTTACTCTCATTTGTTTTGTACACGAGCGAATCGCGGACGTTCGCTTGGCAATCGCGGACGATATTGTTCCCTTTGTTAAAACTGAGAAAACGTCCACGGTTTGAATATATGAATCCGCGCATGTTCGTGTACATGCCTTTTATATTTACATATGTGGAAACACATTAATTCCTTTTTTTTTTTACATGTAGTTCAAATTCGCTTTAATGTTTTTGTAGTTATGCCCTTTAGAACTTAAACCTGTTTCTGTTTAGTATTTCTGAGCTCGGTTTTGAACCGGCAAAATCTCTTTAAAATTTTGGGTTTTTTGCTTCACAAATTTGCGCATGTCCCGAAATGTTTTTTATTTCATAAGCTCCTATTAGTAAATTGTTTATCTATAATTAAATGGTTACAATAAACAAACTCAATATTTGATAATGTGATGTAAATGGATATGAAAGAAAACCCAAGCTCTCTTGGGATTCGAACCAGATATATTTTTCAACAACGGGGACAAATAGGGACAGACTTTAGTATTTTTTTAAAAATTTGGACCGTAATTGTTGTACAAATTAATAAATAAAGACCAATTAAATAAGATCGTTGTCATTTCTTTATATCCATGACTCTATAGTTTTAATTATCTTGAAACGACGCAGGAACACGGGAAAAAAGATAAAATAGGGTCTATTATAAAACAGGCAAATGAATTTCAGCTTGAAAAATGCCTTTAATTAAGAAATGGAGAATGTTGACAAAATTACTGAATTAGATATTCGACCCCACCCATCCCCCCCACCCCCCCCCCCGCCCCCCCCCCCCCCCCCCGCCCCCAAAAGTTGGGGAAATATTTTTTTGTTTCTCACTTTTCAATCTGCTGAAGTTGACTTACCGATCTTTATAAATACATGTATATTTTTTGTCCAAACAAATTTAACAAGACGAAATCACTCAATGGGCAACGCCCTATTCAGTGCTTGCCCCGCCCCTTCCAATGGACCATTTACACATTATTGCGCAACTTCTGACCATCAGCAAGCGGGCGCTGTTTCCTCGCATTGCAAGACACGAGACAAATGTGCACACATGCATATGTATTTGTTCCATACGGCAGGAGCTCAGACTCGGTCCCGGAGAACTATGTAAAACTTTCCTTTCGCAAAATATCTTGTATTTTACCATACGAATACAAATTACAGTTGTTTTTTAACTACTACTATGCATGTATTTTTGATGAAATACGGAAATAATTAAGTAGTTGACCATTTAGTAGACCTTGTTTTAGACTGGTTGATCGTTGAACATGTTGAAAAAAATTAAGTTGCTTAAAAAAAAAAAAAAGATTAATTTTCAATTCCTAATATTCTTTTTGTACGCCAAATCTGCACTTGGATAATGATGGACTAATCAATTCTTACGTATTTGCCTGCAGAAATGTATTTATAATCAGTCTTTATCATATTTTAAACACTTTTTTTTTTGTTCCCTTTTAAGGGCTTTGCTTTTGTACGCTCGGAAAGAAATCCGGTTACTGCTCGCCACGTGTTAATTTTTTTAAGCCAAAGCGGAGTGATTTTAGGAGCGAAAAACATTCAACAATTTCCTTGAAAATATTTACTTTTTTTCTGCCCTGTTCCATAGACTTAACCTACGGCGTCTCATCAGTGGCGACCAGTGAACGGAATTCATACCGTACACTCTGTTAATAATAATTACTATTACGGCTCTGATGTAATTTGAATCTCATTAAACGCTGCCAACAGTTTGACGAAAACCGCACGACCATATTGAGATATCTCATAATTCAACAGTTAAGATGGGGGACAAACTCATCCGTATTGCTATTGTCAGCAACGACAAATGTAAACCGAAGAGATGTCGGCAAGAATGCAAGAAATCTTGCCCCGTCGTCAGAATGGGTAAGCTTTATTTGGATTATTTTTAACATCGGACTTTTCTAAAAAGGATCTGCCCGGCACCCCGACTTCCAGAAAAATTTCATGCATGGTTGCTACTAGTACTAACTCTAATCATGCTCTAATTAATGATAATGATAGTGTAAAATTTATGAGAAAACATGAATTTAGCAGTGAGAAAATTTCAAATTTTTCCACCAGTAATAATGAGAATTTTGTCTGGCGGTGCCACGTCACATCCGGTAGGACTGGAGTGAAAATACGTGTGTGACCACGGTGACAAGCGAAGGAACAAAGCCGTTGTCTACGCAACACGTACACATATCTAAGCATGAACTAAGTTGTTTTTACTCCAGTCACAGTGCTATGCCCGTATAAAAAGGCATATGCCACCGGGTCACAAAAGTGCCAGGATGTCCGACCCGACTTCCAGAAAAATTCCATGCATTTTTGTTAATATTTTTAACTATTAAATATGACACATGATGACAATGCCCAAGAAAATGTAAATTTGGTGAGGACACAAAGTTAGCAGAGAGAAAATGTTAATGTTTTTCTTTGAAAACATTTTCACCAGTAATATTAAGAATGGTTGCGCCACTTTATTTTCTGTTTAATGCCTTTTGTGCCTTTGTCAGACATTTCAAAGGGGGAGGAGGGCGTGCAAGGGGTGAAACAATATATGCAAACCCCAAATTTCATGGGGAAACTAGGGGGAGAGCATGACACTTTTTAAGGGGATTGTGCCTGCCTCTCCTCTCCTCCCCCCTTCCCCCCTTCCACCTCCCCCCTCTCCCCCCAACCCCCTTGGCGATGCTGCTAATTAAACATGTTTGTTTTTTCATTTTCCAACAGGTAAACTGTGTATTGAGGTTTCACCAGAGTCTAAGATTGCCTTTATCTCTGAGCCTCTGTGCATCGGGTGTGGTATATGTGTCAAGGTAATAGGCCTGCGCATTTTCAAATCATTTACTATTCGAAAAATCGGTTTTATTTTCGATCGAACATTCGATATTCGATGCATGAATTTTTCTAAGATTTTGACAAAAAGTTTGTTGTGAAATTAATCGATTTTGGCACATCCGGACTCGCAGTTCATGGGAAGTTGCAGTGTGTCGGCCTTTTTTGTTGCCGAATTTGCTGCCTCACAAAATTAATCTGTGCTAAAACTATAGACTTGCATAGCTGTCTCTTGCCCGAAGAGTTTTTGCAGAAATTATCGTCGGCTCTTGTACACTGGACTCGTGGTTGGACCGTGGACGCAAATATGACATAAAAGTGGCTGTTCGGTAAACGATAAGGTTTTTCACTTTTTCCTAGCTAAAAGACATGTTTGGTTTGGAGTGGAAAAAGCACATACCGAATATTCAATTTGGTAAAATGCTATTCGAATATTCCATGGACGATCGAATATTTGAAAATTCGATTTAAAAACATACTGGAAACATAATGATAACTAGCAGTCATAAATACCTTAGACAGTTTACGCATCCCTATTGGCTGAGAGCACGTCACGTGGGCAGTCTTAAACTAGTGATAATGACCAGTGATAATGCCCGGCCGGCTGGCCTGCGTTTGTGCCCTTGTCAGCGCGTATACGGAACACGCACATGCACACAAAAACTACACGCGCCCGAAAGCAAATTGTGCACTCCTGGTCGTGTGCGTGCGGGCGCAAAACACGCCTGCAATACGCGTAACGCGCGTGATCGAACAAAAACAACTTCACGCACAGCTAGCAGTTGTACAAACGCGGTGTTGACACTGTTAGGAAAGTGAATGCAAAACATGGCAAAACGACGAGCTAATTTTGTTGAGTTTTACCGATTTACATGAAAAGGTATTTATGAATGGGATTAAAAGTAGGTTTGGCCAATCTTAAACAACCCGTTTAAAACCAGCTAGGGCACTGATAATGCCCCCGCCTGGCGGCTCGGGCATTATCAGTGCCCAGGACCCCTAGCTGGTTTTAAACGTATGTTTAAGATTGGCCAAACCTACATTTAATCCCTAATTATTATGCCTCATAAATATAATACCAACTGCTACTCTAAATATCCCCAAATCTTGCAAACCATAAACTTCTTGAATAAATTTGAGGCACAAATTAAACAATTTTTTTATTGTGGTTTTACAGAAATGCCCATTTGAGGCAATCCAAATCATCAACCTGCCCAGCAACTACGCGAGGGACACGACGCATCGTTATAGCGCCAACTCATTCAAACTTCACAGGTCAGAATCATGAAATTGGGCCAATTTTATGGAGGTTTTAATTAGGCCCAGAAATTTGCTCAGCATGCAATTTGATTACATTGCAAAAATGGATTACCGGCCAAAATTGCATTCTTAGCAAATGTAGCAGAATACCAGTCAGTCGTGATATGCATCACCTAGGAATTTGGATGTTGACCAAATAAACTTTGGTGCTTCGTAAACGTCTGTGTTTAACAGCTCCATGAAATTGGCCTCGGATAATTTGCCACTTTTGTTCTGTATAAAGTTGAAATGTTTGTAAAAGAAATTGCCATCTGAAGGTGCTTTAAAAAAATCATCTGCAGATAATTTTTTACCATTTAACACCAAAAGTATCACTGCATCTATGTGGCTGAAATTTCTACAAGGCAGTTTATCAACATTATTTTTTAGTTATGTAATGTTTTTAAAACTTTTCTAATCATGTAATTTCTGACGTGCCTATGATACACAGTTAATTTTCCTTTCCAATTCTATCTGTGTTAGGGAAGACACAAATCTGCGGTACCGCTGCAGTACCGCTGCGGTACTGCTCGAGAACAGCTCACTTTAATAGTGCAGGCTGTACCGCTAAAAACCGCCGGTACCGCAGTCGGTACCAGCGGTTAGATTTATGTGTCTTCCCTTAGAAGCTTGGCCAAATGGGGATTGTTTAAATCTAACACTTTTGTTGTTTTTGGAACCTGCAGGTTACCCATACCTAGACCCGGCGAAGTCTTGGGTCTAGTTGGCACCAACGGTATTGGCAAATCAACGGCTTTGAAGATTTTAGCAGGAAAACTCAAACCCAATCTGGGCCAAATTGACGTGAGTCTGAAATAAACTCTTCCAAGAAAGAAGTTTGAAATTTTCTTAAAATATAAATTCTTCATCAGAACAGAAGTTTGTTGAATACAGTGAACTTGTTGATAACAAGGCACTGATCGACCAGTCACTTTGGAGTCACTTTCAAGACTGTTCTCCGTCAGCGATTTCCTCCAGGTCCAAGAGGACCTGTTTGAACAAAGTGATTCCCACAGTATTGTTGATGTCCCCTAAAGTGGCGCACTTTCCGTTTCTCTCTTGGCGCAATAAACAATCTGTTGCACTTGACATTAAAAAGAAATAAAGTTCTCAAGTACCTTCATAAATTCCAAAACTAAAATACGGAGAAGAATCATTCATTTACTAGAAATTCACCGGAATGTGAAGGCATCGCCGTTCGCTTCGGGTTGACCTGACATCATATGCAAGAGCCTGTAATGGGCATTTCATGTAAATAAAATGATGTCCATCGGCGTTGTGCTCCGTATCACGGTGCGTGCTTGCAAGTGGTCGTCATAGGCCACCGTAGCACGGTTCTCAACATTTTAGCCAATCAGCGTCGAGTGCGCCACGTTAGGGAACACAGACGATTTTCCGCGAGTAAACTTTTGCGACATCGGTCAAAGTTTTTCCATTATTTGTTATTATTTGTACTTGGGATATAAAAAGCCTGAACCTCATATACTGATGGATTTTGCTGCAATGTGAATAGATTTCCAGTGAGTTGTTGAAGTGCGCGACGTTAGGGGACATCACTATGAAATGTGTGATTTTCTGTTTCTTGGAGTCAAGTGCTCTCAGAAATCTGATTTTGTTGGGTTTTCAACCTGATTGAACTTGTGTGGGGTAAGCTGACCTCTGGATTTGCACGTCTCTCCATGGACTCCATGGTCTCTCATACAGCTTTAGAAGTGCAGGAGCTCGGGGAGGCACTTCAGGCAGAGTGGCACACCCTGACTCAGTGGCTCTTACGGAGGCTGGTGCAGTCAGCCTTGCCACAAGAGGTGTTCATACATATTACTGACCGATAAAATATATCTCTCAGCCTCAATGTTTTGGAGAGAGTATAAACGTTTTTTGGGGCCTATATAAATTTTTTTGGTTTTATTCTCAATTGGAAAATGAACTCTGTCAAAAGTTGAAGATAAAATTAAACATGTGACAGAATGTTATAAAGCAAACAATACAATAAAATGTGAAAATCCAAAGTTTTCCCAAATTATGTCAATTCCGTTTTTCTCGTCACACAGGCTCCACCCGACTGGCAGAACATTCTACTACACTTCCGCGGCTCGGAACTCCAGAATTATTTTACCAAAATCTTGGAAGACAACTTAAAAGCCATTATCAAGCCACAGTATGTGGACCAGATTCCAAAAGCAGTCAAAGTAAGGTTTCTTAATTATATTTTGTTTGTAGGGGTGGGGGCGATAAGTATTGAATGTGCACCGGGTTGATTGCCTATTCAAGAAGATTAATCATGTTGTACAATAATCTTTGTTATTAGGGACGTTTCGCAAGGTGATGGATACGGTTAAGAATACGGATATGTTAACGGTAACCGTTCACGTTGGTGTGCACACTGAACTGGGTTTCGCACTGTGAATGTACGTGTACATGTACATTTATCTGCTAAATCTGCTCTGCGCCTGGCTTTGTTTTCAGCAGATTTTCCTCGCTTTCACGTGCACATCACTCATTAAATTTGATCTGTATTCACGGAATATACATCAAAAAGAAACTAAATGCATACAACTTATTAATCAATCACGGAAAAAGCAAACCGTTATCCGATTTTATGCTACGCGTATGGAGGCCCATTCACGCATATGAAAACTGTACTACGGATACGCGTCACGAGAAGTGCAAGTCATGACGTATTCGTATCCGTATCGGTATCTTGACGGTGCGAAACATCTCTATTCTTAATAAATTGCTTGTATTTAACTTCTGCCCCCAGGGTACTGTGCAATCACTCCTGGACAAGAAAGACGAGACCCATACACAGATATCAATCTGTGAACAACTCGGTAAGAAAACGTGAGGTAGCATACCACTAAGTCTCACAGCTCAGCTGGTAGAGCATCTGCCTAGTGTGTCAGAAGTCTTGGGGGTGGGGGAAACCTGAGGGAGTATACCACTGTACCTCATAGCTTAGCTGGTAGAGCATCTGCCTAGTGTGTCAGAGGTCTTGGGGGTGGGAGAAACCTGAGGGAGTATACCACTGAGCCTCATAGCTCAGCTGGTAGAGCATCTGCCCGGTGTTTCAGAGGTCTTGGGGGTGGGGGAAACCTGAGAGAGTACACCACTGAGCCTCATAGCTCAGCTGGTAGAGCATCTGCCTAGTGTGTCAGAGGTCTTGGGGGAAACCTGAGAGAGTACACCACTGAGCCTCATAGCTCAGCTGGTAGAGCATCTGCCTAGTGTGTCAGAGGTCTTGGGGGAAACCTGAGGGAGTATACCACTGTGCCTCATAGATCAGCTGGTAGAGCATCTGCCCGGTGTGTCAGAGGTCTTGGGGGAAACCTGAGAGTATACCACTGTGCCTCATAGTTCAGCTGGTAGAGCATCTGCCCGGTGTGTCAGAGGTCTTGGGGAAACCTGAGGGAGTATACCACTGTGCCTCATAGCTTAGTTGGTAGAGCATCTTCCTGGTGTATCAGAGGTCTTGGGGCAACCTTAGGGCGTATACCACTGTGCCTCGTAGCTCAGTTGGTAGAGCATCTGCCCGGTGTGTCAGAGGTCTTGGGGAAACCTGAGGGAGTATACCACTGCCTCGTAGCTCAGTTGGTAGAGCATCTGCCCGGTGTGTCAGAGGTCTTGGGGGAAACCTGAGAGAGTA
Organism: Henricia sp. BOLD:AAB3569; assembly: GCA_037783545.1. Taxonomy (NCBI): domain Eukaryota; kingdom Metazoa; phylum Echinodermata; class Asteroidea; order Spinulosida; family Echinasteridae; genus Henricia; species Henricia sp. BOLD:AAB3569. The sequence goes on along the minus strand of JBBELK010000429.1, from coordinate 1,320,534 downwards.
TACCACTGTTCCTCATAGATCAGCTGGTAGAGCATCTGCCCGGTGTGTCGGAGGTCTTGGGGGAAACCTCAGGGAGTATACCACTGTGCCTCATAGCTCAGCTGGTAGAGCATCTGCCCGGTGTGTCAGAGGTCTTGGGGAAAACCTGAGGAGGTATACCACTGTGCCTCATAGCTTAGTTGGTAGAGCATCTTCCTGGTGTATCAGAGGTCTTGGGGCAACCTTAGGGCGTATACCACTGTGCCTCGTAGCTCAGTTGGTAGAGCATCTGCCCGGTGTGTCAGAAGTCTTGGGGAAACCTGAGGGAGTATACCACTGTGCCTCGTAGCTCAGCTGGTAGAGCATCTGCCCGGTGTGTTAGAGGTCTTGGGGAAACCTGAGGGAGTATACCACTGTGCCTCGTAGCTCAGCTGGTAGAGCATCTGCCTGGTGTGTCAGAGGTCTTGGGGAAACCTGAGGAAGTATACCACTGTGCCTCGTAGCTCAGCTGGTAGAGCATCTGCCCGGTGTGTCAGAGGTCTTGGGGAAACCTGAGGAAGTATACCACTGTGCCTCGTAGCTCAGCTGGTAGAGCATCTGCCCGGTGTGTCAGAGGTCTTGGGGAAACCTGAGGGAGTATACCACTGTGCCTCGTAGCTCAGCTGGTAGAGCATCTGCCTGGTGTGTCGGAGGTCTTGGGGAAACCTGAGGAAGTATACCACTGTGCCTCGTAGCTCAGCTGGTAGAGCATCTGCCCGGTGTGTCAGAGGTCTTGGGGAAACCTGAGGGAGTATACCACTGTGCCTCATAACTTAGCTGGTAAAGCATCTGCCCGGTGTGTCAGAGGTCTTGTGTTCAAATCCTGATGAGTATTGCTTAAAAACTGGCCCTGTGAATTTGTCTATGTCTGTTCACCAGATCTGATGAAAGTGCGCGATCGTAACGTTGAAGACTTGTCCGGTGGAGAGTTGCAACGCTTCGCATGTGCTGTTGTCTGCATACAGAAAGCTGACGTGTGAGTGTCGTTGACAGATCGATTTTCAAATTAAAGAGCGCATGAAATAGGATTTGTATTGCATAAAACTATAGTATAGAGGATGTGTTTTACACATTTCAATCAATTTCAGAGAATGTAATAGTTGCGTTTTGCTTTAATTACAAGATTTCTATTTTTATGCTAATGAATTTCCATATTCATGAGCAAAGCTGTGATGTCATCTAAGGACAACGGAGGAATTCTCCATCAACGTGTGTACAAAAGTTAATGTCATTTTCAGTGGCTTCCTAATATTATGAACAGTATCAATTTACTGAGTTTGTTTAGTATGTCATTTGCAACAATCCTAACAAGTTTGTTTGGGTCAAAATGGATCAGTGGGCTACTGTTGATACTTATTGAAATGGAATTAATTCGATACAAATGTCCATTGATGAGTCTGGGAAATCTGGATGCAGTGAAAAGCAACTTGGCTCCACCGGGATTTAAACCGCAGACCTGCTGCTTAACATGCACACGCCCTACCAATTGAGCTATACAGCCAACTTGTGGTCTAGAATCACAGTAGTGCAGTTGCCTCTCACTGATTGGGATTGGCTATCACGTGAGCTTAACAAGCCCTACAGAGAAATAACCACCCCTCCCAGAGATCAATTAAGATACGCCCCAAACCCCTGCCCGGCTTGCCCCAATTATTAAGTAATGATTAAGTGATTAATTTTAGGGATTATGACCCAGGGACCGCCGGGGTGAATTAATTCGATACAAATGTGGACAAATGTCCATTGATGAGTTTTTTCTGTGTTTTTCCCGAACAGTTACATGTTTGACGAGCCCTCAAGTTACCTGGATGTAAAACAGCGTATTAAGGCAGCCTCAACCATCCGATCATTGCTGCACCTTGACAAGTTCGTATTCCATTTTAAAGTTTCAAATTTTGAGGGCCTTTTAGTTATCCCCCAAAGGAGCATGTCCAGATCACGTTTTTGACCCCCTCCCTCCCCCAATTTGTCCCCATGGGTGTTGGAATTTTGATACCATATCATTCCTCATATATTTCTCATTACCATTCTGAAATTTTGCATTCTCAATCCATATATTTTCAAGGATATCGTCCACACAAAAAACCCACTGATGTTTTGTAGACTAATTTATCCGTTCCATAAAGCAGTGCAGTGATTACACCAGCCTTTTTGCTCCCACGTCCAAATTGGAGATTGCAAATTTCCTGTTTTCTTCCCATGGATAGTATTTTAAGGAGGTATTTTATATGATTGTTAGGTTAGAACGTAATCCATTTTCTGGAAAAAATCTGGAGAAGCTTCTATAAATAACGAGGGTCTTAAATGTTGAGGATCTTTTTAGCTCACCCTAAAGTGGCGTTGGGGGTCGCACGCTTATACTGTGCAATCTCCACTGGTCAACAGTTTTTCAGGGCATGCTCAGTAGTGCCCTCACACGGTGACGCTGACCAACTTCCCGTTCCCTGCGTGTGTGCGCTCTTCAAAACGGATAATAATATAGATGCAACTGTCACGGTCATTATTGGCCGTGGATTGGATCGCCGATGTAAACAAATAATGACACCAGCGGCTAGCGAATCATGGTCAAGTTTGTTTTTGTCTGGACTATAAATGGTATCTCTGATGATTTTTCCGGGCGGCACGCCCGAACAAAACAGCTACTGGAGAACCCTGAATAAATTGTCAATTACAAATCTGTACATCATATAAATTCACTCCCCCTCTCTTACGCCAACAGATACGTCATTGTCGTGGAACACGATCTGAGTGTATTAGACTACCTGTCTGATTTCATCTGTTGCCTTTACGGCATGCCGGGAGCCTATGGAGTCGTGACTATGCCCTTTGGAGTCAGGGAAGGTAAGGGGGGAAATAGACTACTTTATAATACGCCTACTTCTGATTCTTTATCCTGACTGGCTGAAGTCACATGAGGTTCACTAATATAGACCTTTCCATTACCATGGAAACCTTCCCTGTATGTCCGCCATAGCTGGGATGCGGTCAGTGCATGAACTACATGCGTTATGTGATGATGCTCATTGTGTCGTCACTTCGAACAATTTGCGCGTTTGTTGTAATGGTGAATCCACACTGAGCCTTTTCGCGCGTGCGTAATTGAGAAAAAGCAATGTGGAGGGAATTTTGAGTAGAACGATGCACTGAAAATCACTGAATTATGAAAAGCTAATTCTGTGGTTTTCGGTGCGTTGTTTCACCCCAAATTCCTTCCACAGAATTAGCTTGGACGGTGATTTCCAGTGCATAATTTCACTCAAAATTCCATACGCACCGCTTTTTCTCAAAGCGACGCGCGTGGCAATCGTGCGCGAAGTGGCTCAGTGTGAATTTGTGTGTGCGCGCGTTATAGATGCGCGCTGTTCGATTCAACAACAATGAAAAAAACAAAGGTCATGCACTGGTAAAAGCTGCGTCCCAGCTAGTGGACGTGTACAGGAAAAGCGTCCTGGGAAAGGTCTATAGGCTAGTGCATGAAATTTGCGTCAGTGTGAACTAGAGTGCGCGCATGATTCCATGCTAGTGTTCCTGACTGGGCACTGGTCTCTAAAACTAGTGCCCGGTTACTGAGCCCTCTGGTGGTTGCCAACTGTGTCAGTGAACAGCAACTCAGAAACTGAAACTAGGAATCCAAATGTTTCATTGAACTGCTCTTGTTGAAATGCTTATTGTAGAAGTGCTTAAAGGCACAGGCTCGTCAGCAACGCCTCGTCAGCAATCCACGCACGCCAAATTCGTGCCACGAAATACTCTGCTCCATAGCAAAGGCATGGAGCTGCGTATTTCGTGGCACGTATTTTGTGGCGCGCGTGCATTGCTGACGAGCCTGTGCCTTTAATGTTTAAAATTCTGTTGTTCAAAATCCTACATGTATTGTTCAAATGCCTCTTGTTGGATTGCTTTTCAGCAAATTTAAGTACGTTTATATTTTGGCCAGAGGCGTGTTATAAAATAATAATAAATCACGACTGTGAGTGATCACAAGAGGGTCCTCCTTTTAGTAGATTTTTGATAATATTCTTCAGTAATCTGATATTTTTGTTCTTAATTTCTAGGCATCAACATATTTTTGGACGGGTTCGTACCTACGGAAAATCTGCGCTTCCGTGAAACGTCACTTGTCTTCAAAGTGTCGGAAACGGCCGACGAGGAGGAAATAAAGAGAATGCGCCGTTATAGCTACCCCACAATGAGCAAGACATTAGGTACGTGCATGTATGAGTTTGCGTTATTGACTCGCAAACTTCATTCCAAAAGTTGTGGGTTCGAACCCACTTGAGGTACTTGCATACTTGAGCAAAGTGCTTTCGCATGAAATAATGACACGGGCTTATGACACCACCCGCCTAGCTTGTCCATATTTTTCCAGAAAATGGATTTTGTTCTAACCTAACAATCATATAAAATACCTCCCCAAATACTATCCATGGGAAGAAAACAGGAAAGTTGCAATCTCCAATTTGGATGTGGAAGCAAAAAGGTTGGTTTAATCACTGCACTGCTTTAGGAATAGAAATAGATTAGTTTACAAAACATGGGTTGTTTTTTGACGATATCCTTGAAAATATGCGGATTGAGAGCACGACATTCCAGAATAATGAGAAAAATATGACACATGATATGGTATCAAAATGTGGAAAGTGGGGGGAGGGGGGAGGGGGGAGGGGGTGTGTCAAAAATGTGATCTGGGCACACTCCTTTAAGATGTAGAAAAACATGGAATGCGCTATAGAGAAACTAGCTTTTTATTTTTGTGGTATTTGACTTTTCAACATTTCACAGTTTCTCTGAATATGTTGCGAAGGTGTCTAGAGAATGTTTCTGTTCTTAAACCAACAGGCGTCTTCCACTTGGACATCGAAGAAGGAGAATTCACAGACTCAGAAATCTTAGTCATGCTCGGGGAGAACGGAACGGGCAAAACGACGTTCATCCGAATGCTAGCTGGCAAACTCGTCCCGGATGACGGTTCCGGTAAGTTCTAGTTGGCGTAGCGGTACTTTCCTAGCCTTCTACCTCTGTGGCCCTGGTTCGAATCCCGTCCAGGTCAGTATGTGGATTGGGTTTTCCGTCCCTGCTTGGTTCCGTGGGTTTACCTTGCTTGCTTGTGTGCGGGGTTTTCATCCCATGTCTAAAACTGAATATTTTTCCCTTATTTTTTTTTCTCAAATACCAATCTGTATTTGGCATCGATAATATTGTTGATTTGGCAAATGAAATAAACAAATGAATAAATAAAAAATATTAAATTTTAAAAAAAATAAAATAATTTCCTTTGTCGGGTTTGAATTAAAATGTCAATAAAAATCCACCAAAATCACCACAGAAATTAAATAACCATATAAGAAATTATTTGGTTATTCTGGGCAGATGCCCTACCAGCTGAGCTATGAGGCACAGTAGTATACTCCCTCAGGTTTTCCCCCCAAGGCCTCTGACACACTGGGCAGATGCTTTACCAGCTGAGCTATAAGGCACAGTTGTATGCTCCCTCAGGTTTTTCCCAAGACCCTCTGACACTGGGCAGATGTTCTACCAGCTGAGCTATGAGGCACAGTGGTATACGTGTACCCCTTAAGATTTCCCCTGAGAACACATTTTTTTTCTCGGTTTTGCATGGACATATACACAAGTTCAGGGAAAGGTGTTAAATGATGACAAAAAGAAAAGCAAAATGGCAGATTTTACTTAATTTCTCTATTTTTGTTTGGTTCCAGGTGACATTCCAGTATTAAACATCAGTTACAAACCACAAAAGATTAGTCCCAGGTCCAAGGGAACGGTCCGACAACTCCTCCACGAAAAGATACGCGATTCTTACATCCACCCACAGTTTATCGCCGACGTTCTGAAACCTCTCCAGATTGAGAGCATCTTCGATCAAGAGGTAAGTGAGCAATCCTTAAAAGACAGATTACATGATTGGAGAACTTTTTAAAACAGGAACAACAGCATTACATAACTAAGAATAATGTTGATAAACTGCCTTGTAGAAATTTCAGCCACATAGATGCAGTGATACTTCAGAAAACCATAAAAATCCATGCATGGTTTGTGTGGTAAATTGATGGTAAAATGAATGTCAGCAAATTTTTTTTTTCTTCGGTTGGCAATTTCTCCCACAAAGGTACCATTTTACACGGAAAAAAAAATCATGTTGTGTTTGTTACCATTGCTATCAACACTTTTATTCAGGTTTTTCTTGTCAACTCGTGAAGTAAAATTTTGGGTCACTGCAAATGATGTATTGGGGCTTTAAAGGCCCATTGTATCATTTGCAATGACCCAATTTCATGAGTTGACAAGAGTTGATAGCAATGAGTTGATAGCAATGGTAACAAACACCACATAAATTTATTTCCGTCAAAATGGTATTTTATGCTGGAATTTGAAGGTGGTTTTCTTTTACCATTCACAGATTTTCAAGGTTTTCTGAAGCATTGATGCATCTATGTAGCTAAAAATTTTTCAGGCTAGTTTACCAACATTCTTCCTTAGATATGTTACACTCTTATTCCACGAATCTGTAAACAGTTTTATCTTTCAAATGATACATAGGGCCTTAAAGTCGACCTGCGAATCATATATATCTTTTGTGTAAATCATTTGAGCTTTTCTTGTCAAATTGTTGATTAAAATTTAGGTCATTGCAAATCCTGTATGCAAGCCTTAACATATTTCTTAAAAAATATAAATTTTTTGTGACACCAGGTGCAGAATTTGTCCGGCGGTGAGTTGCAACGCGTTGCCCTGACAATGTGCTTGGGCAGGCCTGCTGATGTTTACCTCATAGATGAACCATCGGCCTACTTAGACTCTGAGCAGCGTCTGGTGGCGGCAAAGGTCATCAAAAGGTCAGTATCTGAGGTCAGAGGTCATATAATGCCTTGGTAGCTTTTGCGCAACGGTGATTTCTTGTCAATTGTGTTTAAAGTTATGCATCATATTTTTCTGTTTTTATAAATGTCGATGTCCAGTTGCACTTATCCTAAGGTAAATATGGGCACTTTACATATAAGGAAGGGCCCTGAAAAGGTAAAAAGTTGTTTAGGACGACATTACTTCTGTTCATTTTGAAGTAAAATGAATAAAAAGCAGTGGGTTTTTTTTTCACAAAAAAAAAATACTAAAAGATGGCGCTGTTTGGGGCATGTCATCTCAGGAGAACATGATAAAAAGTAAAACTTTAAGTAAAATTAATAAAAAGCAGTGTTTTTTTTCACAAAAAAAAACCTAAAAGATGGCGCTGTTTGGGGCATGTCATCTCAAGAAAACATGATAAAAAGTAAAAGAAAAAAAAGAAAAGAAAACAAACATAAAAGAAGTGGAACCTTTTGTGAACAAACGAGTTTCATTTTTCTGTGTTTACCTAATGTAAAATCACAAATTTGTAAAACCAAAAAATGTTAACCCCAAAACAACAAATATTTTATTGTAATTTTTTAAAACTATTTTAAGCGTCTCGATCCTTTGTAACACCAGTTCTGATGGGTTTCGATTGTAGCATTTCATAAAATCGACCCCTGTTTGCATTGATATAAAATGATATTTCACTTTTCTGTCTCTTTTCTTTCTTTCAAAGGTTTATCCTGCATGCTAAGAAAACTGGTTTTGTCGTAGAACACGATTTCATCATGGCCACGTATCTCGCTGATCGCGTCATAGTCTTTGAGGGCAAGCCATCCATCGACACAAAGGCAAACACGTAAGTAATGTCGTATCTAAGTCTCGTAATGCGCATTTCGGATCTTCAAGCGAAACGTTTCACTTTTCAGCTATGTTTCACTTATGCAATCGTTGCCACTGGTTACAATGCTTTTCTGCACTCGTCTATGGAAAGTCGGGTACCAGTTAACGCAGCCCTAGGGCCAGTTTGATGGCGATGTTTAGCACAAAAATTTGCTTAGCACAGATTACCTTTGCTTTGTAAAATGTGTTACAAGCCAAAATTGTATGTCAAACTGTGTTTTTTAAAATAGTAGCAAAATATTAGCAAATAGACGTCAACAACGATTTTGGCTGGCAATCCATTTTTGCAATAAAAGGCACATAAATACTGTGCTAAGCAAATTTTATGGTAAACAGCGGCATGAAATTGGCACCAGGTCACACTGGTTAGTTTACAATTTGTACTAACTTGCGAAACCTTGATTTAATTAATGCGTGACCAGGGACCAGGCGCTGCTAAGCACAAAAATTTGCTTAGCACAGAATTTATTTGCTTTATAAAATGGATTGCAAGCCAAAATTATACGCCAACTTGTGTTCTTCGCAAGAGTAGGAGAATACCTTTCAATACACATCACTTACGATTTTGGCTGGTTTTTGCAAAATTTTTGCTAAATAAAGCAAACAAATCCTGTGCCAAGCAAATTTTTGTGCTTGGCAGCGCCATGAAATTAGCCCCAGGACTGTGTTCTACTTAAGCAGACGTTGCCCACATTCGCCACTGGTTGCAATGTTCGTGTGTTTCCCGGGCGTGTTTGGAACATGTTAACATTTGCAATAAACAGAAAAACATTGGTGCCAACGTTTGATTTTTAAAAACGTTTTGCAAATAATAATTATTATTAAAAAAAAAAAGTCCATGCATACCGGACTTATTATAATGCTCTGCTGTTTGTTTTAACTGCAGTCCACAAACCCTCTTAAACGGCATGAACCGTTTTCTGGCATCGCTGGAGATCACATTCCGCCGAGACCCTAACAACTTCCGACCTCGCATCAACAAGTTGAACTCGGTCAAGGACTCCGAGCAGAAGAAAAGTGGAAAGTACTTCTTCTTGGAGGACTAAAAAGGTGTCAAAGGTCACCGGGTGTCACTCGGAAACATGCAAGGGAAATTAACTGCTAACGGGTAACTGGGTCTAAACATTAACTGGTAATTTGAAATGTCCATTGCTAAAGCGTAGGGAAACAGTTCACTGGTTTTAGTGTAGAGACCCAGTAACCTTGCAACACACAAAGGGTGATGTTTTCACTTTTCACTGCAGACTGCATTTCAGATTACCAGCGAACGTTTAGACCCAGTTACCCTGGCACATTTTCATACCTGCCAACTAGTCCAATTTTTAAAAGTGTTGAAAATCGGAACAGTACGATGATTGAAAGCATGAGGAAAAAAAATAGCGAAAGTACCATGATTTTTTATCGCACCGCATGTACACAAAATTTACGGTCTGTTCACCATGCATTGCACGTGGCCGCAGCTGACAGAGTATAGCACTTATCCACCGATCGTACCGGTGTACCAGAAACAACCCAACTGTGAAGCACAACTGTGATGGTATCGGGTTTCTGCCGTCTTGGCTGTGCACGGCGACCAGGCATATTGCTACAACATCATGACGCACACACAGTACTGTTCAATTCAAGATATTCTTAGCGCTGTCATAGTGATTCATAAAATATAAGTACCGTGCATGCGCTACACGAATGATGATTCAGATCGTGCACAACGTCTTTGAACCAAGACTAATTCACGCGTGATGCCGCTCTGCCGAAGTGTAGCCCAGGTTGGACTCCTTACCGCATACTACATAGCGGATGGTCGTAATGTGTACAGTATAGGTCAACTCGACTGTTGCAAGTTTCACTGCAGTCCGATTTTTTACTCGGCAGTGTTGGCAGGTATGCATTTTAGTAGTCTATTGACTGAGCATGTAATAGAATGTTATTACGCTATCAATCGTTTTCAGTCGCACACGGTAAGGCAAAACGGTGACTTTTAGTGTATTTTGGATCATCGGTATGTGCGCACTTGTCGCGTTTACACAAATGTCCCGAGTGTAGTTTTAATGTCAATACTAATAGCAGCGCTTCCACGCCTTGGAGAAAACGGACAGCAAAGGGTAAAGATTTAGGGAAAAACGTAAACTGGGCTCAAAAAGAAACTTATAATTTTTCACAGAGAACACCCCATACAACCCCATACTTACCATACAAACTCATTTATGCACAACAATAGGATCACACAGGTGCTGAGTTCGAATCTGGCCTTCACCATTGTGTGCTTTGATTCTTGAACAGCTTTGAACATTAATCTCTGATTGAAATTATTGGGCTGTGACACAGCAAGCGGTTCCACCCCAGTGCATTTTTCAGTTCTGTCAGTTGGGCAACTGCTTGGTTACTGACATGTGTTTAGAGTAGAGTATTGAAGTAATCCGGTGTGTCATTTTGGTTCATTTTGATGGACAGGATTTTAAGATATGACCATGTGAAAAATTATAAGTTTCTTTTTGAGCCCAGTTTAGTTGTGTTCACAAATCGTGCATGCCGAAACCTCACTATTATTCGTCCTAACCGATAAAGTAACAGAAATTAAAGTTTTCTTTTCTTTTGTTTTTCCTATGAAGAGAGGTCTTCAAGCCTTAAAATATATCCACAATTCTATTTTTAAAGTATCATATAGCTTCTTGAACAAGAAGTCTTATTACAATTTTCCCCCTCATACAGTAAAATCTTGATTCTGACTTTTAAAAAAACGACTTCTTAACACATGCTGCTCCGACAGCGAGTCGCCATTTTGAATTTATGCTAAAAACAAACATAGCATTAAGCCAAAATGGCATCGCTCTTGTGGCAAGTTCAAAAGATTTTACTGTTTATTTTCTGAACTTTAGAAAAAAGTGTAATAATATTCCGTCTTTGAACAAGATGTCTGCATACCCATATGAATTTTCTCACCACACAAATAAGAATAACCACCGCAAAAGAAAAGTAGATTAGTGTAATTGTCGCATTATTTTATTTATGTGGTATAATTTTCCCACAATAAAAACCATGCTTTTACCAGCGGAGAAATTTGATTGCAAAATTATGTTGCAGTCATTTGAATAAAATTAACTGTTTGGTACAGTCAAACTTACATGTAGTTATTATCAGGGAAAAAAACAATGCTCTTATTTATTATCAAAGTTTGACTGTATATTCTTCGTTACAATAAAGAGATACATTACAATTTCATTAAGCAGCTCTCACATTAAAGGCCCGAGTAACACTATGAGCAAAAACATGTACATGTTCATTGTAACCCCATTGTTAGTAACAATGGTGTGTACCCAATTTCCATTGTTAGATGTTCATAGTGTAAGCGCTCGGGGAAGAACGGGGTTACCCCGGGTGGATACGGGGAGTGCTCCAGGACACTTCTGGGGGGCACTCCGGTAGCTCTTGGCACGGCCCCAAATGTTTTGCGCCTGCACAAAAACCCCCGGGGCTCGATCGATGTGCATTTGGGGCGTGCTCGCCCCGTGTTAGAGGTGTCCTGTGTGCCACTTGGGGTACCCCTAGTTTGGCCAAACTCGGGGACATTTTTGACCCAGAGTTAAACTTGGGACACTCTGCTAGCGAGGGACTTATATGTGAAAGCTGCTTTAGGTCGGGTCCGAGTTTTGTGTTCTTCATTCCTGATAATACAAAGGTTTGATTTGATTTTTTTTGTCGCAATGAAATATTGTTTTTTTACACTACTTACAATAAGTTGGAGATATTGTGGGGTGTACGCAGATATTTTGAGGGTATGAATTCTGCTTGAATGATTTTGTATATGATTAGACAATTGTATCTGCATGACAGGCACACCTTGTCACTGGGGAAAAAAACAAATTCCAAAAATTGACAACATACCAATATCCCTAACTTATTGTGAGTAGTGTATAGTTGGAGTCCTGGGTCATGTTCATTACAGTAATTTTCTGCATTTCAAAAGAAAAAAGAAACTTTGTACGACAGCCATTTTGCATCAGGCATTATACCCAGCATGATATGTGGCAAAGGGACTCTAACGCCCCTATTGAGCTCATGCCAATGACGTCATTTTGGGAGTAAAACAATGCCGCGTCGTTGTGGAAGCAATGTGCGTGCGCGTTGTGTGTGTCCGTAACGCGCTATGATGAGGCTCCAATTGGTGAACTAAACCGCGTTACGCCTACCAGAGACACACACAACGCGCACGCACATTGCTTCCACAATGACTCAGCATTATTTGACTCCCAAAATGGCATATATTCGCACGTGTTCGAAAGGGGTCAATACCTCAACACACTCTTCCCTTTTGTTAACGAACCAATCCCCCCAAAAAAACTTGAAAGGAATTCCTTGGATGTTGGGGGAACAATGGAAGGGGTGTACCCTCTGTCACATATCGTGCTTCAAGTAAAAAGTGTCTGCTAGACGTCAAAATAGTTTATCACATAAAGTCAAGAATTGCGATCGGAAAAGAAATTTCCTTCAAAATAAGCAATACAGTGGCTTATTGTCTTGAAACTTGGACTAATAATTGTTGGACCTGTCATTTCTTGATCGCTTTCATGTGCCATAAGCCGTCGAGCAAGTAATGGACGTTCTCGACGCCAACTCCTTTATTGATAGTTTTTCTGTATCAAAAAGAAGAGAAAGTTCATTATGCATGTTCATACTTTGCTTCTTGTTACTGGACTTGTGACAGACTTGTGCGGGATTTGTCACAGACTTGTGACAACCCCGTTATATCATCCTCTTGCAACAGTGCCCCTTTAACGCACTCCCTAACTCCTGCGTACAATGGCCCTGTTGAAAAAGGCCCCATTTGGCGGTGGGACTAGCGACAGAAATCTTGTCGCCTCTGCTGGACCAATCAGGACGCTTGCCGTGCATTGTAGCACGATTGCAGGCATTCAAATGTAACGCGCACATATTGTAAACACCGTGCATGCATGTGATACATGTACTCGGTAATGCTGGCCGTTGTCCGCGTCGGCGATTGGCTGCTATTTAAAGCATATTGGGGAATCCCTTCCATTACATTCGTCAGCATGCATCCCTGTTATTAATTTGAAAAACTGCGGAGTAAATAAGGTTCGTCGTTTGAAAGTTTGGTAGGAATGGGACAGTCATAATGAACGGAACCCAATACAATTTCTGGAAAGTATAGAAATTATTTCTTTTCCGCCTCACATGACCGAATTGATTAAATTACATCAAAATGACTCGGGCGTGAGTTGGCTCAAGACAACAGCCGGCTCGCTCCACAGATTTGCGTGTATTTCCTCAGGGTATTGTCACGTCGCTTTACAGAGTAGAAATTCCCTGAGATCTCAGGATGCGTTATATACTCACATGTCATTTGTTGACATTTTCATCATGCCTATTGCCAGTGCGTGTTCTTTCCCTTCAGCCATGACCGCCTTCAACAAATTCTGGTCAAGGAACTTTTACTCCAAATCTCTCTGAAATCACTGCAGGGCAAAATTCCTATAATAGACCATATTGCAGAGGACGCCCTTTGCAATGCACTATGGGATTGAAAATTTGGTCTATTAGGGATTAAAAATCATTTGAATAAGGTTTTCCAGTCAAACGGTTGATTAAAATGTTAGGACTGGGTATTAAGAGCAGTGCTTTCACCCTATTGTTACTGGTCTTGTGATGGCCCAGTAAAGGCCAGCAGCCCCTTTCACGAATCCTGACGCACTGTGTAAGCCCGCTTGCGCAACTTTTTATTGCATAAGCTGCGCAACATTCCTGTGATAATTACACGCAAACATATAGGGTTATTGCCATTTTCAAAATTTGCACAAGCTACGCAATTTTTTGTGAAATCGGCTGCTGGACTACAACACTCTTGCAAAAGGATACAACCACGGCATCCTTGTCTGCTTGAACTAGACTAGCCCCCGGTGACGTCAGCCCAGGACACATGATGTTAGCCCCACTCAGTACATACTGAATCGCTCCCCTATCAACCTGCTGAGGTGGTAAGATGCACGGGTCTACACCAGGAAAAAACAAAATACAAACGTTTTACAGTAGTGTGTTCAGATCACATTTATGACCACCCGCACCCCCTTCAGTTTTTCCCATGGGTGTTGAGATTTTGAGTGAGTGAGTGAGTTTAGAGTTTAACGCCATGCCGGCATCAGTGGCCATATTCATGGCGGGATTATGTTAATATATAAAATGCTTGGTTTTAATTAAAGATAATTAAATCATGTAAGTTGTGGAAAATATATGATCTTGGAATCAGTTGTATAGATATCAAGTGATATATTTCAAGTGATATAAACTGGGCAGTTTTTCAAGGGAATCCCTAGGAGGCCGGTTATAGAGGATCCCCCAGACACACGGTACCGTGTCTAAATGGTCCCGCAAGGCCGGCCATTTCCCTTGCAGTTTAAGGGCCCGGGTCCCGCCAGTATTTTTACAGGTCCGCTAACCTCCAGGTGATGAAGGGACAATGGCACCGAGTGTCTGGTCAATCCTCCACACCCCGTCCCCCAGAACAAATAGGGGTCCCTGTTTCACCGTCCAGTGTGTAAAGCAACGAAATTCCAACGATTAGGTACGATTTGATACCATTGTGTATAGAGTCTATAGACAGTCTCTGGTAATCGTACCAAATCGTAGCTAATCGTTAGAAATTCGTGGCAAAAATCGCACAGTGGGAGGCCCGCTTTAGAACAAAATATATTTTATGGAAGAGTCTGAACATACTCCTTTAAGGCTAGGCATTCCATCAAGCACTCACATTTATGCAGGAGTTTTAGAGTTGGCATGAAGTCATCACGTTGTTTGAAGAAAACGGGTTCTCCGCCCACTGCTAGAATTTCTATGTGGTCGTGACTGCAATGAAATTGGGGGGTGCGGGGGGTAAATGTCATTAAAAATGTATTATTATTTCTGGTACTGAAACCAAATACTCCTCATGAGCGCCAGGGCACTGTAGCTTGTAAGCCTGAAGAAACCTGTGAAGAGAAGACGATGAAGAAATACTAAGTTTTTAATAGAGGTGTGACGATACTTGCATGTTTCGCACCCACTTAATGGGCGGAGATTCTTGCAGGGGGAGAAGACTATTATAGACCTTTATCCTGGCGCGGTCATCTTCCCTTTTCTCCTATTAAAATTAACGTAACTAAAGCGAGGCTTGCAGAAAAAATAGTTTGGTACCGTTTTGAAATTGTTCATTGTGTGCATCACAATGGCACAGGCATTGCACAATCAAGAGAGCGCACAGCGTGGGCAGTGATTCTCAACGAGAGATTACACGCGCTATCGCGCGGACGCGCAGACGCACTGATTGTACCCGACACGTACTATGGGGAACAACACAAAAATGGATGCACCGTGATAAAGTCTAGATCAATAGGGGGACGCAACTTTACCGGAAGTTCCGGTTCTGTGACCTCGAGCGCGGTAAAAAACAATTGCCCACTCGCATATTGCTCGTATCTATGCGAGCAGGCGTTTGTTTTCACTGTGCTCGAGGTCACAGACCTGGAACTTCCGGTAAAGTTGCGTCCCCTTATTGTCTTGATTGACGGCTTACCATTTTATGAGTTTAACTGGTTCCTTCTTGGGCAGAATTTGATCCAAATATTCTTCAATATTGGGATATTTCTCAAGGAGTTTTGCTCGGATGCTTCGAATCACGGATGTCTTGACTTGTGTTGTTCCTGAGATGTTCTCTTTATCACTGAATCTGGCAAAATTGAAAATGCAAAAATAATTGA
Source organism: Henricia sp. BOLD:AAB3569 (assembly GCA_037783545.1). Lineage (NCBI taxonomy): Eukaryota > Metazoa > Echinodermata > Asteroidea > Spinulosida > Echinasteridae > Henricia > Henricia sp. BOLD:AAB3569. The sequence goes on along the minus strand of JBBELK010000429.1, from coordinate 1,305,022 downwards.
AATTTGGTGCAAATTCTGGTCTAATTTGGTACGTCGATTCTTGTTTTTATTCTGAAAATGTAGAACAAAATTGAGTTTTATTTTCTTATTCTGAATAAGTTCCAAAAAGGCCACATGAGTGAGTTTACCCAAGACTTAAATAGGCCTACATACTTTTTAAACATCTTGTTACTAAAAAGTATCAAAATTTGAGGTTGATTATTGATAAATGAGTTCCAAGGCTCCACACAACTAGAACTGCGAGCATGCTGTGGCATTCACGAACAGCGCCCTCTAGAGATTTCATTCATGAATTTTAAAGATGGCGTCCCCCATCTCGTTCGTAAGCCAGACGGATCGTCGTAACGAAAGGGAAGAAAAACGTCAAGCACAGGCTCTCATTCTCCAAAAGGTATAATGTTTGTACCTCCTACGTTTTACGGTCTACTTAAGTTTCAAAATTTGCTCTTTCACTTTGTAAAACAATATAAAATTACACGTTTTTGTCCTGCCCAAATTCCGGACAAATGTAAATTCTATGGTTTACGTACATGTCCGGAATTTGGACACCCCCCAAAAAAGGCTCTGAGAATTGGATGACAAACATCGCCAGCGGAATTGTGCATAAACCTATGAGGTTGAGGCCAACTCGGCAACTATTTCGCTCATTTTCACGAAAACCACGTTGCGTGACGTGGTTAGTGCACTCATTAATAAACCCTTTCACGGTTATCGACGCCATGTCGTTCACAGGGCAGTTCGAACACGCGTTGCTGTGTGCGTGCGCGGATCGTATTCGAATGCATTGTTAGGTCACTGTGCATTAGCTACGATCCGCGCACGCACACGGCAACGCGTGTTCGAAGTGCCCCGTGAACAAGATGGCGTCGATAACCGTGAAAGGGTTTATTTAGCATTTAAAAAAACTGAACAGTCATTTTTTTAACTGGATAGTTCCCAAAGGTACGAGTTGTCCCGCGATATGGTACGAGTTGACCTTGCATGCGGTACGAGTTGGCAAAGATATGAATTAACCAAGGTACAAGTTGGTGCAACATGATTGAGTTGATAGTACGAAATGATCAAGGTACGAGTTGGCAAAGGTACGAGTTGTCCTGATTCTTTATAATAGTTATTTCTCATTCTATGTAGGCCAAGGAAAAGCATGAAAGAAAAGAACAGGAGAAAGAAGCTCATAAACTCAGGGGAGATGATAAGTGGATGCTGTCGTCTGTAACTGACCGAATTCAAGCTGAGGTAAGAAGGCAACTTATGGGGCCGTCCCATAAATTAGGTACGCGGGGGAGAGGGGGGTTCTAAAAAGTAGGCATTTCGTGCGTACATACTTTATGGACGGCCCCTAACTTGCATGGTGGGGTACCATGGCCGAGTGGTTCGGGTCACTGGCTCGCAATACTCGGGTGAAAACTTGGGGTTGCGGGTTCGATACCAGGCTGGGGTACCTGTGCCCTTGAGCAAGGCACTTAAACACTCTTGCCCCATCCTTCGGAAGAGATGTTAAGCCGTTGGTCCAGTGTGTTAGGTAACGCACTTTAAAGATCCCAAAAGGGGATTCCCCGGTGTCTCTGGCTGTTTCTAATTCAAAATTTTCATAATTGGAGATGAATAAAATGCATGTGCACACATGTTTTTTACAAGGGCGCCCTCTTGTTAACAGTACAACTGTTGTTAGTGGTATTATGGGTCCATTTTCTGATAGCCAGGGAACCACCCAAAATAGGACGGTGGCTTCGCACAATTTCCAGAAAGCATGGTTTTTATCACGCACACCCTCAATAACACATGGAGATAAACACCGCTTGTAATAGTTTTCCAACCCTGTAAAATCTGTCTTTAAATAATTTTGGTGTTTGTTCATCTCGCTTTTCAGGGTGATCAGCTAAAAAGCAAGAAACACAAGAAGGAAAAAGACAAAAGTAAGAAGAAGAAAAAGAAGAAAGAGAAGAAAGCTAGACGGCATCACAAACACCATGAGAGCAACAGTGACTCGTCCTCGGAGGAAGATGTGAGTTTTGTGCCATTACAAACATTTTTCTAAGACATTGTAAAGTACTTAGAAGTTATATTATTACAGAAAATGACCTAATTAATAGGCAATATTGTGCCGTTTTCATTTGTTGCAGGGTGAGTCTAATGAAATGGAATGGGTAGAAAATGTGGAAGCGACACCCAAGACCTCAGCACATAGAACTGTTAATGGAGCAGTCAAGGTAATCTGAAAGTTTTCTTAAAATGTTGATTCTTTATCAAAACAGAAGTTTGTTGAATACAGTGAACTTATGGATAACATGGCACTGATCGACCAATCATTTTGGAATCGTTTTCAAGACTGTTCTGCTTCAGTGATTTTCTCAAGGTCCAAGTGGGCCTGTTTGAACAAAGTGATTTCTACAGTAATGAAATGTCATTTGTTGTTTCTTGGAGAATTGGGATGAGCTGACTTCTGGTTCACATGTATCCTAAATGGTCTTAGAAGTGCAGGAGCTCAGGGAGGCACTTCAGGCAGAGTGGAGCACCCTGCCTCAGTGGCTCTTAAGGAGGCTGGTTGTGGTACACTAAAAAGCGCCCCAAAACTGATGCAATATTTGGAAAGTTTGAATCATTCACATAATGTACATTAACAACATTATTCCTTTGACAAGTAAAACCTTGATAATAAGGGCACTTTTAAAGGCTGCAGATCACATTTTGAGCCCCCATTTTTTCCATGGCTGTTGAGATTTTGATACCATATCATTTGTCATATTTAAAATTTTGTGCTACTGATCCACATATTTGCAGGAGATCGTAAACAAATGCTTCCACATTGAAATTGGCAATTGCAAATTTCCTGTTTTCTTCCCATGGATAGTATTTTGGGGAGGTATTTTATGTGATTGTTAGGTTAAAATATAATCAATTTTCTGGAAAAATCTGAACATGCTCCTTCAATATGTTCTCGTTATAACAAGGGAACATTTAGTTCAAAATGTTTGCTTTTCATTGTCTTGACCTTTAACCTTGGTATGTCTAACTATTACAGAGAGATGATTGGATGAGCAACCCGTTCAATATGGCAACCTTTTCCCGCGATGACATCAGAAAAGAGAAAGCTGCACTCGAAGGAAAAACGAAAGAAGAAAAAGAGAAGGAAAGAAAGTCAATTCTAGATAATGTGAGTTCAATTTGCAATCTTTTGGTTTGTGCCTGATGAAAGCAATTTTAAAATTGCTTCTTAAAACAGAAAATTTAATTGTACATGTATCATACTTGAGAGCCAATTGTAACATTTGCGACGACCCAAAATTTTATTTCATGAACAAGACAGAAAAAAACTGCTCCAAGTGTTAATAGCAAAGATAACTAACACATTATACACTCGACCAAAAAAGTTCTGTCACCAGTAAGACATTTATAGATATTTATTATTAAATTGCATTTAATGTAGGAAAATAATATATCAAATTTTAGCTGAACATATCCCTCAAAGGAATAGAGCTCAAGAGAGATCATGATGGCAAGCTTCACTGAACAGGAATGCAACAAAGGAGTGTGGGGTCAGAATAAAAAACACCAAAGATCAATGCAACTTGTAATTTGGGCAATTTGTGTGTAAACAATTAGGAAATTTTTAAGTGAGTTTGGATTTATCAATGTCTTGTGAAAAACATCCAAATAAAAATGGTTAAATTGTCCAATCTGAATCGTGCCATTACATTAGGTGTGGTGGAAGCAAAATACTGAACTGTAACTCCCCTTGCTTGAGTGCAATAAAGTTGACATCGTTGTTTTTTGGTGTTTTTCATTCTGACCCCACACTCCTTTGTTGCATTCCTGTTCCGTGAAGCTTGGCATCATGGACTCCGTTGGGCTCTATTCCTTTGAGTGATATGTTCAGCTAAAATTTGATATATTATTTTCCTACATTAAATCCAATTTCATAATAAATATCTACAAATCTCTTACTGGTGACAGAACTTTTTTGGTCGAGTGTATGTTTTTTTTCTGTCCAAAACAGTACCTTTCTTTGAGAAACTTGCAACGGTGGCTTTGACAGATGAACATGCACACTCATTTTTTAAGCCTGCACTTAAAGGCCCTATGTATCATTTGCAAGATAAAACTTTTTACAGATTCTTAGAATAAGAGTGTAACATATCTAAGGAAGAATGTTGGTAAACTAGCCTGAAGAAATTTTAGCTACATAGATGCATCAATGCTTCAGAAAACCTTGAAAATCTATAGATGGATTTTGTGTACAAGTGAATGGTAAAAAAGATTAGTGCACGGACCTTTTTTTAGAAAACCACCTTCGGTTGTCAATTTCCAGCATGAAATACCATTTTGGACGGAAATAAATTCATGTGGTGTTTATTACCATTGCTATCAACACTTTGAGTAAAGTTTTTCTTGTCAACTCATGAAAAACAAAATTGGGTCATTGCAAATGATACAATGGGCGTTTAACACAAAATCGTGCACAGATTTTAAAAGTTTTCTGAAATTTCTGCAGTCTAGTTTATAAAAAAATTCTGAAAAATGAAAAATATGTAATGCAGTTTTTCAAGAAGTTTTTGATTAGAAGTTTGTCATTTGCATGCGTAACTTTTGCCAGAAAAATGTGTCCCCATTTTTATATTTTATATTTTTTTCTCTTTACTTTATAGCCTGGTCAGTCGGACCGAGAGCTCAACCCATTTTGGAAGGATGGAGGAACGGGCGTCCCAACGGAAACAAAGCGGAACACCCCTATTGCTAAAGTGGGTGTATCCGATGCTGGTGCTAGTTGGCTTAGAAAGCAATACCAGAGAGTTGTGGAACGGTCCGGAGAAGAAGGGAGATCTGTGGAGGAACTTGCTGCTGAAAGATGGGGTGTAAGTTTGGGGCCTGGTTACTGCTAGTGCATTGTGTCCTTAGACAAGATACTTTACTCCACATTGTGTCTCTCCACCCAGGTGTATAAATGGGTACCGGCAAATATTGGTTGGGAAACTTAAAGATAGTATACATGATTGGTAAACTGTTACAAATAGTTGTATCCCCCTGTGTGATTGAAGATATGCATGATTAAAACCAACCTGAGCAAAAACCAGCTCCGTACTTTGTCTAACTTTTGAGAAAACAGTAAAAAAAGGGTTTGCAGTCATTTCGCCCCAAAACCATTTCGCCCTGAACCATGGCCTGTGCACGAAGTGGTTTTGGGGCGAAGTGGTATTTTGGCGATGTAGTGTTTGGACGAAGTAATTTGGGGCGAAATGGCACTCGGGCGAAGTGGTTTGGGACAAGATGGCACTTGGGCGAAATGGTTTTGGGGCGAATTTAATTTTCATCTCATGAGACGAAAACTAATTGTTTTACTCATTTCTCAAAGACTATAGCACTTCAGACAAAACCATTTCAGGGGAAGTTTTCTACGGTCATCATGTTTATATTGTGTAAGTTAGGCGTAAATCTGTAAACATTTCTGATTTTCGAGATTACCAATGATGTATACTGCCTTTAACTAACTGCTTGGGGTAAACCTGTAATGGACTGGCATCCCATCCAGGGGGAGTAACAATGCTCCTAGTCACTCCATGCCATGGAAACTAACGACCTGTTGGGGAAACCCAACTAGCTGCTGGGGGTAAACCTGCGCTGGACTGGCATCCCATCCAGGTGGAGTAGTAATGCTCCTAGTCACTCCGTGCCATGGACACTGACGACCTGTTGGGGGAACCCAACTCCCATCCTGGGGGAGTAGCAATGCTCCTAGTCTCTCCATGCCATGGAAACTAGGGATGAGTATTGGCCATATGAGCCCACTTGGCTCGTAAAACTTTACCTTTAAAAAATGATAAATTGTACTACAAATTTGCAAACTGAATTTTTCTGTTCTGCCTTTTTTTAACAGTCATTGGACAAGTATCACGAATTGCTGGCCAAGGCCGAAGGCACACAGAACAAACACAGGGACCCACCCAGGAAATACAGGGACACACACGGTGGTGCGGACCAGAGGACAGACAGGGGTGGGGACGATAGGGGTAGGGGTGGTCTAAGGCGTGGGGAAAAATACACTGACAGAGACAGTGGTAGAATATATGAAAGAAGCAGTGATACACATAAAAGGGTGGACAGAACCCAGGGGAAGAGCAGAAGTCCTGAAAGGGATGGCGACAAATATAGTGATAGGTACAGTGACAAATACGGTGACAGAGACTTAAAGTCATCCTCTACTTCAAGGAGATATGGTACGGATGATAACCAGAGACGCGATGATTTGAAACCGAGTGTTTTTGGGTCGATGCGGGGAATGTTTAGGAAGCCAGGCGAGGACTTGGATAGAAGTAGTAAAGATGAGACAAAAAGGGGAGAAGAATCTTCGAGAACTGACAAGACGCGAGATAATCGTACGCCATCTTGGAAGAAGAAACCTTTCTTGAAACCGAGTGAAGATATGAAAGAGACGAGGGATGTATCTTCTGATATTTCAACGCGGAAAGTGTCCTCAAGTACTCCGGCCTGGAAAAAAGAAAGTGCTACAAAATCTGAAGAAAAAACGGAAAGAACTTTAGAGTCGCAGGGGAGAAATCTTGAGCGGAAGGATAAAAGTAGATCGAGCAGCGAGTCGTCTTCTGAGAGTGGGTCTGAGAGTGACAGTAGCAGTGGCCCAGAGGGTGGGAGAGAGCCTTCCCCTCCCCCGCCAAGGAACCTGAGCGAGGCAGAAAAGAACCAGTTAGGAGCGAAGATCGTCAAAGCAGAACTCATGGGAAATGAGGTAAAGAACTATCACTTTGGTTCCTCTTTGGCTAGGATTTACCCTCCAAAATCCTTCTACAGTGATGTCCCCTAACGTGACACACTTCAACGTTAACTCACTGGAAATCCATTCACACTGCAGCAAAATCCATCAGCATATGAGTTTCAGACTTTTTCTGCCTAATCCAGAATTATATGCCCTCCAGAAAAACTGTCATTCAATTATTTTGGCCAAGTACAAATGACAAAAATAATGGACAAAGTTTACTCACAGAAAATCGTCTGAGTGTTCTCGAAAATGCATTTTTCTTTCATCCTATAATTCTGAATTTTGTATTCACACCGTCATCCAACCTCCCAGAATCCCAAACATCCAAAATCATTTCAGCCTAAAATGTGTGAAAAAATGTGGTTATTACTTCGGTGTTTGTAATGTTCAGGATCTTGCCAAGAGACTAAAAGCACAACTTGAAGCATCCCGCCAAGGCAAAGCCAGCCAACCCTCGAGGGATGTCGGCCAGCCGGGACAAGAAAAAGAAAAGAGGAAAAAAGATGGACGGTCATCGGATGAGGAGGTGGTCCTCACCAGGATGGACCGAGCTGGTCAGAGCTGGCCGCTACAGGAGCAGAGTGGCTCTAAGCCCAGCCAAGAAGGAAAGAAAAGAAAGAAGAAACAGAATGTGAGTATATGGTTATAACTGGTTGGTGCTGGAGCAAATAGGTCGCTCTTGGTAAGAAAGGAAAGAACAGAATATACAAATGGTTAATTATTACACAAACTGTTGCAAACTGCTTACCAACCGGCAACTCTGTTTAAATTGGAATGTCAGGCCACTAACATAAAGAAATGATTGTGGGATAATTAGCTTGGAACTGGCCATAACTGGCCAGTACTGGACCAAACCAGTTTTTAGTGTTGTTGATACTCTCTGTAGCTTGACATTATTAGATACAGCCGGTTTCAACCGGTTTCAAGTCAAGTAATAAAAAAAAGTACGTTTTCTATTTGAGGTTGTCAGAGCTGGCTATAATGCATAGTTCCGACCTGTCAATCAAGCCGAACCCGCCGACCAATCACAACAGAGCTAGCAGACGGCGCCCACATAGGTCAAAGTGATGCAATCATCACACAATCACGCAATTTTCTGCCCATACAGTTTGTATGTTGTATGTGCCAGTGACCGGGTGAATTTTGGTTTCAATGTCGGGCGATTCGGTGTTCAAAGGTAGGAAAACGCATTTTTATGAACTATATGTCATCCCTGCATTACTAGCCCTTTGCTCAGTGTGTGCTACGGTAACTGTCGACCCCAAAACATAAATACCTTTGAGTTTTCTCCAATGAACCTGTGCTTTCCATGCCGAGTCCCGTTGCTTTGTACGTTGTGTCGCCATTTTTTGGTGATGGCTTGTGAGCACATAGCAACAATATCTAAGGGGCAGGGTTAACTGGGCAATCTCGGAACTATGCATTAGACCCAGCTTGTGAAATTTGTTACGGAAAAATAAAAGGATGTTGAACATTTTTAGAGGCAGAAGGTTGGAAAAAAAACCTCTACTCATTGAAATGTAATTCATCAGGTCCAACTGCAGGACATTTTGACTCTATTTGTACCTTTAACTCTTTCAATATAATGTGCCGCTCACAGTGGCTCGTGAAATGTCCCCTTCCGGCCAGAAAGCCCACTGCCTGCAGCTTGCCTGTACACAAACAAACCTGACATTCAGTTAATTCTGTCAAAAACCTTGAAAAAATTGTAATAAAATAGTTAAGCTGTTTCTCCTTGTTTTTTCATTTCATCTTGTCCAGATCTTAACCCATGACAGGGACGGACAGCGAGAACGCTACTTTGGCGACGACGACCAGCAGGATCTTAAAGACATGGTCAGGAAGGAGAGAATGACGTCTGCTGAGGACCATCTTAAAATCTTTAATAAGGTGGCCAATAAGGTAAAGAAGATTCAACAATAGCGTAAGGTTTTGAGTTCATAGGGGGAACCTGAGGGAGTATACCACTGTGCCTCATAGCTCAGCTGGTAGAGCACTCTGCCCGGTGTTTGAGGGAGTATATCACTGTGCCTCATAGCTCAGCTGGTAAAGCATCTGCCCGGTGTGTCAGAGGTCTTGAGAAAAACCTGAGGGAGTATACCACTGTGCCTCATAGCTCAGCTGGTAAAGCATCTGCCTGGTGTGTCAGAGGTCTTGGGGAGAAAACCTGATGAGTATACCACTGTGCCTCATAGCTCAGCTGGTAGAGCACTCTGCCCAGTGTTTCAGAGGTCTAGGGGAAACCTGAGGGAGTATACCACTGTGCCTCATAGCTCAGCTGGTAGAGTATCTGCCCGGTGTGTCAGATGTCTTGGGGGAAAACCTGAGGGAGTATACTACTGTGCCTCATAGCTCAGCTGGTAAAGCATCTGCCTGGTGTGTCAGAGGTCTTGGGGGGGAAAACCTGAGGGAGTATACTACTGTGCCTTATAGCTCAGCTGCTGAGCATCTGCCTGGTGTGTCAGAGGTCTTGAGGGGGAAAACCTGAGGGAGTACACCACTGTGCCTCATAGCTCGAGGTGTCGAGTTTGAATCCCGATAAGTCCCTTACGATTTTTCTCTCATCCCAAGTTTGCAAGATTTTGTGAAAGATTACTGGAAATTGGTATGAAATTCTGACATCTAAAAAAAATCCTTTTATGGTAAATGTTGGGATTTAGAAGACTAAGCGCATACTCATACATACTCGGAGTATAGTTTCCGTTTCTCTATTTTAATCATTTACACTACTCACAATTACACTGAGCAAAAATATAAACGCCCCATGTAAATTATTTGTGTAACATGAAATGGGCTGATATTGACTTATAATTGTACAAATTGGATATTCTAACGGACAGTAATCTGTAGCATATTGAACAACAAAATGAATTTTTATTTAATATATTTTGCAACCCCTAAGGCCAGTAAAAGTTTCAAAGTGTCACATGGGGCGTTTATAATTTTGTTCAATGTAGTTAGGGATATTGTGGGGTGTACGCAGATATTTTATTGAGGGTATGCATTTCGCTTGAATAATTTTGTATATGATTAGACAATTGTATCTGCATGACAGACGCACCTTGTCACAGGAAAGGTGAAAACAATAATTTGGAAAAAACAAAATCCCACTTTGACTACGTACCAATATCCCTAACTTATTGTGAGTAGTGTAAATGTCCATTAATAATTAAAATGGTACTTTTTCCCCTCAGGCTCTGAAGAAACTAACGGATGACCACACCCTGGATGACATGTTTGTTTCTACAGCTGCCCAGAAACGACCAATCGGCGAAGAGGAGGAACGCCAGCGGGCGGCGGCAATTGGCCAACATCGCAAGATGGCCGCCTCCATGTCCAAATGCCCTTTCTGCTTAGACAGTCCAGAAATGCAGAAACACCTTATTATTGCACTAGGAATCAAGGTATGTATGATTTTTGTGTCGTGGATTGTGATTGGTTGTTTGATTCATGTTGGAGGTTGTGATTGGTCTGTTGGTTGGGATGATGATTGCTGATTGGTCTTTGATTCAGAGTGGGAATTTCTGATTGGTCCATAATTTGGATTGATATTTGATTTCGGAAGGCATTCTGATTGGTCGTTGATTTAAAAAAAAAAAAAAATTATTATTGGTCTTTGATTTCAGAACACAGATTCTGATTGGTCTTTAAATTTTAAAAAAATGCTTACTGTGGTTGGCATTTGATTTTTGGAATACGGATTCTGATTAATTTAAATTTCAGTTTATTTATTACCCACAAGACCACAAAGGAAAATTGCACTGTCGACTGCTCAAAAAAGATAAAATAAATTCAACACACATTAAAGATAGTATACATGATTGGTAAACTGTTACAAATAGTTTTATCCCCCTGTGTGATTGAAGATATGCATGATTAAAACCAACCTGAGCAAAAACCAGCTCCATACTTCGTCTAACTTTTGAGAAAACAGTCAAAAAAGGGTTTGCAGTCATTTCACCTAAAAACCACTTCGCCCTGAACCATTTCGCCCTGAACCACCACGGCCTGTGCACGAAGTGGTTTTGGGGCGAAGTAGCATTTGGGCGATGTAGTGTTTGGACGAAGTGATTTTGAGCGAAATGGCACTCGGGGCGAAGTGGTTTGGGGGCGAAATGGCACTTGGGCGAAATGGTTTTGGAGTGAATAGAATTTTCGTCTCATGAGACGAACAATAATTGTTTTACTCAATTGTTTTACTAAAAATTGTTGTCGATGTTCCACCAGGTATACCTCTGTCTTCCAGCCACCCAGTCTCTGACCGATGGCCACTGTCTCATTGTCCCAATGCAGCATACAGTCGCTAGTACGGCACTCGATGAAGACATCTGGAGTGAAATACAGGTATATTAGTCAATGATAACCTTACTGGGGCTAATTTCAAAAAACGCTAGGACACGTCTTAGGAAGGGTCACTCTTTTTATCTCGGGACGTTGGTATGGGAATTAGGACGCATTGAACTCGTCTTAACGTTTGTGAAATCGATCCCAGGTCTCAGTGGCTAGTTGATAGTTTGTACTAACTGGCGAGACCTGTTACTTGATCTAAATACATCACCTGGGACTCATTTCACAAAGTGCTAAGATGCGTCTTAGGAAGGGTCACTCTTATCTTGGGATGTTGCTACTGGAATTAGGACGCATTGAACTTGTCTTAACTTTTGTGAAATCGATACAAGGTCTGATATTAAAAGTATAGTTTCTGCCAAAGTTCCACTTGGGTCATTCCAACTTGGGTCATTCCAACTTGGTTCTGTCCAACTTTTGCAAATTCTAACAGGGGTAAATTTCAAATAAGACAATTTGGCCAAGTTCAAGATTTCAAAATTGTCCAAATAAATGGCTGTCAAAGTTTCAAGAATTTAAGCCCAGTTCATACCTCGCGTGAAAGCGAACGCGAATGTAAATTCGACACTTTACAGCAAAACTGTTCGCGATGCTAGTTCGCAGAAACTTTAACTTGTTTCAACTTCGTCGCGAAATGTTTGACGTCAGATTCGTGTTTGCATTTGCTTTTGCCTGAAGTATGAATCGGGATTTACGTATTTTATAATTTTTGGAAAGTTCTGTTTTAGTAAAAAAATTACAGACTAATATAGCAGCACTATTATTATTATTATTATTATTTCTTTCTGGTATTCATACCAAGGATTCCTCAATAGTGCTCATTGCACTGTCACTCGCAAGCGTAAGGAAACCCATGAAGAATTATAATTAGAATTAGAAATGGCCAGAGACACCGGGGATGATCCCCCTTGCTCTTTACGAAAGAATGCTCTGGGATCTTTAGAGTGCGTTTCCATTCAACCTAACACACTGGACCAACGGCTTTACATCCCTTCCGAAGGATGGAGCAAGTGTGGTTGAGTGCCTTGCTCAAGGGCACAGGTACCATAGCCGTGGGGAGGTTCGAACCCGCAACCCCAAGTTTTCACCTGTGATTGCGAGTCAATGACCTAAACCGCTCGGCCACGGTACCCCACTATGAAATAGAAAACAGCAATTGTTAATTTAATCTTTTATCGTTAGTTTATTATATGAGTGGACAAACCCGTTACTGTATTTTAGCTTCACCATGCTAGTTGTGTTGCCGTTGACAGACTTTCCGCAAGGGTCTTACCAAGATGTTTGAAGACCAGGAACGAGACGCCATGTTTCTGGAGACATGTATGAACCCGCAAGGCCATCGTCACATGACCATTGAGTGCATTCCGCTACCTAAGGAGCTCGGAGATGAGGCTCCGATTTACTTCAAGGTACGGTACAATAGAATTAACAGCTCATTTTATCATTTGGAGATTTTTTTCAGATCCTTGCACCAAGGTCATTAATTTATATTAAGTATATACAATTAACATGTCCAAAATTGCTAATTTTTATCATGTTCTTCACCCAACCCACAGAAAGCCATCCAGGAATCCGAATCTGAATGGTCACAGAACAAGAAACTTGTTGACACCAGAAAAAAGGACATCCGTAGAAGTGTAAGTTGATGCTTAAAATCACAAATGTATGACGAGTCCAGTTGAAATCAACTTGGAACAGCCTTAGTGCACAGCCTTAGTGAACAATTTGGAACAGCCTTAGTGCACACCTTAGAACTATGTCTTCTTTGAGCTCATTCAAATCGGCACTTCGCCAAACAGACACATAATATTCACATGATCAACGCTAATTTACGGAGTCGTATGACTTGGTTGCCATAAAATCAAACTTTAATTTTAGAGCCGGAGGGGAATTTTCCCATTTTTTTTTTTTCCCTCTTAAAAAGGGTTTTTGCTGGTTTTTCGCCCTTCCCGTAATTAGCGTAAATTTTAGTGTCACATGCATGAATAATAATTACTTGTGATGTTGTTCTTCTGTCACCATTAGTTTTTTGATGTTGTAGTTGTTGTACAAATGTAACTTATTCCAGTTTGTTTGTGATTGTGAAGTTGTTCAATTTAGTATATTTGTTCTGTGTGTTTGCAGGGCCCAATGGAAACCAGTTTTTGTAAACTGTTTGGGCACACCCTGGGTAAATAAATGGAATAAATAAATAAAATAAATAAGGGTGAACAAGCACAAAAGGATTAGTTTGTGACTTGAGTTAAAGCCCCAATACATCATTTGCAGTTACCCAAAATTTTACTTCACGAGTTGACAAGAAAAACCTGATAACAAACACCACATGATTGTTTGTTTGGAAAAATTTGTCTGCAGACAACTTTTTTACTATTCATTTATACACATGGATTTTTCAGGTTTACTGCATCTATGTGGCTGAAATTTCAACAAGGCAGTTTATTAACATTATAGTTATGTAATGTTGGTCCTGTTTTTAAATGTTTTCCAATCATGTAAGCTGTTACAAATTGTTTCTTGGTTTTTTATTTTTAGGTCCCGCAAGGCTTTCCGTACTTCAGCGTAGATTTTGGCCTGGACGGAGGTTTTGCTCACGTTATTGAGGACGAGAAGTCTTTTCCCCACTACTTTGGAAAGGTAGGCCATAGGTCGTGGGAGTAAAAGCTGATTGATACAAATATTCTGGGTTGAAAAGATTGGTTTGCCATGCTTAACGTCAAAAATGTGGGCGGCGTCTCACATTTTCACCACTGGAGGGCGCTCTTGAGAATAGTATGGCATACGCATTGTACATACATGTACATTACTGTGACATAAATCAACATAATAGTGATGTTTTTGGTTTTGAATTGTAGTTACTAAAGCAACTAAACTCTGATTTTGTATGTCAACTTAAGCACTTCTGATTTTCCATGGGACAAAAATTACTTGCTTTAACTTAACTTGGACAACATGACTCACAATTTGACTAAACTGGGGCGAAAAATTGACATGAAACTTGACGTTGGGAAAATGACTTAGTTTAAGGACAACATAATAGGCCCTTTCCCACTAGACAAAATCTCAGGGGTAGCCCCGGGTTGAAATTAAGCCCAGATTCCCACTTGCAAGTCTCACCCCTGTGCCACCCCCGAGATTGCTTTTACACCGAGGCGAGTCCAACCCTGCTCAGGACCAGGGTTTAAACATTTTGCCCCGGGGCGAGACACTTTTCCTGGTGCGAGGGATGAGATCCCGATCTCCAGGGTGAGTTTGCCCCGAGGCGAGATTCAAAACAACAAGTGTGAATTGACGCGGGGTTGAACTCGGGGTGTGAGTCACCTCGGGGCGAGACGTTCTAGTGGGAAAAGGCCTAATGCCATGCAAAATACACAACTCACAATAAGCTAGGGGTATTGGTATGTTGTCAATTTTTGATTTTTTTTCTTCAAATGACTGTTTTCACCTATTCCTGTGACAAGGTGTGTCTGTCATAAGCAGAAATTTTGAATATGTATTTTGAGCTTTTTACTTTGGTTTCCATGACAACAGGAGATAATCGGCGGCATGCTTGATCTCGAGCCCAGACTATGGCGCCGACCGCACCGACAGAACTTTGACGATCAGCGGCGTAAAGTGCTGCAGTTTGGCGATTGGTGGAAACCGTTTGACTGGACACAGAGGATCGGCAAAGAATAACAAGGTACTCGCTGCTGAATGATTTGAACCAGTCAGCTCGGTGGTCGAGTGGTTAAGACGTCTGCCTAGTATGCAGGAGGTCATGGGTTCGATTCCCACCTGAGCATGCAATGACATTTTTCTTATAGTGTCTCAGGGAAGCATCGAGTATACAGTGTTAATGATTACGTCGGGTGGGGCAAAACAACCCTAATTAATATTCATTCTCCTCGACGCAAGCCGAATCGCATTCTATCAATGATGAGTTCTGTTTGCAAATGAAGTATAGGCCTACTTCGTTTTGCAGGTATGCTATCAATCAACGCAAAATGTGCCAGTTTCTGTTGTATTTAGAGTGGAAGGATGTAAATTTTTAGTGGATTTGTTTTTTTTTTTTTAGCGTGCCATATTTTTGTTTCTATCAATTGAGGGTATGCATTCCGCTTGAATGATTAGACACACCTTGTCACAGGAATAAGTAAAAACAGTAAATTGACAACATACCAATCAGGGATGCCAGCGGCCCTTACCTTCAGGGCCAGAAAAAAAATATATGGCCACTATCATAACTGCATGTACATGCATGTGTGCACATTGACTCGCCAGCACAGTACGTACATTGACAGTATGATGGACGTTGTCAGTATGTATGTGATCTAACCACTGCTGTATGGATACAGCGCCCTCTATGTACTTCTGATTGATAGTCTGGTTTCGCGGTACTTTAGCCGTGAATGATTAAGGCCGGGATAGACATACTGCATGTACATGTAATACATGGCATATCCAGACATCGTTGATCAATATTAAAGTGAGAAAATTGTTCCACGTTTTTTTGGAAAATATATTCTCCTTATATTTCCGGCCGTTTACTTTTCCGGCCTGGAAAAGAGGCTTTGCCAGATTTCTTTTTCCAAAATAAGAAAAGGCTGGAAGACTGGCTTCCCCGACTAATATCCCCAACTTATTGTGAGTACATGTAGTGTATTTCAAATAAAGAAGCGTATACAAGACATCCAAGTTGACTTTTGAGCAAGTCGTAAGGATGGTTCATCCCTTAATTCCAGAAATCCTGTCTTTGCCTCATGAGTCAAACGACAGTGTTTAGTTACATGTATGTATTTGAATGCAAAACAAAACGGCAATCGTTTTCGAGGGGCTTCCTTTTTCCCCATGCCAGCTGAACAAATGCACATTCCACGGGAACCATTTAATTCCATCTCTGTAGGTCAATTCTGACAAACCGTAAATTTTAATTTTTTGGAAAACCTAAGACTGTGCCTCATAGCTCAGCTGGTAGAGCATCTGGCGCGTCTTGGGGGAAACATGAGGAAATATACCACTGTGCCTCATAGCCCAGCTGGTAGAGCATCTGCCCGGTATGTCAGAGGTCCGAATCCCGTTGAGATTCATGATTTTTCTCTCATGCCGTGTTTGGTGATTAGGCCACCATAACACAATGCCATGTCTTTAGACCATTTTTCATAATTATACCCAAATGAATGTAGACTTACCACATTTTTTTCAGGTCATTCACTACACCAACTCCATGTAGTACTTGAAATGTTAGTATCAAAGAATCATTCCCAATAATGTTCGGAACTTTATTAGGGAATTGTTATGAATGCAAAAATATATTAATTTTTAAATAAATCTTTTTACGTCAATGTCTTACATAAATAAACTCAATCACAGAAATAAAGTAACAAACTCAAAATTAATTAATTCATTACGAACTTATGCTCAGACATTTTTAAACCTTCCCAACATGAGCACAGGGACTAATGCATAGTTCCGAGATTGCAAATTAACCCCGCCCCTCTTGGATATTGTTGCTACGCCTCACACGCTATCATCAAACCAATGCACAAACCAATGGGACTTTCAACGGAAAGCACAGATTCATTGGAGAATACTCAAAGTTATTCATGTTTCTGGGTCGACAGTTACCGTAGCACACACTGAGTAAAAGGCCAGTGATACAGAGATGTCATATATTCATAACAATTCGCTTTCTTACCTTTGAACAGCGAATCTCCCGGCCCTGGAAACCAAAAATTTACCCGGAACCCCGCATAGGCCGTACACAACGTATCGGCAAAATATCGCGTGATATTTGACATGTGCGCGATGACGCGCGCTGTGATCTGCGCGCTGTCTGCGCGCTCTGTTGTGATTGGTTGATAGGTTCGGTTGATTGACAGGTCGGAACTGTGTATTAGACACGTTGGCTTTCACTAACCCTTGTACCTGGGTGGAAAGGGGCAATTTAGGGCAAAATGCCTTGCCCAAAAGGGCACCATGGACAACCATGTTAGGTTGCATCACACTATGAAGAACTAACAATGGAAATTTGGCACACACCATTGTTAATAAGAATGGTTTGTGCCTCATAGTGTCAGTAGGTGCTTTGTGGTTCTATTGTTACATCATTTAAATAAGAAAACCTGCCCACTGTCATGGCTGCCGATGCAGAAACTCTATTGAGTCGGTTTGAAATTTAAATTTTTACATGCATTACTTTTTTGTGCTAAAACAAAAGGGGTACACGGAAGTGAATTCAAATTTGTCCTTACATGTAACTGCACTTGAATATTATTTTACAAGCTTATTGGCTAGTTTATGTTCAATCTCGTAGATAATTTAAGTAAAGACAATCATAATGGAATACTCAAATTTCTTACAAGGCCATCACACATTTATTGTACTGGTTCATTTTTTCCCCGTCTTTCCTGGCCGAAATGTCCTCAGTTAGTTGTCCACTGGCATCTGTCTGTCTTCTTGATGCGCCGTTGTTGTTAGGCTAGTATCCATCGAAAGCATTTCTTGCGTGTTTGTTAACCTTACAGAGAGAAATACATACATAAAGATATTTTAGTGGATATTTACCAAAACAATGTCGTTCTTTTCTGTGAATTTAAAAACAAAGGCCCGATATATAATTTGTAAGAACTTCTGGAATGATGACATAACAAATAAAGAAAAAATGTTGCCAATCTAGCAGGGTTGTGACGAGTCTTCCTCTGCTTGAATCCCAAGTCAGGCATGTTGATCAAGAAGTCGCAACAGTAAATTTGTTCAAGCTAATTTCAACACGAGTCTAAACGCTGAAACTTGCATTCATGTAGGTTATTTTTGTTGTTGCTCCAAGTTAAAATAGAGCTTAGTCTTAAGTTTCTGTAGTGCTGAAATACAAGTCGGTCCTCAAATGACAACAAGAAATTGCATAACACTCGGATGTCTTGAATTTTGTTTTTTAACAAGTGATTATTTCTTTTAGGGATCATAACCCAGGGACTGCCGGGGCGAATGAATTTGATATAAATGTCCATGAGTTTGGGATTCGAACCAGGGACCTTCAGTCAAAAATATCCGGCTGAAGTCCGAGTTATTACAATTCTTCAGAAATCCTTTAGAATCCATGTATGTGCAGACTTATTTTTTTTAAAATCACCTTCAATTGTTAATTTCTTACAAAAATCAAGTCGTTGCTATCAGTGCTTTGAATAAGGTTTTTGTCGTTTTTCTTGTCAACTCAGTTATTGAAAATAATACAATAGGCCTTTAAGTGCACAGAGGGCCTTGTGTGTTTGCAAAAATTATCAAAAATTGTGCACTTGTTTACCAGTTGTTCAAACATAGAAGACCTACATGTTCCCGACTCGTTGCATCTGGCTGTAGACACTATCAGTATCTATTGTGTCCTGATGGTCTCTAGCGGCCCTGTCTAGCCCCCTGACTTCTCTCACAGGCAGCTCAATCTGTTCGTATTCCTCCAGTTCATCTGCTTCTGACGCTTGTTCTATTTCTTGTTCCTGAGGGTGCAAATATACGGTTTTAAAAAAAGAAACGTGAATTAAACTCAGAGATCTAACATTTTATCAGTCAGTAACATGTATGAATATCTTGTGGCAAGGCTTGCTGCACCAACCAGTGGTTGATTTAGAGCATATTTACATGAACCAGTGCATGTAAAATTTTAGAATGTTTTGGTCCAAATCGACCCCTGGCACCAGCATCAGAGCCACTGAGGCTGGGTGTGCCACTCTGTCTTGAGTGCCTCCCTGAGTTCCCTGCACTTCTAGAACCTTTTGGAATATGTGTGGATCCTGAGGTCAGCTCATCCTGCACAGGTTAGGGTTAGGGTTTTCTGAGAGCCCTTAATAACTACAAGATTCCCCCTTCCTACCAACCCCTCTCCCCCCCAAAAAATGCCAAATTTTATTAATTTGGGAATCACTTTGTTCAAACAGGAAATCACAGAAGCAGAATAGTCTTCAGAACAATTCCAAAGTGATGGGTTGATATAAAGTGCCTTGTTATCCACAAGTTCACTGTATTCAATAAACTTCTGTTCTGGTCAAGAATCTATATTTTGTTTTATTTGCCCTACCTGAGCATAGCTTCCAATTTCCTCTTCAATATTTTCTTCTTCGTTGACGTCCAAAGGCCCTTCTTCGACATAAATATCATCCGCAATCGGTGTGGACGAAAATGGCCGAATCTGTGGCATGCCCGAAGGGCTTTGCGTCCCCGTCCCAAGAACGGTCATGACCTCCGTGTCCGCGGCAGCGACGCTAGCGTGACCTTCAACGGCTCCCACCGTAACCTTGACAGAACGAGAGCGGTCTCCGGACGACGCATTTTGTTCAATTTTATTGTGAAGGATGTCGTCCAGTCTCGCAAACAGTTCTTGCACTGGGACCTCTTCGGAGGCGATGGGCACGGGGGGTGTTCTGGCCGAGGTTGGAGTTTGGTTCGGTGTGCAGGGGATGGAGTGTGGAGAATCGGGCAAGGGGATGTTTTCTGGTTGGCGTTGGGTTGGTCTTAGTAATGCCATCGGGACTTCTGTTCCAAGAACACAAAATAAACAAGTAATAGTGTCAAAAGTTTACACACGGTTAGGCAAAACGACGACTTTTAGTGATTTTCTTTTTTTACAGTCCGTGTGTATGCACTTTGGTGTTTACGCAAATGGACCTTTATCACAGTGCGTCCATCTTTGTCTTGTTCCCCATAGTACGTGTCGGGCACGATCAGTGCGTCTGCATGTCCGTGCGATAGCGCGTGTATCTTTCGATGAGAATCACTGTCCACGCTGCACGCTCTCTTGATCGCGCAACGCCTGTGCCATTGTGATGCACACAATGAACAATATCAAAACAGGACCAAACTATTTTTTCTGGAAGCTTCGCTTTGGTTACGTTCATTTTAATAGGAGAAAAGGGAAGGTGGCCGCGCCGTGATAAAGCTCTATTGATTATTTTCCGGTGACGTCACACCTTTCATCCACCATTTTGGTAGTCATTTTTCATGACCCACGTGGCTTGAGTAATAACCAGCAAGAAAAGCGCATTGGTAGCACTTACCTCTGTTGCTTGAACTAGCTTTATGTTGTTGCGCCATGGCTGTTGTATCGAGAAAGATAAAAACGCATTTCTTCAGGCTAAACATTGCGATCAAGTAAAAGCACTTTCGTTTTAACAAGCCGAGTGCATGCTCAATAATTTGAACGTATCACAATGCCAGCATGCGGCATCTTCGAATGAAAATACGCTGGCGAGTATTTTTTATGCGTGTTCATGTGCGTCTATTGGCGCGAGCGTGACTGTTGACCACCAAACATTCCCGGATTTTCTACGTCATCTAAAGCTATCGATATCCCAAGTGTAGTTTTGTTGTCTACACTGGTAGCAACGCCTCTACACATTAGTGAAAACGTACAGCCAAAGGTAAAGATTTGTAGGTTTGGCAAATCGTAGTCGTAACCACTAACTGTGCACACCGAAACCTCACGTCATCTTTTTCTTCCTTTAGTAATGTAAATATTACACAAGACATGTTCATACAAGTTAACATCATAGTTTATTATTAACAAGATTTCACTGTATTTTTCTTTTTGGAATCCATCATTTTTCCTACCTTGAGCAAGTCCTTGTGTCAGTTTGATTGGTTTTCCTTCTCGTTGTGTACCTGACAGCTGAAATAGAAAGTCAAATGTTTTCAAAAGCTCTTTCCCCCCGAGACCTTTTACAACTATTTCCTCAGAATTGCTTGTGAAAATTTACTGGTATTTGGCACGCTACCACTGCGTGCACCTTCAAAAACCTTCGCCGAGAAGGTTTAATTTGCCGTTGCATGTATCAGCAAATAACCATGTCAAAGGTTGTTTCCACTGGATGGGTAACAGTACCAAATCGTTTCTAGTCTTGGTCGAGCATTCATCGATAGTCCAGGGCGTACTGTTCTGACTCCAGAGATAACACACCTGTTGTCCGTGGCGCGGCGCTTCTCCAGCGTAAACAGCGACCTCACATTGCCACAAGTTTAAATGCAAAGTGCAACGATCACCTTTGAGAGGCGGTGCTCATTATGCTATAGAGGCCTGTGTAGGTCACTTATGTCATTGGTTGATTGTGACAAAAGTCCAATGCATAACATACAAATTTTCAACCGAGTTTTTACCCAACGTATATCGCTCAGTAAAGATCTAGGAGTAAGATGATGGTAGCATATCTGCCATATTTGAATTTTGAAGCACTTTCTCTCTCGTTTTATCGGCTGTTAACTGTCACGTAGTGCTGTCTTGTTAATGTACATAGCCTTTCAAAATCAGGCTGCCGTGCTTGTTTGTGTGTAACCACGCGCGCGCGCAATGCTGTGATTGATTGTACAGTGACCTAGCACCTACTATACGTGCATACGGGGTCTGCGTTGGAAATCTTACGCAAAAATAAAGAAAAACATAAGGTAATCATCGCGCTTGATGCAAGGCGTTTATATCGCAGAAGGTGATTTGCAAAAACTCGTGGCCATTTGAGGTTGCTGTTTACGCCGGAGAAGCGCCGTACCATGGACAACAGGTGTTTGCTATGGAGCCAGAACAGTACACCCTGGACTATCGATGAATGCTTGACCAAGGCTACAGCGTTTCAAAACAGTATCAATCATGCTCAGTAGAAACTAGAAACATGCTCAATCAAACAGCAGCAGAAACGTCAACCAACATAATGTTGACTCCGTACCTTGTTTTCTAGAATAATAACTCTATTCTCCAAGAGCACCATGCGTGCTTGCATTGCGTTGCCACGATGGTCGGACTCAGTCAGCTGCTCTTCCAGACGAACTATCTCCTTAATCAGGGCTCTAATCACTGGGTTTTCCTCTAATTCAGAATCGCTCTGGATTGATACGAAGAATAAAATATTTCATTACAATACAAGTATTAAAATTAGAATGGGCAATACTTGATACATGTAATACATCCTGAAATCTTAGGTAATTTCCACTCTGCTAAGCCTGTTACAATCCCCTGATGAAATCCACACAAATATGTGATGTTAGGCTGCTGTTACGCTTAGCGAACGCACACATGAGTAATATTGATGTAATTTAATCAATTCTGTCATGTTATGCTGAAGAGAAAAAAATGCTATGCTTTCCAAAAATTGGGTGGGTTTTTGTTCTTCACGACTATTCCTTTCTACCGAAATTTCCGGCGACGTTTTTATTAACTCCGCAGTTTTTAAAAATAATAACAGGGATGCATGATGACAAACGTGAATTAAACGGATTCCCTGTATGCTTTAAATAGCAGCCGATTGCTGACGCGGCCAGCGCTACCAAGTATTACACTGTACTGTGTAAACTTACATGTACAATCTGCGTGCGTGTATTTGAACGCCTGCAATGTACTGCCTAGCGTCCTGATTGGCCCAGAGCGGCGACAAGATTTCTGTCGCTGCTTCCCACAGCGAAATGGGGCTAATTTCACCAGGGTCTCAGGACGCAAGAGGATGACTCCAGTACTGCCAACACCACCAGAATAGACCGTATCGAATAGCCGCCATTTCATGGGGCATTTTCTTTGTTCCTTGAGGACATGCATGGTTGCCAATATTGTGCTTCCATTGTTGAACGGTTTAAGTAACAAAAGATGCCCTACGAAATGGCGGCTATTTGATACAGTCTATAAGTAACGTTTTGTTGTTTGGCCTTTCCGTGATAAACGGTCTATTTGGCAGTCAAGACCACATTTGGGTCGTGCTCTGTGCAAAAGAGCCACTTCTCGCAAAAGCCAGAGCCGAGTTTCTGCAACCATAACCTCATTTTAATGAGGCTAGATTTGCCTCCGATTTCTAGCGATGGTTGCAAAAAAGCAACAAATTTTCGAAGAGCATAGCGTGTCGCATTTTTGAATAGACAACTTAAAGCTCAAAACTCTTTCTACAACCCCTGTGTATAAATTTCCCACGAACGACAGTTAACGATTGTAGCGACTGTGTGACCAACGAGTCTGGCCTAGCTACATGTACGTACCAGCTTGCTTTCCTGACTTTCCTGTTTCTGGAGTGTGCTGCCCTCAAACTTGGCTCGCAATTCATGCACCGACACTGATGCTTGTGGGGCCTCCTGTGGGGGAGAAAATACAGTGAAACATGCTATCAAGGCCACCTGTTTATAGTGGCCACCCGTCTTTGGTCCCAAGTGCCATGTGTATAATGCTTATGCAACCTTTAAAAATGGGGCACCTGTTTATAGTGGTTTTTTGTACGGTCTCGAGGGTGGCCACTATATACAAGTTCCACTGTACCGGTTTGGTCACACCCTAGTTCATAAACAAGATCATTACATTAAGCAAGAAATTATTGCGTCCGTCCAAATGGAAAAACATTTGCCCATCACGACGCGGTATGCACTATTCTAAGTGCGTTTTCCGAGGACACGCTAAAACTCATAGCATGCTCAGGTGGGACTCGAACCAACGACCTCCTACATACTAGGCAGACGTCTTAACCACTCGACCACCAGGCATCTGATTATTTGACAAGAACTGGCCACCCAGGATTAGTCAATAGGCAGTCACTCCTAGTTGAGGTTTGACCCCACTGCACCAAAAATTACATAACTTTTGATTCGCTTGATTAATTTTGTTGCAATAAAGACTATTTTTCATGTAAGAAGATTCCCTATCAGGATTCCGGAAAAATCTAAATTCCTCAAAAAAGTTCGGAAAGTCAAGTTTGACTGACGATATCTCTCTTGTTACTAAATCATTTCCCTTGAATTTGGTATCATTGGAAAGCCATGTTATTCATCTTTACAGTGATGTGTCATTTGTTATGATTAATCAATTGGGGGATGTGCAGTATAGCAGAATACAGGGGTGGGCGGAAAGTGAAATGTCACAAAATTCACTGCTATTGTCATGCAGTGAATTCCCCTTTTGCTTGGAGGATGGAAATGTGTCAATGCACTTTTTGACAATAGCAATGCATTTTGTGACATTTCACTTTACACCCGCCCCCGTATTCAGCTGTGCTGCACATCCCCCAATTGCTTAATCATAACAAATGACACATCATCGTAAAGAGGAATAACAGGGCTTTCCAATGATATAAAATGCAAGGAAAATTATTTTGCAACAAGAGAGAAATCGTCAGTCAAACTTGACTTTCCGAACTTTGATTGAGGAGTTTATATTCTAAGGTTGCCAGATTTGACCTGGACTTTATTTTGGGACACCCTATATATGAACTGTCACCTCTTCATGTGTTCTAATAGTGGGCGAAGTCTCTGCAGTGTGATATCCCACGTCCGTCTCTGGTTCGGGCTCGTCACTGCCGGTTGTCGGAGGGCGACTGGTCATCTCGTTTGGGGATGCGATCAAAAGGACAGGGGTTGTTGGGGCCTCAGGCTCGGAGGCTTGCGGCTTGGGCAGAACTACTGGTTCTACAGAGTAAAACAAATACTCGCAAGTGTTTTGTGAAATGCAACTATAAACACATTGTAAACTTATTAAGATTTCAGCAAGTTGCGATGGATTTGAGCACTAACGATGCATCGCAAGTCTTTGTGAAATCGACCCCAGGCGATTGAAAGTAACAAGTGCACATTTTCAGTTTGGAAATTTCTTTTATAACTGAAGGTGGATTTACACTTAGCCTTTTTGCGCATAAAATTTGATTGACAAGTCATTTTCAGAAAAAAAGCGGCATGAAGGAAAATTGGAGTAAAAAAATGCACTGAAAAGTGGCTTTATGAATCTTTCATTTTCAGTGCATTGTTTCACACCAATTTCTCTCCATGTTGCTGCTTTTTCTCAAAGCGACGTGCATCAAATTTAAGCGCAAAAAAAGCTTAGCGTGAATCTACCTAATTGATCACGTTCAAATGACGTCACTTCCTACAAATTGCATCATGATTTTAAGCGTATTTTTTTGTGACGCGCATCGGTTGCGGCATATTTCGAACCAATTTTGAGCAACACGCGTGCGTGTTTGGAACATGTTCCAGCGTGTGCGTGCGCATACTTTAGGACGTTTAATACGCAGAGCATTTTTTTCCTACGAAGATGGCATCTGTGAACGTGATAAATTTGACGTCAAAATATTCACATAACAGCTTTATTATGCATGACTGCATAAAGCTTGTGTGTGCTGAAAATACCCACTCTCAGGCCGGGGTGACAGGGGAAAATTCTCTCGTAATTACTCAATTGTGATACGATTGTAATATTTCCCAACGACGACCGGGGTCAGACGACAAACTTATTATAATCGCTTGTAATCATATTATAATAAAGTGGGGTCACACAAGCAACACAATCTTGTAATCGTAATCCATCCCATAATCCCCATGTTGCGTGTGCGTGCTTGATGCCTCACCGCACCGCGCACGCCTGACGCCCTGTGAATGGAAAAGTAGCCCATACCAGGCGCACACGGTGAAGCAGAAAGTACGCACGCGCCAGTGGGGAAGGATATCGCAAGGGCTTATGGGATGTATTGTAATACGATTACGAGATGGGGTCACACGCGTGTTTTGCCAAATTATTGTAATACGATTAATGATACGATTACAATAAATTTGGGGTCACACGCACAAAATCTCGTAATTGTACTATTGAGCTCGTGCCAATGACGTCATTTTGGGAGTCAAATAATGCCACGTCGTTGTGGAAGCAATGTGCGTGCGCGTTGTTTGTGTGTTTATAGCGTGCGTAACGCGCAATGCTAAGGCTCTCATTGGTGAATTAAACCGCGTAACGCCCACCAGAGACACACACAGCGCGCACGCACAATGACTCAGCATTATTTGACTCCCAAAATGGCGTATTTGCACGTGTTCTTAGGGGGTCAATAGTAATACTACAACAAATTGGGATGTCGTAATTCGTGTGACCTCAGCCTCAGATTGACTGCTTTTTTATGATAAAAAAGTGGAGAAATGTTTTGCCTTTTTTTTTTGGCTTGGTATACATACTGGGCTTAGACCCCGCTGCCTTGCTCAGTTCCTTATGTTTGTCCTTGACCATTCGGATGAGGTCAATGACAAATAAGATCTTGTGCTCGGCAAAACCACGGCTGAAAAACTGCTGTCGTGTGATGGACGGCTTGTAGTGGAATATGTCCCGAAATATCTGGATGTGTCAAGAAAATATAAACACAATCAAAATAATTAGAGCAAAGAAAGGTTACATTTTGTAAAGAAAAAATCAGTTCAGATGAACATTCAATATCATATAATTTTCCTTGCAAACAAATTACCTGAGATTTGTATAGGATAGACCTTATGCATGGCGGCCATGACAGAGGGCAGGTTTTTATATTCAAATGATGTGACAATAGACCCACAGTGCCTACCCGTGCATGACGCACTGTGACAATGTGACTGCCCTCTATCATGGCTGCCGTGCATAAGGTCTATTTAATATAGGGTTATCTTTGAGAAAGAAATTTTCAAGATTTTCTTAAAAACAGCAAGACATTTTCTGTCAATATGGCCCAAGTTGAATTCTGTCACCCAGTTTAACTTTTCAACATGGAACAAGAGAAAAATCATCATGCTCATCGTAATTCGAACTTGGGACCTCTGACACACTTGACAGATGCTCTACCAGCCAAGCACTGTGGTATACTCCTTCGGGTTTTCCATATGAAACTCAGGGAAAGCCGTTAGGGAGTGTACCACTGTGCCTCAGAGGTCAGCTGGTAGAGCATCTACCCGGTGTCAGAGGTCTTGGGGAAAACCTGAGGGAGAATACCACTGTGCCTTATTATACTCGTAACTCGTCTGGTAGAGCAACTGCCCAGTGTACACAGATTTATATTAACAGCTAGATAAGAAACGACTGTGTTATTGAATGGCACACCAACGTAACCGATTTCAGGCGGGTTTGGAGCGTGCACGTGTAGTGTGTTTTGTGTTCGTCACAAACATTGAGAAATATATAATATATAATATATTTCTTTCTGGTATTCATACCAAGGATTCCTCAATAGTGCTCATTGCACTGTCACTCGTAAGCGTGAGGAAACCCATGAAGAATTAGAATTATAAATGGCCAGAGACACCGGGGAATCCCCTTGCTCTTCACGAAAGAATGCTCTGGGATCTTTAGAGTGCGTTACCATTACCTAACACACTGGACCAACGGCTTTACATCCCTTCCGAAGGATGGAGAAAGTGTGGTTGAGTGCCTTGCCCAAGGGCACAGGTACCACAGGCGGATTCTAACCCGCAACCCCAAGTTTTCACCCATGATTGCGAGTTGATGGCCCTAACCACTCGGCCACGGTACCCCACAAAAGGTGCGCATGCGGGAGGTTTTACATGTAATTCAATGGGTAACTGTCCAAAACCATGCAAATGAAGGTGCCCAAAACTATGCTAATGAGAAGGCGCGGTTATGCCAGTTCGGCCTCCATTTCTTATCTAGCTTTTAATGGATATCTGTGCCAGTGTATAAGAGGCCTCAAGTTCAAAATATTCCTGCTTTCATTTTATCTCGGACTTATTAGTTGGTAAAATACCTACTTTGTATACACCAGCCATGAATTTTTCGTCACTTTTTCCATTTAATTCAATGTCGTTATTGATGACGTGCTCTGCCATTGGACGAGAGAACTCCAGAAGAATGAAATGCAGAATCGGCAGAAATTCCTGGGCCGATCCTTGAGAAATCCTAGCAATTATGTACATGGGGGAAAACAAATTTACCACAGCGTCATATTTTCTGGTGACACATTAACTTCCAGAAAGTCTCCACATTTAGTATTAAAACTATGGCTTTATAAAAAAAATGGAAAGATTACATATTAGGACACTAAATAGTGATCTTTTCCCCGGTTAATCTTGGATTTTTATGATCCAATTACATGGTTTATGTAACAAGACAAAACCTCAATGATTGTGTATGGGGAAAGAATTGAGTATTTGATCATGGCTTTTAGACCTTGTGTACAAAACATATGAGACTGGCTTAAAAAAATGTTTTCTAAAATTACGTGTTTTCTGAGAAAATCTTTGATTTTTCCTACTTCCAATTTTGGGGTTTTCTATCAAATCTGCACTGACTGATGCCTGATATTGTCATTTTAATATCCAATTCATACTCATCTTTTATTGTAAAGTGCATAAAACACACAAAATAAAATCAATGTCAAACAAATTTGGAAATTTGGGGAAATTTGAATTGTTTAAAGCTTTTTTTGTGAGCCGTGTAATTAAATATACCATATCGAATAGCTGCCATCTTGTAGGGCAGTTTCCTTGGTCCGTGAAGACTGTGTTATGCATTGTTGCACATTTTGTGCTTAAATTGTTGACCAATTTAAATGTCAAAACAAAAGTTGCCCTAAAAGTTGCAGCTATTCGATATGGTATATTTGCCCAACCCCTTCATGTCCATGTCCTTTGGGTAGTTGATGAGTTTCAGTTTGCTCTGCAATCGTCGCAAGTTGTTCTTCAGATCTCCGGTAGCCATCTTGTTTCTTGAGAATCAAACTCTGCCGATCAATCAGATTGTCTGTGAAAAATTAACAAGAAAAATTAGGGTGACTTGATTTAAAGGTGCATATCCAAATCACATTTTTGAGCGTTGAGATTTTGATGCCATATCATTTGTCACATTTTTGTCATTACCATTCTTAAATTTCGCACTCTCAATCCGTAATATTTTTGAGACTATCGTTAAAAACCACCAATGTTTTATAAACTTATTTATTCGTTTTGCTTCCCCATCCAAATTGTAGACTGTAAATTTTCTGTTTTCTTCCCTTGGATAGTAGCCTATTTTGGGGAGGTATTTTATGATTGTGTTAGGTTAAAACGAAATTAATTTTCCAGGAAAATCTGAACACACTCCTTTTACTAGTTTAATAAAGAAAAGAATTTCGTTTACTGGTCGCCACTTATTCTCCTTAATATTATGAATTAATAACCAAAAAGCGTTAATATTATAAAGGGGAGTTAATATAGGAATGACAAACATTCAACATGTCCAACAATCATGACAATTTCACTGAAAATAGGCCTAGGCACTTCAACATTTTCAGTGGCATGCCAGTGAACAGAATTAATTCCCTGTGTTGATTTCTAGAAAGAAAATATGGCACCCAGTGTATGGAATTCTTTCCTAATGTTACGATCGTCTGCAAATTGACAGGAAAATTATGCAGCTGCTAGCGCCCCTGGCCCTGCAAGCAAGCATTCAAGCAATGTTTTGCAAATAGCGCGCGCCTCAAGTTTGGAAATGGCGCGCCACCAAGTTACATTTACAGTACAAGCGTTGTGATTGGTTAATTCGTCAAGTGCTGGATTGCGATAACCAATGGCACGACCTTTTAGATTTTAGGGTATTTCGTATGGAAAAACAGATAAAAACATTAAATTTATGAACAGAAATATTACCATCAGTGCATTACAGGTGTTTTAAAATTAGATTCAGATTTCAAAATACTGTGAAGTCATTTGACCTCCACGTCATATGCGAAATGTCACGCATTCTTTCGTGTTTACATCTTGCTAGCATGGCGCCGCAGTTAGGAACATGCATAGTGTACGAAATATTCTGTAAGGCAGTCAAGGTTCCGTTCAGCATTAAAGCACTGGATTTTTTTTGTGCGGCGGAGTACGAGTGCAAGTCAAGTGCAAGGCCAAGGCTGTAGCTGTGATTACTTGGATAAACAATGTCAAATGAGCGATACAAACCGTCAGTTTTAGTAATTGGATGGTAGCTGTCAAGCAGGGGTGAGTTATGTTCGTTGTTCCATTTCCGACCACATAACCTACGTATGTACGTACGCACGCGCGGAGCTAGCTGCCTATAGTGAGGTGGGGAATTTCGGGGGGTGGGGAGTGGTTTAAAGGGGGTGAGGGGGTACGGGTGGGGGGGGGGGGGGGGGGGGGGGGCGGGCAGAGGGGGGAGGGGGGGGGGGGGCGTAGCGGGAGGGCAGCGGGAGGGAAAAGTTGAGAAGTTGATCACAATTTTTTTCTTTAAAATGAATCATCAATCGTCAGTAAGTGCAGATTTGACAAGAAATCTTGAAAGACAAATTAAGTCGTGTAAGTAGGCCCATGGAGGTTCTTTCTCCATGGTAGGCCTAAGTGAGGCTAGGCCCTAGTGAGAAAAAGTTAAGACTTGAACCCTGTATTCTATAATTGCTTCTAGTCTCATGCGTTTAGTTAGGGACTTGGAAATCCGTGATGTCATCGCACGCATACTGGTCAGTTTCACAGCGGATTTCTGCCGTATGTCAAGTGGCGCATCGTGAGACATGCACTGTAAAACATCACAACATTGTTCAATTCAAACTTTAATAGATACTAAAAATAAAGAATACTTTCTGACGATATGTAGCCTCCTATTTTAAAAAATATTTATATTGGAACACAGCAAGATGTTATTGACTTAATTTTGCGTTTTTATCATCAAACATTCCTACATGGTTTTAGGTCATAATAAGGCAACAGAAAAACTACCATACACGTTCGCCAGTGGAGACTCCATGCACCAAGTCTATGGAGCATGACATGCTGTGGCTGAGCAGTCTAGTGAATCGTATTCAAAACCAGAGTTAGTTCCAAAGGTAATGGGTTCGAATCCCGAAAGCCGTTCCATGGTGAGTGTACCCTTGAGCAAGGTACTTTGCCACGCATTTCTTCTCGCCACGCATTTCTTCTCGCCACGCATTTCTTCTCTCCACCCAGGAGCAAAATGGGTACCTGAGAGGGTAGCGAAAGTTGATGTGATTGATTGAGCGCCTAAGTGATTGAGCGCCTAAGGCAGCCAGGGCTGTATACTCCCCAGGGAGCTGAGAAGGATTAAGGAATGATATTACTGAGCCCAATGACCAGGGGTAATAATGCAGAAACTGCATTGGGAGATCTGTCAGATCTGAAATGTGCTATGTGTAAGAACTGCCGATTATTATTATTATTATTAAAAATTATAAATGTTTTCAAAGGAAAACATAATATTTTCTCACTGCTAAATTCATGTTTCCTTACTAAATTTACACTTTCTGGGTCATTATCATGTCATATTAGGCAAAAAAACAAAAAAACTGTTTAGCGTTTAGCGCGCGTCACTTTCAACCCTGCACGTCAAAGGTTTTTGTTGTTGTTGAGTGTTTCAATTAAAAACATGCCCGTTGGCTTCATGTCAACTTGACTTTATTGCTTGGAATCAACTCACCCCCCACCCCTCCCCCCAAAAAAAACAAATTAAAAAGTCGCGTCACCGCATCATTTTGGGAGACTTCAAATGCTAAACATATGTCTTTTTTTTTTTATTGTTAAAGTCGTGTTTCCTAACCAAATTTACACTTTCTGGGGCATTATCATGCCATATTATATTAGGAAGAATTAGTGGCAAACGTGTACGGTATTTATACCCAAGGCAACTCCTGGGCGTCCGTGCATAGTAATCTACCGAGCGAGTATATGAATGATACAAAACTCGCATCACAAGACGTCTCGAGGGGCTGTTTTCACATATGATCAAGCAGTCGCTTGACATTTACACCAATGATTGTTGAATGTGGCTAGGCCTGCTGTGAGTTAGTACTGATACGATTGAAATGCCAGGCATTTTTGTCATAGTCTTTGTGATGACTTGCAGATGAAGAGTCTGATCTTCAAATGAGGCAAGTTGATTTAGCTTGTGTTGGGGAGATTGAATAATTAGGGTTTGTTTTGCCCTTACCCGACCTAACTTGAAGCCTCGTCTACACTGGCTAACACTTGCAAACAATTTGTTTGAAAACATCACCATAACAGATATGTTTGCTCATGTTTTGATGTATCTCTACATTGGCAAACAGAAACAAAGTCGGAATGGTCATAAAACATGAGCAAATGGATATGTTTGCCAGAGTTTGCCAGAAGCTGCATGCCCAAACATCGGCAAACACAGTTTGGTGAAGTTTGCTGGTGTTTAGTAATGTTTTATGGGCTGTCCACACCTGCAAACTTTTCTGAAAAACATGACCAAACTTGAAGTTTGCACGGCCGTAATGATTAGCTACGGTACATCACACGGAGAAATTTTCGAATGCCTTAGCCTTATTTATTCTTAAAATGCGTGCTACCCACTCCATTTATCGTCCTGCTGGATTCTTTACTTGTCTGTTGTATTTCAGCAGTTAACCACGAAGAAAGAAGCACATCTACCGGTAAATGACATTTTTAGCACAAAACCTCTGATCTCAACCAAATCTTGGGAAGATCCGTCTCACACTCCTCCTTCGCCAAGCTCATAAAATTTGTCAACTCATGCATGTAAACTATTAGACGGGTTCCCGTATCTTAACTCGCCGTTGAACCAACTCGACTGTTGTGCATTGAGTACGCACAGCGGTCGAGTTGGTGCGAGTTGAGTTGGTAATGGTAAACAGTCGAGTTGGTAGGGGTGACCGAATAATCGGAAACTTTAGGTCTAGGAACCAGACAAGGGCAGTGCGCCTCCTAAAAATCTCCATTTTCAAAATATATCCTTTTCATTATGTTTCAGTTTTTTGTCTCCAAGAGTGACGGCATCAAACTACACCTACACCACAAATGGGAAAACGCTTTGATTTGGATCTTCAGAAAAACAGAGTAAAGTTTCAGATGGCAGCATAAAATGTGCAACTAGTGAACAGAGTTTCTTTGCATCTGCAAAAACATCCGCTTCTACCGAAGACATCTGATTTTGACAGCACTACGAAAATGTTCAACTTCATCATGTGAAATAATCGTCCATTTCTCAAAATGATTTCCTCAGTCCAAATCACATAGCTTTTGAAAAGTGACACGATATTCAGTAGTTTTTGCACCCGTTCCAAAATAAATGATAAACAATTTGTCTGAAAAGTTCCGCTGCCAAAATGCTGACTGACTTATTGCTAACCGCAAATGAGAGATAAAACTCGCTAAGCAGTAGCATATACCACATCTTCATTGTATTTAACAATGGGGCAGTCGCTCCGCAAGGCGCGACGACACAAAAACTGCCCTCGGTTGCCGCGACTGCCAAGTTTTCTCGACCCAGACAGCAAACTGCCAGACTTAACGGAGATGCCGGCAGAGCTGGCGTATATGGTACTCTCAAACTTGAACGCAGAGGATCTCTGTTTGGCAATGTGCGTCAACCACTTGTGGAGGGAACTTTCCAGGGATGACCTCTTGTGGCAAGGGTGAGTCTAAAATCCGTGTTCACACTGGACTCTTTAGGGTAAAATTGACTGAGCTAGTGGATGCATTAAAGCCACAGGATTTGCAATGTCACAAAATTTTAATCAGCTAAATCAGAAAAACCTTACTCAAAAGGAAGATAGAAGTGATTCCAACTGTCCAATGCAATGATTTCACCCAAGATACTTTATGAGAAAGCAATAATTAAAGATCAATTTATGTAGCATGTGCACGTGCATTTTTTTACAAGGGCGCCCTTGTCAGTGTTTGCCCTTAACTTTTTTCCCAACTGGCCAACATGGCCAGTTGGCTTAGGTCTTCACTGGCCCGTCGGCATTTCAAGTGGCCCGGTTAAAATTTCCAGTTGTTCTTTTTACACACAGTAGACCTTTAATGTTTGCAATAACCACATTTGAGTGAATAAATTAGGAAAATTTGGTAGTCATGAGGTTCTCCCCAGTACAAGTTATATTTTAACTGGACAGCCGGACCATTTGGGGAGGCTTTCCAACTGGCCCGAGATGATTTCAACTGTCATTTGGCCAACGGACCAGTGCTAATTCGAACGCTGCTTGTGCGAATAAAACAGGGCCCCAACTACATGTACCATGGTATTATGTCTCCATGCAAGAGAATGGGATGGTGGTTTCGCACAATTTCTTGAAAGGATGGACACAGATTTTCATTGTTTTCTTTGAACGTAGATGAGATACAGTGAAACCTGCTATTAAGGCCACCTTGATAAACAGGCCACCTGCATATAGTGGCCATCCACCTTTGGTCCCAAATGCCATGTGTATGTAATGCTTAAGAAACCTCTATAAAGAGGCCACCTCTTTATAGTGGCCAGTTTTTTTACGGTCCCGAGAGTGGCCACTATAGACAAGTTTCACTGTACTGAGCTGACATATACACAGGTTGGTTTTTCACCATACATATTCTCAATCACACATGGAAGTAACGCTGTTTGTAACAGTTTTCAATCCTGTAATGTATCTTTTTATGGAAGGCTGAAAATAGAAGGCTGAAATAAGGCTGACAATAGAAGGCTGAACATTATTTATAATGGAATTGAACTTTTGAATTTAATCTTGGGTTTCATTTACGTCTGCTTGTAGGTTGTGTCGTGGTACGTGGCGCTACGCTTCGTGCTACGATCGTGAAAACGACACAGAAATCTGTTTCATGGATCTGTACATGAAGCTGGACGAAGGCTCACTCACATTCAATGCCGACGCTGAAATGGTAATGAATCTGCAATTACTGTTGTAAATGCTTGTATTCGATGATGTTCATACCATTCGTGAAAATTAAGATATCAAAGATGGCAAATATTGGTGAAGATTGTTAATAAGTTTATATGCTTATTTCTCACTGCAAACCTACAGGGGCCAATTTCATGGAGCTGTTTAGCAGCCGATTTTGTGCTAACGGAGGCCCCGGCTATTTCATGGAGATCGTAACCTTAAGCACTGGCAAACGTTTGCTAGCTTCAGAGGCAAATTTGCTAAACACTCGTGACGCAACAATGCCCGTTTCCAAGCACGCGCATGCTTAAGCACGCCGCGGCCGTGAAATAGCCTTAATGTTAGCACAACTTTTCTGCTACAGTAAGCACACGTTTTCAGCTAGGGCTTAAACAGCTCTATGAAATTGGGCCCTGGCCTGTTCATTGAATAGGCCTTATGTGATCGACAATGACATTTTCAAGTAATGGTTTCAGGGCACAAATATAATGTGTGTTGCTAAAAGAAAGAATTAGTCTTCTTTGCAAGATGCCCGGCCAGGGTGCTCACATTTTTACCCCTGGACACTGGGCTCAATTATATTTAGGGTTTGACCAGTCTTAAACATACTTTTTAAAACGGCTAGGGACCTGGACAAGTGATAATGGCCCAAGCCGCAGACGAGGGCCATTATCAGCATCCAGGACCCTAGCCAGTTTCATAAATACCGTACCTTTTTGTGTAAATCGGTAAAACTCACCAAAATTTGCTTGCCGTTTTGCATTTACTTTCCTACACCGTGTTCTTATAAACTGCTTGCTGTGCGTCAAGTTTTTTTTGTTCGATCGCGCATGTTACGCTTCATGCAGGCGTGTTGTTGTACGCACACGCACACGACCAGGCACATGTACTTCTCACACTGCATATCTTGCTTTCGGGAGCGTGCAGTTTCTGTGTGCGTGTGCATGTTCCAAACACGCTGACCAAGGCACGGGCATGGCCCAGGCAAGAAAGTGTTTAAGACTGGCCACGTGACGTGCTCTCAGCTAATAGGGATGCGTAAATTGTCTAACATGTCTAAGGTATTTTTGAATATTTTTCATTAAACCTTCCCAACTCCTTGGGGAGCATGCAGCTCCAGCTGCCTGTCGGGCACTAATGAGCTATCCAAACACATGACGTCTTCACTACCCTCACACTACCCACCCATTTTCTTCTAGATAGAGCGAGGCAATTTGCGCCAGACGACTCATCTATAGTACACCACAAATTTGCCAAAAGTACATGTAATCATATGCAGAAGAATTAATTCTTTTCTAGAATGGTAATTTATCCTACTGCATCACAGTTTGTAATATAGTTTTGTTTGATTACAATTTTGTATGCAAAAATTGCCAGAAGCGGTTAAGTAGACCCTAAACTATTTGAATGTTCACAGCCCTATGTAGTTTGTACGGTACGCCAAGTTCCATTTCATTTTGCCTGAATGCCTCACATTTATCCTTCAGGCAGACACGTATTGGCATGACGTTTTTAATTAGAGTTCTCGCCTCTCATTGCCCAACGCACAGACGGCAATTTCCGCGCTCTGGATCGTAATAGCATAAATGTCCCGGGGGCTGTTGGCACCTCCAAAACGTGCCACACTTTCAAAGGTGCACGTTTTGCTTTGCTATATTTTGTCTGACTTTGCCAGTAATTATAAATGTCTTATTGTAGGCAGAACTAATCATACTTGTCAGAAGAAAAACAATTTTCTTTCCTGAAAAGAATAAAAATTGGGAAATTATTTGTTTGTTTTTGTTTTTACTTTTTAGAGCCAGCTTAAGAAAATATGTTTCAAAATTCAGGGGAATGTTGTATTTGTCATGCAAATAATTTTATTATGTAAACAAACTAATTAAAATCAAAATCACACAAAATCTGACTCCCCTACTTACAATTATTGTTCCAAAATTAAACGTAAGATTAAAAGATAATATTATTTGTTTGATATTCTTTATAAAACACCGTGTTTTTCATGACTTTGTTTTGTGTAAATGTCATTTGAAGACATAATTCTTATTTATCATTTGTTAATCCTGTAATTCACACCTGCATGCACCACATAGCAACAAACATTTAGTCTGCTCAAGTGGATACTAAGTGTGCGTGTGGAAGGTAGTACACAATGTACATCAGTGCACTAGACGCTGTTCCTGCAAAACGCTCAAAAGGCCAATTAAGTTCACTGTATTATTATGTTTTCTTTTAAAATTTTAGCTAAAAGTTGCTTTTATAATGTTTGATTCACGGCAGGGTCTGGAGTATTTCATACGTAACGGCATCATTGACAACACACCACTAGCCATAGCAAAGTTTATTCACAATACCAACAAGCTTGATAGGTACCAAGTCCGGCTGCTTCTTACAAAAAGGTGATGTGATGAGTTATTTATTTATTTATTTTATGGGACTTCAATTTGCAGCCCATAGGCTGAATGGCTTGAAGCTTGCAAGTGTCCTACACCTGAACATTGAGATACATAGGTGGGTGGTGCCATTGGCAGCCAATGGACGGAGATACCGGGTTATCTCCTTTCTCTTTACAAAGGAGTGCTCTGAGATATTTCATAACACACTGGACCAACGGCTTTTCATCCCTGACGAAGGATGGAGCAATGCATAGTTCCGACCTGTCAATCAAGCCGAACCCGCGACCAATCACAACAGAGCTAGCAGACGGCGCCCACATAGGTCAAAGTGATGCAATCATCACACAATCATGCGATTTTCTGCCCATACAGTTTGTATGTTGTACGCGCCAGTGACCGGGTGAATTTTGGTTTCAATGTCGGGCGATTCGCTGTTCAAAGGTAGGAAAGCGCATTTTTATGAAATATATGTCATCCCTGCATTACTAGCCCTTCGCTCAGTGTGTGCTACGGTAACTGTCGACCCCAAAACATAAATACCTTTGAGTTTTCTCCAATGAATCTGTGCTTTCCATGCCGAGTCCCGTTGCTTTGTACGTTGTGTCACCATTTTTTTGTGATGGCTTGTGAGCACATAGCAACAATATCTAAGGGGCGGGGTTAACTGGGCAATCTCGGAACTATGCATTGGGGTGAAATGCCTTGCTGAAGGACATAGGTACCACAGCCAGGCATCGAACCCGCAACACCAAGTTTTCACCTGAATGTTGCAAGTCAGTGACCCAAATACGGTACCCCATACTCTTTGTCCAAACCCCACTCTGTAATACCCAACAAGATTCTGGGTTTTTATGCTAATACAAATTTGTGAATATGTACACTGCCCCACCAGGCCGGCAAGGAGAGCATGAATGAGCCTGTCATCGTTTCACATATTTTGTGAGTGAAACTATGGAGTGCCGAAGTGTGACGTATGTTGCCATGGTAACTGGCTCTAAACATCATGGCTAGCTGCCAGACATGCCAGATAAAACACCATTGCAAAAGCACAGGGACACGGTTTAGTGATTTTTAGTGCAGAGCCATTGCCTATAGGCAACGAACAAAGGGGTGACGTATTCACTTCGGCAGTCTACAGCAAATTTAGTTTCATTAATTTGGCGAACAAGTGACTCGGACTCGAGGATAGTTACTTGTGACTTGGACTCGAGGATAGTTACTCGTGACTTCGACTCCGACTCGAGGCTAATGACTCGAGATCCGGACTCGAGGCTTATGACTCGAGACTCGGACTCGAGGCTTATGACTCGAGACTCGGACTCGATATTGGTGACTCGACTACAACACTGCCAAAGAAATTGTACATGTTCACACATTACTTTCACTCCACAGACAAGACATTCTACAACAGCTGGTATATCTAGACGACTATAAACAGAAGCTCCTTCCCAACGCTCTACGGACGTTCTTCTCCAACATTCAGTCACCGGGAGAGAACGGCCATCAGTTGCAGAAACTCCTGGAAATCTTTGCTGAGCGCTTCGTCAGTTGCAACCCGGATTGCGGTTTGTCCAAAGGTAAATGATCACTTAAGCCTAGCGTACATCGACATTGCAACTGGAAGCAACTCAACTGATCAGTTGCTGTCGATGTGTGCGTAGTGCGCACATCGACAGAAACTGATTAGTTCTGCAACTAGCGGCAACTGGGAGCATCCAGCTACGGTATATCTACATTTCCAGAGCGCGCACATCGACACAGCAACTCGGTAAAGCACAGAGTGCATTGCCCTTGCAACTGTGCTTGCAGTTGCTATCGATGTGCGCGCTCCTGATCAGATGCACGCGAGCAACTGGCAGCAACTAGTTGCAAGTACGCGTACATCGACGCAACTGACCGCAACTGGGTACAACTAGTTGCCAGAAAGTAGAACATGAGCAACTCACGGCAACTGGGATTTTTTCAGTTGCCGGTAGTTGCAAGTGTGCGTACATCAACCTTTTTGAGCAACTGATCAGTTCCCAGTTGCTCCCAGTTGCCGGAAACACCAGTTGCCACTAGTTGCTTCCAGTTGCAAAATCGATGTACGCTAGGCTTTAGAGTCCCCTCGAGGTTAAATCTTTAGAGGGGGCAGATGATTTCAGAACGTTGCGGAAATCCTGTAGGGTCGATGAAGACACGAAACACTCGCTTTGGTTAACTAAAACGAGTCTTGTGTGCCTGTTTCTGATGTTAGATTTGTGTAAAGCATATATATACATGTAGGTCACTTGTCAGTTTAACTAAATTAAATCCAGTGTTGTCCCAAGATTGGAGAACTTTGAAATTTCTTAGGGCTAAAATACTCAAATAAAAGAAAATAATTAAAAAAAGTTTTTGCTTTGAGGAGGCTAAGAGATGTAACATGTTTTATTGGTCAGTAATGTGTATGACCACCTCTTGTGGCAAGATTGTAAGAGCCACTGGGGCAGGGTGTGCCACTCTGCCTGAAGTGCCTCCCTGAGCTCCTGCACTTCAAGGGCTGTTTGGGCGACTCAGGGGTCAGCTCATCCCATGCAAACTCAATCAGGTTGGAAACCCAACAGAATTGGTTTTCTGAGACCTGTAAGTGTAGGATCCTCCCAGAAACAATAAATGTTACATTTCATTTTTGTTCAAACAGGTCCTATTGGAACTGGAGGAAATCACTAATGGAACAGTCTTGAAAGCAATTCCAAAGTGATCGGTCTTGTTATCCACAAGTTCACTGTATTCAATAAACTTCTGTTTTTTCTTTTTTTGAAGACTTAAGGGGAGTTCACACTATCGCGGAAAAATCACACTGCCGCACTGCGCTAACCGCATTGCACGAGGTCCCAATTTTCCATCTTTCCAAAATGAAAAATTCAACCCCGGTAATTTGGGGCTTCTCTCCGATACCTCATTAGCTGCGCGTTGAAAAGGTCAGCGCACCGCGGTCAAAGTTTAACAAATTTGAACTTTGACCTAGCTTAAAACATTTTGCGAGTCGTGATGGGCCGCGCACAAGCGGCAAACCAGCTCCTGTACAAACCAATAATACAGGCGCGCGCAAAGTCATTTTTCCGCGTAGTGTGAACACCCCTTTTAAGAGTATATTAATTTATGGAGAGCATGGTGGATATTGGACAGCATTTTTTCAGTGGTCATGTATAAAATGTAAATTTATAAATGTCTCGATGAGGTCATGACTATATCACTGACTTGACCACATCTTTAATGCATAGTTCCGAGATTGCCCAGTTAACCCCGCCCCTTAGATATTGTTGCTATGTGCTCACAAGCCATCGCAAACAAATGGCGACACAACGTACAAAGCAACGGGACTCGGCATGGAAAGCACATATTCATTGGTGAAAACTCAAAGGTATTTATGTTTTAGGGTCGATAGTTACCGTAGCACACACTGAGCGAAGGGCTAGTAATGCAGGGATGACATATATTCCTAAAAATGCGCTTTCCTACCTTTGAACAGCGAATCGCCCGACATTGAAACCAAAATTCACCCGGTCACTGGTGCATACAACATACAAACTGTATGGGCAGAAAATCGCGTGATTGTGTAATGATTGCATCACTTTGACCTATGTTGGCGCCGTCTGCTAGCTCTGTTGTGATTGGTCGGCGGGTTCGGCTTGATTGACAGGTCGGAACTATGCATTAAGTGTCTGGCATTCAACACCTTTTTTGATGAGGTGCCCTCTTTTTTTGGTTAACCAGTTAGACCTTTTCATCCCTCGGGTTTTCCCCCCTAGTGGGAATATGAAAAATTGATTGATTGCCGACCTACATAAGTCAGGACATTTGACAAAAATCAGCATAACAACTTGATATACACAAGAGCGACTTGTCATGTGTGGTGTAGATTAGAACTGGACGGCCTTAAAATGAGATCATCCGGCATTTATAAAAAAAAAAGAGTTGAGCTTGCAAGGTACAAGCGTTTTCGTGTAAATAAGATAATCGTTTTTTTAAGTGAGAGGAGAAAGCCTATTCATCATTATTGGATGTGTGTCGCTCGGTAATTGATGAGACATGGAAAATCTGGTGCAGGAAATATCTTGTGGCTTGTGGTGATGGTTTGAGTTGCATATGTTTTCTTTCTTGGGGTGAGGGAGGGAGGGGTTAGGGAGGGAGGGGTGGCAGAGTGTGGGGGTGGGGTGGGGTGGGGAGAGAGAGGGGTGAGGGGAGGGGGAGGAGGTGGGAAGAATTGGGTAGGGAGGGGAGGGGTGGAAAGAAAGCGTTTGTTTAATGTAAATTAATTTTGGTAGTTTCAGCCAAAAAAATTCTAATTTTACACTCCAAAATCTGCGGACCGGCGATTCAGATCGGCGCATATCCAAGGTGAACTCGTTCACTTCGCGCACATCCTGATCGAGATCTGTGATCTGTGGAATCCTTCTCGAGAGATGGTTCAGCGCTAGATCCAAAATGGCGACGTAAACATCGCGAAGATTTTTTGTGTGAGTAAAACCGTGTCGTTTCAATTTTCACAGGCAACACATTGCAAATAAATTTAGGCTGCTTGTTTATTTACGACGAATGTCGTGGGAGAAATTTGACAAATTTGGTAAAAATAAATTGCAATTCACGTGATTTGAGATTCGAGTTGAGAGCAGTTTCGTTTGTTTCTGCGCGGTAAAACAACTTGGGATCTGGATTCGGATCTGTCATGAAACATTAACACGCCCCATGTAACTTTGTTGATCACGTGACCTTATTGACCACGTTACCTTATTGATCATGTGACCTTATTGACCACGTGACCTTATTGATCATGTGACCTTATTGACCACGTGAAACTGATAAACAATTCTCAGTAATTCTTGTTTCTTTCAATCTTTGTATGCTTAAAATTTACTAATTGTAGTTATTTTATAAACAGTCAAAGACTTGGCCGGAAAAATATGAGGAAGAAATTATTTTCTTTTTGATGAATAAAAGTATGGCACATTTCCAGAATCTTCAGGTTCTGATTAATTTACGAGTGGTCAAGTCGTAAATCATCAATTGACTGGGGATGGCGGGGACCAGGATTGATTTAATTTCCCTGTTTGGTGACCTTCCTTGGCATAATTTACAGTCCCAGTCCATTGACCTCAAACCTAGGGTAACAGGCTCACGCAAACACAGGGGTACTGGCCTCCAAGAAAAACCGAAAGGAAGTATTTATTTATTTTTTGGTGGATGTAATTTAGGCAATAGACGGTACCGAATAGCTGCCATCTTGTAGGGGAACCTTTTTTTTAAAATTCGGGTCAACAATGTAAGCACGAAATGTGTCCTCAAGGAATAAAGAAACTGCCCTACAAGATGGCAGCTGTTTGTTACGGTCTATTTTAAAAATTCAGATTTAAAGCAAGGTTTTTGTAATACTGTGATTTTTACACCAAGTTCCTTCCACAATAACTTTTGTGGGAGAAATTGCCAACTGAAAGCAGTTTTTAAAAAAAGTTGTCCGCAGACACAAAAACCATGCATGGATATTTCCATCCTGAGATCTCAGGGAATTTCCACTCTGCAAAGCGACGTAACAATACCCTGAGGAAATCCACGCAAATCTGTGGAGTGAGCCGGCTGTTGTCTTGAGCCAACTCACGCCCGAGTCATTTTGATGTAATTTAATCAATTCGGTCATGTTATGCCGAAAAGAAACGATTTCTATACTTTCCAGAAATTGTATTTGGTTCCATTCCTTATGATTGTCCCATTCCTACCAAACTTTCAAACGACGATCTTAATTTACTCCGCAGTTTTTCAAATTAATAACAGGAATGCATGCTGACGAATGTAATGGAACGGATTCCCCAGTATCCTTTAAATAGCAGCCAATCGCCGACGCGGACAACGGCCAGCATTACCGAGTACATGTATCACATGCATGCACGATGTTTACAATCTGCGCGCGTTACATTTGAATGCCTGCAATCATGCTGCAATGCACTGCCAAGCGTCCTGATTGGTCCAGCAGAGGCGACAAGATTTCTGTTGCTTGTTCCACCATGAAATGGGGCCTGTTTCAACAGGGCCACTGTACGCAGGAGTTAGGGAGTGTGTTAAAGGGGCACTGTTGCAAGAGGATGGGATTTTTCAGGTTTTCTGAAGTATTACTGTCTGTGGCAGAAATTTCTACAGTTTTATCAACATTCGTTTTTAGTCACAGGTTGAACTAACGCTTTTTTAAACAGTTTACCAATCATGTATCTCTATCCGATTGACCTTTGACCTTTATGCAAATTTTCCTCCTTTTGCCAGATGGGATCTGTATCCTCTGCTATTCTCTGATTCTCCTCTCGGTCGACTTGACAAGCCCCCACGTCAAAAACAAGATGTCTAAACGAGAGTTCATTCGCAACGTCCGCAACGCCACGCGGGAGGCCAACGACGAACTGTCAGGACATCTCTACGACAACATCTACCTGATTGGTCACATTGCTCCTCAAAGGTGGTAACCTAGAAATAGTTGTTGTGAAAAATAATCAAAATGGCACAAAACACGGTAAAATGGGTGAGTAAAATCCTGTCACGTTGTGACTCCTTTGTTGGCATAACGGTACTATCCTGTGGCCCTGGTTCGAATCCCATCCTGGTCAGTATGTAGATTGGGTTCTCCGTCTCTGCTTGATTCAGTGGGTTTCCCCATGCAGAATTGTGTAGGGGGTTTTCCTTCCACCTCTAAAACTGAGCATTTCTTCATCGTCTT
The DNA here is from genome assembly GCA_037783545.1 of Henricia sp. BOLD:AAB3569. Classification (NCBI taxonomy): domain Eukaryota; kingdom Metazoa; phylum Echinodermata; class Asteroidea; order Spinulosida; family Echinasteridae; genus Henricia; species Henricia sp. BOLD:AAB3569. Next base: position 1,261,432 of record JBBELK010000429.1, on the reverse strand, counting down.
CTCTTCACAGGTTTCTTCAGGCTTACGAGCTACAATGCCCCGGGTACTTTTCAGAAATCCTTGGTTTCAGTACCAGAAAGAAATAACAAAAATAATAATAGTATTTATAAGAATATCACTTAATGCAGCAAAGGGGCGACCCACCGGTAAAACTTTGCCAGACGACCACCGAAATTTCGGCTAAAAGACATCGATTGGACACCAAATTTCTGTACCCGAAGCTTCCAAAAATGGTTCCCTACCTAATAAAGAGGAAGACCTAATAAAAATGGTTCTCGATTTTTAAAAGATGGTTTTTGACCTTAAAAAAATGGTTTTTGTCGCCCTAATCGACCGTGTCGCCCTTATATGACTCTCTACACAAAAAGTGAAATAGAGAAGTAATAATAATATTTATAGGCCAGAAAGAACCAATTTCTGTCAGTCACTGTTGGATCGGGAAAACATTGTGCTTAAGTGATATTTAGCTCTAAATGCATTATTCGATCTGTTTTGTTGATGTCTAGTCGATATCATATACATGAACTTTCCAAAATGTTTTCTACAGAATTAATCAGCTAGTACACTATCCCCAAACAAGGCTGCTTTCGAGCGCGGCACCAGGGGATCCCTAGTGTTCCCTGGTGCGCGTTCGAAAGGCGCCAACTGCATGTGTGTGACGTAACGTTACCAGCGCCTCGGAGCACCAGGGAGCACCAGGGATGAGCGCTCGAAAGCATCCCAAATTGGACTTGTATTTTATTAAAAATGGAAATAACTTCAATTTGCATACAAAAGTCAATCTTGTTTAAAACATTTGGTTTTTTTCACCAATACAGATACAAATAATTTGAAAAAATCACATCACAAGGGGAAATGCTAACCAGCCTCTTTTACTGTGTTTTGTGCCAAATGCAATTTGGTTTCTCAAATGAATAACAACTATTCGAGGCCATTTTTGCTAATTTTAGTCGTGCTTTAAATGTGTGAACTCCAAAAGTGTACATGGTTTAATGTCGAGATTCAACATTTCAATTCAGAATCAAGCGTTATTCAAAAACATTTCAGGATAATTGTGCAAGTTAAATTTCTGTTTGTCGGGAAAAAGCATAAACAACTTCTGAAGGAACTTTGACAGCAGAATATGCAAATTAGATAAACTTCATCCAATGAAGCCGTTAGTTACTTTCTATCAATGCTTGTACAGAAATTGCAAGGTGCAGAATTATTTATTTGAGCGGCATACCGCATCGTTGATGAAAGATATATATACCATTATTTATAATGTGTGTCGTCTGTCCTTAAATGGGCAGAGTTCACTTCACATAGTTTCCGGTAGTCTCCAAACTTTCAGCCAATCACAGCGCAGCTCTTTCTGGCGGCTGTGTGTGGGGTTTATGGAACAGATGTGTTACCTTTGTTGTGATTGGACACTCGACATTGTAATTGATTGCCGTTTGTCGACGGATGCGCCTTCGCCTGTCCAAAGTTTTCCTCAGACTGTAAGCAGTCTTTGTGAGAGAAAATTAATGGTTTCCGATGAGGCCAAACCGTTTGTGAAAATAATTCAACGACCACTTTGAGACTTGCCAGAAGATCGCTTGAATCTTTAAATCAATATCGAAAGACATCCTCTTTGTTGATGTAACAACGCTGTCACCAATTTCCCAAGCTGTTTATTTAACATGGGTCGGACAGTAATAGGTTTTTACTACAAAACAACAAGAAATTAAGTCGTATATTCTGCAAAATTTACGCTCGAGGGCGCAGTCTTCCGAACAACTCGATGGCAAAACGGCAAGAATTTACGACGCGGGTCTCCTAAGGTATTCCCATTTGCTTTCATTAAGCTGGAAAGGTCGGCAAAAGTCGTGTAATATATTAATTTGTTTGGAAACATTGGAAGGATGTTCAGTAATTTATTGGATCCTGGCACGTGTAAGTCGCGTGTTCTGTATATTTTTTAATTTGTAAAGAATGTCTTTACACGCTCCTAAATTTGTAAATGTTTCTCTTCTCAAATAACTACATCAACAGTTACCAACAAAGAAACGCCATAAAACAGACGATGTGTATGACCCGGGTCGGATTAATAGCCACATTTTGTTCTGTTCTGTCACTTTGTGACAAAACGTTGACTTTAAAGGAGAAAAATATACCCCTAGAAACAAAAGATCTTGTGCTAAAGCAAGTTCTACTTGTACATTATTCTTATACAGAAAACAAGATATATGACCCACTGAAAAGTGGATATGATCTTCACGAATTCCTAAACGCGTGAGGGCGCTGTCAAGTGGCCCGTGCCCATCGCGCGTTATGTTTGAACACAAAATGCGCTATCAGGGTAGGAATTTCGTTACCGAAGTGACACTGCCATTTTTGTGTTCAGAAAGTTTTTTTTGTGTTCTATGAGAGTATTGCAAAAGGGCACCAAGGCAGGGGCTACGGAGGTAATGGCCTCCGTGGCCTCAGTGACCTCAGTGAAATTCCCACACTGCGCTATGCGCGCACGTCTTCCAAACGTTTACTATTAATGGAAATCTGTGCCCGCACGCGTCACAGGCCCGGCCTATGCGTATACCACTTTCTCCGACACAAGGACGTATTCCCCCCATTTTCCACTGTCCGCTATGGCCTTTCCCCCCCCAAATCACTTAGTTCGAGTTCCCTCACGCGTTCAGGAATACGGGCTATTGCAGCAATGCCATGTAGTGAGTATGGGTGCCGCCATTTTGTGCAAAAACTACAAAGAATGTTCTTTTGACAATGCACTAAAAAGCTACATGCAAATAAAAAAATCATTCTTCGCATAGTTTTTGCACAAAATGGCTGCGCCCATACTACATGCAATTGCTGAAATTACCAGTCTTTGTGAAGTTCATCCACTTTTCAGTGAGTCAGATTTCTTGTTCTTTGTACATGTATTACAATAATGTATGGGTTGCACTTGACACGAGGTCTTTTGTTTCTTAATAGGTGTACCTCTTTAAAAGCCATTTTAAGCAGAAAAATTGACCACACCCAAAGTGGTTCTTAAATTCTATTGTCCGTATTCAGGCCCAACTTTGCCTCTGTAAATAGAATTGAATTAAAATAAAAAATAATAATTTGGTTTGTTGGCATCACTGCATTTTAAATGAAATATCGCTCAACCAACTCCATCAATTGATGGTTATGGTATCAAAGTGCTGTAGTCTTATATAGCGCACATATCTATACTGCAATATGCTTACGTGGCTGGCAGCCTGACAGCACTCGGGGGCTACAACCCCTGCATGTACCCATTTACTCCTGGGTGGAGAGGGGCAACTTATGGCAAAGTGCCTTGCCCAAGGACACACGTATTCGGCCTGTATTTATCCACTCAACCATTAGAATTAAAAAAGTTCTTGAATTCAATGCACCAAACCACAATGTACTTGGGTAATTCCTAAAATTAGGGGTCCAAAAGTGTGACATGCTTTTTAAGATTTCCCAAGTGTTTTTAATGATTGAAAGTGGTTTCCTAGTAGAAAATCATTATTTTTATTTGTACAAAAGCCACTCAAATTTAATGTTTGTGTGTAGATATGGCACCAAGGTTAATGCAAACTCATTCTACATCCAATTTTCATTGGCGTAGGTAACCCGGGACACCAAACTCCTATTCAATACCATTGAACAAATTATAAGCCTTTATGGTCTTTTGTTTTGAATATTTTTCAGGAATCAGAAAACAATATTTAAGGAAAATTATGCTGCCCCCTATAATCACAGGCCACAGTCCATTACTGAGAATTTGTGGTCATAAGTGGTGATTTTTGAAGCAGAGTGTCGTACGTAACTAGGACACCAACAATTTTGGACCCCTAATTTTGGGAATTACCCACTTGGCCAAGGGCCTGAGAAACCACACCTTCTAATAAAAGGATTTAAAAAAAAGAAATTTCATTCAAATTTTGGCAAAATGTTAACATTTTGCATAAAAGTTCCGTTTACAGGGCAAAATTGACCCTGCACACAGACACAAACTTCAAATCTCTAAGTAGGTTTATAGATTTAGTAAAACGAAAAACAATAGTTTTGTTTTGTTGCTGCTAAAATTTTATAGATACACTATGTTTATAAATATAAGTGTGTGCGTGTTTGTAAATGGAAAAAGTTTATTTTGATCTTGCTGAAGAACTATCCAACGAACAAATATGCACAAATTAATTTTTACGTTCAGTTGTTTTAAATGTAAATATTAAAATCATAACTAAAAGTTATGGTTTTTTGTTTTGCTTAGGCATTAGATATGTTTTATAATTTATTTTATTTCGTGATGAAGAGGGAAAACTGGGTGTATTTTTGAATTATTTTCAGTAGCAATGGAAAGAAAATATGAATTGAACAGCAAATGGACATTGACATTTTGCTTTTCATTTGAGTTAATCTTATTTTATTTTTTAAAGTGTATTTTTTTCCCTTGATGTCCCTAGAATTTTTGTCCATGAAATTCCTTTTGTTTGCCAGAAGGTCATTGTTAAAGGGCCTGTGACGTCCTAAACAACGTTATGCCTAAGCTTTGCTTCATAATGACGGATTACTTGTTCTGCAAGACATACTATTGTTCGTTTGGATGTAAAATCAATAAAAGGTGGCATTTTTCAACTTTGAAGATTTCATTGCAATAAATCACAGACAGAGGGCGCTGTTTTGAGTGCATCACATAAGGAAGACAGAAGGGAAAAGTTAAGAAAAAACATAAGACTTCAAGTTGGACTTGTGGCAAATTGCTGCAGTTTCTACCCCCAGTTTTGTCATGGCTTACAGCAGGCAACATGTAAAACAAACTCAAACAGCCATGGATAACAAAAGTTTCAGGAAAATTGAGAAAAAAGTGGAATCTTTTGTGCACAGGTCAATGTGATTTTCCTGTGTTTGCCTCTTGTGACGTCGTGACCTTGGTCATGAATATGCATATTTTCATTAGCATAAAAACTAAAAACCTTTGTTTTAACCCCCAAAGCAAGCTCCAAATAGGATTTTTATGACTTTAACTGAGTAAAGTGGTTTTAAAGCATAGATTTCATTGATAAAAATCCTAAATAAGGGGCCCTTTAAGTAAAGTTGGAACTAGGAAAAAAAAAAAAAAAGACAAAGGAAAATTTGCTTTAATTAGCCGTTTGCGTATATTCTTCACTTTCAAACGGAGATGAGTTTTTCCACAGTAAAGGGGACATTGTGGCAACACAGTCAATATTTTCGAGGAAATACCTTTGTCTGGTCTCAAAATAAAAGAAATAAGTTTAAGTTGTTCTTAACAGATAACTTGGGCCCAAGAAGGGTTACAAACAGTGTGACAACATGCCTTTCTAAAAACCCTGTGTACAAATTTCCAATATACACTCGTAACCGGGACGGACACTTGTGTTACATTTTAGGCCATCCCAGTTACGAGCGTATATTGGAAATTTGTACACAGGGATTTTAGAAAGGCATGTTGTCACACTATTTGTAACCCTTTTTGGGCTTTTTGGGCCTTATCTCTTCAGAACAACTGAAACTTATTTATTTTATTTTGAGACCAGACAAAGGTATTTTCTGGAAAATATTGTCTGTGTTGCCAAAATGTCCCCTTTACCATGGAAAGACTCGGGTGCAGTTTGGAAAGTCCATATACTATGATATTGGTGCTACGTGGTGCATGCCATTGCCTAACAACCGACAATCTGGTTGCTTTATGTCATTCTGTCCTACAGTGAACGCGGTATTGATTCTGTACCTCACACCTGCCACGTGCACCACATAGCAACAACAATTTAGTCTGGTCAAGTTGATACTAAGTGTGCACGTATGTCAGAACACCATGAGCTATTTATGTGAAACATGCAAAAGGTTAACTGAAAATTAGCCTATGTATGCCAAATCTATGAAGACCATTTTGTATTTTCAGCCGCCACTACCATGCACTACATAAACAAGTCACACATGGGTCAAACTTGGCATCATATGAAATATAGGTTGACGTCTATCAGCTACTGCAACTGAAGTGATACTAAACCCCTCCCCCTCCCCCTCCCCCCTCCCCCCATTTTTTTCTTTTAAGCAGCAAATTGGTTAGTGTAAATATAATATTTTGGGCAAATTTATCTGTATAGAAAATGTACAGCTTAAAATGCTATTTTGTCGAATAGAATAAAAATTGTCCATGCAATGGATACGAGTAGTATATATGTGCGGTATTTTTCATTGCCATATTTCATTGCTGCGACATTAAAACATAAGAGACAACTTTTATGAATGAAAAAATATTTTCTTCATTAAAATATTTGTGCCTGTGTTAATCGCCCAGTCCCACTTGTTTGCATTTTCTGGAGGCTTCCCTGGTGCAAGCCCCCGTGTATTTTAGTGTAAGTTACTCGAACGCACCTATTGATGCCAAAGGAACCGCAGAACTTTCTTGATAACAACAGAGGGCGGTATGTAGCACGACCATAAATTTCGACCAAAAATCTTCACAACGTGACGACGAGGAAAGCCCGCGCAAAATGTGGTTCAAAAACCAACGCCATGGATTTTAAAAAGGTAAGAACTGAATCATAATCTTTTTAATTATTTCTCGTCATGTGTTTGGAAAAGCCAGGATATAAATCTACAATTGGGGTTAAAAATCTATGTTTTGGTGTTCCATTCCAAACGAACTGTCGGCTGTAGGCCTATTTTAGTAAGGCACAGTTACAGTATATAGGCTCCCTCAGGTTTTCCCCAAGACCTCTGACACAACTGGCAGATGCTCTACCAGCTGAGCTATGAGGCACAGTGGTATACTCCACCAGGTTTCCCCCAAATCCTCTGACACAGCAGTGAGATGCTCTATCAGCTCTATCAGCCATGTTGATACTGTAACGTTTAACCACCTACAAGCTAGGACTCAATCTCTGCATTTATCTTGTGTTCATTTGTTCCCTCGTCTTTGGTCAAATCTCCCAGGACATGTTCGCAATGCTATTGTTTTACAGCCTTTCCCAAGCTTCCTTACCACTCTCAAGAACAGTGTTCTCTTTCCCTAAAGGTCTACCTTTCTATTTCACTCAATTTTCATTTTTACATTTTTCATAATCACATCTACTGGTATTCCAATCCAGGATAATGAATTTCACGTCGTTTCTCTACTTGTAAACATTAGTTTTTTCCCATCGCTGTTGTTTGTTTGTTGGGTTTGTTGGGTTGCTTGTTTGTTTGTTATGGTGCTTGTTTGTTTGTTTTGTTTTTGTTGGTTTGTTTGTTGGTCTGTTTGTTGGTCTGAAGTTTTTGACTCCTTTGATTGCCATGTAATTAATACATGTACTTCATTTATAGAGATATTTATTCATTTATCACCTTTTTATGTAATTTCTTTAAAAAACAAAAAAAACCCAAAAAACACATGTATATATGCTTATTTTATTTAATTCACTACTTGATGTGGAGTGGCAGGTCTTTGGCCACAGTGATTGTTATCGCTTTTGTCTCTCCTATGCCCATCCTGTTTGTGTTGTATATGAAATGGCATGAATAAATAATAATAATAATAATAATAATATGAGGCACAGTGGTACTGGTGTACTCCCTCAGGTTTTCCTCTAATACCTCTGATACACCGGGCAGATGCTCTACCAGATGAGCTATGAGGCACAGTGGTATACTCCCTCAGGTTTTCCCCAAGACCTCTGACACACCAGTTAGATGCTCTACCAGCTGAGCTATGAGGCACAGTGGTACTGGTGTACTCCCTCAGGTTTTCCCCTAAGACCTCTGATACACTGGGCAGATGCTCTATCAGCTGAGCCATGAGGCACAGTAGTATACTCCATCAGGTTCCCCCCTTCCCCCAAGACCTCTGACACTGGGCATATGCTCTACCAGCTGAGATATGAGGCACAGTGGTATACCTCCAGATTTTGGTAAGAATTGAGAAGTAGGTCATTAATATTTTTCTTTTAAATGACTTATGTAAATTTGATAGAAAACCCCAAATGCAGGAGTGAATTTTTTTTAAAGATTTGTATGCAAAATTGACTCATTTTTTTCCAGCTAGTCTCATACGTTTTGTACACGAGGTCTGAAGCCACGGTCAACTATACTCGGTTCTTTCCCAAATCACAATTTTGATTCGATGTTTTTATCGCTTAATTTGCACTTGGTAAAAGCTAAGTGTCTGCAGGATAGTACTTGGGTTTTATCGAATACAATGAAGTGACCCATTAGCCATATTATTGTAAATATATGCACTGTGGTTATTTGTAAAAACAATAACATTTGTGTGAGACGGCCACGCAAGAAAACACCGCATTTTTGGGGCTGTTCTAGTAGCTGTGTACTCTAAAATGTCGCAGCCACATGAAAGGACATCGTGAAATTTATTAAGTATTAGCCGAAAGTGGTATAAAAAATTATGGGGGTCCCCAAGGTTAAGATAACAATGACAGCTACTACGCTGGAAAAACAAAACTGAACACCTCGTAAAAGCACTTTGAGGTATAGACAAAATTGCCAGTAGTTCAGTTCTTCGCAACTTTTCGAACACCGTGTGACACCATTAAGTGAACCCAACATGTTTTGACCGCGTCCAGGCTAAAAGACCCACCGGGCAGTGCGGCATAAAACTAACGACTCGCGGTCGCGAAATGGCTCGGAAAATAGGACTTCAAAAACACTAATATTGGTCCCCGCGGACAGAAGTAATCCGACAAATAACGGGTAATGACGCAATAAATTTTAATGCCGAATTCTTGTTCTACACCACAGAAGTGTACACTTGGGGTGGTATAATGATTATAGGCGTCAGTTTTATACGAAAGGGCGATTTTCCTTTTTTTAAAAATTGCCTCAACTTAATTTGACCTTCGTTAAAAATTTGACCGATGCACTCGACGACTCTGTACAAATTCCTGAATACAACGAAATCTGTCCATGTTTTCGCGCTCGTAATCAGAAGTCGGTTTCTGACGTCTTACTGATTCAGCCAATGGCAAACCATGACCATCAGCAACCAAAGCTGTTCATTGGTTAAATTCATTACAACGTCACAAACATGTTTCTGGTCATAGTCGCGAAAACGCAGCCATGCCGACTGTTTTCGCGATCATAACCAGATACATGTTTCTGACGTCATCACTTATTCAACCAATGGCAACTTTGATCAGCAGCAATCAAAGCTGTTCATTGGTCAAATTCATTACGCCGTCTCGAACATGTTTCTGGTCTTAGTCACGAAAACGCAGCCATAGAGACTCTTTTCGCGATCATAACCAAAAACCTGTTTCTGGCGTCGTCACTGATTTAGCCAATGGTAACTTTGATAATCAGCAACCAAAGCTGTTCATTGGTTAAATTATTTATGACGTCACAGTCGTGATCCTTGAATCAGTTTTGTAAAAGTAGCCTGGGGGAAAAGGGAAGGTGCCAGACTATATCTACGTCTGAATTATACGGCTGCGGCTTGCAGATATACACACGAGTCAACAGCAAACGGCTTGCTCACTTTCCATAGACTCGTGTGTAATTTCAAGGCGTAGCCATAACTGATGTTCTATCAACTGCAACCGACCTTTTAATCACCGTTAAGGGAGTCTAATTCACATCCGTTGAACATGCTTAAATGCTTGTCAAGCGAAGCCCCAATTAAGAGGTGTGAATTACTCAATCACGGTTGATCGATGTTTCCCCAAACAGTGACTCATCGGGCTGAATACGGCTGGTTTTAGGAGTGAGAAACGAAGATATAACCGCTCATTGCTGTTCGCGCAGTGCGTTCGACCATGGAGGAAGAAATTCTCCATGGTTCGACATTCGCTGATGTGAATTGAAATTTGATTAGCCAAGCGTGAAACGTCTGTTTGAGCGTTGAATGTAAATCGGATAGATTGCAGGATTAAAGATTGAGGATGTGTATGACAAAAACCAACCTGTGTATAAGCCCGCTAAGTACCTCATCTACGTTCCGAGAAAACAATGGGTATGAAGCGGGCTCGCAATCAGAATGTTGTGGGTTCAAGCCCCACACTATGGTCAACGTGTTTGTGTCTCTGGGCAAGACACTCAATCCCGATTGCCTCGTCGACCCATGCGATAATCGGGGAGCTGTTGGGGGGAATGTTACAATCTAAAAATTAAGTGCTGATATTGATACTAGTGATAGGATGTGCGCCACGGCCGGGCCGCAGCTCACCTAGACGAAGCGAAATGATTCTGATGATTTCCTGATGTCAGCGGTAAGAAATGGTAACAGCACATTGATCCTCCGGTTATAAAGCGCTATATAAGAATAGCTATTATTATATTATTATTATCCGTGCTTTCAAGAAATTGTGCAAAGCCACCGTCCTATTTAGACTGGTTTACTGGCTATACTGCGCAGAAAACGGAGCCATAATGCCACGGTAGTCGGGGACCCAGTTTCGTTTACAACGAGGGCGCCTTTGTTTTTAAAAAAATGCGCGTGCATTTACCTTCAATTATCGTTTTCTTATAAAAACAATTTATCGTCTCGGGTGGAACCATTGCATTTGGGCATTTAGAACTATACTTCTATTTTCCGTTTCAGTTTTTTAGGAGATAGGATTTTCAAATCTAAATTTGGATGGAACGTCAGTTGAACTCAACAGATTTATGGACAATATTTTATTATCGTAAAAAATATCCGAGTGATCCTGCACAGTGATAGTCTGGGGTGAAATACGACAGGTCACACAAAATATCAAAACGCGGAAGTTTTCCCTATTTAGTCTGTCCCAGAATTATGAAAAACCTGTCAACTTTCCCCGCACGAGTGACTCACCAGTCCCGGTCATGAGTTTATAATTACTCGCGAATAATTCCGCGCATGGGAACTTCCTAATTCCATAAGTCGAGCCCTCCCTTGGGTCCAATAATTTACCTGAGTAGGGGAAAAGGGTATCAAAGGCACTTTCCTTTTCCATCCGAAACACTTGTCAAATAAATTACACGAATAAGCCGATACAACGCCAGACACTGCCGGGCCGGGCAGCCGAGTGTCCCCCGTGATCCCCCCACGAGCGTCCGCTTACTTTCCCGGCACCGTGCCATCTAAAACCAAACATTCACACATTCAGAAATTGGGAAATTTGAACCATTTGGGGAGATACCGCCGGCCGGGTGACGTGTGTATGTTGCGTGCGAAAACTGCGAATGTTGAACGCATTCCAACATCGAAACCCTGTATAACATTAGCCAAAGGTTGACACTAAAATTTCAAATTAGCACTGGCATGCAGTCTCGTTTGAGATGCTGAGCCATTGTATTACGTCACGCGTCTTTGCATTTGCAAATTTTCTCACAAAAGAAAGCACTGAGGCCCGAGTCGAGGAACATTTGAAATTCTGCAATAGACTTTTGAAACGCTTGGTTGCAGCAAATAAACCAGCCCATTTTCATTATTTACGTCACCTTTGAGCTAAAGTCATAGAGTTAGATATAGAAAACTAGAGTGTGCACTGGCTAGTCAAGTCACGTGTGTGGACTGTGCCGATGTGGGCGGCGCCATGTTTGCTTAACGCTATGAGTGCAAAGTGGGCAACACCCATATAGTTAGATATAGAAAACTAGAATGCGCACTCTCACTGTGCCGATATGGACGCCATTTTGGCTTAACGCTACGGGTGCACGGAGGGCAAAGATGTGTTGCCCACTTTGCACTCATAGCGTTAAGCAAACATGGCGCCGCCCACATTGGCACAGTCCACACACGTGACTTGAATAGCCAGTGCACACTCTAGTTTTCTACAGCTAACTCTATGGCAACACCCCTTTGCCCACCGTGCACCCAAAATGGCGGCGTCCATATCGGCACACATGTATTGGGAGTGCGTACTCTAGTTTTATATATCTAACTCTATGGCTAAAGTGCACAAGCTCAATATGACGTAACAATGAAAAGGGACCATCGCTATATATACACTGGATAAAGTATGCAATAGCAGTTGGCTTTCCGAGAATTGAAGCCATGCGCCGGCCGCCATTGTACCCCACGAACAATGCTTGGCATAGACTGCTCCTCGGTCCATGCGATCGCTTGCATTCCACTTAACACGTGTAGACTAGTGAAGACAGTATCACCAGTCTAGGCGGACTGGCTTCAATTTTAGACGTAGTTGCTTCACTTAGTGTATATATATATCGATAAAAGCTAACGATTTGTTTGCTGCCACCAAGAGTCTCAAAAGTATCCCTTTTTATTGCTTTTGTTTGGTTTTAAAACTTTTCTTTTGCCATCTTTACCAAGAGAGGGCGCTGTTTGTCTCTTTCGAAACCCACTATTAAAAAGTAAAAACTAATATAATTATTTCAGTTTAAAGTCAAATTACATGATGCCATTACACAACTAAAGAATAATAGGCATTCTTGATAAACTGCCTGGTAGAAATTTCGGCCACGTGCAGTAATACTTCAGAAAACCTGAAAAATCCATGCATGGTTTTTGTGTTGCATGAATGATAAAAATTTTCTGCAGACATTTGTTTAAAAGCACCTTCAGTTGGCAATTTCTCCCACAGGAAAATAAATCGTATATGTTTTGTTACCATTGCTATCAACACTTTTAGTCGGGTTTTGTATTGTCAACTCGTGAAGTAAGATTTGAGGTGCACTGCAAAATGATGTGGGGTTGTTTGAAAACCTGTAATATTCGGTGCAAATAATAGCACTATAGGTCTACCATGGGTACGCGTTCGGAAGAAAGGTGCTGTGACTTCAAATTTAATGAAAAACTTCCCGGCCACTTCCTCGATTTAACCAGGCCCTATCGTGCATCCCCGACTCCCAGGCCAAAGTTCCCATAGTTTTATCAGATAACAGCTTGCACAGCTTAATATTCTCGACTTGACAAGATAAAACTTCATCGGTAATATACAGACATCACAAGCCGCAGTCCTTCGCTTGGCAACCACGGAGGGAAATTTAATTGTACACCATCTTGCACCATCGAAAATTATCCACCGTCTCGCGAGGGTCATAGAAGGCAAATTACCACCGATTGAAGAAGGGCACGCTATGTAGGCCAAGAGTTGAGGAATTTTGGCGCCATTGAGAAAGGCGCGTGTTTAGAATCGTACACGCGCTAATTTTTACGTCGAGACCATTGTTTCCGGGGCGCAAATGACGTCTAATTAGTAGTTAGTATCAATTTAATTTGTCTACCTGGGGCGGTAATTAATTCGGCGAATTTGGTGCAACTGGTCACAATTTGTTCATTTAGTGGAACATCTTCATGCATTCGCGTTTCCTAACTCAGTTCTTTACAGGGGCATGTTTTCGCAACCATATATTAACGAGAAACATGTTTCTAACGTATTCACTGGTTCAACGGTTTAGGCTGCCTTGTTGACAGTTTTTGTACTAACTCGGGAAACCTCTTTGACCAGGTCTCAGTGGCTAGTTGACACTTTTGAATTAACCCGCGAAACCTGTTTGACCAGGTCTCAGTGGCTATATAGTTGACACTTTTGAACTAACGCGCGAAACCTGTTTGACCAGGTCTCAGTGGTTAGTTGACACTCTTGGACTAACTCGCGAAACTTGTTTGACCAGGTCTCAGTTGATAGTTGACACTTTTGAACTAACTCGCGAAACCTGTTTGAACAGGTATCAGTGGCTAGTTGACAGTTTTGGACTAACTCGGGAAACCTGTTTGGCCAGGTCTCAGTGGCTAGTTGGCACTTTTGGACTAACTCGCGAAACCTGTTTGACCAGGTCTCGGTGGTTAGTTGACACTTTTGGACTAACTTGCGAAACCTGTTTGACCAGGTCTCGGTGGCTAGTTGACACTTTTGGACTAACTCGTGAAACCTGTTTGACCAGGTCTCATGGAGTGCTTACGACCGAGCCTGATCATAGGTTGAATCAGTAATTACGTCAGAAACATGTTTCTGATTATTGTTAAGAAAACAGGCTCCAATGCAAAATACTAGTTGGGAAAGTGGCAGATTTTTGCAAAGCCGACAGGGACTCATCTTGCAAGAGATCTCAGGGTATTTTCAATATTCCACTCTGCTAAGCGCGTTTTTGTAGAGGAGTGTACAGTTGTAAGAGGGAGCAGGGACCTGTATTCGCGATCATATAGTTTCGTTTACACGAGGGCGCTCTTGTAAACAAATGCGCGTGCAAACTCATTAATATACACAAATATATGAAATTTCATCTTTAATTACCGGTTTTTTAAATATAAAAATATTATTTGGGGCGGAAACATTGCACTGGATATTTGGAACCACTTCTATCTCCCATTTGAGCAGGGACTTTCCGGTGAAATGGTTGATTACATTTTGCGACATTTCAAATCTTGTGTACGGGCTTTCCTCAAATGTTAATATACACCTGTACCGTACGATGATGCATCCAGCCCGGTACTACCTCGTCTAGAACACCCCTTCATCCATTCGTGCGGTGTCAATCGTCGTTGTGCATTCCAAGATGGTTGATGTCTGCGGTGAAACAGTCTGCCTGGAAATCCCTGAAAATAAGCCTTTAGAGGGTCGATCCTTAGCGATTCCACCTGTTTGCCAAGACGTTGACCCGCAAAATATAGCTTTCTCTGGCAGTTGGTTGGTCTCAGGTGAACGAGGGGGTGGGGGAGTGGCGAGGTCGTGGTGGGGGAGGAGACTCGGGCACTGTCACGATATTTGAATATAGAATTAAAGTGAAAACATCCTTTGTGTGTTGCCAGTGTTACTTGGTGTACAATAAAACCAGTGAACTTTTTCCCTGGACGCTTCAGATTACCAGCGAATGTTTATACCCAGTTACCCTAGCTATACTGACGTCATACTTTAGTATAGTCTATAGCTATACCCAAAGTCGCAAAGGCAGCAGGCCCCCTTGATGTTTTGGCGCGAAAAAGTTTCAGCAAAATCCTATAGCCGGTATACAGGATTAGCAAATTGCAATGTCCTTTCAAAAATAAGAGGTTATGGTTCCAACTGTTTAATGCAATGATTCCACCCGGGATATTTTTAATAAGAAAATGACAACTGAAAATTAATGTATTTAAATACGTGCGCACACGCATTTTTAAAAGCAAGAACACGCTCCTGCATGTGAATGAGGCTATTTCGCTTTCGGTGACAGGTATTTGGACAAATTAAAAAATCCCTTTCAAAAAACATGCACAAAAGTGATCGAAGGGAATATTTAGCTCCTGACTATACCGTATAGGCTCTCTTTTCCGTGCAGTATAGCCAGGGAACCATGCAGCCTAAATATGGCATGTGGATTTGCACAATTTCTCGAAACAGTTTTTCGAAGTTGTTTTCTCCGAATGTATAGATGAGGTACTGAGTTGACTTATACACAGGTTGGTTTTTATCATACACATCCTCAACCACACATGGAGATAACGCCGTTTGTAACTTTTCCAATCATGTAGTCTGCCTTGAATACATCTTGATCAGTTGCTGCCGACGATTCGGCAATGCAACAGATCGGAACACATCTGATGACCCCAAAATATTCTTATTTTTTTTACCGGTCAGACAGTCGAACATTGTCCAGTCCACAACCTTTCCGTGTATCTGTCTCGCCTCTAAGTTATAATTTCCATGGCGCCAAAATATCTAGTCATATATGTAGGCTACAGTTTAGAAGAAAACATATAGGCAAACGTAGTCAGACTATTTTTTTGTAACTCATCGCCTCAACAAGGTTCCCTCACCTTCGGTCCAGATGCAAGGCTTGAATAGTCGGGGAAAAGAAAAATTGAATAATAAAACTGCGTCAGATTTGATTAGCGGTGGGTTAAGTTGACGAGACCCGTTGCAGCGTGGGCCGAGAGCCCTCCCATGCCCCCTTGGCCGGCGCGGTTCCCCCGGGGGGAACACTCGCTATCGCGAGGTCGACCGACCGCTTGTTTCCTCGCATTAGAAGTGCGGCAACTCAGCGTGGAAATTCGCGTGAAATTTCGACCTGGTCACATCTGGCACGCATCAATCCATAATTGTGTTGTTTTAAAGACCAGAAATTGATATTTTCAGGCCGTGAATGCGGAGGAAGTTGATATATTATAGCTCTATCAGCCAATGGCCTGACTGGACTGTGTTTTAACCAAGTAGGTGTTGTTTAATTTTGTTGTGCACACTTTAAAGACCCATCGTGTCATTTGCAATGACCCAAAATTTTACTTCACGAGTTGACAAGAAAAACATTTCTCAAAAGGTTTACGGCAGTGGTAACAAAATCCACGTAAATTTAAGTCTTTCCAAAATACATAACTTTTGATTCGCTTGACTGATTGTGGCGCTACCAAGACTGTTTTTCATGTGTAAGAACATTTCCTATCAGGATCCGGGGAATCTTGGATTTTTATCCTCCCTGGTTTGATCTGGGCATTTTTGAGACACGTGTGTGGCTCCAATTATACACAGCACGATATGTGGCAAAGGGACTCTCCCCTAGCCTATAACGCCCCTATTCCTCAACACACTCTTCCCTTTTGTTAACGCACCCGACCCCGCCCCCGCCCCACTCCCCTAAAAACTGAAAGGAATTCCTTTGGAACTCCTTGGATGTTTGAGACACAATAGGGGAACAATAGTAGGGGAGATACCCTCTGCCGGCCGGCCACATATCGTGCTGCATATGTATCCAATATCCAATGCGTATCCGTTATGGAGTTCTATAGTTTCATCTGGAATACAGTCAGGGTACTAGACCACATCTATAATACCCATCTATACCATTTAAGCAGTGCTGTTTCCACGTTTTGGTTTGACTATAGTTTCTTGAATAACACAAAATTTAGGGCATTTTAACATTTTAGGACAATATAATTCATGACCTGTTTTGTCTCGCCAAAATAAAAAAGTCCCAAAAATCTTATCTTTGACAACAACTTGGCAGTTGGGCTTAGCAAGATTGAGAGATTTAAAAATTGGGTCGACGATTGATTTATTTCCATATTTTGCTAATTCCCAAACCGCGGAAACTTGTATCAATTTCAAAAAGTTTGAGAGTGGGAAAAGAGACTGCTAATTTTTAAAAGGTGCGAGTAGTGTTTTCGACATGCCAACATATTGTACGCTATCATTACTTCCACGTTGCCGAGTTGCGGGACTGAGATAAAACAGACGCATTATGCGGCCCATTTTAAGCTCTTGCTCGCGTCAAATCATCCAGGATTGTCAAAATTTGTCATCTACTGTTTCTTTAACCCCTTATGAACAGCCAAGTTCCGGTTTGATTTGACTGATGACCCGCGAGTTACCAGCGACACCGAGCACCAAGGCCCCGGCGTCTCTAGCGAGCAGGAGGCGGGGAGCGAGGCCCGTAATTCGTCACCTTTCGTCCCGCTGCGGGACTGCCAACATTTTCGGTCCAATGTCGGGACCACTATACTTCCCTGGTTTCACGTACCAAGACTGTAAAACAAAAGAGGTAAGAGGTTAAAAACAGAGGCTTTGAATCGGAATGTTGTTTACTGTTTAGACGAAGCCGTACCTTATGGGCGACCGGTGAATAGGACTCCCTCAGCGACCGAATCGTGAGAGGTTTAATTCGTCAATGTTGACAGTGAGTCCCTTGGACTCCATGGAAATTGATGTAGGCCTACTGTTTTTCAGTCTGAAAAGGAAAATGTGTTGAATGAGCTATTTTGGAGCATTTTTTGTTGAATTGACAGTTCATTAAACATGCTTCAGTTTCCACCATCTTGCAGCGTCGTATGGTTTCAAGAAGACCATTTTGCAAATTTAAACTATTGTATTTTACCAAATTATCACCAAAATACGCAAAAAACATAAAATCTTAAAGTGCCTAAAATCGAAAAGGGCACTTTCGCTTGGAAGATATTAAGACGATCGGTATCAGTCGGGACTATATAAAAAAGAACAACTTTGGCGACGCGTTCCCGGTGTGATTTTGCGTCGTGTGCGCATCTGGTTTTCTGTTATACCCAATCAACGTGCGGCAGAGTTATGTAATGGATTCGCCGCAGTATCGAATTTTATATTTTATACTGAACTATTTTCAGTGTAAGAGCAAGTAAGGAATTCTGAAAAAAAATGACAGTTTTGCTTTGCCTCGAGAAGAATAAGACATCACAGTGCTTTGTTTCCCGCAAGGAATTGTTTTTTTACACTAAAATATTGGACCCATTAACAAAGGCGGTATATTCCCCCTGCGCGTCAGTCATTCGACTTTCAAATTAATATGTTTCAAAAGCTACATGCGCAGATTGTTCACCGTCTGCAAAACAATAAAACCATGCGGAATCATTCTGTCTAATGGAGCATAGATCGATCGTTTTAATCATCTCCAAATTACACAGAGAGGGAGATTTTAATCGCAATCGAAAGAGAGAGAGACACACTCTTCAGGAATTGTATTCTCCGTATTTGTTCCCTATTAAAAAGCCACCTTGCATCGCAGGAAATTTTCTCCACGTACGTGACGTCCAAGGCCCGCCGCCTGCCGCCTGTCGACCCGGAGTCTCTTAACTTTTATAGCAAGCATCAATCTTTTTCCCCAATCTTTAACAATCCCCAAAACAGGCAAAAATAATATACTCATCCTTGGCTCAGATGAATCAAGGAACAAAAAACCGGCAAGATAATTTCTCAGGAATGTTTTCGTCCTTGTAAAAAACTCATTCAAAAACGCGCGTATATATTAACGCGAAAAAAAGAAGAAAGAAAAGAAACTAGAGTCTGAGGAATGTTGCATAGTACGCGCGCGTGTCGTAGACAGCTCCCCCATGCGTGATTTATTTGCCTCATCCGATGCAAACAACAGACGTCTTGGAAACGTCTTAGAGGCGCCATCTTCAGGTGAGAGATGAGGTGATATCGAGTTGCCGAGAAGGAATGAAAATGACGAATAAATCTCTGGCGTCCCGTCTTCTATAGATATTGGACATAGATATCCGGTTGTACCTCGATGAAAGATTGCCTTGTTTTATATGCGTTCAGAGAGTATCGCATTACTGTAATTATTAAGATCTTTTACGGCCCAGAAAGTTTCATCAAAGCTGGACTTGTAAGGACTTGCGGGGTAGGTGTGATGTCCCTGTTTTATAAATATATTTATTTCATTGGCCAAAATTCAACAGTATCAAAGAGCAAGTTCGGGTTAACTAGACTAACCATAGTCGATCTAGATGTCACCCGAACGCTGCGTGGTTTTACTAGCTAGTCTGACAAGAGGAACCAAGCCCCGCAGGTATAGGTTAGTCTAGTTAACTATAGTCGCCCGCCCAAACTTGCTCAAAAACGCTAGTAGTTGCAGAGGGCGCCCTTGTAAAATGCGTCCGCACAAGCATTTATACAGAGATGCCAACATTTACGATTTAGGCGTATATAGTTTGTACAATTGTTTCAGCCAATGACGATATTTAGGGATTAAAAGTAGGTTTGGCCAGTCTTAAACATACGTTTAAAATCGGCTTGGGTCCTGGGCGCTGATAATGGCCCGAGCCACCAGGCGAGTGTAATTATCAGCGCCCAGGACCCAAGCCAGTTTTAAACGGATTGTTTAAGACTGGCCAAACCTACTTTTAATCCCATTCATAAATACCTTTTTGTGTAAATCGGTAAAACTCACCAAAATTAGCTTGTCGTTTTGCCATGTTTTGCATAATTTACTTTCCTATCGCGTTCGTATGAACTGCTAGTTGTGCGTCGAGTTATTTTTGTTCGATCGCGCGCGTTACGTGTAATGCCAGCGTGTTGTACGCGCACGCACATGACCGGTAATATACTTGTCAAAGTGCACACTTTGCTTTCGGGAGCTTGCAGTTCATGTGTGCGTGTGCTGTTCCATACGCGCTGACCAGGGCGCGGGTGCGGCCGTGAGCCAGGCTAAAAAATGTTCAAGACTGACTGGGCCTACTATAGTATATCGTCCGTTTAAAACTGCCCACGTGATGTGCTTTCAGCCAATAGGGATGCGTAAACTGTCTAAGGTATTTATGAATGTGACATAATTCTAGAATGCATATTCAAATGTAGAGTTAATAGGGATTGGGTGTAGGTTATCCAAAGTGGATGCCCCGTGGCGAATTACTTTTTTCCCCTTCAAATTGCAATGTTGGCATATAAATTCATATTCAATTGCCGTTCACTTATAAACAGATATCTATAGGGCGGAATCACCTTTTTTTAAAGGACAGTTAGAACCACTCCTATATATCTTTTATCTGAGAAAGTTTTTTTCTGGAGAAATAGTTAATTTTGGGACATTTGAAATAACTGTATAGGGCCTAGAGCCTTTGCACGGCGGCCATGACAGGGGGCAGTCACATTGTCACAGTATACGCCAAGCACGAGTAGTCACTTTGTGGATCTATTGTCACATCATTTAAATATGAAAACCTGCCCCCTGTCATGGCCGCCGGTGCAAAAGCTCTATAGGCCTATATGGGCTTTAACACTTGCAGTGTCTTTCGAATATTATGTTTGTTTATTTCTAAATTTATGTGATGTTCCATCATAACTTTGAGTGATATTCTGTTTAAAATTTCACCCCCGTAAAATTTGGGAGACTGCATAGCATTTTTTGACAGTTTCCATATTTCGCTTCGCTGAAACATTCAATGCACGTGCACGGTACGTCGATGAAAGTTACGGGCCACGTATCTGCACATTTTGATTTAAAATAATAACAAAAAACTGCATCGTTTGTCCATTTCTTCAAATCCCTCGCGATCTTCAGTTGTGTTTTATTTGGATTACACTCAATAAACACGGTACAGATAACCTTTATTGACCTTGACGCTGTTAACTTCGGGCTACCCGTAATGCAAACATTTCAAATCATGAATGTGATTTATACCCCCGAAGTGCCACGCTTTAAACAGGAAGAAACATTCCGCAATAAAAACTTCGCAAGTTCGGCGTACACTTCTGGTTTATAAAAATGAATTATGTCCTAATTAGCGGGATATCAGCTTACAGTTTGGGCACAATATCGACAGCGAACTTTGCGTTTTTTGTCCGCAGATGAAGGGGTGAAAAACCCAAACAAACAAAGTTTACTTTTTATTACAAAGGGCAGATTTCACCCTCCGTTTTTGTTTCAGAACCTCCCATTGGTTGATTTTGGTTTCGCAAATTCCACTTTTTTGTTTTAGATATACTCTACCAGCTGAGCTATGAGGCACGATGGTATACTCCCTCAGGATTTCCCCAAGACCTCTGACACACCAGGCAGATGCTCTACCAGCTGAGCTATGAGGCACAGTGGTATATTCCTCGGGTTTTTCCCCAAGACCTCTAACACCGGGCAGATGCTCTAGTACTAGCTGAGCTATAAGGCACAGTGGTATACTCCCTCAGGTTTTCCCCAATACCTCTGACACACCGGGAAGATGCTCTACCAGCTGAGCTATAAGGCACAGTGGTATACTCCCTCAGGTTTTCCCCAATACCTCTGACACACCGGGAAGATGCTCTACCTACTGAGCTATGAGGCACTGTGGTATACTCCCTCAGGGTTTCCTTGTAGAACCCAACTTTTATCTCGGCGTTGCATGGGCTCGCATTGCAACCGGCCTAATTAACGAACGCAGTATTTGGTATGATGCCAATTACCACAGAAATTAAATACAATGTACAAACATGCTTGTATTCTTTGATTAAATATGATCATGATAATTTAATTACATTTCAAGTGTCGACGACTGAACGCAGCATGCATAAATGTTCATGTATCAAATCGCTGTATTCCCCTAATTAGGCTATAGATGGGCCAATCGTTCTATACCAGTTAATGGACAAAAAAGTGCCTTAATAGATCAAAATAAATAGGGTCAATGACACGATTCACAAACGAGAATCTTGTGAAAGTATCTTATCTCTCAATAAGCGGCCGTTCAAAAGAACAATCCAGTCTATAGTGACATGCAGCTAAAGTGGGCAGCTCGCCAGCAAGACGCGACGGGGCATTCGACGGGGCACCGCGGTGCCTCTACCCCGCTGCCGTCGTCACCAAACCCCCGGTCTTTCTTTCAAACCGGAGTGTTTATCTCTCATAATATCCATTAATCCGGGTTTCTAAATCCCCCCGTTCCGTTATAGTGGTCAGTCTGAGAGGGGTGCATTGTCCGAGCCCTTCAAAAGAGCCTTTTTATCGTCCGTAAACAAATCTGACAACAATAATCTTGGGAAACGGTGAAGCACTATACCGGTGCCGCGCGCGGTGTGGTTTATCGGTCGTGGGCGACATTTAACGGTCGGACATTCATTTGAGTTATACAGTGTTTGCAGTAGTTTTAGTGAACATATTTTGTGTGTAATGTCGAGCTCATTTTCTTAAAAGTTGAAATAATCAGATGAAAATTTATAGCGAAAATTTAATCATAGTTCGCTTACAATACTCATGCAGAAAGGAGCTCGGATTTTCGACATCTTCGCAAACATTCTGATTAAGTGACTCAATTAATTTTAGGCTTTTATGTGTGCAACAGTTATATTCCAATTTCGGACTTTATTTTTGACGGCGTGTCTTCACTATCGAAATTGTTTTCTCGAACGAAAAGTCTCAATGCCGCAAATTTAATTTTCGGGATAAAAATCTTCATTACGCAATTAAATAACAGACTACTTTGTTCCCCTCCCCTTTTTCCCGCCCCTTGTCCTTTAATTCACCCCTTCCAATTATTATAAGCAATTCACACAGTTACAATTGGTCTTGTCAAAACACCTGACACAACAGCAATTAACACTAATCCTTCCAGTTAGCAGATAATGACATTCGTTATAAGGTGATCTGATTTCTTTATTAAGCACCGGACAATAGACGCGTCACTATACCTGTGGCTCGCCAACTTGGCTACAATGATGGAGTCGGCTTGTCTCAAAAAATAATGTGTGTTCAGACCCGTGTGTTCAGGCCCGTGTTCTTGCGATCATAACTGGAGAATGGTTTTAATCAATACATGTACACTGTGTTGGCTGCTGTTGATCAAAGCTGACCACTGCGGTGATTTTATACCTCAGAACATGTTTCTGGTTATGACGTCGAAAAGTACAACACACGCAAAATAGCACCGAGTTTTTCTTGCATCCAAAGCAGGCTATATTTATCCCTTTTTTGGGAAATTAACCACTTGACGCCGGAGGACGTGTAAACACGTTCTGGCAATGTATAGTTGACTCGGAGTGTTGCAAAGTATGCGTCTTCTGGTGAGAAGATTCATACAACCTAATGCAGAAAATACTGACTCTCAAGAGTCAGTATTAATTTTGTGTGCATGCTTGACTTGGCCAATCACAATTGCAGCCAAAAATAATCCCAGCGTCAACTGCATAGGCCTAACCGAAATGAAGTTTTATGTTGGTCCGCGATTTTTATTTATAAATTTTTTTATTTCAGTTATATAGGCTATATTTTTATTTTTGTTATTTGTCTTAAATATTATTAGCCTAATTAATACTTTTAATACAAATGTATAAACACATCAGTGATCCTTAGACAAATTTTGAGTTACATTTGCAAAGTCATTATTTATACGACACGCGGTCGTGTGTCCCTTTTTAAAAATCAATTTCTGCACTGTTAGAATTATCCTGTAAATGTTCACAGTACTTTACTGGAAAATATCACAAATAGGCCTAGGCCTATACATCACAAATACTTGAGGAATTAGACAAAAAATACGCTCGGGGCAAAACACTGTTTTCGCGGCTTTGCGGGATTTTATTTCACCTCCACTAAACATTCGAGATAATACCCCCACCTCCCAAATATGACACCATATATAAGTCCCCAAATCGTTCCCTTGGGGTACAGATTTGTACCGACGGGCACTAAAAGTAGCCTCACCCAAGTTTGAAACCGCTAACTGGCAACAAACACCAACCCTTATCAAAATGTTGGATTTTACGGAGATCCTCGGAAAATCCCCCTTTGCTTGGCTGTTGTTTGTGGGGGACGAGCGGGCGCTTTGTCTCGTAGGAATGCTCTAGACTTTACGGCGAAAGTGGTCAAGTGGTACCGGAGATAAAGTTGTCAATCTGAGCTAATTTGCCGAATTGCGGTTTATGAAAAACACTTTGATTTTCTCCCTCTGTTTTCATGTAGGCCTATCTGAAAGTTGTTGAAACTTAAAACCAAATACACTGATGTGTTTTTGTTTACTTTAAAAATCTTATCAATTTCTTCTTAGTGCGAGCACTGCATTACGATCATTTTGTTATTGCCAACAATTCAAAAGAAAGCTAAGAAGAAATTGTCCTACATGATTAAGTTATACATGATTTGCAATGTCTAAAAAATATACAACCATATTAAAATGACCGGAAAACCTTACGCAAATAAAACATAAGACTTCAAACTGGAATTGTGGAAAAATGCTTCAGTTTCAAGCCTTAGTTTTTTCATGGTTTGCAACAGGCAACATGTAAAACAAACCTAGACCGTCATGTGTTACAAAAGTTTCAGCAAGTTGGAGAAAATTGTGGAAACTTTTGTGCACAGTTGAATGAGATGTTCCTGTGTTTTCCTAATGTTACATCACCACTTTGTCATGCATATCAAAAACCTTGATTTTAACCCCCAAACAATTTCCAAGTAGGGTTTTTATGATTGTAAATTAATGGACTATAGTTCCATAGCACAGATTTCATTGATAAAAACACCATTTCAGGGGCCCTAAGCACGGACTCAGTTTTTCATTGTTTTCTCTGAGTGTAGATGAGGTACTGAGCTAGTTGGTTTTTACACAGGCCGTTTTTTTTATCCGATACAAATCCTCAATTGCGTTCCTTAATTTGCTCAGTTGAGGGAGTATATCCTACGTGTACCATCCATATAGAGCATCTGCCCGGAGAGTCAAAGGTCTCGGGTTCGGAACCCGATGAGGCCCATGTGATTTTTCTCTCACCTCATGTTTGATCATTAACCACACATGGACATAACGCCGTTTGTAACATTTTTCTAATCCTGAATCTTTAAATTGGGGAATAAAGTAGGATATTGAAATTTAAATGCTGCAGTATACATCATTGGTAATCTCGAAAATCAGAAATGTTCACAGATTTACGCCTAACTTACACAATACACTGTACAAAACATGGTGACCGTATAGAAAACTTCCCCTGAAATGGTTTTGTCTATATAGTCTTTGAGAAATGAGTAAAACAATTAGTTTTCGTCTCCATGAGACGAACATTCAATTCGCCCCAAAACTATTTCGCCCAAGTGCCATTTCGCCCCAAACCACTTCGCCCAAATGCCATTGCGCCCCAAATTACTTCGTACCAACACTACATCGCCCAAATGCCACTTCGCCCCAAAACCACTTCGTGCACAGGCCGTAATTCAGGGCGAAATGGTTCAGGGCGAAGTGGTTTTGGGGCGAAATGAATGCAAACCCTTTTTTGACTGTTTTCTCAAAAGTTAGACGAAGTAGGCCTACGGAGCTGGTTTTTGCTCAGGTTGGTTTTAATCATGCATATCTTCAATCACACAGGGGGATAAAACTATTTGTAACAGTTTACCAATCATGTACTATCTTTAAAGGTAATGTCGCAAGGCTATCTATTGAAGTATACATGTGCTCATATACTTCTTATATGTTGTCGTCAAAAACAATTCCAGTTGCCATATAAGGTGTATTTATTTACAATCTTATCGTGCTGTTTCGGTTTTCAAACCTAAACGGATCTTTCATCAAGTTTGGCTGGAGTTTCACTCTTCGGACCCATTATAGGGTATACTGGTTATATAAAAAAATGTGCATTGTATCAGAACTCCAAATCACCGCTAACCACCCAACAAGTTTGTTCGTTGCATTCAATGGTCTGCCAAACTTAATCAGTTAAAGGCACAGGCTCGTCAGCAATGCGCGCAAGCCAAATTCGTGCCACGAAATACGCAGCTCCATGCCTTTGCTATGGAGCTGCGTGTTTCGTCATTGTGGCACGAATTTGGCGCGCGCGCATTGCTGACGAGCCTGTGCCTTTGAAGGTATAGACCATAAATCGAATAGCTGCCATCTTGTTAGGCAGTTTCTTTGTTTTGTGAGGACATGCATGCATGGTTGCACATTTTGTACTTACATTGTTGGCCAATTTGAACAACAAAAGTTGCCCTACAAGATGGCGGCTGTTCGATACGGTCTATACTCCCAAAATTCTTAAAATATCATTTTTGATGATAACAGAAGTTTGTGGAATACAGTGAACTTGTGGATAACAAGGCACTTTGGAATCGCTTAGGCGATTTCCTCCATGTTCCAAGAGGACCTGTTTGAACAAAGTGATTCCCACAGCAATGAATGTGACATTTCCTGCTTTTTGGAGAATCATATAGTAAAGGGCTCATCAGAAGAAAAAAAACATTTAAATTGTTAGGCTTTCAACCTGATTGAACCTGTTTGGGATGAGCTGACCTCTGGAGCCGCGCGTCTCCCAAACAGCCCAAAAGTGCAGAAGCTCAGGGAGGCACTTCAGGCAGGGTGCGCCACCCTGCCTCAGCGGCTCTTACCACAAGAGGTGGCCCTACATGTTACTGGCCGATGAAATGTTACATATCTCAGCCTCCTAATTTTTTTGGTCAGAATAATATTAAACTTGCGTTTCCATTTTGAACAAGCGAAACGACTCCGCGAAGGCCCGGCAGCCGTGAACAAAATTTGATCACACACCCCCAATAAAAATGGTGTAGCTACGCCCCTGAATTTGTTTTTATTTTCAAAAATTACCGGGGAGGAAAATGAGTCTGAAGTTGGCCACTTTGTGGAACAGGCTGCAGGTCACTATCGTGTTTATAAATTGTGGCATGAATTATTTTTCAATATAAAGAGGAAAAGCAACTGCAAATCTATACCTTTAAGGAGAGAACCCAACACCGCGCCAGAGCGGGGTCGACCGAGTACCGCGACGCGGACCAGGCGGGGCCCGCGCGCCGCCGGCCCCGGTCGCGATTCCTAATAAACAGCCTGAACGTAAAATCTTAATTCTAGTTTATAGCTAACAACTCACCGGGCCACGCTCGCTTTTACCGGCGGTTCCAGAGGGGATATCAACGATTAGAGATGGCCTGAGGCGCTGCCTTTTTAGCGGATCATCCCCGGAACTGCATTTTAAAGAGGGTCGCGATTTTTTGCTTGTGATGTGAAAACATCTACATGCTCTCACTTTTAGCCGGTGGAAATTCGTCTTCTTTTCCCGTATACAGAATTTACAATCTCCCAATTATTTGACTTGAAAGATAAAAATGGTTCTAACTGTGAGTGTCCAATGCAATGATTCCTACGAGATTATATATTTATAATAAAATTATATATTATAGGTTTTCTCGTTCAGTTTTAACAAAGTACCTCCCAAGTTCGTTTCAGATGCATTCGTTTTAGCGCAAATTTGAATGCAGTTTGGGATCATCCTTCGATTATTTAAAGAGAGCATTCAATTTGGTTTTTTGAGCACGAAATCGGGAAAATTCCGCACTCAAATTTAAAACTACGCGCATTCAATTTTGAAATACCAGCAAAAATCATTCAATTTCGCCTAAGCCCAGAGCTTGTGCTAAATTGAATGAAGATTCAACTTGAATGCTTTGTATTTGAATGACGCAAATTCTAATCTGGATGCCTTAGCGAACAAATGTGAATGTCTTTAAACGAAACTGAATAACGTGCAAATGAATAAGAACCAGAGAAATTGCGTCCTGATCAAAATCACTTGAATATACGTACTTCTATACAAACGAAATCGAATGCATTTCTGATGAATTCGAGCGAGAAAACCTATATTAAAGATGAATATATTATGTATAAATGCGTGTGTAACAGAGTTGCTGAGCTCTAAAGTGAATAGGCCCTAACACAAAATAAATTGAAAGGCAATGAATGAGCTTTCTATTGATATGCAAAATTAATATATGAATTGGTCACAAATAACCGAGATATAGAAAAAATATAGAGAATAGATTGAAATCATATTTCAAAATGTTTTGTTGTTTTCTCGAATTATATCGTTTCATAAATTGCACTTTTGGTGCAAACACTTTGGGTTTACCGATTATCTCATGTGAAAATACGGTCAATAAACCAAAAAAACTTGTAAATTTTCATACAATTTTATAGGTTTATTGCAAAGCGAAATCATATAGTTGAACAGCGTATAGGCCTATATACTGCCATCCGTAAACGTACAGCCGATTGGATTCGGACCACTCCTAACCTTTGCACAGGCCATGACAGGGGACATTCACATTGACATGTCACCATGCGTTTATATGCACGGATATATACATGTAGCACTTTGTCATGGCATCCGATGCAAAGGGTCTATATATAGCAACAGTTACTGCTGCAGTATAACGCAAATTATAGCTAATGACTCATTTCACACCTTGTGGTACAACTCATTCCGAAGCCCAAAGGCATAGATCTACCCCCTTTTCCCGACACCTTTACCCCTGCCCCAATTAAGCCCCATATCCGCCGTGTCTTGTCCCGGAGACGGGCCGACAACGAGACACTTTCCTCCCGCTGCTGAGCTGGCCGTGTTCGGTTGATCCAATGCCCGCGAGATCCCGTTTGATCGATGCGCCAACGGCAGTTCTTCTATAAGGCAAGATTTTACATTTTCTGGTTCACAAAATACAGATGTGAAATTCTGCCGTTTGAAAGCTCAAACCACATGTTCATGTACTTACAAAGATCATTGAACAATTGCATAATTGTTGTATTTTTTTTTAAAATATAGATTACAGGATTGGAAAACTGTTACAAACTGCGTTATCTCCATGTGATGTGTGTGATAAAAACCAACCTGTGTATAAGTCAGCTCAGTACCTCATCTACGTCATGGAAAAAAAACCAATGAAAAACTTTGTCCATGCTTTCAAGAAATTGTGCAAAGCCACCGTCCTATTTAGGCTGGTTTCCTGTGGCTATACTGTGCAGAAACAACGGAGCCGTCATACCACGGTATAGTCAGGGGCCAAGTTTAGTTCACACGAGGGCGCACTTTAATTTTTTTTAAACTGAGTGTGCATATACGCACTTATATCAATTATCATTTTCCCATAACAAACATCGGGCGAAATCATTACATTGGACAGGAACCATGCACTTCTATCTTCCATTTGAGTAAAGTTTTTTTTTCCGGTCAAATGGTTTATTAAAAAATCGGGACAATGGAAATCCTGTATACGGGTTTTAAGGTCGACTTGAAAGGTACCTTGACGATTGCAGGGTTCAACCCCGCAATTGCGGGGTTCAACCCTACCCCAAAGGTGACTTGAAAAAGGCGAATCAGACCCGGGTCTGATGCGCCTTTTTCAATTCACCTTTTGCGTTTACACTTAGTGCCTACCCGGCTTCAACTCCCCTTTTTGGAAATTGCGGAGTTCGATTCGGCAAAGGCGAATCAAGTGTAAACGGGGTGTGGGTGTGGTGAGGCCGGTGGTGGATTGTCGTGGTATATGGGACGCACTCTCGGTATTTAGCCGCGGTTGTTCTATTCCACCCCCCCCCCCCCCCCCCCCCCCCCCAGTATAGCCAAAACTCCAATTGTATCATAAAATGAAAAATCCACACCTGTTGGTTAATTTTGTAAAATTGAAACCGAAAAGCTGCTTAAACTAGCCCCGTGTGTATTTCAATATTTTTGCGAGTCTTGACAACATCAGTCAACTAAACGATATCTCGAAGCGGTACTTATAGCTTTTCTGCTTTCCGTAACTCATCAACTTTTTTGGCGGGAAAGTCAGACGAGAAAAGATTAAGATTTCAAAAATCTATAGTGATGACGTGCTGATGGCCAGAGGTGCAATATTTTTGTCAAATATGGAGTAGGAAAGGTTTTTGATTCAACACATGCAAATTATTAATCGGAATTGGGTTTTATAATTGCGATTTATAATAATACTAAATATTTAATACATAGTTAATATTCTCATGCATAATTTATATTTTTACAAGGGCGCCCTCACGTGAACGAAAGCATATAACATGACCAACTGAAAACTCGCGTTTGAGAAAAAAAATAGGCAGAGATCCGTGCGCCGAGCTCATGAATATTTGTTATGCCCTTCAAATTCTTCTTATTAGAGAGAGTTGCGAGCTGAACGAGTGTGGTCTTGTGTAGAATATGGCCATCGTCGTGATGTGGGGTATTTTTTTCTTCCAACTATAAACATTTTGGACAATGATAGCTCCTAAAAGTGGCCCTATTTTGCCCAGTAGCGTATGTGCCTTTGTTCCAAAATGGACGCTGGTCTGTTTAGCACTTTTCAAGTGGAAATTAGGGAATAAAAGTGACGGATTACCCCCATAAAATTGAACAGAATTGAAAAGAGTAGACTTCAACGAGTAGAGTTGTGAGTATTTTTAAATGATTTTGGAAAATTTGGCATTTAGCATTGGTTCATATGGGAGCCCTATTTACCTGGTTAGAACCTGCGCACACCTCGCCTCACTCTTTCCCCGTCCCGATTTCGAATTTGGACCAATTTAAAACACAACCCAACAACACTGCAATAAAGTCACCCTCAAAACTGAAACACATGCTTTTTGTTATTAATTGGGTGGGAATTCCTCACCTAATCTGATTGGATTACAGAGTTTCCTGCCCTTTCGCCAACAACTTGAATGACCTTGGGATAAAATAAACATTAAAACTTGTAAAGCAAGGAGTTCAAATCCCACTTTATCCCAGCCATGATCCCAGTGACTTACCCAGCAGATCATCAACACGACTCTATAATGTCCAAAGGATCAACGCATGTTCTTTGTCGGCTGAAAAACATATTTGATGACTGCTATTTGGTCTTTTTCAGCCGGGTTATCACAAAATGACGATAATTTCTTCACAGACGTGACGCCTCCGACATGTCTGGGTCCAATTTCAAAAACCTTGCGTTATAACTTGTTTTGCGAAAGCACAAAAATATCCATATCAGATTATGGTCTATAGGCCATTTACACCAGCGGCCATGACAGAGGGCAGGTTTTCATATTTAAATGATGTGACAATAGATCTACAAAGTGCCTACTCGTGCATGACGCACTGTGAAAATGTGACTGCCCCCCAATATGGCCGCCCATGCATCGGTTCTATTTCACAACACACGATCATGCGCAGCACGCGATAGGCCGTTTTTGGAATGTACCCAAATTCACGCATGTTTCTTGTGACATTGCCTAGTGCACGATGAGTTATTTCATTTACCTGGTAGTGGTACTTTAAATTCGATTTCTATGGTTGGAACTTGGAATTCATTTTGCATATTACATCAGTTGTTGCTAGGTATAGGACAAGCCCCGGACAAGCTGTGTGGTCGTTAAGAGCAACCTTATGTTATTAAAGTATGCATGGAATTTGCATTTAGTTAATGTGAAGTGTTAAACTTACAGATACGGGTGATAACGGGTTTCGTGAAATCGGAATCATGAAATCATGAATTCAAACACGGACTTGCGAGAAATAACAAAGGAAAATGTTTACATTGGCTTGTGTACTTCTTTCTGCTGCGTTTTCCCCGTAACTAATGAAGACGTCATTTGCACAGGTGTGGAAAAGGGCTTGTAGTTACACAAAATGTTCCCCTATATGCTAATTTCTAGTAACCGGGGTCATTTCGGTCAATCGCCGGGCATATAGCCCCGACCCCCAGTTACCCCCACATCCGCAGGACCAGAAGTCAACGCCCCCGCTAAGTGCATCTTTACACCTTGTTGGCTATTCCCACGGGTGCCGTTCTCCGTATATTCACCGTATTTTTTATTTTCCCCGCTAAACGTGAATTATTACTACCCAAACCATAACATTCATAAAGCGAGAGATTTTCCTTTTTAGTATTTTACCTCCGTCTGTTTTTCAGGTTTTTGTCGTAAACGTTCCCCCTCCCACGGGATAAATTAAGGACCTGTGATCAGACGGGCGTAGGGGGCGCTCGAGGTTAGTCGGTTCCCCTGGGTACACTCTACACCGTCGTAAACCGGTAAACACTGTATTGATTTATGCGTGGCTTCTACGTCACCCTATACTGCTATGTTTATGAGCCCGGGAAATACTCGCTTGTAAAATGATATCAAGACTTTTGTACATTCGGGTGGAAATTTCGTCATCGAAATATTACTGCCATTTTTGTACTGGAATAGGTACATTTTTTGTTTATGCAAAGGGCATAATCAAAAGGTTAATCAAAAGTCTTGGAGGATCAAAAAGGACAATGACGGACAGAGGTCATGACAATTTTTGGCCTCCGTGAAATTCCAACTCTGGTACCTACGGATTTTTATACCGACCAGCCGCCTTTATGCGTGTTTTAAGACTGGATTTATATACGCGTTATATCGTGCACCGTTCTACAAAATCCGTGTTTTTAGGATGTTAAAATACGCATTTCCGTGCACTGCTCCATAACATCCGTGTTTTAACGATGTCCACTGCTTGATAAATTCCGTGTTCTGAGACAGAATATAAATACGTTGCGTATATTTGTTCAAGAAGTGCTTTTGTACCACGGAGATGTGATATTGTGCTTAAAAAAAAAAATGCCGTCAAAATTGATAAATCGTCTCATTAAAGTAACGTGGGCGGTCTTTTAGATCCCCAAGTCGATCCTCTCTTTTCCTCCCCACCCCCTTCCCCCCGGAAAAAATTCCAACTTGGCCCCGAACTTGCGGTGTAAACGTCGCTATAGTCTCCGGTGACCGATCTAAAAATAATTGGGGGTAATTTTCTTTCGGCGTGGCACTCTAGACGGTAATAAGTAAATGGCCCGGTGTTATACCCCCTTTATATGGTCATGAATTACGAGACGTGCTGACACCAAACTACTAATGTTAGTGCTAGGGGTTAGCAGAGAGAAAGACATGAACTTGAACTTTGACCCTAGCTGTCGCGTTTAGAGTACCCCCTTTTTTCGTACGTGCCTGGTCTGCGTCGGTTGTGAGCGCCGGTGCTACCGCACTTCGTTGTGGTTGTGTTTGAGACAAGTCCCGCACGGTATCAAAGAACCCTTGTCGCAGTAAAGATGTTTAAAGACAGCTTACACGAACAACGGCATTACATAGCTAAAGAATAATGTTGATAAACTGCCTTGTAGAAACGTCAGCCACATAGATGCAGTAAACCTGAAAAATATATGCATGGTTTTCGCGTTGAATGAATGGTAAAAAAGGTGTCTGCAGATGATGGTTTTAAAATAGCACCTTTATTTGGCAATTTACACGGGAAAAAATCATGTGGTTTTTTTTACTATTGCTATCAACACTTTTAGTCAGTTTTTTCTTGTCAATCGTGAAGTAAAATTGTGGGTTACTGCAAATGATGTAGTGGGGCTTTAAAGATAGATTAAATGATTGGAAAGCTGTTACAAATGGCGTTATCTCTATGTGTGATTGAGGATGTGTATGATCAAAACCAACCTGTGTATAAGTCAGCTCAGTACCTCATCTACATTGCGAGAAAACAATGGAAAACTGTGCACGGCAATGCTTTCA
This sequence comes from Henricia sp. BOLD:AAB3569, assembly GCA_037783545.1. Taxonomy (NCBI): domain Eukaryota; kingdom Metazoa; phylum Echinodermata; class Asteroidea; order Spinulosida; family Echinasteridae; genus Henricia; species Henricia sp. BOLD:AAB3569. Next base: position 1,228,044 of record JBBELK010000429.1, on the reverse strand, counting down.
AGAAATTGTGCTAATCCACCGTCCTATTTAGGCTGGTTCCTTGGCTTTACTGCAAGTAAAACGGACCCATGATACCACCGTAGTCAGGGGTCTAAATTATTTCACATAAGGGCGCCCTGTAGAAATGCGCGTGTACACGCATTTATACAAATTTCTCTTCAGTTAACGAATTCGTGTGAAACGATGTCAGTCTGGTCGCTTTATGCCATTCTCTCCTACGGTGAACACGGTATTGGTTGTGTACTCTACACCTGCCGCGCGCACCACATAACAAAAAAAAATTTGTCTGGTCAAGTGGATACCAAGTGCGCATATAAAAGGAAGTATACGTCAGTGCAGAACAACAGACGCTATTCATACGAAACACGTAAACACTAATTACTTTTCACGTTTTCAACTTGTTCGACCAATTCTGAGGAAGCACTAAACCATTACTAAAAGTTTATGAAATGTTTTAAATTCTTCCTCGTTCAGTAGTAGATCCAGCAGAAATGTTATTTCCCAATCTGTCTTATCCAAACAAACACTAACAAGTACCCCAGTGTACAAATAAACTAAGAAATTGCAACATCAAACGGCCACCTGTAAAACCGTTGTTCGTATTGTGGCGACCGTTTTTCATGTGGTACGCACCGGGGATAAACGCGTCAGTACCCGGCAGAAGAGATCTGTTCAGTCGCACCAACACCTCTCGTGTCCGGACGCCTCATTCCCTTCCCCTTAACTTAAACTAATATCTTAACTACCTGCGCACACACAATCATAAACTATCAAGTATCTTTCGCATTGAACAGTAAACACATCGCACATCGTTTGTCATCCCCAGGTTGTGTAATACAATTTCCTCCGGGCCGCCTGTGGGATACCGTGTTTCCATCGTGGGCCGACGCCGGCCAAACCTCATTAGCGGCCCGGCGAGTGACCCAAAGCTGCACGCTTCCATCGTACGCGGGCCTGGCCCGTCAAGGGCCGCGACATAAATTACATCAATTTTCACTTGTCCACTCGAGAAAAAAAAGAAAACTTTGAGGCAGATTGAAAAATTCCGCAATCAAATTGAAGCAACACCTTGCGCAAGGTTGGTAAATTACAGGGAGCCTATTGTGCGTCCCGCGGGCGGAGCTGCACTGGATTTGCAGTATGACTATTAAACCATTCCTCCATGGACTAACATACTACGTTTGAGCTCCATGGTTTGATGATGGAGAAATTAACATGCACTGCAATAATTTATACGCATGTTGAGAAGATGCACATTAGGCCTATTCGGTTGATAAAACTTGATTTTCAAACAGTTGTGTTAATGTTTCTTGTGGAATCCGTTTGGTAGGGTTTTCCCACTTTTAAAACCAATCCGGGCAACAAGTTGCACAGAAAGATGAAGAACGCCCCATTTCGTGGGGCACCTTTTGTTACTTAAACCGTTCAACAATGGAAGCACAATATGTGCAACCGCATGCATGTCCTGAAGGAACAAAGAAACTGTCCCACGGAATGGCGGCTATTCGATACGGTCTATTGTGCCTGATCACCATTGAAAGAAACAACCAAACTTGGGATACATATGCAGCACGATATCTGGCAGAGGGTATCCTCCCTACCATTGTTCCCCATTGTGTCTCAAGCATTCAAGGAATTTCCAAGGAATTCCTTTCAGTTTTTAGAGGGGGGAGGGGGGCGGGGTGGTGTGGGGGCGGGGCGGGGGGGGGGTGGGGGTGGGGGTTAGGTTAGTGCGTTAACAAAAGGGAAGAGTATGTTAAGGTATAGGGGCGTTAGGGGGAGTCCCTTTGCCACATATCGTGCTGGGTATATTGGGATGAAAGAAAAATCGTATTAGGGCGTTATCGGGATTCGAACCCGATACCTCTGACTCACCGGGCATGACGCTCTACCAGCTGAGCTATACCGTTGGTATACTCCCTCAGGTTTTCTTTATGGACCCAGTTGGGTCTCGTGTTCGAATCCCGATAAGGCCCTTGCGATTTTTTTCTCTTATCCCAAGTTTCAAGTTGTTTCATTTCAATGGTGATCAGGCACTATACCAGATCATGTTGCGTTCGTTACTTTGCCCAGTTGCGCTACCATGCAACACCGAGCGAAAGAATAAACTGGGTCCATAGGGAAAACCTGAGGGAGTATAACTGTGCCTTATGGCTCAGCTGGTATGGAGCATCTGCCCGGTGAGTCAGAGGTATCGGATTCGAATCCCGATAAGGCCCTTACGATTTTTCTCTCATCCCAAGTTTGGTTACGAAAGATGAAGAAAATTGTGTCCTTTATGGCCGCACCTGAAAGACCTATATTGTATAGCATTTGTAGATTTAAAAAATGTATGAATGGACTCCAGTCCCGCGATACATTGGATCAAAAGGGTCTAGGGACGAACAAACTAATACAATCTTATACAAATCGTATTTTCTTCCATCTGCCAGTTTTATTATTTTGATTTTCTTGAGGCGATATAATAATGTTTACAACTGGAAGAACGCCTGCGTTATGCCCAACTCGTGCACCGACCCAAGTTGGGAAGAATCAGACGCTGCACTTTGGAGTATACAGTATCGATATATATACACTGGATGAAGTATGCAATAGCAGTTGGCTATACGAGAGTTGAAGCCACGCGCCGGCCGCCATTGTACCCTATACGAACAATGCTTGGCCTAGACTGCTCCCCGGTCTATGCGATCGCTTGCATTTCACTAGTGAAGACAGTACCAGTCTAGGCAAGGCATTGTTTTCGGTGGGGTATAATGGTGGACGGTGGCTTCAATTTTAGACGTCGTTGCTTCATCCAGGGACTATATTCGATGGAGTATAGCACAAAATGCATATGGCGCAAATTGCAGATGTCGTAATATACATACTACTAAATAATTATATACATAATGTACATTAAAACACGTTTGAGTTGTGGTATGAGCAATCAAGATTAGTCATGGATATCCAAAATTATGTTTTTAAAAAGCCACGCGCAGTAAAATCTGCATGTGAAAAGCGGGAAATATTTTTCTCTATAATATGTAAAAGAGTGAAAACCACTCTTCCAAGAGCCATAATATATTTAAGGGACAGCTCGTTTTAGAGTGATAATTTCACTTCTTTAGAGTGGGTTTTTAACTTTTTTTCCAGAACGAAGAAGCACTCTAAAAGAGCGAAATATCCACTCCAGAACGAGCAGTTTTATTCGAGTGGTTTTCACTCATATTATTTTAGACAATAGCAATTATACCGCACCCAGTGGCCTCGAATTTGATTTCGAAAATGCCCAATATTTAGCCAACAAAATGTCCTTGCGTCATGCACAATAATTAGGCATCGCGTTTCATAAACATGACCGCTAATGGATAGGCTCTATCGCAGGGCTGTATAGTCGAGTCCATCACAAGTCCTCACATGCACAAGCCTTCACAAGTCCCTCGTCACAAGCCATACAAATGAACTACCACTTAAGACATTCGTTTATGAGTGTTATCTTTTGTTGCTTGTAAAACCGGGCTTGTGATGGCTTGTAAAAGATTTATGACGGGCTTGTGATATGGATTCGGTACAATTACAAATTTTCCGCACAGATAAAGTCAAGGTATTGGAAACAAATTAGACAGGATGTTATGTTTGAAAACCATACACTACAAAAACTGTGGTGTTAAGTTAACACCAGTGGTGTTGTCTTATATAGATACCAAGCATGGTGTTAAGTTTTAACACCACAAGTATTAGTTTTAACACCTAGGGTGTTAAAAATAATGCATTTATTCCAATTGAGGAATAAAAACTCATGCATGGAGATTTTAACACTAGACTTGGTATCTATATAAGACAACACCACTGGTGTTAATTTAACACCAGAGTTTTTGCAGTGTAATTTTCATCCAAAATAATAGTCACAAAACGGTATAGTGCCACTGCACCCCAGACGAAAAACATTTCTACCAAAATCAAAAATGAATGTACGATCGCCCACAAGTAGGCCTGATGGTTTTGCGGACCGATACAAGCTATACAAGTATCATGAAACAGTATACTGTAAAAGCCAATATTTTCGCGTACAGATATTTTCGCGCATTTCAACATCACTGACATTTTCGCGAGTTGGTATTTTCGCGGATGGAAATGATGTTTTGTTTGAGGGATCGCCACAATTGTTGCAAACAATATTTTCGCGGGTTGTTATTTTCGCGGGCTCTGTCTGGTGCGCGAAATGCGCGAAAATAAAACCACCGCGAATATTTCAGCTTTTACAGTAGTGTATAGGACGTTTCAGTCGGCGACTGTTCTATGTGTCGCTATATAGAGACTGGGCTTAAATTTCCAACATTAAGGCTGCGTTCGGGCGTGTACTCGTGTTAACACGAGTATACTCCTGCGCGCGCGAACGACACGAATAACGACACTCGGGTACGGGTCAGTGAGAGTATGCTCTCGCCACTCCCCGACAAATGGGGAGTGTGCTCTTACTCCTGAAAAGTGACATGTGATAGTGTACGAAGATGGTGGAATATAGGTGGGATTTTTAGTGAATTTGTTCAATGCGTCAACTGGATAACTGAAACAACAACTCACTAAAGTTTGTTTTGGACGGCATCAAAAGTTCTCACGACTTACGGCCTGTATTTCCTCAGTTTCTTGTGAGCATTTAAACGGCGTTTCTTGTGCAGTGATGGCAAGAGACGGCCATCTTCACTGATTGCCATTCGCGCACGCGGACTGCGGACTTGCCGTTCGCGTGATGTGACCCGAGTGCAATGCGCACGCATTACTCCCGAGTAACGAGAACTGCACGCCCGAACGCAGCCAAAGAGTCATGAAAATAAACTTTTAAACATCAGTCTTTTGAATGTAACAGCAGTTGTGATCCAAAAATCTCTCTATTTCTGAAAATGATAGTCAATTTCGCATTAAGGGAATTTTACGAGAGAGTCGAATCTAGCACGAGATACTCGCTTGATCCAGCCCAACAAATTTCCCTATAAATGCTTGGTTAAAACCCAGCCAGGACTTGCAATGCGAAGTTGAGACACTGGTAAATTACACACTAATTAAAATAAATTTGTAGCTCCTTAAATTACAACGATCTATTTCGAAAAAAAATATGTGTCTGGTCCGACTGCCCCATGGGGGCCATGCCCATGGCGCCAAACGGTAGATTTTCCATGAGGGGGATTTGGGGGGTTGGGGGTGGGGGGGGGGGGGGGGGGGGGGTTGGGGGGGGGGGGGGGGGGGGGGGGTTGGGGGGGGGGGGGGTTTGCCGGTCAAAATCCCATAAACACAGGATTGACACCCAATTCACGCCCAATTCGCACGGCACCAGTGTGGATCATGCAGTGGAATAAATATAAAAACCCCATAAATATCAAAATATCAAAACCCCATAAACACAGGATTACCACAAACCGTGGTTGACACCCAATTCGCACGGCACCAGTGTGGATCATGCAGTGAAATAAATATCGCAAAACAGTAACCTTGTAATAAACCCGATAAACTTATTTGGTATAAGGCAATACAATTAGGCAGAAAGCATATTTAATTGTGGTAAATTTGACGCCCCATTTGTTGCAATTATAGCAGAGTTTTGTGGTTTCATTTTAGCAGTAAACGGAAGAGGTGCCAGACACAAGGAGAAGGTGCCTATGGCAGTTTTGTTTTCACATGCTGAAGAAAAATATTTTGCAAAAGTTAAGGTAAAGTAAACTATGATATCTCATTTCGGTTAGATTTGAATTTGGATAAGAAAAATATTTTGTATCAATATTGGGAATCAATTATCTAAGAGAATTATCGCGGAAAGCGTCTAACGAGAAGGCATGAAGGTATAATGGGACGTTTCAAAATAACGTGAAATAGGCCCTATCTGTCAACCAGAGTGTCAAAATTTCAATTAACCCGAAATAACCATATCTCTATACAGATTTTGAACCAGTGTATAATATACATTATACTTTCTGAGAAGTGGCAATGATATACTTTTCAGCAGGGTCATTCATTGTTTCATGCAGTTATACTATAGATATCAAAGTGACAAATCAGCAAAATTGGTGTTTCGCACGGGACACTCTTTGGTTGACGTAAAAAGCATTACGCATGCATGGGACATGCGTAGTTATTGCTGAGCACTAGAGCAGCCTGTTACAAATACAGGGCGTGAATTTGAATGTTATTTTGAAATGGTAGACCTTGGTGTCCATAAACAAAATCCTATATAGACTGAATATTTTTGAGTCAGATCCATTCGGCAATGAACATGATCAGTTCCTCCCGCTTCCAGTGGGTGTTTTGAGCTCAACTGTCCGTGAAGATACCGCCTTATCTCCCGGTCCGCGAGCTGGGTTTGCCCGGTGAAGTTGACTAATCGTGCGATAGTCGCAATGTCCGTGTGGACCATGAAGAGTAGCGTGTGTTGGCGAGCTAGTTCGTGGGGCTCAGCGCTGCAATTCCAGGGCCCACACGTGCTGGGGCCAGCCGGTCCGGCCCCGGGATCGTCTCGTCTCTATGGCGTGGGCTGCTTCGGCCTGGGAATCAAAATAACAGAAAACCAGGATGTCAGTTAATTTTCACTTTTTTTGCGTTGGAATCTGAAGTTCCATCGATGTGTCGAACGAATCCTGAAACCGAACATTTGCCTAAACTCTTGCTTGCCGACCGTTGATCAAAGATGCATGGTCATTGGTTAAATCAGTAATTACGTCTGAAACATGTTTCTGTATTGTAGCCACAAAAACAGGCCCCTGGTAAAGTTCCTTAACAGAGAGAGAGTTACGTCATGAGCGGTTAGCCGACGCCATTTTGTTTCAAAAGCAGTTCGCCCAACCTGACCCACCACTATACGATCGCCCCGGAAAACCTTGTTCGCCCAAACGCTAATATACACTTCGCGGCAAAGCGACATCACATGCACACGATCAACGCGTGTGAAACTACGCTAATACCCCAACTGGCATGCAGCATTACGTACGCATGAAAGTACTTGGGCGAACAGGCTTGAGCCAAGTGGTTGAGGGCGAATTAGTCATGGCGAATTAGTTTTTTTGGGGCGAAGTGATTGTAAAAACTCACGATCTTGGGAGACTACGGAAACTACCGGTACAATTTTGGACGACATGAAACCTGCACCGAAAGATTTTCTGTATGCACAGGGACTTCACAAAAAGTACTTTACGTGTACACATATTCATTGTTATGACGTATATATACAATGTAATAGAAAAGTACTCAGTAATACCGAATACCGCGGTATTTTTTTAATTATACGACACACCGCGGTGCGCCAGTTCAGATAGACGGCTTAATTTCCTGTAGAATAACAACCCTTAAAATTAGTAGGCTATACTCTCTAAATTCCTGTGAAAATTCACTCCATTCGAGTGAAAATTCACTCCCCTTTCATTGAAATTAGGGACAAGACGATTTGGAGTGAAATTCCCTCACTCCAATAGATTGAAATTTGACGAGTTGTCACTGAAAGGGGCCCCTTTTTCAAACTTGTTCAATCTAAACTTAGAGAGATTTTCACTCTGAAACGTCTCGTCCCTAATTTTACTCTTTCATTTACATATACATAGGCCTATATTGTTCTGTTTTCTCTGTTAATGTTTGTGCCTTAATCCCATGTTGTATAAATTGCTTAGAAAGCAATAGCGTTCTCCATGATCGCAACTTTGTCGCAACTTATATACAAATAGACAAAGAACAAATTTTGTATGGCCTTTATAACTTCTATAAAAAAGAGTTGCGAGCTGAACGAGTGTGATCTACTATAGTGTAGAAATTGCCTGTCATCGTGATGTGGGGCATGTTTTGCTTCATCTGAAAGTATTTTGGATAATCTAGCTCGTATAAGTGGCCCTATTTTGCCCGCGTTAATTTTGAGCTTTTTGTTGTTGAAAACACACGTTGTTCTGTTTGGCATTTTTCACTCTTGCAGCTTGGGGTGGTTTTATTTCAAGCGACAATTAGTGAATAAAAGTGACGGACTCCTCCTATAAAATTGAACAGAATTGAAAAGATGCGACTTCAAGGAGTGCCCTGCTTTATGTCTCGAGACGCTGTGACACTTCTAAGCATTTTAAAATGATTTTTGAATATGGGCATTTAGCGTTTGTTTTAATGGGGTGCACACCTCTATATATTAATATGGGTGCACCCAATAGACAGAGATCCGTGCGCCGAGCTCATGAATATTTTATATGCCCTAATTTGTTTTGTTTTTTATTACAGAGAGTATACTGTTATGTTGCGAGCTGAACGAGTGTGGTCTAGTGTAGAAATTGGCTATCGTCGCTCTGGGGTAGGTAGGCCCTATATTTTTCCTTTTCTTCCAACTGTAAACATTTTGAACAATCTAGCTCGTATAAGTGGCCCTATTTTGCTCAGTAGCGTATGTGACTTTTTTTTAAATGGACGATGGCAATTTTTACTCTTTTTTCATGTGGGAAATTAGGGAATAAAAGTAACGGATTACCCCCATAAAATTGAACAGAATTGAAAAGATGAGACTTCAGTGAGTATTTTGGTTGTTATCCCAAGACGCTGAGAGAGTTGTGAGTATTTTTAAATGATTTTTGAAAATTGGGCATTTATCATTGGTTCTCATGGGGAGCCCGATTTACTTGGGTGCACCCCTATATAGGGTATCTAATTTTGGATTTTCTACCGACAAGGGCCAGCGAAATAGTTTACACTAAACGACAGCTACCTTGTTATTTTAGCGTTTATAAAAGCTGGAGTTATTTTTGTTGTCACCACGCGCAACCACAATACGCAATGCCGATCGTGCCGCACCGAAATTTGCAGCAAACCTCAACCGGTATAAGTTCAGCGTAAACTCCCCGTGGTCGTCGCTGACAGAATTACGCTTCGAACCCGACGGCCCGTCCCGTCAAGGTCCGCATAAACACCGTAAACAAAAAAGTCACGAAATTTTCGGAAATATATTATTAAATGAGGGGTACCACAGGCCGGGTCTTATACCCACAACCAAAACAATGGATTCCAAAATGGTGTTTTTCTGTAGTCAATTCACGCTTGTGTTGAAATGTAATGGTCAAACACATGCATAATGCATTAAAGACACATTACATGATTGGAAAACAACAACTTCGCGTAACTAGAGAATAATATTGATATAGAGATTTTGCACCGGCGGCCATGACAGTGGGCAAGTTTTCATATTTACATGATGTGACAATAGATCCACAAAGTGCCTACTCATGCATGCTTGACGTACTGTGACAATGTGATTGCCCCCTGTCATGGCCGCCGTGCAAAGGCTCTATTAAACTGCCTTGTAGAAATTTCAGCCACATAGATGCAGTAATACTTCAGAAAATCTTCAAAATCCACGCATGGTCAGAGACGTCTTTGTGTTAAATGAATGGTAAAAAAAAAATGTCTGCAGACAACTGTTAAAAACAAAAGCACATTCAGTTGGCAATTTCGCCTACAAAGATAACATTTTATACGGGGAGAATCATGTATTCTTTGTTGTCATATCAACACTTTTAGTCTGGTTTTTCTTGTCAACACGTAGGCCTAAAGTAAAATTTTGGGTAACTGCAAATAATATACTGGGCTGTAAATAGAATACAAGCGACTTGTGGACCAGCTAGGGACCATTCTAGGCAAATCATTGTTATACCTTACGCAGCAAGATGGCAAACGTGCAGTCGCTTCATTTCTGTATAGCAATTCGCTGTCCAGTGAATATAGATCAGTGGAATTTTTATGTGCAATTTTCACGCTTGTCGTGACGTCAGAGGTCACGTGCACCCATCATGGAGTCAATTTTATGGAACCATTTAGCACAGAAATTTGCTCAGCACAGAAATTTGCTTAGCACAAAATTAATTCCCGTTGATTCCGAAGTGGGGATTTCCGTAATGTATGCAAATTCAATGCATATTTTAACAACAAAAGGTTACTCTTAACGTCACCACAAAGCTTGTCCGGGGCTTGTCCTATATAGGCCTATACAGCAACAACTAATGTATGCAAAATAAAATCCAACCATAGAAATCGGATTTAAAGTACATGTAACAGGTGAATGAATTAGCTCATTACTAGGCAATGTCACAAGAAACATCCACGAATTTTGATAGGCTACATTTCGAAAACGGGATATTCCCTGCATACCCCTGCATGGTTTTTACGAATGGGTGCAAAGTTGCGTACCGAGGTCAACTTGTCAACCGGGGCTAAAGCACGTTAGCCCCGGGAAAGTTTATGGCCGCATCTGCTTCCGAATCGTCCGGTCATAAATATCACTCTCAAAATACTGGGCAAAACACGGCAAGTTTCACCAACAACGAACATGTGTACCATACGCAAACACGCAACCACCGTATTTCCAAAAACACTAGCCCTGGAAAGTAAACTGTAAACACGGCCGACATGGGACCTCCAGCCCCGCTACGATACATCATCACGAAAACAAGGGAAATATACCCGGACAGTGCACGTAATGCACGCATTGTGTTCCCATTGAACGATTTACAACATCTTCACATAAAAATTGGAAGAGGTAATCTTTAAATGTTCAGTTTTCCCTCTTCGCAACTGTTTTATAGGTTGTATACACCACGCACGGGGCGAACGTTGCCGAGCGTAACGTGTCCGCAGTTGCTGACCTGGCGTCTGGCCTTTTCAGCCCACGAGGTGTCCGGGCCAAAACGGGTCACTTCGTAAGAGGGGACATTTTGAAAGTGTGCACTAATCCTTTAGGCCTTACCTGTGCATTATTTTTTTAAGCCCATAGGCCTGTCTGCAATTTTCCAAACGTTAAATCTTTACCATTTGACTGAAAAAAACACAACTTTACGCAAATGGAAGATCGAGGTGGTTCCAACTGTCCAATGCAATGATTCAGCTTGAGATGATATATTTTCATGAGAAAACGATACTTAAAATATAAATGCGTGTGCACACACTTTTTACCAGGGCGCCCTCATGTTAACGAAACTATAGACCCCTGACTACTGTGGTATTATGGCTCCGTTGTCTGTGTAGTATGGCAAGGGACCAGCCTAAATAGGACGGTGGCTTCGCACAATTTCATGAAAGTATGAACACGTTTATTTTAGTGTTTTCTCGAAACGTGGATGAGGTACTGTGCTGACTTATACACAGGTTGGTTTTTTATCATACACATCTTCAATCACACATGGAGATAACGCCGTTTGTACCAGTTTTCCTATCTTGTAATCTATATATTTTTAATGAGCATTTTTCATTAAAAACAAAAACACGAGCTTTTCAAATAATTCCACATAAATGTGTTTTTAGAACTGCAGAATGGTTGAATTTGCAAGTAAAACACCTTTTGGAATAGGCCTATTAGTTTAAAGATTGATTATAATTGGAAAACTTTAAAAAACATGAGAGGGACAACTTTACCTAACTAAAGAGTACTGTTGATAAACTGCCTTGTATAAATTTCAGCCACATAAATTCAGTAATACTTCAGAAAACATAAAAAATACATGCATGGATCGTTTTTGTGTTGAAAGAATCCTACACAAGTTGTCTGTATATATAGACCTTTTTTTAAAGCACATTCAGATGGCAATTTCGTTAAACATTTTCTACCTAGCGTGACGGCTTGTCTTCGCAGCGGGGTGTTGCGCGCCCCGTGCCGGCCGGTTGTCCCCGAAATCGTGGCGCGTGCCAGCAGTGATGCTGGGAGTAACAAATGATGTTTTTAAACCAATTCAAAAACAATTCTGCCTAAAAGTCGGTGAACTTTTTGTCATAAGGTGTACCGGTAGCTGTTCCGAGACTTAAAAACCAAAGTTAATGTTTGTGTTAAATCAGTCCTCAGTTTTGGTTTATCTATAAATTGGCCCGAATTAAAATCTATACTTTGCCAATACTTATTAATAACTCGGACATTCGTGGGCATTCTAAAACAAAAATGTAAGGCCATCATCAATTAGTTTCCTTCTAAACCCTAAATTGACGTTATTTGAGACGGCATATAATTCTGACGCTCAAGGTTTTCTTCGACAACTCGTCAAAATTTTGGGTTGATGGTCCTTCGAGCTATAAAACGCGGCCGTGTGTAAACCGTGAATTCGGAAAAGCCTCCCGAAACGTTCTGTCTGAATGTACTTTCTGACTCAATTAAATTGACCTGGCAAATTTTACCGGGAGAGGTTGGCCCGCGGTAAAAGTAACCCTGGAATCGATAAAAGTACCTTATAGTTTCTTTGGGCTGTCTGCAAAAAAATAGTTGGGGTTATAATACCCATCGACAAATGCTGGACAACTCGTGTCCCGGACAACTCGTGCCCCGGACAACTCGTACCCCGGACAACTCGTACCCCTTTTGTTGTAAATTGTTAAACGTCCTGCGAAACATATCCCCCCAAACAGCAAAAGTTTCAGTGAATATCGCAGCAAAAGTCAGCCAAGTTGCGACAAGAAATCACGGCAACATTTTCGACAAAGTCCTGGTAAAAATCCCGGCAAATGTCCCGTCAAAATTCCCAGGAAAAATTGTGGCAGAATGAGGCTAAAATCGGGTCAAATGTCTTCAGAAGGGGCCGGCAAAAGTGGCACTAAAACTCGCGCCGAATGTCCCGACAAATGTCCCAGTAAATTCCCAACAAAGGTCGCTGCGAACTTTACGGTAAAAGTGTCGTTCCAAGTAGCGGCAAAAGTGCCGGGGAAAAAATCTCTGCACAAAAGGAAGTCGGTGAAACGCTTTCATAAAGTGGCACGCGCGTACACGATCATGACGATGGAAAGGGTTCGAGTTGTCCCGGGTACGAGTTGTCCCGGGTACGAGTTGTCCCGGGTACGAGTTGACTAGGGTGTCTTATTTTGGGTGCGAGTTGTCCCGGGTACGAGTTGTCCCGTTTTCATCGACATGGCGAGTTTCACAAAAAAATGTACATTGTAGACAGAATTCTCAATGCACGCATCATTCTTGTTATTCGAGACGCGTTAAAATAACCGGACGTTTTCAGCTGCGTCCGATCCGGGAAAAGGAAATTATGGTCCACGTACGTACCCGGGATCTGGTTTTGGTTTGAGAAAATAGTTGTCTATTCGATGCGACACCGGGATTCGTTGAAAAAACGCGTCGTGCCGCGTCTGTGACATGTCAAATTAATTTAATGGTACATCTTTCTCACAATATACGTACCGCGATTAGTCTGGGGTAGTCGTTGCGAGCGCGAATTGCTTTTAAAGATTTATCTTTGATTTTAGTTTTATTTTATTTGGTATTAAACAGGCAACTATACGCTTCGTGTTTAACTTGTGTTAAGTTAAAGCCAATGCATAATTTGGTAATTCCCCAAATTAGGGGTCCAAAAGTGTGACATGCTTTTTAAGATTTCCAAGTGTTTTTAGTGATTTAAAGTAGTTTCCCAGTAAAAAATAATTATTTTCATTTCAACAAATGCCACTGACTTAAATTTAATGTTTGTGTGTAGATATGGCACCGAAGTTAATGCCAACTCATTCTACAGCCAATTTTCATTGGCGTAGGTAACCCGGGACACCAAACTTTTATTCAATACCATGGAACAGATTATAAGCCTTTATGGTCTTTTGTTTTGAATATTTTTCAGGAATCAGAGAACAAAATATGAAAGAAAATTATGCTGCCCCCTATAATCACAGGCCACAGTCCATTACTGAGAATTTTTGATCATAAGTGGTGATTTTTGAAGCAGAGATTGTCGTACGTAACTGGGACACCAAAAATGTTGGACCCCTAATTTTGGGAATTACCCAATTACCCAAAATTTTACTTCACGAGTTGACAAGAAAAATCCGACTAAAGTGTTGATATAGCAATGGTAACAAACACCACATGATTTTCTTCCCGTGTAAAATGGTATACCTTTATGGGAGACATTGCCAACTGGAGGTGCTTTTTAAAAATAAAAATCGTTTGCAAACGATATTTTTTACCCTCATTAATTCAACACAAAAACCATGCGTATGGATTCTTTTCAGGTTTTCCGAAGTATTAGGCTATGGTAATTCCCAAAATTAGGGGTCCATTGCAAATTCTCAGTAATGGACTGTGGCCTGTTATTATAGGGGGAAGCATTATTTTCTTGAATATGTTGTTCTCTGATTCCTGAAAAATATTCAGAACAAAAGACCATAAATGCTTATAATTTGTTCCATGGTATTGAATAGGAGTTTGGTGTCCCAGGTTACCTACGCCAATGAAAATTGGCTGTATTTGCATTAACCTTGGTGCCATATCTACACACAAACATTAAATTTAAGTGGCATTTGTTGAAATAAAAATATTTTTTTTACTGGGAAACCACTTTCAATCACTAAAAACACTTGGAAATCTTAAAAAGCATGTCACACTTTTGGACCCCTAATTTTACAAGGCAGTTTATCAACATTACTCTTTAGGTTAAATGCTGTTGTTCATGTTTTTAAATCATGTTTTCCAACCTATATATCAAAATTCGTGGATGTTTCTTGTGACACTGCCTATACTATAGTGATGAGCTATTTCAATACATTAAATTCAATTTCTATGGTTGGAATTCATTTTGCAACATTATAGTTGTTGCTAGGCAGGACAAGCCCCGGACAAGCTTTGTGGTCGTTAAGAGTAACCTTTTGTTATTATAGTATGCATGGAATTTGCATACATCGTTTTCTACTTGCGACGCGAGCTGGTATGGAAAAATAGCCGTATAAATATACCAGCATCAGGATAACGCCGAGTGTTTTTGAAACACGCATGGACACGGTGCAATTCAAAATGTTATTTGTTGGAGAAGTATATTGGCGTATCATACCGTAAAATATTGACATTAAAGAAAACGATTTGACACGCCCACTTTTGCTAAGTTTATTCTCATATTGTGACAATTTCTGAAAACCAATTTAAGTATGAAGTTTTAAACATTGTAAGGTGGTGTGCGAACCGTGTATACTTTAGATAGGCAGTATACACGGTTCGAGTTGTCCCGTTACCCACGTGTCAAACAAATTAGTTATAATCGTTTGTTTATTGGTTTTACGTGCCATCGTATGGCCAGCATACGAGCAAACGAAGTTGACTATTGTGTGGGCAAAATAATTCACTTCCCATGCAATACATTATATAATTGAGGTAAGTAGTTCGATTGAAATTATGTATTTTTTATGTCTGGGAATGCCTATGAAGACACGTGCATAGTTTCGTTAAGTAATATTACTAGAAAACATCCAAAACACTACACCAAGCCGACCATGATAGGCTACAGTTGCTGATAAATATTGACTAGAAATATAGTTACTGTATGACAATGGATCATCTGACTTTGCTTGGTAACTTGATATCTATTTCAAGTTATAGAGGCTTCTAGTCATCCTGATTATAGTAAATCTATAGTTATACTGAGCGATTGCAGTTGCACATAACGCACTGTTTTCTATTCACATTTTGCTGTTTCAGTGTGGTAAGTATGCGTTGGGCAGTTCCATGAACTGCGGTGCCACACTGCATGTATTAATATAATAATCGCACATTTTGCTTTTCCGCTATCCGTCCTGAAACAGACGATCTCTGTAAACTTTCAACGGTATACGGAAATAAAATGCATCTCTAAATAAATTCAACAATTTATTAATTGAAATTCTGGTAACGAAATAACATTTTGCGTGGTATACTTTATCAATATATATGTTGCTTTATGTGCGCCGCGCCATATATCATTGCACGTGAACCATAAAACTTTATATGGCTGCATGAAGATGATGTTACTTTATTCAGAGTCATTTCGTAAAACTGACACTCGTGTGGATGATAGAAATATAAATTTAAAAGACATCATGCAGCCTATCCTAAGTTTAGAGAAATGGTGACGAGTATTTTTTTATGATCAAGACACAATTTATAGACATAGGCCTACATGGCCCTTTTCATAATTTTCATCTGACATAATTTTTATGAACGGTTATAAAAAAAGGAAATGTATTTGCGTCGTATAGTCATCAGGACTAAGAGAAAATAAGTCTGAATATATACTGGCCGTTCTGGAGGGTCTGTATGTACACGAAGATTTCCCACTAATGGTTTACTTTATAATACATTACTTTTTTGTATACTCATTAAATTTAAAATACAGCATTACAATACTGCAGTCGTCAAGTCGTGCAGATACTGAATTTACCAATACACGAAGTTGTAGCGAGCAGACTGTTATTTCTTTGGTCGGTTTATTTTTTTCTCAAATAAAATCATGAAGTCTGAAACACGGAGTGTGGTCTTACCATTTCTCTGTCCACGACTTTCTTCCGCCTCTCCCGATCTTCAATCTTGAGAAGTTCCGCTTTGAAACTCGCCGTATCCAAGGGCCCCATTCCATCATCTTTCGCCAAAACCTCGGACAAGTAAGCTATATAGCTAGTAGCCAGTCTTAAAGTCTTGATTTTAGACAGTTTAGTGTCTGCTGGCACGTTGGGTATACACTCTCGGAGCTCGGAAAAGGCCGAGTTTATGCTTATAGTCCGGCGTCGTTCTTTACGGTTGCTGTTGGTCGGGCAGCGGCGTTTAGCGGCTAACCGCCGGGAAGCCGCCGAGCCGGGCCCCGTTGGGCTGTTGCTCTGCTCATCGCAAGAGTTCCCCGGTACGGACTGACTGCAACTCCCGTCCGCCGTGGGACTGCTAGCGCAGCTGTTGTTGTTCAAAACGCTGACCTGTTCTCGGCAGCTCGTTTGCCCAGCACACTGCGAAAACGACTGGTGGTGGTGGTTGATGGGGCTGTTTCCCATACCGTAATCTGGCGGCATTTCGCCGGTTGCCGCCACGGCAGGGCTCAGGAGCAGTCCGTGGTAGTATCCCCCTTGATCGTGCTCGGGAATCGAGGGACATCGCCCCGTAACATGCCCGTTGTGATGCCGGTACATATGGTCGTCTTGCGGCCGCTGTAAACTAACCGGCATCGGTGGATATTCGCTCAGAATACTCATCGTGTCCACCATCTCAAAGCTCTTCGGGCTTTTCGAGACCCAGTCTCCTCACAGGTCCTCTCTCCTCCAAACTTGACAGCCCAAACTAAGCGAAACAGCTCCAAATCACCCCGTGGTGACACCGCCGGTTCACAGTCACTCCAAATCGTCACCTTACGGGTAATCCGATACCCGTATAATACCGCGCAATCGTTGCGTCCAATTAGGCGAAATGATCCGTCGTGCCGTGCCCAGTTCGTCGGCGATTTGAGGATAGGTCAAACGGCTTTCTCTGCCTAAGTTTGATTTGTGTGTGTTGTTGCACTCAACGATAACAAAAACAAAAGCCCGATCGTCACGCGCGCGTAGAGACACTCACGCATGGAAACAGTACTTCACCAAACAAGCTTGGCAACCAACAGAATGTTTCGCCAAACTGCAGTATTTCACTCGCTCCTTCAAATTCTTGCCAACTTTCAGACGCATCGTCTGCGAAACGGCACTTGGCTGTAATAGGCCCCGTAGGGAGATGACAACAATTTAAATCCATATCGCTCGCCGATTTTGTGTCCATGTGCCAATCTCGGCTCGTGGTGGTTGTCACGTGACTGGGCGGTCACGCATCCCTCCCCTAAACACCGACAGACGATTCCGGCTTTAGGGTGTTGTGTATTATTGCAAGATCCCCCTTTCTGTATGTAACACGCTGCGTTAATTGTGCACTCTTACCGCACATTGAGCACTGAACACCGTGTCTGTCCAGCTACTTTGTATCTTCTGAGCTCAGCCGCAAAATGCCAACGCGACTGACTGACGTTGCATCAAAAACTCGTGGAGCAAATGACACATAGTCCAGGTTGGCATATACCGGTCTAGATGGCTCACACTATATATACAATTGTCAACGCGGTAGCGTGAGGTTGTTCAGTATAAGGTAGAAAAAAAATGACAGTTTGGAAACGACCATTATGTTCATATCGAGGGTAAAATCGCTGGTATAATAGCTGTATTTAGCGCTTTGTCAACAAGATATCAAAGCGATGTTGCCATTATTATCGCTGCCGTCAGGGAACCATCAGACTCATCTCGCTTCTTCTTGGGTTTAGAACGAGACTTCATTCATTTTTGCTCTTTCAATTCGAGTTTCGACATAGGCCTAGGCCTATACATTACATTTTCGCGCAAAACATTTGGGTTATCGCTGAGCTATAGGAGGCAACATCGAGAGAAAAGATGGGTTCTGAGGGAAAAACTGCATGGGGAGTATACCACTGTGCGTCATAGCTCATCTGCGACGGTGGTAGAGCATCCTCGGGTTCGAATGCCGATGAGGACTACATGATTTGTTTCTCTCACCCATTTTTGTCATTTTAGAAACGGAGTAATTTCAAAGTCACTTTCAAAAAAGTTTATATTTTAATCATGCTTTGAGCTACAGACTGTCCCTAAACCTATTCACGCGTTAGAACGGTTCATTTATCTCCCCTGAATATGTTTTATGCAAATGCCGATTGGAGAGGTGCCAGTTACGCATATTCTTTATAAATCTCGCTTTGAAGACAAGGACTTGAACGCAGTCTGCTGTGGCATGGCTTCTTTCCAATCAACAGTTTGGACTCTATAGAACTGATTGAGAAGGCCCGATTGAACCGTCTATGAAGTCTATAACAATCCATGCATCATCATTGTTTGACACTTTTGCTGTATGAAGGTACACCGCAATGTTTAACTGTCTCACTTCGGGAAACTGGTCAAAACGAATATCAGGCAGTACTTGTGAGCTTATAACTGTCTGGCCAATAATGAGAGTTGACTGCCCCAAAGCTAGCGGGCCCAGTAACAAGCTCTCAGGGTCGCGGCCTGGCGACAGCCGACAATTACAGCTCCTCCCTCGGGGATCATTACCCCATCTTCTGTTGTTGTAGGTGGTCCCTTCAAAAAGGGATAAATCACGGATTAGCCTGGATTAGCCAAAACAAGGTGCGATCATCTCTGACTGAACTGTGTCCCCGCCAGATTTCTTCAAATTTCTGACAAGTTTTCTTCTTTCTTTGATGTTGCGGACTTGTGTGGATTGTAGCTTTTATTTGTATGCAGTGTACAGGCCTATAATTGTTTTGCTAAATGGGCTATACCGATGTACAGAAGACGTCTAGTCTGCATGTCAGACTTCTTTTGATGTGCAGTTTTAGAGAATTTGTTTCAGTGTCAGGCAGTCACGAAAAAGATAACAGCGATGTATTAGCGGTAGTTTAGGGATAATTCTGCGGTCGGTCAGTTTGGATTTAGATCAACTTATTAAACCGTGTCCACATTGGATTTTTTTGGGTAAAACTTACGGAGATGGTTGTTAATTTAACAAAACTAAAGCCTCGTTTGCAAAGTCCCAAAATTTTGAACACATCTGGTTGGTTGAAAGGAAAAAAAATTACTCAAATCGCAGATAGAAGTGGTTCCAAAAGTCCAATGCAACGATGATATCTTTTTGTAAGAAAACGAAAATTGAAAATGATTTTTAAATAAAAATGCGTGCACTTGCGCAAGCACATTTTTTTTCTTTTTTACAAGGCAGCCTTAACATAAAAGAAACTTACCTGGCTCCCGTGGTATAACCATTGTCTGTGCGGTATAACCATGGAACCAGTTTTGTTTGCAAATTCGCAAGTCTTCCTCTGTGTTTCTGGTTCATAATTTCAGATTCGATTAGAATCGATTCCTGATTGGGTATCGGAATCGCAAGTTCGTATTTTGGAGGAATCGATTCCCATTATCTTGGCTATTCCAGGAAGTACCCAGCGACACTGAATGTTAGTGGATGCAGAAATCACAAAACATTGCAGGAATTTGGCAGTTCTGTATCTTGTTTGCGAGGTACGTTTCTAATTTTAGTGCCAACTTTTGTTTTGAAAATGGAATCGATTCCGAAGTAGGAATCGATTCTAAAAATGCTGGAATTATCCAGACGGTTGCGGATAATTTAAAAATTAATCACTTAATTAAAGGAGCGTGTTCATATTTTGTCAGAAAATGGATTTCGTTTTAACCTAACAATCATGTGAAATACCGTACCTCCCAAAAATACTATCCGTGAGAAGAAACAGGACTTTTGCAATCTCCAATTTGGATGTGGAACCATGCAGATAAATTAGTTTACAAAACATCGATGGTTTTCTGACGATATCCATGAACATTTACGGATTCAGACCGCGAAATGTCAGAACGAGAATAAGTAGGCCTATGTCAAATGATATATGGTATCAAAATCTCAACACCCATGGAAAAATTGGGGGGTGGGGGTTGGGGGGGGGGAGGGGGGGAGGGGGGGGGGGGGGGGGGTTCAAAAATGTGATCTGGACACAAACATAAAACCACAAGACAAATTGCACCAGGTAATACTCGAGCAATAATCAGCACACCTAAATTATTTAATCAACGCCGCCACTGTTGCGCAGGGGTTCCGGAAACTGTGGTGGCGCCCTTCATCTCCTCCGTGCGTCTATTTTTAGCACCGCTGACCGGTACTGTTTTGTATCCCCGTGTGTATAGTATTGGCACGTTGTGTCCGGATTCGTAAGCCAAGATTTGTGTATGTTCATTTTCAAACTTTCTTCCGAGTCAAATTTGTCACGAGACAACTTTTCCGCTTATTAGTAAGTCTAACTTCGGAATTCCTTTATGTTTTTTTAGTCTGGCCACCGTGTGGCACACGCACGGCCATAAATCTCGTGGTTTGACAGGTCTAAACGGAACTGGTGTCGGTCGCGTCATTATAGGGTCAGACTGCTGTCAGACTGCAAATATAAAGTCATCGTTTCCGCCTTGAGATGCGTCCACGGGAACAGTCTGGGGTTTATAAAGTCCCTTTTCCGGGGTCCCTTCAATAACCAGGGTCTGGCGAATGAGCGATTTGAGTTAATGACGACATTTTGTTTGAGGTTTATGGTTTGATAAGTTAAAAAAACAAAATATTTTCAGTTGCAAATTAGGCAATTTTAAGGTAAGTTTGCAATTTTAAAAAAAGAGCGTTGGAAACAAAATGGCGTCCAGACGTGATTTTATGGGGATCGCTTATGTCACAACTCTGTGTATAAACATATAGGCCTACACACAAACAAAAGCAAATTACATTTAGCAAAATAAACCAACCTGTCGCTTTATCCATTAAAGGTAGAACCCATGAATGGTATCTCAAAAATAAGAAATGTTCACAGACTTAGGCCTAAACATAACTTACCGGTACACAATATAAACATGTTGATGGTAGAAAACCTCCCCTGAAATGGTTTTGTCTGAAGTGATACATGTATATTCTTTGAGAAATGAGTAAAACAATAAATTTTCGTTCCATGAGACGAAAATTCACTTCGCCCTGGACCACTTCGCCCTGGACCACTTCGCCCAAACACCACTTCGCCCAAATGCCACTTCGCCCCAAAACCACTTCGTACACAGGCCGTGGTTCAGGGCGAAGTGGTTCAGGGCGAATTGGTTTTTGGGCGAAGTGACTGGAAAGCTTTTTATTGGACTGTTTTCTCAAAAGTTAGACCATGGCTAGACTAAGTACGGAGCTGACTTTTACTCAGGTTGGTTTTAATCATACAGGGAGATAAAACTATTTGTAACAGTGAATAATGAATCATGTGTTCACTGCAAAGTTATTGAGGTTGGTCCATCACAATGCAGACAAATTTACCCAGATTTAAAATTGCAAAACGTGCATTAATACAAGAGCAATATCCCCGCTTCTTGCTTGAAAAAATAAGGGGATTAATTTATTTGTTTCTGTAGGCCCTATTGATTGAAGGAACGAAACAACTGTTCCATCTCTTCAATCACTCCCGGGCCAAGGTCTCGCATTTCTCGGCTTGCGGTGGACATACGCCGCTCACGCGGACCGAACACCGTACGCAATTTCGCTTGCTATTTGGTGCGCAAACCCCGCCGAACCGCAAAAATATTCATCACAGAAAAATCTCGTCAGCAAGATGGTATTTCATTTTGTTTACTAAGCTCTCGGGTATAACACTCAGCAATAATTCACTATGTAGTATAAGTGAAGCGAAGAAAGTGTTTCTTATTGTAGGGGCACTTTTCGGCGCAATAAGTCATCCGTCTGAGAACCGGCCAAGACGGTTTGAGACGTTTTGAGGTCGTGATGCAAGAATTTGCAAAAATGTGAATAATGTTATCGCGATTTCTCTCTTAAAGAAAAAAATACGAACCCGAACTTAAAAATGGGTAGGTATCGTTTCCAAATAGCTGCATGTGTTCGACACATCATTATTTTAAAGCTCGTTCATGATTTCCAATTTCCCAAATAATAATCAACCGTTTGACCGAAAGAAAAAAACCCTGAATTGCAACGATGAAAATTTTAAGAAAAAGTTTTGAAGATGAATTGGTATGAATGCGTGTGCACGCGTATTTTTTTTTATTACAAGGACGCCCTAGACCCCTGACCATCGTGGTATTATAGCTCCGTTTTATAGCAGCTAACCAGCCCAAATAGGACGGTGGCTTTACACAATTTCTTGAAAGAACGGACACAGTTTTTCATTGTTTTCTCGGAACGTTGGTGACGTATACTGAGCTGATATACCATGCTTATATACACAGGTTTGTTTTTATCAAACACATATTCAGTCTCACATGGAGACAATGCCGTTTGTAACAGTTTTCCAATCCTGTAATATATTTTTAAATCATTAAAAATGTTGCAGAGAAATAAAGATTTGAATCCAGAGGAAATTTTTTTTTTAACAGAGGTCGTGAGTTCGAATCCCGCTCAAACACGCTGTGAGTTTTGATAGCGTGTCCTCTGGAAACGCACTTTAATAGTATGTATATAGTTTTTGTCAATTTTATTGATTGTCCATCCCTCACGCATAAAAACGACCTCTGCATAAAACTGCATTTAAAGTCAATTTCACCAAGTGATAAACTGGGTGTGTGTATAGCAGGTAAACGAACAGGTTCACTTTAGTTTTCATTTGTTGTATTGACTAAGGAAAGGCATTTGTCTCTTATTTTCCGTCCCTCACGTGAGGGACGGTATTGGATCACGCTCTCCACTTAAAAACCTAAAATTATTGGTCTTTGCCATCTACAGTACAAAGAATGCAGGGAAAAAACATAGCCACAGATTTCGCGAAATTGACCTAATGTTACTCCAACTTGCGTCAAGAAGTGACCAACAAGACTGTTATTTATGAGAAGTGGTGTGGAGCGGTAATGCACCACGAAGAAAACAATGCCGTTAAATTTAAATGGGCAGTCCCAATCCCACCCCAGAATGTCTGCTAATCTAATTTTCGCGATGTGGGTGTTTTCCCTGCTAACTTTCATAAATCATGTATAACAACTTTGTTTTGAATTTAAATCTTACCGACTGAAAGCCCATTTTTGCAGAAATCATCAGTTATGCATCTGTACGTTAATATATATTGGACCTTAAAGGGCCTGTGACATCCAAAATAACTTTGTGCCTAAGCTTTGCTTCATAATGATGGAATACTTGTTCAGCAAGACATACTATTGTTCGTTTGGATGTAAAATCAATAAAAGGTGGCCTTTTGCAACTTTGAAGATTTCATTGCAATAAATCACAGACAGAGGGCGCTGTTTTGAGTGCATCACATAAGGAAGACAGAAGGGAAAAGTTAAGAAAAAACATAAGACTTCAAGTTGGACTTGTGGCAAATTGCTGCAGTTTCTACCCCCAGTTTTATCATGGCTTACAGCAGGCAACAGGTAAATCAAACTCAAACAGCCATGGATTACAAAAGTTTCAGGAAAATTGAGAAAAAAGTGGAATCGTTTGTGCACAATTGTATGTGATTTTCCTGTCTGTGCCTCTTGTGACATAGTGACCTTGGTCATGAATATGCATATTCGCATTAGCATAAAAACTAAAAACCTTCGTTTTAACCCCCAAAGCAAGCTCCAAATAGGATTTTTATGACTTTAACTGAGTAGAGTGGTTTTAAAGCATAGATTTAATTGATAACAATCCTAAATAAGGGGCCCTTTAATAAATTATGTTACAAACTTGAAATAATTTACGAAGAATTTATTTTTGAATGCTCGAAAACCAAATCATAACTCGTATAGCCAATTAAGTAAACAAGGCCAAATGCACCAACAACCAAAAACACGTAAACGGAACGTCAAGCAGACGCCAGCAAGCTTCAGACCCGTCACAAGGCTCGATTTCCCCCGGTCTGAGACCCCGCGAGTTTGCGGTCTGTTCACCTGTTCCCGTAGATCGGGACATCTCTACGCGACGGCCGGCGGTCCCGGTTGTTGCCGTGTGGCGTTCCCGCGGCCGCCAGTCGAAGATGTCTGCAATAATTCTTCCATAATTTACGGTGTTTGTGCTGGCGATTTGGCAGAGTTCATGGTCATGGTGTGTGGTGCTGGTGGCGTGAGAAAGGTCTCGACCCAACCATGGTTTTCGTTTGACTGTACGACGAGTGTCGTGGATGGATATGCCCTTTACAAGCATGGCGGCCATCTTGGGGGTAATCACATTGTCATCGTGTGCATGTGTCATGCAGGTGCTTTGTTGATCCGTTCTCACATCATTCACATACGAAAATCTGTCCTTCAACATGGCCACCGATGAAAAGGCACTATAGTACAGGCCTACAAAATACACAGGCTGTTTTTAAAAATCCGAAAGAAAACGACTATCGGTCGCGTCCAATATAGGCCTATTGTGTAATAGATAAATTATTTCAAATTGTCATAAACGAGGGTCTTAGTGATTTCTTTTGCTCTCCGTAAAAACCAACCTGTGTATAAGTCAGCTCAGTTCAGTACCTCAAAAATGTTCCGATAAATCAATGAAAAACTGCGTCAGTGCTTTCAAGAAATTGTGCAAAGCCGTCGTCCTATTTATGCTCGTTCCCTCATGGACGAGGCCTTAAAACCACCATAATATTATTACAAAAGATGCCACATCAAGCGAAGCAAGGTTTTTTCAGACTTTGATTGAAATTTTGGGACATTGCAAACATCTCAGCGCTTCAACCTTGTGGGAAACTCCCTGGCGTATAACATGAAAGACAGCTTTCGACCAAATATATAACGAACGCGCCAAAGTTAGATCTTTCTAATGTAGGCTTTTGAATTTGGTGATTACATTTTACAACATAATGCCACATTAACTTATCAAAATAAAAATATTTTTATTGAATCAAACTAAAACCAAAATTTATGGGATTTTTGTGACTTTTTTCTTACATCAGAACCTCAAAGCATAAAGGCCGCATCGAAGTTAATACTATAATAGAGGGCGCTCTTCAGCAATTCTGCCACACGACCGACAGAACTTTCACTGTTGCTGTCACTGAATAAACCCTTTAATTAGCCGAAGAAAAAGATTGATCTTGACCGCATGTGGGCAGCAGTGATTATAAAGCGTTAATCACTTTTAAAGAGAAAGGAGAAAAAAGGAAGCAAAATTAAACGGGCCTGTCCGGGAATCGAACCCGGGGCCTCTCGCACCCGAAGCGAGAATCATACCTCTAGACCAACAGGCCACTTGCCATGAGTGAGGCATTTTTGTTAATTTAACGACTGTAGCAAAAATCCTACTTTTTAACGTTTCAGCATTCATTTAAAAATAATTTTTTTAGGATTTCGTTAATGGAATTTATATCAATAAGTCATTACCTGTATTAAGATACTGCCCTATGAGGAAAACAAATGAAAAAGGGCAAATGAATTAGACTAATAAATTGTTTCCTAGCAACCCAGCGCTGCACGCGTCGCTACGTACCACCAGTCAGTCTCCCAGGCGCATCATTTCTATACTCCGTACATATATGTGCATATATTGGGTCTGGATACACGACCATGGTTAATGGATTGGTTTTGTGTGTTTTTTTTAATAGGCCTACAGTATTTTTTTCACAAGGATAGTCTTCGTAAAATTGATCAACTACTAACTAGTAACAGCTGTTTGTATGCTTCTAGGATTGCTTTGACAACATTATAGAAACATTCTGGATTCTACAAAACGGAATTTGGTGTAAAATTCGCAGGTGTTTTTAAAGGAAATTCCGATTTTTCTTACCCTTTCCGCGCAGACCGTCGTCGTGTTTTTTTGTGTAGCCGGACTATAGTATGAGCGGACTGCATGCAGTGCATCATGCAGTGTACAACCATGATGATGACAACATGAACAGGTGTAGTACTTGCCTGAAATTTGGCTAAGCTCCGCCCCCCTGCCGCCCCGTACAATTTTCGGTGCAAAAGAGGTTTTGTTTGGTTGGTGTGTTTTTGTGGGAACACTTGTTGAGATGGTAGTTTGTTGGGTAAGACTTTAACTTCAAACTTGACGTCTTGAGAAGTTGACCATGGCATTGCATTTCACATTTAGGTAGGCAGGTAGGGTATAAGTGTGGGTAGGATTTTCGATCAGTTGAGTCACATCTTTACTAATTTACAATATAAATTTACAATATAGGCCTACATCTTTACTGTTTAAAAATGGTGAAAATTGAGATTTAATTTTCCCACCAATATTAAAAGGGTGCCTTGACTTTTGAGTGAGTATTCAACCGCAGGGCCATAAAATAGTAGGCCTAATTTGTTTACGTAAATACATTTTTTGAGTTAATATTTTATTTCTGCATTGGAAACTATCAGTTTGAATGTATTCTGCACAATTTTGTTGCTTTTAATTGGCTAAACATTAATTTTGAATGCTTCTTCATTGATATGTGCACGATTACTAATAAACTCATTAAAATTTACATAAACGAATATCGTTTTCTGGATTTAACTACTTTGTCTAATAACATGCACCCATTTATCCAAAATGATGCCAAAGTACCCAATTTTATTGACCCATTAAACATTTTCAGCCCTCTGATCGAATACTGCCACAAGGTGGTTGAATTCTCCCTCTACCTCCATGCTCACAATGAACCTATTAAACTGGAGGTCAAAAGTCAAATACCCAGATTGCAACACAAGGGCGTGATACATAAAATTAAAGATGAATAAATAGTTGTTTAATGTTCTCTTCTTTGACAGAAAAATATGTGCACATCTTCCTTATTTGGTTGAATATACCCCCTTCTACCTTATTGACCTGCATGCAAATTTGTTCGGTTAATTATAAAAATAAAGAAAGAAAGAAATAGGGGCATAAATAAATAAATTGTTTTTATAGGCTAAATACATTTAATTTTAAAAAATAAAAAATTATGTATCTCTTTTATTTGTTTTAATGGTTTTGTTAAAAATATGACTAGGCCTTATTTAATTGTAATTGGCTTAGCCTTTGAGAAATTTGTACAAGTTGGCATTGTTTTTGTAGGCCTACATATTTTAATTTTGATTTAGGACCTTTGATATCACTTGCTTTAACATATTAAGCATTTTGCTTTTTAGGTTTTTTTGTCACCACACAATGCCAAAAGAAATGAAGGCAGGGCGGAAAGAATTCCGTGTACTGGTCGCAACTTATTCTCCAGTCCTTTATTGACTTAAAAACCACCAAAACGTGTAAATATTTTAATGGAAAGTAATTTTAGGAGTGAAAAACTATTTCCTTGCTCTGTTCCATAGACTTAACACACAGCGTCGCAGTGGCGACCAGTAAACGGAATTCATACTGGCGGGGCAAATAAACATTACACCACATGCCAAATTTTACAAACTTTGCAAGATCGCAAACTTACATTTATGATGCAATCCCTTTTCTGTTGCAGGCACCTAAACATGGATGACCAATACCCAAAATACGACGCCGCCTACGAAGGAAGAACAGTAAAACTGCGGCCTCTTTCGCTACCCAAGCAGAACGGCATCAAGAAACGAAAGAAGAAACGCAACAAGGCCGACAAGAAAAAGTCAAAGAAAGCCACACAGACCATCGTACCGGAGAGAATAGACTACGTCTTGGTCTATCCCAAGGAGACGACAAAAGACATTAAGAATTATGATGATGTTGAAGACTTTAAGATTAGGAATGATTTGAGAGAACGGTACCAGCGAGCTGCTAAGAAGACGGAAGGACTAAGGGTTTTAGAGCGAGACATGGGAGAGAATATGTATGTCTTGATTCACTGTCCGTTTTGGAGAATATGCCAGGAAGCGGAGGACGTCAATTTG